>CM046044.1:11354866-11954866 GCA_025215565.1 Flaveria ramosissima | reverse complement strand
CTGGGGGCTGAATCTGACTATCAAAGAAAAATTGAGGAGTTAGAGAAAACTTTGTCCTTATTAAAACATGAAATCACAAACTATAAGACTCAAATCAAGGATTTAATATCCAAATTGTCTGAGGCTCAAGCCTAGCTTGTCACAACTGAGGCTCAAGCCAGGAAGTATGCTATTTCTGAGCAAAACTTCCAATCCATTATTGCATCATCCTCTCACGCAAAACTTTGTTACCAAAACAAAGGTGGGTTGGGAACCAATGAAATTGCTCCACCACATTCTTATGAGTCTATAAGACAACCAAGGTGTGGTACTGAAGAGCAAGAGGTTCCATCTGCTGACCCACCTTCTTATGAGTCAAAGAGTGATGCAACCATGGAGACCATCACTAGGAAGAACCAGGTAATTTACCCACTCCTACCAGTGATGATCAACCCTTGACCACCAAAGCTAGAAGAAGCAGAGCTAAGGCAGCTAGAAAAACTGCCAAAAAGGTGGCTGAGTCAAAGCTGAAGATAGACCAAAAGCAAAAGGGTGTATTCATCTCAGTTGGATTCCAGGTGGTAGGTAACTCTGATTTAGGAAAGGGGTGTAGTACCAGCACTCCCGTCCTACCAAAGGATCAGAAGTTAAGAAGAAGGTTGTTGGTGAAGAGAAAAAGAACAAGAAACAACAATCCTCAAGTTCCCCAAAGATTAACATTGCATGCATAATGTGTGGTCTTCAAAACAACATGGCCAAAGATTGTTAGTACAATCCTACTAGCACACATTATGCAAATAATATTAAAAGAAAAGGAGTCAGGGAAGGTTTCTCATTTGGACCTTATCCAACTATTCAAGTGATGAAAAAAGGGAAAGCTTGTTTCCAAAGCAAGGTTGCTTTCGGAAGAAAGTCCTTCTTCCGAAGGGAAAATGGCTTCGGAAGTTAAAGCTGTCAAGACTCAAAAGAACAAAAGAGTCCCCTTGAAACCATACCAGAAGAAGACTACTTTGGAAGAAAAGGTGGTGAAGATTTCTTCCAAAAAGAAAGAAGCTTTGGAAGAATGCCAAGCTGCACAAGCTTCAACAAGCTCATCCTCTATGAAGCCCAAACCTCTTCTTCAAAGACATCCATTGAACCCCAATTTATAAACTTTGATTCAATTATGTCATTATCATTGGAAGAAACCAAGACCAACAAGGCTTGGGTTTCCAATCAAAACTAACCATCTCATCTTATGTGCAGGGACATCCATATGACAAGAATAACAATGTATGGATCATGGATAGTGGATGCTCTAGGCACATGACATGGAACAGATCTGTCCTTCAACAATTCCAACATTTTAATGGAGGTTCTGTCCAGTTTGGAGGTGAGGCCGGAGGATATATTTCTGGCGGAGGAAGTATATCCAACGAAAAATTAAAAGTTGACAAAGTTCACTTTGTCAAACAGCTTGAACACAACCTGTTAAGTATTTCTCAGTTTTGTGATCAAAAGCATCAAATTGCTCTTCATAGAACATGACTACATTATCCTCAAACCCGGGATGACAATTCCTCAAAAATTGGTGCTTCTTCGATCTCCCAGGAAAGGGGATATGTACAAGCTTGATATTTACAATGCTTCTTCAATGGGTGAAGTTTCATGCTTTCTTTCCAAAGATGATGGTGATGAGTCAACACTATGGCATAAACAAATGTGTCATGTAAATTTTAAAACAATGAATAAATTGACTAAAAATAACTTGGTACATGGTTTGCCTAAATAGGAATTTTTCTGCAAAGATAACCGTGTTGCATGCCTGAAAGGGAAGCAACACATGGAATCTCATAAATCCAAAGTTGTTAACTCTATCACCACTCTGTTACACTTATTGCACATGGATCTATCTGGTCCCACAAGTATAATGAGCATTGGAAGGGAATCATACTGCCTTGTGATTGTTGATGATTTTACAAGATTTACATGGGTATTCTTTTTAAGAACTAAAGACAGAACTGCTAAAACTTTAAAATCTATTATTCTTAAAATAGAAAATCAAATTGATCACAAGGTTAAAATAATTAGAAGTGATCAAGGGACTGAGTTTAAGAACCAAGTTCTTGACTCATTCTGTAACTCAAAAGGGATTGCCAGACAATATAATGCTCCTAGAACTCCTCAACAAAATGGTGTTGCTGAGAGGATGAACAAGACACTTATTGAGGCTGCTTGGACCATGTTAGCTGATTCAAAGCTGCCTCTAACATTTTCGGCAGAGGTAGTAAGCACTGCATGCTATGTGTAGAACAGGGTTCTTGTAGTTAAGCCACATGAAAAACCCCTTATGAGCTATGGAACAAGACGCCCCTTTTCATTGGCTTCCTAAGGTCCTTTGATAGTAGGTGTACCTTACTTAACACAAAAGACAATTTGGCAAAATTTGCTGAAAAGTCGGATGATGCTATCTTTGTTGGATATTCCTCTAACTCTAAAGCTTATAGAGTTTATAACATCAAAAATCAACAATTTTTGGATTCATTCAACATTGTAGTTAATGAGTACACTCCTTGTGTTAGGGGGAAAGACCCTAATCATATCTTTGATTTAGAATTGTTTCTAAATTATTCTAAACCGTCTTGTGAGAATGTTTCAGCTAGAACAAGTGCTCAAAGTAATTCTGATGAAGACCAACTGTTTGAGCAACCCAAGCCTATTCCAAGTTCTCCAAGAGCCGCAAGAAACCAAGCTCCCACTATTGGTAGATCTGACAGTATGACTATCTCAAGGGATAGTGGAGCTTCAATCAGTGATTCACCTGTTGACTCTCAAAACTCATCAGGTGACACTGCACAACACTAAGCTGATGGAAGTAGCATCTTGAAGGAACAGAAAACTGTTAATGTTGTATCACAGCAAACAAATGATGATGATGTTTCTCATTCATTCAATCAGTCCTCATTAAATGAGTTTGAAAGAGCAGCTGGACCAAGTGTTCAAGCTCCTGAGCAAAATATGTCCAATCTGAATCTATCTTTGCAATTGGAGGTAATTCCTAGACTTAGGATTCACAACACTCATCCAGCTAAAACATCATAGGGGATGTCTCTAAAGGGGTGAGAACAAGAGGACAAACTCACAATGGGAATGTCTGCTTGTACTCTAGCTTTTTATCCCAGATGGAACCCAAGAAGGTAGAAGATGCCTTCAAAGATAGTAGCTGGGTTGAATCAATGCAAGAGGAGTTGCTTCAATTCAAGAGAAATATTTGGAACCTATGTCTACTACCATAGGCACAAAATGGGTTTTCCGAAACAAGAGAGATGATATAGGCTTGATCATTAAGAACAAGGCAAGACTGGTGGTTCAAGGATGCACTCAAGAGGAAGGAATCAATTATACTAATGTCTTTGCACGTGTTGCAAGACTTGAGGCAGTTAGGATTTTCCTTGCTTATGCTGCATCCAATAATATAATTGTCTACTAGCTTGATGTCAAGTGTGCCTTTCTATATGGAGATATAGATAAGGAAGTCTATGTGTGCCAGCCTTCAAGATTTGAAGCCCCACAGCCTCCCAACTATGTGTGCAAATTGGATAAAGCTCTATATGGGCTGCACCAAGCACCTAAGCTGTGGTATGAGACATTGTCTTAGTTTCTCCTGAAGAATGGTTACACTAGAGGTACCATTGACAAGACTCTTTTCATAAAGAAGTCTGGAAAGAACATCTTGCTCGTCCAAGTCTATGTTGATGACATCATATTTGGTTCTTCAAATGAAAAAATGTGTGAAGACTTTGAGAGCGTTATGAAGAAGAAGTTTGAGATGAGTTCCATGGGAAAAATGGACTTTTTCCTTGGAATTCTGGTTAAGCAAATGAAGGAAGGGTTTTTCATCAATCAATCTAAGTATGTCAATGACATCTTAGAAAGATTTGATATGAAAGATTGTAAGCAAGCTAAAACACTTATACCCAGAAACCATAATTTGTGCCCTGACTCCGAGGGGGAGGATACTGATCAACATCAGTATATGGCAATAATTTGTTCTCCGATGTATCTCACAACAAGTAGACCTGATATCATGTTTGCAATTTGAATTTGTACAAGATATCAGGCTGCTCCAAAGGTGTCTCATATAGTTGCTGCCAAGAGAATCCTCAGATACCTCAAAGGAGCATCAAAATTAGGTCTCTGGTATCCAAGGAACAGTAATTTTAATCTCTATGGCTACTCTGACAGTGACTATGGTGGTTGCAATATCAACAAGAAATCAACATCAGGTGGATGTTAATTTCTTGGTGGAAGGATCATGTCATAACAATGCAAGAAGCAATCTTGTGTCTCAACATCAACTACTGAAGCTTAATACATTGTTGCTACTAGTTGTTGTGCTCAGCTGCTATGGATTCAGAACCAGATGATAGACTACGGATTCAACTTCATGAGCACTCCTATCCACATTGACAACAATAGTTCCATCTCCATTACTGAAAATCCAGTAAAGCACTCCAAGACAAAACACATTGATATCAGGTACCATTTCATTAGAGATATTCATGAGAAAAGTCTAATTAAACTAACCAAAGTTGACTTAAATGAACAATATGCTGACTTGTTCACCAAAGCTTTTGATGAAGAAATATTCAAGTATCTCATTACAGCTATTGGGATGATAAACATCGATTAGTCTGCCTCATCTAAGCCCTGTCACAAAAGGTGCTCCTCTGAAGTTTTCACTAAGTATAAATTCTTCCGAAGAGGAATTAACCCTCGGAAGATGTTATACATATCTTCCAAAGCAACATTCCTCCTAGGATAATATTCTTCTCGGAAGAGTTTTTAGTCTCGGAAGAAGCGATTGATTACATATCAAATCTACTTCCGAAGCTTATAAAACTCTCCATTCGGAAAGCAATTTTTACTCTCGGAAGTAAGAACTTTACCTTCGGAAGTAAAATTGCCTTCGGAAGAAGATTACCCTTGGAAATGCTTTATACGCAGAAGAAAGACTTTAATGTGTAACGGAAATCTTTTCAGACCCACTTTGTAAAAAGTAAAGATTTTGTTAATGATGTCGGATTATTTAAATGGACTAAACCTTACCGCACATGTCACATCATCCACTGAAGCATCCTGTCACCTTATCCAAACCCCCTAAACTACCATTTCACCCATTTAAATAAGCCCGACTTATCATTTTCATCTTTTTACCAAATTTACTGCCCTAAAAGCTTTCTTTGTCCCCAGTTCACACAATTCCGAACTCATCTTCTCTGCAACTTTCTCAATGGCACTTAACCCTCAGCACAACCAAGTCGCACTCCTTGATTCTTCAAGGGATGTTGACTTCTATGATATCATTTCCTTTCTTACCCAATCATCTTATTACACCACTCTGACTGTTAACCTTACCGTTAACTCAAAACACATGGCTGAACTTTGGGTCAATGGTCAGATTGAAACCCTAAATGGGGTTCGGGTAATAAGGTCGAGCATTTGTGTCCAGGAGTTTGTCAATTCTGAACAACTCATCAGGAAGCATCTGGAGCTTCATGATGAGGGTGCTCCTACAGAGTTTCCCAAGACAAATTTGGACAACACCTATATCCCAATGGGATATGGTGGAGATGTAAGCAGGTCTACAGTCTACAAGTTTAACTTCTCTTACAATTGTAAGTTCCTACTGCATGTTGTTCTCCATTGCTTGTCAAACAAGTCTGGGGGATGGGATCAAATCCCATATGAACTAGGGTGCCTAGTTCATAGATTGGTGAAAAGCCTTCACTTTAATTACTCAAAGTTTGTGCTGACTAATCTTATGGGGAACCTCCAACGGGACACATTCTTCATGTATCCCAGGTTCTTTTAGCACATAATCAACAGTGAGTTGGACCAGAGTCAGCTTTTCTGTGCAGCTACTCTGACTGTCCCTCAAATGAGGCCAACCATCTTCAAGATTTTGAAGAGAGTGTCCACCAGTTTAATTGGAAGACACACTGTTCTTCTTCCAGGTATGATTGAGCCAATGGCTCCTGGTAACAACCCTGTTAACCCCACAGGTGATGAACCCACACCAGCAACTACCCTCACATTGCCAAATTTACCTTCTCACCCCATCATTATCACATACCAAAGACGCCCCAAACAAACTCTTGTTCAATCTTCTCTGATTGAACAAGCTCCTCCTATTCAATCCAAAATGACTAGAGTGGAACAATTTGCTCCCACTCAGTCTGAGGTCACCATCCTTCACAATTGACCTTAATATGGGTATTGAGTCTCCATTGCTTGACAAAGATAAGAGGAACCACAGAGTCAAGCTCTTACTTCCTTAAGTTCAAGATACCCCATTCAACAAGCTTCAGTTTTCCTGAGCCTCCTCCAGTTGTAATTAAAGTGGACCAAAGGATGCTCCAAGATCTCAACAAGTTCTTCAACAAGTTCCTGATGGAATCTTTTATCGAACAGCCAAGTCCTGACTTGTCTGTTATTTACTTTGGAGCTCAAGAGCTTCAGAGGCTGAATGCACCTTCTACTATTATTGAGGGAGTTGGTCAACCTAAGGTCCAAGTGGAACCTGAGATTAATTTCGAAGGGGAAACAAGGACTGATGGCCAAACAACTGACATAGTTGGGACAGAGAGTGCATTCTCACAAACTTCGGAAGCACAAGTCTAACCCTCGGAAGAACAACTTCAATCTTTCGAATATTAGATTGTAGCTGCGGAAGGACTATTCTCTTTATCCGATGATCTAGAAGTCATAGATGCAATTCTAGAACTTGCATCTGATGTTAATAGAGAGGATTTTCTCTCTCAACCCCTAGCTCAAACATCATCATTGACTCCAGCTCCCATTACAACCACTCAACCAGAACATTTCATCCAAAAACCCCTAAAGTCTAGCATTTCCAAAGATGTCAAAGGAAAGAGGAAGATGACTGAGGAAGAGCTTCAGGAGGAAGCAAGGTTAGAGAAGCTCAAGAGAAAAGGTAGACTTCCAACTGAGAAGTTGCTAGCTGCAAGTAGCAAAGCAGCTGTAGCCAACCCAGAGGCTGTCAACAACAGAAGAAGAGTGGAAATCAATGACAGACTTGTCAAATTAGGAGCTGTGAATGAAGATGTACTCCTGCTACCATTAGAGGAGTTAGCTGAGTTAGAAAAGGCAACTTTGCTACAAATTTAGCAAAAGGAAGAAGCAACAAGGTTGGCCTTAGAAGAAGAGAAAGAGAAGGAGAAAAGACAAGCTGATTAGTAGCTTAGGAGGGAAAGGATAACTTTCCTAACTTCCAGGGGTTTCTCTTAAGAAGAACTATCTCCACATGACAATGATACGATCTTATGGCTCTTCAACAAAGAGCAAGATCAAATGGAGAATGAGAAAAAGAAAGCTGCTAGGTAAAAGCTGAGGTTGAAGAAGAAGAAGGAAGAAAAAGCAGGACTCACTGCTGCCAGAAATATAGGTGGAAAGGCCTGGGTGAAAGACTATCTCCGGGCTCATGGCTTCTCTAGCAGGCAGGTGGGTCCAATGTCTGAAAAACTCTCCAGCGACATGTCAGTGGCATACAGGCTGACATTCGCTTGGGAAAGAGGAAGGAGATGTATAGAAGGGGACAGGGGATGATCTTCAAACAAACCACTCAACCCCAACCTCAAACCCAATCACAACCTTAACTAATTCCTTTTCCATTCCCCATTAAGACTGAACCAACCTCTTATCCCTACAACCTTGAACCTACACCATCAACCTTAACAACTTCCTCACCTCAACCACCTAAAGTACCCATCCTCCAACCAAAAGGAGAGATGTTTGGAAGGCTGAGGGGATGGATCCTCATGTACAACCTGAGCGATATCTCTTGTATGGATGAGTCTGTCAGACTGACATATGTTGATGGATCCTCATGTTCCCTCACTAGAGATCAATTTCTTGATCTACCTAGAGAAACATTGGACAATCTGCAAAGCTCTTTGGCCTCAACTCAGATTCTCTAAATGAAGAAGAAAAGAAGCTAAGGAGAAGGCTGCTGACTCTACTAGATATAAAGAAAGGAGAAAAGGTGCCAAGTCAACCCCTTGTGCCTAGAAAGATGATTATCCAGTGGAGGTTAAAAGACTCTTCTCACAACTTTGTTGTTGAGAGAGAGAGTGGAGAGCTAAACAGGCTAAATGCCTCATCTTAGCTACACTTAAGCAGATTTGATATTGCTGAGTTAGAAAAGAAGCCACTCTTCAACCCCTCCAACTCTGAGGTGGGTGCTCATATTAGAAATCACCTGAGTAGTCTTCATCTGGTCGAGCTAACTTCTAAGTGAGGTTTTGCTAGCATCAGCCTAGGGGGTAGTTTGTTGGATCTAGAAAAGCTGGTGCAACCAAAACCAAATCACTTAGACTATTTTTGGGTGCAACTAATAAAGGACTTCCGAAGCGAAGTGTGGAACTTCTAAACGAAATGGAGTTCTACCAAAGACAAAGTGCAAGATCATGTTCCAAAGAAAAACTCCAACTTCCGAAGACAAAGTATTCACTTCCAAAGTTCAAGACTTAGAAGAAAAGATGAGAAGTCAACTTCCAAAGTATGAAGATATGAAGAAGTCCTCAAGCCTCGAAAGAAGTAGCCTCGTCCAAAGTATAAGTGTCTTCGAAAGAACTTGTTCTTCTGAAGGCAACTAACCTTTGGAAGACACAACTATGAACCAATGGACATAAGTATGGTCTCTCTGACACTCCGCTGCAGACCTCTGAGATACTACATGGTGTTTTCTCAAAAGCCATGTAGTTGACCATACTTTATTCCACTGTTCACCTTTATCAGTTAGTACAGTTGCCAACTTTAGTTGGTGACAAAAGGTAAGTCATGGACATGTCATGAATACCATATCTTAGATAATACTTTATCTAAGATACCTTAACTTTAGCATTGTAGTATATGCTTTAGTCATAGGTTTCCAGCTGGTATCAAAGTATATCCGGCTGTAGGATCTAATATATATAGTTTCTCATTATAACTCATGTAATATGCTTATAAGAATCTTGTAATACTTTGAGTTGAGAAGTAATATATACAAGTACCTTGAAAACTATTTCTTTGTGTTCTTTGCTACTTAATATATATATTTATCAACTTTTAGAAGAGATTCTACTTCATCTGATCTAAGTGTGTTACAAGTGAGTATTGAGAGAAAAACTAAGTTTTTAAGTGACAAAACGCGATCCTGCAAAGACCCATGTGAGTCTAGTGAAATCATCCACTATCACTAAAAAATATTGCCTCTTTCCAATGCTCATCACATTGGTTGGACCAAACAGATCCATGTGAAGCGATTTGAGTGGTGTAGTGTTTGTATTGATAATTTTGGATTTATGAGACACTCTATGTGGTTTTCCTTTATAACATGAAGAACAATGGTTTGAACAATAAAACTCTTTCTTTGGTAATCCAATGACTAGTTCATTTTTCACCAATTTGTTCATGTTCTTCATGTTAGAACAAACAAGCCTTCTATGCCACAATTGAGATTCATCTTCTAATGACTTAGATAGGAGGCAAGTTTCATGTGTTGTGAGTGAAGTGTTGTTCATATCCAAAACATATGTGTTTCCTTTTCTTGATGCTTTAAGAAGGATCCAATCTTCTGGAACTGAAAAACCTGGCTTAAGAATGTAACAGTTAGTGTTATCAAATAATGTGGTATAAATTTGATCATAAATTTGAGACACACTCAGTAAGTTATATTGTAAATTTTCACAATAGTTTACTTTCTCAAATTTGAGCACACCATTAGTTACCATTCCTATTTTGCCTCCCTTCTTATCACCACCAAATGCCACATATGAAGCAGTTTTATGCTTGAAGTCATGGAGAAGTGAACAGTTTCCTGTCATATGCTTGGAACAACCACTGTCAACATACCACTTGTTGTCAGCTCTCTAAGATTGTTCCTGCACACACAAAGAAATCAATTAGAAATGACAACCCAAGCCATAATGATCTTGGGTTTGCTAGCAGTGTCTAAAATTATTACTTCTTCATGAATAAGTCTTGAAGTTTCAATATTAATTTTAGTTTTAATTGATTCATTCTGAGTTGTTTTAGGTGAGGATGATTCTGTTGAAGATGATGTTGTTGAATGTTAGTGCTCTAGAAAGATTAACATGTTGTGTTTATGTGTCTTTTTACTAGTTGTAATAATATAGGGACTAGTTTTGTAATTTTGTTAGTTCCTTGTGTTTCATTATAAATAGCTTAGACTTGTGCAGGTAGTAGAAAACGAGTGAGAGACGAAACCGCTTACTTACTTTGTAATTTGTCTTTGCTTGATATTAATGAAACCGTGAATTTTGTTGATACCTTGCTTGATTTGATTACTTTGTTTGTATTTCTTTGAATTGTGTTCATACATCATCATAGATTGGTACATTTGATCCTATCAAATGGTATCAGAGCTGTTGGTAAGCTGTTAGTGAGTGATTTTTGAGGTTTGTCGAACTTTCAAACTCAAAAAAACTCACTGAATTTGTGATTGATTGACAATTCAATTGGAAATTTGTGGATTTCAGATGTGTTTCATCATCAGAAAATGATTTGAATCACAATTAGCAGTTAAATTCATCAAATTTGAGTTAATTTGTTGAATTTGTGTTCGAAAAAGGTTACTATTTTTCGAACTGAAAATCACAAAATTGATTAATTTGTTGTTGATATTGAAAGAAATTGATGTTAGAAGAATGATTATCAGTATAAAACATGTCTAATTGGAGAGTTTCAATCCAATTCATCAACTTTTGAAGAATTTCAGAAGATTTGAGTTAGTTACATTGATATGAACATGATGAATGTGGCGCATTAGAGTTGAGATTTGCTGAAAAATTATCTAAGTGTTAGGCGTTTGACTACTGTTTAGTCGCATTAAAACCGTGTAGACGTTTTCAGTTCAGACGGTTGACTACTGTTGAAGAGAAAAAGGCCAGACGTATCAACTTTATTGAGGCGTATTAGAACTGTTTAGACGTTTGACTGATGAGGCGGTTTACAACCATGTAGGCGCATTTCAACTATTTAGGCATTTTACAACTGTTCAGCCGCATCAACTTGGGCGTTTTGGAAAATTTTTCTAACGCATTCCCTTAGACGTCTCTCAACTTAGATGCATTAACTGTTTGGGAGTTTAATCACTGTTAAGGCGTATCACCCTTGACACTTAGAATTTTTTTTTTAAGAAAATTTTTCAAAAACTTTTTCATTTCTCTTCTTAATTCAAAATCTAAGAAAAACAACAAAAATATAAGAATGGTTAAATTAGAAGATTCTGAAAATAGAGTTCTAAAACTTAAAAATAGAGCTGATTTTAAAAATTGGTCTCTTAGGTTAAAACAGCATTTTAATTCCATTGACACAGATCTTTGGAAATCTATAAGGAAAGGACCATACATTCCTCTAATCACTCATGGGCCTGACAGAGGGTTTGTTTATACTAAATATTCTCCAGAACCCTATCCTGAAGATGGTCTTCAAGAAATACTTTTGAGAATAGTAAAGAATGATATCAAAGCATATTTCTTGATTTGTAAAGGACTACCTCTGGAAGTTCTTGCAAGGCTTGATGCATATCAAACTAGATACACCTTATATAAAGCCATAAAGACCATTTATGAAGGAGGAAAGGAGATTCAAAATCTCAAGAAACAAAAGTTGAAAATGCAATTAGAATTGTATCAACATCTGTCTGGACAAACCATAAATCAGATGATGAATAGATTTGTTCAACTTACAACTGAGATGTCAACAGCTGGTATTAAGCCTAATCTTGAAGATCTAAATCTTAGACTACTCAATGCTTTACCCGCATCATTGAAACAAACAGTAACCTTACTAAAGCATACAAAGAAGTTCCCTATGGATCTAGATCTACTTATTGTCAAGATAGAGTCAATAGAGATTGATGAAAGCTCAAGGAATAATGATAGAGCAGCATCAATGTCTTAGTATCAGTTTGTTGCTTCTCCTGCAACCACTATTGAAAATGCATTCATTGCAAAAAGTGAGAAAATTACAGAAGAAGAGGGAGATTTATTTTTTGGAGCAGGATTTTTCACTGTTTCATCATTTACTAGTGCTCCTGCTTATACAACTCAGTCTCATCCTCAATGTCCTCCTAAATCTCAGTCTCAAACATCTAATGTTCAATAAGAGACTTCTTCATCTAACTCTGCTAAATCTAGCAAAGTTAAAGATGTGATAAACATCCTATTAGAGGATGAAGAGTCTAAAACTGCATTCACAACATTTATGGCTAGTTTTCAAGCATCTCAAGGTAGCCATTTAACTCAATTAGACTTTGTTTTGCAGGATTTGTTTGAAATGGATCCTGAAGATGTTGAAGAGATGGACTTAAACTGGTAGATGGTGATGATTGCTTACAAGACACAAAAACACTCATATGTCAACTGGAAGTACAAGCCAAGTGCTAACAAGACTGTTGGGTTTGATAAGTCAAAATATAGGTGTTTTAACTGTAACAGTTATGGACATTTCTCCAGAGAATGCAAAGCTCCAAGGAATAATAGAGGAAATGCTCAATCAAGTTCTAGCAATCAAAGGTTTCAACAAGCTCAGAAGACTTTTCAAAAGCCTTATCAAAGTCTTCCTATGCCTGAGCTTAAAGATGAAACAAAATCATCTGATGAAACCAAGAAAGCTTTAGTAGTCAGCATTAAAGATGGTTATGATTGGAGTGCATATGCTGATCAGTTTACTAATGATTTAACATCAAGTTTATCTCTTGTTGCAAAAATTCAGGGAGAAGACTGGTCAAAAAACAATGATCCAAATGTGGAAAGTGAGAATGAAGAAGATGACTATGATTGGAGTGACAAATCTGATCCTAAGGAGGATACAGATGAAGTAGCTCTAATGGCACAGTTTGATCAACCTAAGGTTGACACTTCATCTTCAAAATCTGAAACCATATCTCCAAAATTTCCTGAAATCCCATCTGAAGTGAGAGAAAAACTCAGCATAAAATCATGCTATGAAGATGTTGAATACTATAAAAACTACTCATATAAAATCTGTGAGAAGCTAAAACAAGAAGAGTCAATGCATAACAAACTAAAATCTGATCATAAAACAGCAGATCAAAAGATTATCTCTCTTCAAACTTCATGGAACAAAACTCTAAAAAAATTAATATTGTTTCTAAACAATTGGAAGAGATGACCAAAAATCTTGAACAGGAGAAGATAGTACATGCTTCTACTCAAATGGATCTTGCTAAAGTAAAAAGTTCAAAAATGATTGTAGAAAAACTGGTAAGTGAAAGAAAAGATAAACAGAAAGCAGGGTTAGGTTTCACTCATGAACCTATGCCTGAATCTATTACAAACACTTTCCCAGAGAACTTCAATACACATGATCATTCTCCTTAATATAAAGCTAAACTTAAAGCTTTTCAAATCAAAAACAAGAATTCAAAAGAAGAAAAGGAAAATGTACAAGTTTTTGTTGAAAATGATCAAGAAAATATTAAAAATGGTCATCCAATCAAGATAAAATCTTATGAACCAAACCAAAAAAAACAAAACACTTCTGATCAAATTCATGTTGTATTAGAAGAAGTGAAAGTTCAAAGCAAAGAAAAAGATAAACAACAGGTACGAACATCAGAAGATTCAAACACCATTAATCTGAAACAGGTTCAATCTGAAAAAGAATCTTCTTCTGATGATGTTCAATCTAAAAGTAAACCATGTTCTTCTACGTCAAAGAATCAAAGAAGAAGAAATAAATAATCAAAAACAAAATCTGAACAAAACAAAAGTTCAAAAATGTTGATCAAAGCAACAAATCAGGCAACAAAACTTAAACTGATAAAATTTGTGTCAACCGGTTTGTTAAATATGAATTCTTTTCAAAGCAACAAGGTAAATACTATGAACAAATCTCACTCTGATCTGAAATCAAGTTCAGATTCTAAGACTTCCGCTGTAGCAAAAAGATTTGTTTCTAATGCATTCAAGAAGGAAGTTCATGTTAAACAAATGCAAAATAATTTGGCACAAAATCAAAATGTGAAAAATGAAAGACAAAATTTTAACTATTTGACACCAAAATCAAACATCGTGTCAATGTCAAAAAGTTAACAAACAGTTGTTTTTAACTCCACAAATGTACTATGAAATTTGTGATATGAAAAATCACAATACTGCTGAGTGCTATTTCAACAAGTACTGTCATATATGTTACATGAGAAATCATTCCACAGCAGATTGTTATTTTAACAAATACTGTACTTATTGTGATGAAAAGACTCACAATACTACAAATTATTATTTTAGAAATAGATCTCTTACTATAGGATTTGCAAATTCAAACATGAGCAAAGGTTATGTTAATCCATAATATATGAGAAATCAAACTGATGAATTTCAAAAATTAACTAATCGACCATCTTTAGGTTTGAGATCTTTTCAAAAGAACAATTATGTGAGATCTAAACAAAATGTGCAAGAACAATTCATACCAAGATCTGTAAGAATGACTAATAAAAACGTTAGTCATCAATACATTTCAAATATTGATCAATCAAATGGTATGAATGTTCTCAAAAATAACTTAAACAATTTCAAAATAATTTCCAAAACAAGATTGGTAAATTCATCAAGAATAAACCTGATTTGAATAATCTTTATTACAAATAATTTACCATTGTTGAGAAATTTGGAAAACCCAAGACCATATCGGCTTGGGTAGATATCTCAACTTAATTTTCTTGTTGTGCAGGTACGCCCAAAGAGACCACTCAATACATGGTATGTGGATAGTGGATGTAGCCAGCATATGACAGGCAATCCTGCCTTGTTACAAGATTTTAAGTTAAAGGATAGAACACATGTCGCCTTTGGTGGGGATGCTGGAGGAAAAATAACAGGAGAAGGAACAGTATCAAATGGGATAATAAGCTTTGACAAAGTCAACTTTTGTTCACAGTTGAACTTTAATCTTTTAAGTGTATCCCAAATATGTGATAAATCATACTCTGTTCTATTTGATGATTCATTTTGTTATGTTTTGAAGCCAGGATTTAAGATAAGCAAAGATTGGGTAATTGTTACAACAGAAAGAGATAGAGATGTATACAAGCTGGATATGTCTCAAGTTGATCCTTCAACTGAAACAACATGCCTAATTGCTAAAGCATCATATGATTAAAGCCAGCTTTGGCATAGGCGTCTCGGATATTCAAATTTAAAGAATATGAACAAGCTTGTAGCAAGAAACCATTTTATTGGACTTCCATCTAAGAAGTTTGCAACGACTGATCACTGTGTTGGTCCATGTGATAGAAAAACAGTACAATTGAAGTGATGAATTGCTCAATATCTAACATCCATGCTAAACAACAACAATTGAGAAGATAGAAGAGAATTCTAACACATATTTGATAACCAAATGAACAATAACAATCAATAACATGAAGCACAATAGTATTTCTGTGTAAAAACTGCTTAGAATTGGTAACTTGCAACAATGATCCACGATTAGGGTTTTGCAAGCTTATCTTACAATGAGAATTGACAAAAGTTTATATAACAGTTATAGTTTCGCTGACAGTTTCGCTAGCAGCGAAACTGTTATGCCGAAACTATAGTTTCGCCCGGTAGAACACAAGTTCGCCGGGTAAACTAGAACAGCAAACTGTGAGCGAATGTATAGATTCGCTCACAGTTTCGCTGGACTGCCAAAACTACACATTACAAATAACATACAAAAGGAAACTAACAAAAGTCCTATTACAATGTAAAGTAAACAACTATACTAAAGTGAGTCCAACCTAAACATGATCTTCAATACTCCCCCTAGGTTGGATCTCACTATCTTCACTCATCTTGATTTGACTTGTCAGCTCCAGTTTCCTCTGCTGCTGTTGATCTATCTTCATCACCTCCTGCAGCAACATCCTCAGAAGCTTCAGCCACTGATCCTCCAAGGTTCTTTCCTGCATCACTAGCTTCTTCAGAATGACCACTAGCCTTTGCAAACTGCCTGGTCAAATCTTGAACATCCATAGCAAAGTCATCCTGAGCTCTCACCCTTTCAGCTAGCTTCTTAACCTCCGACCTTACTCCCCTTATCTTGTTTGCAACATTCATAAACAAACTAGCTTCTTTTCTAGTTTCCTCTCCAGCCCCAGCTTTAATGTGATTTTCACATAGTACCAAAAGGTCTTCATCACAAAAGCTAAACAACTCCATCGGATCAAATACTCTAAACTCTTTTCCATGTTTAGCTCTAATCACAGCCTCTCCAGTATTGTTGTCATAAAACCACTTCTCAAAGTCCTGTAGTTGTTGGGGAAGAGGATCAGCCGATCTTACCCGATTTACAGTCTTTGGAGGTTTAACTCTTAGTACAATCCTTCCTTTTCCTGTCTCCCAATCTTTATCCTTCTTTGATCTCTTTCTTTCAGCTTTCATATAACCAAAAGACTCAAAATATCATTAAGTCCATTTTTTATTTCCTTCTAAAGAAATGATGCTCTTTCACTTAAGTGAGCATTGATCAAAGGTAGAGTTGCTAAACGTTTCAAATCCCATTTGGGCAAGGTCTTAAAAGCCTTCCTCTTAAGCATATAACTGATATTTCCTTCTCTTCTCTTGATCATGAACATCTTTAAACTGGGATTGTAGCACCAGCTTATGATTTTCTTATCGGCTTCCTTCCTGCTTAATCCCTCCAGATTTTGAAACAAAGGAGTAATTTCCTCCACCTCCTTCTCTTTGACCAACCAATCATTCTTATCCATTTCAAAAACATCAGCATCATCTTCTCCCTTCTTAGCAACATAAATCAGTGGTCGCTCATCAACATCATAAAACTCTGGTTCTGAATCATAGTCTATAAGTTGTTCATCTTCCTCCTCTTCATCAACCAACCCTTTGCCTCTATCAGATACTCCTTCAGTGGTAGCTGTAACAACAACTTCTTCACCAACAAGATCTTTGTCAAAATCAAACTGCATGTTTACAAACCCAGCCTCAATAATATCTTCCTCATCATTCCTTCCAACATCCTCTCTTGGTATTTCCTGCTCTCCTTCACCAGTAGTTGTTGCTCCAGAAGTAACCTCTCCTACGTTAGATGAAGTACCCATATTCAAAAATGAGTACTTTGATGTATCAGTCAAATCATCTAACTCAGATTGAGTCAGTTGACTAGGTAGGCCGGCTGCAGCTTTCATTTGTGTAATCTCCTCAAACAACTTCTTAATCAGTTTGTTTTGGTCAACTAACATTCTCTGCATTCCTCAATCACCTCATCCTTCTGTCTTTCTCTGATCTCCTGATTCGTAAGTTTAGTCTTAATCATACTCAGCTCATTAGCCAACGAAGTATTTAGGTTACGTATCACATCCTCATCAAGATTTTCACTAGCCTCTTTTCTGGCTGTAAATCCCTCATGTCTATGTTTGGTTCTCCGCTCAGGCTCAGCAAAATCAGTTTTCTTCTTAGACCTCCTTTCTTTCTCTACCCTGATCTCCTCAGCTTGTGCATCAATATCCTCTTCAAAATCATAATCCTTTTCTTTAGCATATCTCTTCCTTTTCTTAGTAGCATCAGCTTGCTGTACTCTTGTTTCTTCAGCTCTTTTACTCTCAGACTCATCCACCCGTCTAATATAATTCCAGCGTTCTGGAGTATACATATTTTCCCAAAGATGGGTGATTTTACCACTAAAGTCGTGGCGAATAGCACAGCAATCAGCAAAAATACGAGGATTCATCTGCACCAGCCTCTTGATTTCTCCATGCTTTGGAACATCAGGTATAAGATCATCAAAAATCATCTGAAGAAAACGAGGGTATAGTAGCCATTTGTCTTTCTTTACAGCCATCACATTCTCTGCCATACATGCAAAAATCAATCTAGCTATATTGGCCTTCTCCCCTTTACAACACAGCACCATAGCCTTAGCCCAATCAACATTAAGTCCATCAGATCCACCTTTACGGTGATCTAGACACATGATAAAAACATGAGCGATATATCTCCATTCTTTAGATAAGAATGACTTCTTGATCTCTTTACGGTGATCTGGTCCCTCATACCCCATTCTTCTGAAAGCTTGAAGCACTTCAGACTCTGTCATAGCTACTTCATCTCCAGAATCATCATCAAGTCTAAGAATCCTCGAAACACTCTCAGCAGTGATCGTCACATCATGATCAATAACTTTGGCAGTGATTCGCTGTACATCTCCTCTAGTATCATATTCTGCTGATCGCCAAAAATCTCTAATATGAAGATCATAAATAGTAGGCGAGTGAGATATGGCATAGGCTATAGGTGATCTTTGAAGCCATCTGATACAATCGTGAAATCCAGCTGCCTTAGGGAGAGTATCATCTAAAATAGTTGTGATGTTATTCCGCTCATCAAATTTGAGATTAGCCATGATAACCTGAGAAAGAAAACAATTAAATTTGAATGATAAATTATGAAAATAAGAAAATAATATTAAACCAAAGAAAACTAGCAGTTTTGGCAAGCAAAACAATAGTTTCGCTCACTAAGACATGATAGTTTCGCTGAACAAAAACAGTTTCGACAATGAAAACTAACATTTTCGACAAGCGAAACAATAGTTTCGCTCATTGAAACATGTTATTTTCGCAGAACAAAAAGCAATTTCGACAAGGTGAGGATAGATTAAAGAAGTTTCGCTATTAATTTCTCCAATCACAAACATAGTTTCGCTGTAACAAATTAATTTCGCTGTTCAAAAATTAGTTTCGTTGTTCACAAGAAAACATGATCAAGCGAAACTGTGCAAGTTTAAGATCAGACACTGCGAAACTATAGATATCTTGGCGAAACTATTAAGTTCGCCCGGACAGCATAACTTTACAGTTTCGCTAAAAAGAGGAGAACTTTCGTTCAGTTTCGCAGAAGAATCAGTAGTTTCGCTGGATAAACAGCGAACCCACTGAAGAGTGAAAATCCAAATCACTTAAATGGAGATGATGTTAACCAGATTAAAAGATGTTACAATGTTCGAAACTCACATGCGAAACAAATAACACTATTAATCAGTCCAAAACACAATCACAATACAAAATCGCCAAATAACGTCACGGAGAAACCCTAAGAACTACGCAGATCGTTTTTGCGAAATTATGAGAAAAATTTCGCAAAAACGACTTAGATAGCAAATAGTTTCGCAGCTAGCGAAACTATAAATTCGCATGACGAATTTACAGTTTCGCCCAGTGAAACTGTAATTTCGCTAAGAGATAACCAGTTAACAACTAATTAGTAAACTTAGCGAGATTGCAGTTTCGCTTTGCGAAACAATTAGCGAAAGTATAATTTCGGCACCAACCTTTATTTATTTATTTAATTATTTATTTATTTATTTATTTATTTTATTTCATTTTTTTTATTTGTTATTATTATTTTTATTTTTATTTTATTTTTTTTAATTAACAAGAAGCACATCACATAATGAGATCTAAATTAATCAGAGATCACATTCTCTAGATATTTATGAACATAAAGATGATCAAAAATCATCTACCAGTAATGAGATCATACTGAATACAAGATCTGATCACAATCTGCACAGAAACAACTGAAATTAGAACAAATCAATAACGATTGCTGATATAATTGTCCACCTAAACTCATGCCTTATCCTTTTTCAACAAACAGCTTATGATTCGTTTAAGGTTCAATTAGATGCTTTAGAATGTTAGGACCCCACAATCATTTGGTAAAATCCCCTCACCCAACCTCATGATTTCTTGAATTTTGAATCAATCTTCATAGAACAAGGCTTGTGCGCTAGTGTGCAAATGATTATAAACAGAATATTTCATTCTAAAAGAAACTCATCGATAAGATGATTTGACATAATTATATCAAAATGGTGAGAGCTCCAGATCTATACTCACGTATAACAGAGGAAATAACCATTTAAACATGTGCTGATGAGAGCTCCAGGTCAGTACTATCGTACAGCAGAGGAGATCATCACTCCAGGTCAGTACTTTCGTACAGCAGAGGAGATAAGCACAGACACACCATACCTCAACACAAAATTATACCAGCTGTGGTTCAGGGTGATGACATATCAAAGCAAAATGGACTAAAGATTCATTCTCAATCCAATTTTTGTGAGGACTCAGTTTTTGTGCAAGCCAAAACAATTGAGTAAATCCAGACATTCTTAAGCATGATGTTTAATTTAATCATAAAGCTGTTGTTTACTTTATTCGTCAGGCTGAGTCTATCAAGCATATCGTTAAAGAATCTGATCAATTTTCCTTAAAAATTAATGTGAAACAGAATCCAGTATCAGTTACTATCATTTCTCATTGAAGCACCGGTCATGTATATAAAAATACTTAGAGAATATACAATCATTTCTCATCATGTTAAATTCCGATCTCAGAATTATGAAATTACTCCTCCAAATTTTTATTTTCAATAAATTATATTTTTTATTATTATAATTTTTTTTATCAAAGAAATAGAAAATGAAAATTTAAAAAGATATTAACCCGAGCATAGAAATCAATTCATAAAAACGAGGTTTATCAAATGTTTTTGTGAAAAGATCAGCTTTTTGATTTTTTGTATCGATGGGTATAATATCAATGAAACCCTTTTCTTGAGCATCACGAATCGCATGAATTCGTGTCTCGGTATGCTTGGTTCGGGAATGATGAATAGGATTTTTAGCAATTCCAATGGCAGCTTCATTGTCACAAAATACAAGTGTATGGAGAAAATTAATCCCATAATCAATCATTTGGTGTTGGATCCAGAGAACTTGAGAACAACAGCTTGAGGCAGCAATATATTCAGCTTCCCCTGTAGAAAGAGAAACAGTAGTTTGTTTCTTGCTCTGCCAAGATACCAAACAATTTCCCAAATATTGACATCCGCCAGACACAGATTTTCGGTTTAACCTACAACCATTGGAATCACTATCAGAGTAAGCATGTAAATCAAAATTCCCACCATATGGATACCACAATCCTAAACGAGATGATCCTTTGAGATAATGAAATATTCTTTTGACAGTGTTGGACCAAAAGAACCAATGAGCCTGATCAGAAAAACCTCTAATTCCCACAGACATCACAACAGCTGAAGACATCAGCTGATTACAAAGGTCTAAAGACAAAGTCTGAAAGCAAAGAACTGAAGACAAAGTCTGAAAGCAAAGAACTGAAGACAAAGTCTGAAGATGAAGTGCTGAAGACAAAGACTGAAGACCAGAGTGATCAGCAGTTGTCACAACAGCTGAAGTTGTTAACTTCAGTAGTTGTGATGGTTTTACTTTTCAGTACTTGTAATTTTAAATTTCAGTAGTTTATTGTTTCAGTAGTTGTTAGTAAGTAGTTTCATGTAATTGTACTTACCATTCTCTGAGATGTAATCAGTTGTTGAGAACATCTCAGTAGTTTGCATATTTCAGTTGTTTTGTAAATTCTGTTAGATGTCACTATCAAGTGACATCAGCAGACGTCACATTCCTCTATATAGGGGATGTTGACCTAGCTGTATTTGAACTGAAGCATTCTACGTGAATGAAAACATTCCTTTAACAGAAATATTCTCTCTATAATTGTGATTGAGTGTTTTGCATATTCATTACTTTTCTTGCTTGAATTCGATATTAATTCGTGATATTCCGCTGCATAATTCAAATCTAATTGATCTGATCCTATCAAATGGTATCAGAGCAGGTTAATCATTGATCGATCTAACAATTGATCATTGAAACTGTTCTTTTGATAGCAAAGGTTGATTGAATTAGTATTTTTGCAAGAATTGATTATAGAGATTGATTTTCTGTGCTTCCGGTTAATTAATTGAGATTTTAATTGTGTTTTCTAAGTGTGTTGTTGAGTTTTCAAACTAGACCGATTTTAATCTCATTGAATTCAATTGAATTAGTGAAAATGACTACTTCAATGAATGATCCTCACAATACTGGCTCCTCAACTAAGCCTCCAAAGCTTGTTAGGAGTGAGTATAACATATGGCAACGCCAAATGCTCCATCACCTGTCTGTTAACAGTTCAGGTTGTTGGAAGTCTGTGGTTCATGGACCATACAAGCCTATGGTGAGTAATCCTGAAACCAATGAGATGGTTCCTAAAAAGAAGGAACAATATTCCGATGAGGATCTAAAACTGTTTAAGATTGATGCTAAAGCCCATGTAATTCTGGCCATGGCACTGCCTAATGAAATCTATTCTGGGCTCATGCATCATGAAACTGCTTATGATCTCTGGGTTGCTCTGGAGGAACAATTTGGAGGAACTGATGAGGTCTTAGCAAACAACAGAGAAATCCTTGCCCAGCAATATGAGACATTCTCTCATAGGAAGGGTGAGACACTGACTCAACAGTTTGAGCGGTTTTCATGTTTAATTTCTGAGCTTAAAATGGTTCAACATGAATACACAAACAGCCAGATGAATAACAGATTCCTCAGATCCCTGCCTGAGAGATGGGACACTTACACCATTGTCCTACGCTCTAGTGCAAATCTGGATACTCTATCTCTCACCCAACTTCATGGGAAACTCTTAACATTTGAGAGAGAGATAGAACAGAAAAGGAAACTATCTTCATCTGGAAAGCTCACCGATGATTTTGTACCAGGCAATACTGCTCTAGTTGGTCTTGAGTCTGAATATGCTTCATCTGAAAGTTTATATGATGAGCATATTGATTTCTCTTCAAAGAGTGGAAATCATGCTTTTGTTGGAGTTAAGGGAAACTCAGGCTTTAATGTTGATAATTTGTGTTTTATGATGGATGATTTGAAAGGAATTGCTGATGATGATCTGGAAGAGATGGATATTCTGAGCCAAATGGCATTGATTAATATCAAATCTCAAAAGTTTTATAAGATAACAGGTAGGAAATTTCCTGGTCTCTCTGGCAAAACCAAGGTTGGTTTTGACAAGAGTAAGTTGAGATGTCACAAGTGCCACAGACTTGGACATTATGCTAGAGAGTGTAGATCATCTAGATCTAACTCATCTGCACCCTTTGTGACTTTTCCAAGTAATAATTCACAATCCAAAGGGCAACATCCTACCAGTTCTGATCATCATTCACAACATCAATCGTCTCATGCATACTTTGTCCCTCAAAGCCCCATGCCATATCCTTATCCATGCTTTTACATGCCTCAGTCTGGTCAAGTTTCAGTACCCATGGCTCAACAACCACATGCTCTACCTGATCCTCAGCCATCTCAAACAAATCAGCAATCTCAACCTCAATCTCATCAGAGCTTTTTCACCCCTGAGGTTGTTGATTGGAGCAGCCTACCAGATGATGTCTCTGGTTATTCTGAGCAATTTGCTAGTGCTGGTCAACATGGTGGTGACAATCCTTTTGGAAACCTTGCTTTAATGGTCCTGGAATCTACTGATGACAATCCTTCATCATCACAGTTACCACAGGTATCTTCTGAGGCTAAGGCCAAGATATGTTCTGAATCATGCATAGCTGCTTTTGTTTCTATTAGGGAAGCAAATGTAGCTTTAATTAATCGAAATCTTGACCTAGAAAAGGCAATTTCCAAAAGAAAATCTGAGTTTGAGTCTGTTTTAAAAGAGAAGGATGAAGAGATTTATAAACTTAAATGTTAAATTACTGATGAAAAGGCAAAGGTAGAGGTCATTCTAGAAAATCACAAGAATCTCAAAGAAACACTTGCAGCTACCCAAGTTGATTGTGAACGATGGGTAACATCCTGCAAGGGATTTGAAATGCTTCTCAGTAAGCAAACTGCTTCCAATGTGAAGTTTGGGATTGGGTATAATCATACCATACCTCCCATAGATTTTACTCCCAAGTTAGAAGTACAATCTGAGGTTGAGAGTCATTCCCAAACCACATCATCAGGTGTTTCATCCTTAACTGAAAATTCAAAATCTGAGGATGAAGATAGTGTGAGTATCTCAGTTAATCAAATAACTGATGATCCCACTGCTTCGAAACACTTGATCAAGAAGAGGCTGAGAAATTCAGGTGTTGTTCCACAAGGTACTCAAAGTACTGAAGGGCAAAACACAACACCTGAAGAGCATTTTAAATCAGGGGAAAACAAGCATTCCTTGACAACTGCTGAAGAATCTATCAGGATTCTAAAAAGTACTGATAGAAAACTACTGAAGAAGAAATCTTCAGTTGTTGAAAATACTTCAGTACTTCCCAAAAGTACTGAAAGGAAGAAAGTACTGAAGAACAAATCTTCAGTAGTTTCATCAACTTCAGCAGTTGATCAAGAAAAGATGAAAAGAAAGCCATGTGAAATATGTGGTTTGTTCAATCATCTGACTGATGAATGCTGGTATAACAAGGGTTTAAAATTCAATAAAGAGAAAATCATTAAGCAGGAAATGCATAAAATGAAAAATGAATTTCAAACCAAGTTTGTACCACAATCATCTCATTCTAATAAACCTAAGCTTTCTCAAAAAGTCACTAAGGAGGAAGGGGTTTTTCAAACAACATCTGCAAATATTCCTCAGGGAATATTGAAAACTCAGACTAAGTCTGTGTCTTTTCAAAAGAAGGATGTAGTGAATAACAAGAACAAATCATCTACAAGTACTGAATTGTCAACTGAGTTGAAAACTCTGTCAACAAATCAGACACAACTTATGATGATGGTTCAACATCTATTGGGGAGAGTTAACCAATTAGATGTTTCTGTGAGTAAACCACTGAAAAGGATACCTAAGCCAAAATCCAAGGAATCCTTCATCATCTACATCTTCAAAAGCTGTTAATCATGCACAACCTGTTAGTTTAACATCTGTTGATGAAAACAGACCCAAAACCAAAAAGGTTTGGGTCTCAAAGGCTAACTAATGTTTGTGATAAATGCAGGGTTCTTCATTATGCCAAAGAAGCATCTGGTATGTGGACCGTGGAGGATCCATGCACATGACAGGGAGCAGCTCTCTTCTTCATGACTATTCCCAAAGGAAGAAGGGATTTGTTTCTTTTGGAAATGATGCCAAGGGTTACATCATTGGGAAGGGTTTTGTCTCAAATGGGGAGATAAGATTTTATGATGTTAACCATATGGAGAACCTCAAATACAATCTTTTGAGTGTCAGTCAAATGTGTGATAAAGGGCATGTTGCACTTTTCACAAGTCAAAACTGTCGGATTCTGTCTTCCACAGTTTTGCACAAGATTGACAAAATATTGGATGAGTATACTCTCCTGAAGGCCAACAGGATTGGAAGAGTATATGCTTTAGATCTATCAAAGAAAATTGATCTAAAAGGCCATCCATGTTTATTCTCCAAAGCCTCTCCTCAAGAATCTGAACTATGGCATAGAAGGCTGGGTCATGTGAATTTCAAGAACATGAATCAGCTCATTCATCATAGTTTAGTGAGAGGTTTGCCATTAAAGGAGTTCAAGTGTGATGATACCTGCCCAGCTTGCTTAAAGGGAAAGCAACACAAAGCTTAATTCCCTTCTATAGAAGAACCTAAGTCCACAACCTGCTTGCAATTACTGCACATGGATCTTTTTGGTCCTGTGAGAGTAATGAGCATGGCAAAAAAAAAAGTACTGTCTGGTAATTGTGGATGATTACTCAAGATATGTATGGACTTTCTTCTTGCACTCCAACTTGATGAACTCTATTTGTCTAAGGGAATCAAAAGACAATATAGTATTCAAAGAACTCCAGAACAAAATGGAGTGGTGGAGAGAAAGAACAGGACCCTGATTGAAGCTGCAAGGACAATGTTGGCTGACTCTGGTTTGCCACTAACCTTTTGGGCTGAAGCTGTCAATACAGCTTGCTATGTTCAGAATAGAGTATTAGTGAATCAGAGGTTGATGAAGACTCCTTATGAGCTCTTACATCATTTGGCTCCTTTGATTTCATTTTGTAGAGCTTTTGGGTGTCCATGTTATATTCTTAACACAAAGAGTATCCTTCAGAAGTTTGATTCCAAGATGGATGCAGGGTATTTTGTTGGGTATTCATCTACTTGCAAGGCGTACAGAGTTTTCAACTGCAGAACAAAGATTGTTGAAGAAACTTTGCATGTCAAGTTTAATGAATCTCCAAAAGACAAGATTCCTCAAAACCCCGTTGAGATGTTTGACTTGGACATACTTTAATATGTTCCATATCAGTCTCCACCTGTTGTGGTCTCTGAAGTTCCATCCTCTCCAACTGAAGATACAAATGCAAGTTGTAGTGATCATCTGCCTGTTTCTACTACACTTGATGTTCCTGTAGCCTCAGCAGCTCCACCCACAACAAATGCTGATGAAATCTCTGAATCCTCTGCTTCATTTGAACTGCCATCTCAGTCTAGGTTTCAAGAGTCTACATCAACATCTGCTGCTGCTGAATTTCCTACAAACACTTGCACAGATATCATTGCATATCAAGAATTGAAGAATCATCCCATGTCCCAGATCATTGGTGACATAAATGCTGGTGTTTCAACAAGAAATCAATTGTCCAATTTCTGTCTCTATGCTCTCTTCATCAGTCAGCAAGAGCCAAAAAATTATCATGTGGCCTTATGGGACAATGGATGGGTTGAAGCCATGCAGCTTGAGCTTCTTCAATTTCAAAAACAACAAGTGTGGGAACTGGTTCCTCTACCCCAAGGTAAGTGTGCAATAGGCACTAAATGAGTGTTTAGGAATAAAACTGATGAAAAAGGCCAAATTGTCAAGAACAAGGCCAGACTGGTTATACAGGGGTTTTCACAAGAAGAAGATATTGATTATGATGAAACCTTTGCCCCTGTAGCCAGACTGGAGGCAATTCGATTGTTTTTAGCTTATGCTGCTTTTCATAAACTTAAAGTTTTTCAAATGGATGTCAAAAGTGCATTTTTATATGGTAAAATAAAAGAAGAAGTTTATGTGTGTCAACCACCAGGTTTTGAAGATCATAGACACCCTGATTGGGTGTATAAGCTTGATAAGGCTCTTTATGGGTTGAAACAAGCACCCAGAGCCTGGTATGAAACATTATCTAACTTTCTTCGTCAAAATAATTTCACTAGAGGCTCCATAGATAAAACTTTGTTCATAAAGAAAGCTGGCATGCATAAGCTCCTTGTTCAAATTTATGTTGATGATATTATTTTTGCATCATCTGATCCACAGTTGTGTGATGCATTCACAAAATTGATGCAACAAAAGTTTGAAATGAGTGCAATGGGAGAATTACAGTTCTTTCTGGGTTTACAAATTAAACAACTGACTGATGGAACTTTCATTCATCAGTCAAAATACACAAAAGATTTGTTAACCAAGTTTGACTTACAAAACTGTAAAACCTGTTCTACTCCCATGTGCAGCAACACACAACTGGATGCAGATCAAAAAGGTAAAGCAGTTGATGAAACTCTTTACAGATGTATGATTGGTTCCTTGATGTACCTAATAGCTTCTAGACCAAATATTATGTTTGCAACTTGTGTCTGTGCTAGATTTCAGGCTGCTCCTAAGGACTCCCATATGATTGCAGTCAAGAGAATCTTTAGATATTTGCAGGGAACTAAATCTCTAGGACTATGGTATTCCACTGGGCACTCTTGAAAATTGGTTGCTTTTTCTGATAGTGACTATGTAGGGTGTAAGTTAACCAGAAAATCAACTTCTGGTGGATGCCAATTTCTAGGCAACTGTTTGGTCTCTTGGCAGAGTAAGAAACAAACATCAGTTGCTACATCAACAGCTGAAGCAGAGTACCTTGCAGCTGCAAGCTGTACATCTCAGGTACTTTGGCTTCAAAATCAGTTATTGGATTATGACATTACAGAGACTAAGACTCCATTATTAATGGATAGTTCTTCAGCTCTTTGTATTGTTAAGAATTCTGTCCAGCATTCTAGGACCAAACATATTGAGATCAGACATCATTTCATTAGGGATTGCTATGAAAAAGGTCTGATTGATCCAAAGTTTGTGCCTAGTGCTGATGAGCTTGCAGATATATTTACTAAGCCTTTGGATAGTGCAACTTTTCATAATCTTGTACTCAGGCTTGGTATGCTGCAACTAGAATAATTTGACAACTACTGATGCTCTTAGTTCATAAATACTGATGAGCATTAGTATACTTTTGTCAAAAATAAGTGCTGATAAGTCATTTTATCTTTAGTAGTTTTACAACTACTGAAGACTAAATTACTTAAAAGTACTTAAGTACCTTATTTGTTAGAAAATACTGATGTAGTTCAAACTACTGATGTCTTTTATAATAAATAAGTACTAATGACCAATGAAACATCTGAAAATCAGATGATCTGATGAGCAAGTGTTAAGGTCATTGAAACAGCTGAACTTTGTGAATTGACGACAACTACTGTTTCATTTCCAAACAACTGAAGCCAAAACCAAGTCTTCAGTAGTTTTACAACTACTGATGACCAACACCAAGTCTTCAGTTGTTTACAACATCTGAAAGTTAAAACCATGTCTTCAGTTGTTTTCTAACACCTGATGACTAACACCAACACTTTCAGTTGTTTTCCCTCAGCCGTTTCATAACCTATATATACCTAACCCTAACTTCAACCTTTTCATAACCCACTTTCCAAACGTTCATCTTCCATTAATGGCGACCATGCAAATCAAACCTCGACACAACTGTGTTGCTCATCTTACCAAATCACCTTTCTGGAACAAGTTTGATGCTGCTATCGACTTGATGGTTGATTCCCAATACCGCACAGCCTTTCTCCTCAATCCAACCATCTACCCCGATACCCTGTGCCAATTCTGGACAAACGCTACCGTTCATACTGCTGAGAATGATGCCACCATCACTCTCCAGTCTTTTGTTAACCAGAAACGGGTGATCATCACTCCTGAGATCATTCGTCAAACCCTAGACCTGAATGATGCCACCTATCCCACCAAGTACCCAAAGGCACCATTGATCTTTCTTTTGCTAATCATGGTTATGAAGGTGACCTAAGTGCTACTACCATCCTGAAGAAGCACTTTCATGATACCGAGCGACTCATATTTCACATGATCAATGTCTGCCTTGCTCCCAAAACATCCTCTTGGGATCAAATGTCATCCAGATGGCAACAGGTATTATATTCTATCCTTGAACATCAAAATCTAAATTTTTCTGATATTATCTTTTTGGAACTGAAAGATTTGGCATTGAAACCCGTGGCAAATAGATGGATATTATATCCAAGGTTTCTTATGGCAATCATTTTAAATCAATTAAAATCTGATGGCCTTGTTGGCCTTAGAGTCCCTGCTCTGTTGGTTTTGCCAGATGTATACTCCGGGCACAACTCAAACCCACAACTCAAAGAGGCTGCCAAACGCTCAAACCCAAGCAGAGGGAACCCACAGCCTCCACCTCCAAATCTAAAGTCCCCTCCAAACCCAAAACAAAGAAAACCAAAAAGGCTACTCAGGGAGTTGAGTCCCCTGATGATGCCCCTATAGCACAAACGCAGGATGAGACTACAAGCCTTAATCCCCTTGTAGTTTCAATGACTCCACCAGCTGAAACCGCTCAGGTATCCTCTCAACAGGATCCTGATGTAACCAATATTGGGGACACCACATTACTGGAATCTATCTCACTTGAGAAGATTGCCATTGAAGAGCACCACTCTTCCCAGGTGCAAACCTTTTCACCCCCATCTCCCATTGATACCACCCCTACAAGCCCAACTGCAGTCATTGCACAAGTGCTGACTCAGCTACATTCCTCTACCCCTCCCCAGAAACCTGTTACTACTGGGAAAACCTCAACAGCTGAGGGAGAGGATCAAAATGTAGTTGATACCCAACAGCATAGGGATTCTAAAGTTCAGTCTCCTAGTGTAGATGTGGAGACTAGAACATCTGGTGAGGCTACCTCTTCCCCTGTTTCAACACATGAACAGGATGAAGCAGGTATCATCTCTAAGACCTCACCAGAGGCAACTGTCAATGAAGGACATGCTCCTGAGGCAGGAAGTCCCCAGTTCTAAGACAAAGGGGCACATGTGATCACAGATTTACACTCAGCACATGTTCATCCTGATTCACTCAGGAGGTCAGCTGATTCAGTTTATACTGATGATGACCTGGGTTTTTTCTTTGAAGTCTTAGCCCAAAATACTATTCTTGAGGCTGAGGTTTGTAGATTAAAAGATCTGCTTCCCATCATGCCTCAGGAATCAAGACCATCTGCCCCAATAAACCCACAAATGGCAGCTTCTGTTGAAGCTTCACCAAACACTGAGCCACTCAAATCAAACAAACCACCAGCCTCTGGCTCAGGCACCATTTCTCAGGGAGAGAACCCCTCTAAGCAAATGGTTACTGCTTTCAAATCATCCTTACCTCTCATAACCCCCATCATCACATCTATTATTCATAAAACCATTGATGAGAGGCTCTCCTCAGATCTTCAATCCCTTGTGACTGATGTTGTGTCCAAGCACCTTTCTGACATTCAAACCCCTGAACCCAATGCAACCAAAAAGGGGGAGTCTAAGTCAGTAGAGGATGATAAAAGGAAAAGAGCTGAAGAGGAAGAAGCTAAGGAAGAGAATAAAGGCAAAGAGATCATCACCTACAAAAGAAAGAAAAGTATTGGTGAACAAACTAAAGATGAGAAGAGGTTAGATGAGATGATCAAAGAAGCTGATGACCAACATAACAGATCCATGGACATGATCATTGATCAGCTCTTTAGGCAAGGATTTGATACTGCCAAACTTGACTCAGAGATCAGAAGACTTGAGATTCAAGAAATTGAGGATAGATGGGCAAGTTGCAATGAAGAAGAAAGGGAGAGATTAGAGGCTATGATTAGATTTCTCTCTAAACATTTGGGAAGACCTATCATTGAGATTAAGTCATGGTCCAGAGATAGCATCTTGGAGATAACAACCAAAATATGCTCATCTGAAAGCTTCAACAAAGGCTTAATCATTGAAGCTCTGGATGAAGCTGGTGCTAGGAAGAGAACTGATATGGCCAAGTTATCCAAAGCCACCCTCACCAACAAAATGATAGAGCAGCCCTTAAAATCTCCTTTACCAAAACAATCTTCAAAGCCAACCTCACAACCAAAACAGCCAATCTCAAAACCTTCAAAACAACCAACCTCTCAACCTCCAAAACAATCAACCTCATAACCATCTAAACCAACCCCTTCACCCAAGAAACCCATCCAAGATTCCACCAGTGAAGCACCCAAAAGAAAAAGAACGCTGTTGAGGATGGAAGAAGAAGAAGAAGAGAATGAAGAAGACAATCTGCCAATATCTGCTGTTCTTGAAAAGAAGAAACTGAAGCCTAGGAGTCAATCACAAACAATAACTCCTGAAACTCAAAGGCAGATAGTTAAGGTCAAAATTGAAGAAGAAGAACAACAGAAGCAGCATGATGAGCAGTTTCATAGAATGGTTGACAAGGACTTCCCTCAGTCCTTATCCATTCAAGCTATGAAGATACAAGCTCAGAGGCTGTACACTCTCAGACATACTTTTAAACATCAAAAAGAAAGAGTGAGGACTTGGACAGATCCCAGGGTAAGTTCTAGAATTCACAAGAAAAATTTACCAAGTAGATATCATGGCCAAGTAAGAAAGACTTTGAATGCTGCAATCATGTTGGCAATGGTAGTCTCACCCTGGGAAATCATTGAAGAATTCAAGAGAGCTCACACATCCAAATCAACCCCTATGTCTATTCTTGAGAACAAAATGATCAAGAAGGGGTTGTTGTACAAAAGACTTGAAGATCTTCAGAAGAGTGAAATCCAGTTGTTGCTCGAAGGCTCTCATCCAGATGAATTCGCATATAGAGAGATAACAACTATTGAGTTGAAGAATGGGAAGACAGTGAGATATCTGTCTGAATACTAGGGGCCTGAGTTCTTCTTTGAGGGAGAAGCAGAAGAACTCACTAAGGAGGAACAAGTTGTTCTCCTTGAGGCCTATGCAAGGGAGTCTTTCAGACTCATCAATGGGAAATAGGTTTCATGGTTGGGACAAGACTCTGTGTCCAATTTCCCCAAGACAGAGTTCCCTTCCATACTTAGCCAATCAAATGATTAGAAACCTTTTCCTGGCCTATGCTTATTTGTCTACCTCTGAAGCTAACAAGAGAGTACTTTTGCCAAAGAATAAGTGGGATCTTCAATAAAGTTAGAGATTTTGGCTGCATTGGTTCAGGGGGAGTTTGTTGGACCAAAAGAACCAATGAGCCTGATCAGAAAAGCCTCTAAGTCCCACAGACATCACAACAGCTGAAGACATCAGCTGATGACAAAGGTCTGAAGACAAAGTCTGAAAGCAAAAAACTGAAGACAAAGTCTGAAAGCAAAGAACTGAAGACAAAGTCTGAAGATGAAGTGCTGAAGACCAGAGTGATCAGCAGTTGTCACAACAGCTGAAGTTGTTAACTTCAGTAGTTGTGATGGTTTTACTTTTCAGTACTTGTAATTTTACATTTCAGTAGTTTATTGTTTCAGTAGTTGTTAGTCAGTAGTTTCATGTAATTGTACTTAGCATTCTCTGAGATGTAATCAGTTGTTGAGAACATCTCAGTAGTTTGCATATTTCGGTTGTTTTGTAAATTCTGTTAGATGTCACTATCAAGTGACATCAACAGACGTCACATTCCTCTATATAAGGGATGTTGACCTAGCTGTATTTGAACTGAAGCAATATGCGTGAATGAAAACATTCCTTTAACAAAAATATTCTCTCTATAATTGTGATTGAGTGTTTTGCATATTCATTAATTTTCTTGCTTGAATTCGATCTTAATTCGTGATATTCCGCTGCATAATTCAAATCTAATTGATCTGATCCTATCAGACAGCTTTCTCATGAGATTCCTTTGGGGCAGACTGATATCTAGCACAGTAACCAACAGCAAAAGTGATATCAGGACTACTTGCAGTAAGATACATGAGAGAGCCAATCATAGATCTAAAAAGATGAGGATCAACTGGTTTTCTGTTTTCATCCGGAGTGAGACAAGTCTGAGCAGTAAAGGGAGTCATCTCTGTAGAAGCATCATCCATCTTAAATTTCTTCAAAATATCTTTAATATACTTCTCCTGATGAATAAGAATTCCTTCTTTCTGTTGTTCAACTTGTAATCCAAGAAAGAAACACATTTCACCCATCATACTCATTTCAAACCTTTGGCTCATAACTTCTTCGAACTCTCTACACAATTGAGAATTTGTAGATCCAAAAATAATATCATCAACGTACACTTGGACAAATATCATTTCACCATTCACCTCTCTTTTGAATAAAGTCATATCGATGGTACCACGAGAGAAACCATTGCTTAGAAGATATTGCGTAAGGGTCTCATACCAGATTCTGGGTGCTTGATGAAGACCATACAAAAATTTATCAAGCTTAAACACTTTATCAGGAAAATCAGGATCTTCAAAACCTGGTGGTTGACACACATATATCTCCTCATCAATGTCTCCGTAGAGAAAAGCACCCTTCACATCCATCTGATAAACTTTAAATTGTTTATGAGCAGCATGAGCAAGAAATATTTTGATTGCTTCAAGACGAGCAACCAGCGCAAAGACTTCTGTATAATCAATCCATTCTTCTTGAGCGAAGCCTTGCACCACAAGTCTAGATTTGTTACGCACCACAACTCCTCGATCATCTGGTTTGTTCTTAAACACCCATTTTGTACCAATTGGATATTTGTTAGGAGGTAAATCAACTAAGGTCCAAACCTTAAGCTTTCTGAACTGTTGAAGTTCCAATTGCATAGACTCTACCCAACAAGGATCCTGTAGAGCAGCATGAACATTTTTTGGGACAATTTGAGAGATGAAGCATGAGAAAAGACAAACATTAATTAGACCAGATTGACTTCGCGTGCGAACACCATCAGAAACAGATCCAATCACATTGTCAAGTGGATGATCTTTCAAAGTTTTGTAATCACTTGAAGAAGGAAAGATGGTTGAAGAAGTATCGCCCATAGCTGGTGAAAGATTAGATGAAGGTGAATCAATGATAGGTGTTGGATCAGGTAAAGGAGAAGATGTAGGAGGTAAAGAATCAGATGATGGTGCCTGATCAGTCATTGGAGACGAAGAACTAACATCAGTTGAAACAGCATCATTTACTAATGTGGTGGATTGAACAGACGATGGAGATGATGAAATAATATTTGTTTGAGTATTTGGAATTGATGTATCATCATCGAAAACTGGCAGATTGAACGAATTGAACACCGTATCGGAGTCAAAAAACCATGCTGGTTCAGATTTAACTTCAGAAGGATTGGATTCCTGCCAATCAACATAGAACGACTCTTGAACAATACGTGTTCTTTTGTTATAAACCCGGTATGCCTTTTGTGAAGAAGAATATCCAACAAAATAACACTCGTCAGAAACAGCACCAAACTTTGTCATTTGAGATTGAGTATTCAAAAGAGTGCAAGAACAACCAAATGGTCGAAAGAAATCAATTAGAGGTTTTCTCTTATGAAAAAGTTCATAAGGAGTCTTCACTTTATCTTTCACAATTAACACCCTGTTTAGAACATAAGATGCACAATTTACAGCTTCAGCCCAGAAAATAATGGGTAATGAAGATTTTATCAACATTGTACGAGCAGCTTCCACGAGAGTGCGATTCTTTCGTTCGGCAATACCATTCTGCTGGGGTGTTCTTGCAGCACTAAATTGTCTCACAATCCCTTTTTGAGCACAAAATGAATCGAGAATTTGATTTTTGAATTCAGTGCCGTTGTCACTTCTTAGTCCCATAACTTTTCTCTTACTGATTGATTTGATAGAAAGAATTAATCTCTGCAATTCCTCTGCAACTTCGCCTTTGTGTGCAAGAAACCTCACCCATGAATATCTTGAGAAATCATCTGTAACAACAAGACAAAAAGATTTTTTAGCAATTGATTTAACACTAATTGGCCCAAATAAATAAGTATGTAACAACTCAAGAGGACAAGATATGCTATTTAGAAGTTTGGGCTTATGAGGTTTCTTATGTTGTTTCCCTTTGGCACATGCCATGCATTTTTCATTAACAGAAAAATCTTTTAAAGGAAGTCCTCTAACAAGATTGTTCTTTACTAATTTATTAATTATCTTAAAATTAACATGGCCTAAACAACGATGCCATAAGAGAGACTCAGAGGTTGATGCTTTTGAAAGAAGACAAGTTGCAGTAGCCTTTGACTCGCTTGAATTCATATCGAGAAGATACGTATCATGTTTCCTTGGAGCACGCATGAGAATCAAATCATCTGGAATGGCAATCTCTGATTTTTAAAAATAGACATTCATCAGATTTAAATAGAACAGGAATGTCTTTATCGCAGATTTGAGAAACACTCAGAAGATTAAAAGCCAATTCGGGAACATAGTTGACTTTTTCCAAAGTGAGAGAACCATTGGTAACTTCTCCTTGTCCAATCATTTTTCCACCCTTTTTATTTCCAGCAAAAGCCACATATCCTCCATCTATAATCTGATAGTTGGTCAACAAATCCTTTAATCCCGTCATATGCTTGGAACACCCGTTATCAACATGCCATAAACTGTTTACAATCTTTGATGAGGACTCCTGAAAAGAATTAACAAATCACTTAGCCAGGAGTAATAGGGACCCAAGATTGAACAACTTTGCTTTTTAAAGAAGCATATTTTTTACAGAAGAAACTATTAACCAATTTTGTCAATTTATTCCCAAAACAATTCCTATTAGAGGATCCTTGAATCAAAGGACAAATTTTGACAAGATGATCCTCTTGACCACACCTGAAACAATGAGGTTTGAATCTAGGTCTATGATGTGATGAGGTAAAAATAGGATCAATAATAATCTCCTCATCACATTCAGACAAACTAGAATCAACATCACTGAATGTCTCATACAACTCATGAGGTTGTTGTTTATTTGAACAAGAATTTTTCTTTACAAAATTAGAACAAGATTCATCTGACATATCAGTAAAACTTGTACCACTGGTACTGGTGTCAGATGAAGAAGAAATACATTTTTCAGATGACGTCATATTTAATGGTGTGAAAGATGGAATAGGTTGAGAAAAGAACTTTTCGAAAAAATTAGTTTTAAGTTGCTCAGTTGTTTTTGGAGAAAGATCAGATGCATTACATTCATTATGAGAACAAAAATCATCACTACCATGATCTAAATTACAAGATGGAATGAAACTATCAAGAGAACATGAGACATTCAAGTCTGTTACATTTGAACTAGAAACAAAAACAGAATTTAAACTAGACTTATGATCTAAAACAGACTGCTGATTTTCAGGTGTACTAGAACTAGTGCATCCAAGCCCACTAGTTGGTCCATAGTCGTACTCTTCACGAATGTACTTAGAGTTATTCCTGACTAAACCGGCAGACATACTGTCAGTATCTGTTTTGATTAAATCATTAGAAGGATGAGGAACAAGCATAGGAGAATAACAGTATGTACTAGGTGGAGGATAAACCTGTACATTTTCATAACCCAAACCTGTTTTAATTCTTGCTCCCCGTTGAGATTTACAAAGATCATCATGTTTCATACCAGAAATTGTCCATTTATCTAACTTTGACTAAAGTTTGCTTGCTTCAAATTCAGCAAGAGCAACCCTTTCAGTCAAAGTATTAATCTCGACATTTCTTTCCAAAACGATTCTTTTTAAATGATCAGTTTCTTTTAAAGCCTCATTTAATTTCACAAAATATTTTGATTCATTCATTTTATGTTCATCATTAATTCGCTTTAAATCCTTTTCATTATCAATTAACAAACGATTACCCTTATAAATCCCAAATAGCCTAATTTTACAAGCAGATGAGCACATATCCTGTATTACCTCATGTGGAAGTCCCATTACCATCCTTTCAGCAGCTAAAGCTTTATCACACATGCATACTGGAGTACTTGATTTCTTTTCCTCAACAGTAGCAGCAACATCATCCTTCTCCTTTCCTATCTCATCTCTTGAATTTCTTTTCTCACTTAAGCCTGCAGTTTCCTCTCTCCCATTTCCATCTGCCTTTTCTTCTTTCCCATTTACTAAAGACTCGTTTTCTCTTTTGAATTCCTTGAACAGCACAAATCCATCTTCATCATCTACCACTTCATTACTTTCCACAAACTCAGCAACTAACGCGTGATTAATCTCAGTTCTTGTTTCTTCCACCTCTACACTCCAATCAAAGTTCGAAATCAAAGCCGACTCCTTTTTTAGATTCACTTCTTCCTTTTCTTTCTCTGCTGTCAATCTTGGTACTCCAGAGTTACTAGGATCTGTGACAATTTGTAATGGACATTCACGTTTAAAATGTCCCAACTGTTTACAATTAAAGCACCTCAATTTTGACTTATCAAATCCCAGTTTTGAAGTAGATGATTGACCACCAAAGTTCTTTCGTCCTGTTCTTTCCATGAATCTCCGAGCTCTTAAAGTTAACATCGCCATTTGCCATTGAATATCAGTTTCTTCTAGATCATCAGGATCAACCTGATACATGTCCTCCATAGTCATTCCTTTACCTTTCAGTTCTCCAGCAACAAGAGCTTCATAGCTCTGAACAAACATTCCAAAAAGAGCCATTGTTTCAGATGGAATTGAAGTTTCAGCATTGACCTTAGAATTTCCCAAATCTTTTCCAACATGACTATTACCACTCAAGAAATTACTTGTATTGCTCCCTCCTTGAATTGGATTTTGTATGTGAGAGTTTGCAGCGGATGACAACAAAGCAGCATTTTGAGAAAAACCAGATGTGGGCATCATAGTCTGGTTAAATTCCCTTCTTTTCATATCCAACTTAAAAGATTTCAACTTGTTAATGATATCCATCAGCTTGTAATCTGTAAAACTTCTTTCTTGTTTAAGCATTCTCACTTGAAAACTCCACTGTGGTGGAAGAGAATCGAGAAGCCTATTAACTTGTTCACTGTTGGAGAGCCTTTCATCATACTTCTTTAGAGTGCTTGAGACGGTTAAGAAACTGTTTGTAAGATCTGTCAGACTCTCATTCTTGTATCCCACAAATGAATTGAACTCTTTTTCAGCCTGAATACTCTTATCTTTTACCAAATCCGCATTACCATCATAGAATTCACATAGAGCATCGTAAAGAGATTTAGCATTTTTATGCTCTGCAAAACGGTTGTAGATGTCTGGAGCTAAACAGAGAGTTAGAGCACCAAAAGCCTTTTGATCACGATCAATCAATTTCAGATCTCTTTTAGTATAGGAAGATGGGTCCTTGTTCTGAGAAACAACATCACCAACAGTAACCGTTGGTATGTGAGGACCAGAAGTAATCGATTCCCATTGATTATGATCATTGTAGAAGAAGAAAGCTTTGAGACATCTCTTCCAATCTTCAAAATTATCTCCATTAATGAGTCTTGGAGGTCTATTAGGAGCAACACTTTCAAGATCAGCAAGTGTGAGAGTAGTTAATGTCGGAGGTTAAGAAGCTAGCTGAAAGGGTGAGAGCTCCGGATGATTTTGCTATGGATGTTCAAGATTTGACCAGGCAGTTTGCAAAGGCTAGTGGTCATTCTGAAGAAGCTAGTGATGCAGGAAAGAACCTTGGAGGATCAGTGGCTGAAGCTTCTGAGGATGTTGCTGTAGGAGGTGATGAAGATAGATCAACAGCAGCAGAGGAAACTGGAGCTGACAAGTCAAATCAAGACGAGTGAAGATAGTGAGATCCAACCTAGGGGGAGTATTGAAGATCATGTTTAGGTTGGACTCACTTTAGTATAGTTGTTTACTTTACATTGTAATAGGACTTTTGTTAGTTTCCTTTTGTATGTTCTTTGTAATGTGTAGTTTTGGCAGTCCAGCGAAACTATGAGCGAATCAATACATTCGCTCACAGTTTGCTGTTCTAGTTTACCCGGCGAACTTGTGTTCTGCCGGGCGAAACTATAGTTTCGGCAAAAAGGTTTATAATTTCGCTGACAAATTCGCAGAAAAATATGACTTGAATGACAATTTCGCTGAAGAATTACTTTCGCTGACAATTTCGCTGAAGCTGACACCCCCGCTGTCAGGGGCTGCCGCCCCCGAACCCCCACTGTCCCGCGGCGGGTCGGTTATGTTTTATGATGATTAGTACTTGGTATGTTGTGTACTTAATAAATTAAGTATTATATAGTAAAGTGGAAGGTGATATTAATGAAAAGTGAAACTTAATGAATGTTACCCCCGGGCCCGTTTGATGATGAAAAGTTTTGCAAGCACTATGATAGACTTCATTTATGTGAGTCTGATGTATGATGATGGATCTATATTCATGAGCGGGCTATGTGCCTTGCAGTGTGGATCAACTGTCGGGGGTTAGCTACCGTATTCATGAGTACCGACAGGGATTGGCATTTGTTGTCAATCAACATGGTGCTCTTGCTTTGTGCAATCTCAATTATGATGAAAATGAAAGATAATGTAAGAGTGAAAGATAATGAACATGCTTATGATGATGCAAGTAATGTTATGTACTATGTTGTATGCATGGTCATTATATGAAGGATAAAGTTAATATTTTCTTATATTATTTAAAACTAGAACTCGCTCAGCGAAGCTGACTTTTATGCATAATAGTTGGCAGGTAAACTTTGATGCTGAGGATGGCACACGGAGCTACTTGGGGAGCTATGGATGGCATTACTGTTTATGAAATCTTTATTGTAATTTAAGAACAAGTAACATGTTTTCTTTAAAATTAAAGGACAAATGTATGAGTACAATATGATTTCCAAGTTTCTAATGAATGTCTATTTAATTCCGCTGCAATGTTTTGATTATAAAAAATGATTTTATGCTATGATTAACCAACTGTGAGGTTTTCCGGGAACGGGGCCTTACACCCATTTAGTGCCTATAGGTACTTGACCAGATGGTAGAGGACATAGGTTCCAAACCTTTTGTCTTTTGAATTGAAGTAGCTCCTCTTGCATTGATTCAACCTAGCTACTATCTTTCAAGGCATCTTCCACCTTCTTGGGTTCCACTTGGGATAAAAAGCATGAGTACAAACAGACATTCATATTGTGAGTTTGTCCTCTTGTTCTCACGCCTTTAGAGACTTCCCCTATGATGTTTTCAGCTAGATGAGTGTTATGAATCTTGAGTCTAGGAATCACCTCCAGTTGCAAAGATAACTCCAAATTGGACATATTTTGCTCAGGAGCTTGAATACTTGGTCCAGCTGTTGTTTCAAACTAATTCATTGAGGACTGATTGAATAAGAGAGAAACATCATCATTTGTTTGTTGTGAAGCATCATTAACAGTTGCCTGTTCCTTCAAGATGGTGCTTTCATCAGCTTGGTGTTTTGCAGGGTCACCTGATGAGATTTGAAAGTCAGCAGGTGAACCCCTTGTTGAAGTACCACTATCTCTTGAGATGGTTATACTGTCAGATCTTTCAATAGTAGGAACTTGATTTGCTGCAACTCTTCAAGAACTTGGAATAGGTCTGGGAAGCTCAAACAGTTGATCTACATTAGAGTCACTTTCAGCACCTGTTCCAGCTGAAACATTCTCACAAGATGGTTTAGAATAGTTTGGAAACAATTCTAAATCAAAGATATGATCAGGGCCATTCCCCCTAACACAAGGAGTGTGCTCAAGGACTACAATGTTGGAAGATTCCTCAAATTGTTGATTTTTAATATTGTAAACTCTATAAGCTTTAGAGTAAGAGGAATATCTAACAAAGATAGCATCATCCGACTTTTCAGCAAATTTTGCCAAATTGTCTTTTGTGTTAAGTATGGTACACCTGCTCCCAAAGGACCTTAGAAAGCCAATGAACGGTGGCCTCTTGTTCCATAACTCATAAGGGTTTTTCCATGTGGATTTACTACGAGAACTTTGTTCTGCACATAGCATGCAGTGCTGACTGCCTCTGCCCAGAATGTTAGAGGCAGCTTTGAATCAGCTAACATAGTCCGAGCAGCCTTAATAAGTGTCCTATTCCTCCTCTCAGCAACACCATTTTGTTGAGGAGTTCTGGGAGCACTATATTGTCTGGCAATCCCTTTTGAGTTACAAAATGAGTTAATAACTAGGTTCTTAAACTCAGTCCCTTGATCACTTCTAATTATTTTAACCTTGTGATCAACTTGATTTTCTATTTTAAGAATAAAAGATTTCAAAGTTTTAGCAGTTTCATCTTTGGTTCTTAAAAAGAATACCCATATAAATCTAGTAAAATCATCAACAATCACAAGGCAATATGATTTCTTTCCAATGCTCATTATACTTGTGGGACCGAATAGATCCATGTGCAATAAGTGTAATGGGGTGGTGATGGAGTTAACAGCTTTAGATTTATGAGATGCCCTGTGTTGTTTCCCTTTCAGGCAAGCAACATAGTTATCTTTGCAAAAAAATTCCTTTTTTGGCTAACCATGTACCAAGTTATTTTTAGCCAATTTATTCATTGTCTTAAAATTTACATGACAAATTCGTTTATGCCATAGTGTTGACTCATCACCATCAGCTTTGGAAAGAAAGCATGATACTTCTCCCATTGGGGAAGCATTGTTCATGTCTAGCTTGTACATATCCCCTTTCCTGGGAGATCTAAGAAGCACCAATTCCTGAGGAATTGTCATCCCGGGTTTGAGGATAATGCACTCATGTTCTGTGAAGAGCTTTGATGCTTTTGATCACAGAATTGAGAAACACTTAACAGGTTGTGTTCAAGCTGTTTGACAAAATTAACTTTGTCAACCTTTAACATTCCATTGGATATCATTCCTCTGCCAGAAATATATCCTCCAGCCTCACCTCCAAACTGGACAGGACCTCCATCATAATGTTGAAATTGTTGAAGGAGAGATCTGTTCCATGTCATGTGCCTGGAGCATCCACTATCTACAATCCAAATGTTGTTATTCTTGTCATATGAATGTCCCTGCACATAAGATGAGATGATTAGTTTTGATTGGAAACCCAAGCCTTATTGGTCTTGGGTTCTTCCAATGATAATGACATAATTGAACCAAAATTTATGCATGGGGGTTCAATAGATGTCTTTGAAGAAGAGGTTTGGGCTAAAGCATCTTCCTTGATCTTCCATTCCATCCCTTGGTTGATCATGGAGGATGAGCTTGTTGAAGCTTTTGTAGCTTGGCATACTCCGAAGCTTCTTTCTTTTCGGAAGAAGCCTTCACCACCTTTTCTTCCGAAGCAGCCTTCTTCTGGGATGGTTTCAAGGGGACTCTTTTGTTCTTCCGAGTCTTGACAGCTTTAGCTTCCGAAGCCTTTTTCCTTTCGGAAGAATTTTCTTCCGAAAGCAGCCTTGCTTCGGAAACAAGCTTTCCCTTTTTCATCACTTGAATCATTTGATATGGTCCAAATGATAAACCTTCCCTGACTCTTTCCTTTTTAACATTATTTGCATAATGTGTGCTAGCAGGATTGTAGTAACAATCTTTGGCCATGTGGTTTTGCAGACCACACATTATGCATGCAATGTTAATCTTTTGGGAATTTGAGGATTGTCGTTTCTTGTTCTTTTTCTCTTCATCAGCAACCTTTCCCTTTAAATTTTGATCCTTTGGTAGGACAGGAGTGCTGGTACTACACCCCTTTCCTGAATCAGAGTTTCCAACAACCTGGAATCCAGCTGAGATGAATACACCCTTTTGCTTTGGGTCTATCTTTAGCTTGGACTCAGCCACTTTCTTGGCAGTTTTTCTGGCTGCCTTAGCTCTGCTTCTTATGGCTTTGGTGGTCAGGTTTTGATCATCATTGGCAGGGGAGGGCATAATTACCTGGTTCTTCCCTGTGATGGTCTCCATAGTTGCATCATTCTTTGACTCATGAGAAGGTGGGTCAGCAGATGGAACCTCTTGCTCTTCAGTACCACACCTTGGTTGTCTTATAGACTCATAAGAGTGAGGTGGAGCAATTTCATTGGTTCCCAACCCTCCTTTGTTTTGGTAACAAAGTTTTGAGTGAGAGGATGATGCAAGAATGGCTTGGAAGTTTTGCTCGGAAATAGCATACTTCCTGGCTTGAGCCTCAGGTGTGACAAGCTGGGCTTGAGGCTCAGTCAATTTGGATATTAAATCCTTTATCTAAGTCTTATAGTTTGTGTGTTCATGTTTTAATAGGGACACAGTTTTCTCTAACTCCTTAATTTTTCTTTGGTAGTCAGATTCAGCCCTTTTAAAGTCAGATTTTAAAACATTTAAAGACTCAATATCAGATTTAATCTCCATATTGTAGTCCTGATACAGTTTAACCTTAGCAATACAGGCAGGAGTACAGAGATGTTCATATACCTTGTTTTCATCTGTTTCGGCCATGAGTGCTTGAGCAGGAGTCACATTTTGTACCATGATGCTCCAGTCAACTTCTTGAGCCATTGCAGCTGTTTCTATTGATTTTTCGGTGGGCTTTGGTGTAGAGGGATGTGTGGAGGCCTGTGGGGTTCCCAGGTTGGACTTGGGAGCCTTGCATTCCCTTGCAAAATGACCAAGTTGGTTACAGTTGTAACATTTGACCTAGGTTTTGTCAAACCCAAATTTGCTGTTGATTGGGTTATGGGGAAATTGCCTTCCAGTTCTCTTAATGAACTTCTTTGCTCCGTAGGTTAGAAGAGCCATTTGTTGGACTATGTCCACGTATTTCACGTCATCTGGGCTAAAACACTCTAGATCATCAAAGCAGTATTGATAGTCATTTGAGTGTCCACTTCCTGAGACAAAAGCACAGTTGTCCTGAAAAGAGCTTTGCTGAGCTTGTTGAGACCCTGGAGTCTCAGGAAATGTGATGTATGGCCCAGAAGAACAAGATGGCTGATGGGTGTAAGTCAGGTACTGTTGAGGCTGGGAGATTCCTGAGCCTTCAACGACCATTAAAGTGTTGCTAGCAGGAAGACTCAAGGGTCCGCTTATCTGATGACCCCTCTTACTTTCCATTTCCAAACGGTATCCATCAAGGATCCTATAGAGTTCGGTCATGGTGAGTGTATTCAGATTCTCTGTTCTCTTGATAGAGACACAGCAGAATGTCCACTCATTGGGTAATGCACTCATGAACTTTCTTGTAAGGTCTCTAAGTTCATGAGCAATTCCCACAGATTAAAGGGAAGAAATAAGATCCATGTACCTGAAATATTGCTGGCTAAGAGTCTCTCCAGCAACATAGGTGAAGTTCTCGAACTGCTGCTTCAGTGAGTCCTTCTTGAGTCATTTGAGCTTGAGTACATTTGAGCAAGCGCATCAAAAAGTTCTTTGGCAGACTTGCAATGCTCAAACCCCACCATGATAGAGTTTGGAATTGCAGTCATACGAACAGTCATATCATTGATGTCGATGTCAAGCTTCTTCCTGTCTTCATCAGAATAATCTTCAACAGCTTTCTCAATCATGGCACCGTTTCCACCAGCTACTTTTAGCTTATACGGGCCATTGACAATGGATTGCCACATCTTGCTGTCTTGATACCTGATGAAGCCTTCCATTCTTCTGCTCCAAGACTTGAAGTTTTCAGGGGTGATGATGGGTGATTTGGTCATCGTCCCCTTCTCTACTTCAGATTTGTTGAGGGCCATTTTGAGTGAGGTATAAGGTGGAGTGAAAAAGAGGTTGATTAGGATGGTAAGATCTCACAATCAAGAGCCTAAAAAGCTCTGATACCAATTGCAGGATCGGGTTTGTCACTTAAACACTTGGATTTCTCTCAAACTCACTTATAGAAATACTCAAATCATATGAACTAATGTCATTTACAAGAGTTGATAATAATATAATAAGTAGCAGAGGAACACGCAGAAATAAATTTTCAAGGCACTTGTATATATGACTTCTCAACTCAAGATATTACAAGACTCTTACAAGCATGATACATGAGTTACAATGAGAAACTATATATACTAGATCCTACAGCCGGATATACTGTGATACCAGCTGGAAACCTAAGACTAAAGCATATACTACAATGCTAAAGTTAAGCTATCTTAGATAAAGTATTATCTAAGATATGGTAGTCATGACATGTCCATGACTTACCTTTTGTCACCAACTAAAGATGGCAACTGTACTAACATAAAAAGGTAAACAGTGGATTAATGTATGGTCAACTACATGGCTTTTGAGAAAACGCCATGCAGTATCTCATAGATTTGCAGCGGAGTATCAGAGAGACCATACTTATGTCCACTGGATAATAGGAGTGTCTTCCGAAGGTAAGTTGGCTTCGAAAGAACAATTTCTTCCGAAGCCACTTATACTTCGGAAGAGGCTTCTATACTTTCGAGGCTTGAGGACTTCTGTACTTCAGAAGTTGACTTCAGATCTTTCTTTCTAAGTATTGATCTTCGGATGTAGGTTCTTTTTCTTCGGAAGTTGGAGTTTTCCTTCGGAACTAAGTTTTACACTTTGTCTTCGGAAGAGCTCCTTCTTCCTTCGGAAGTTCCACACTTAGCTTCGGAAGTCCTTTATTTGTTGTACCAAAATATTCTAAGTGACTTGGTTTTGGTTGCACCAGCCTTTCTAGATCCAACATAAAATGAAAACTCCATATGAGTTAATGTTTGGCAGAAAACCAAACATAAACTTTCTAAAATCATTTGGTTGTCCTGTTATGATTCTTAATTCAAATGATCAATTAGGAAAATTTGAAGCAAAATCTGATAATGGATTTTTCGTTGGATACTCATCTGTTTCAAAAGCCTATCGAGTGTACAACTCCAAGACAAATATAATCCTTGAAACATTCAACGTTAAATTTCTGGAAAATTCTTTTCCATCAGTTTCAAATGGTCCTGCATGGTTATTTGATTTAGATTCGTTATCAAACTCTCTTCAAACTAACTTGTTTAATCAACCAAATTGTCTTGATTCTACAGGTAAGAAGAACTCTAGAGGAGATCTTGGATCTTTCAGTGAGGATTCAGATTCTGACGACCAAGATGATTCTAGCTCAGACTATCCATTTTTATCATTTGTCAAGGACTCACCAATACGATTCGATGACAATAATCATGCTAATACAGCTTCAGATCATTCAGTGTCTTTTGATCAGGAAGGATCATAACCAAATCCTAATCATGATAATGAATTTGTGCAACCTGAGTCTGGAACATCATCCATCTCTAGTGATGTAGTTGATACTTGTAACTTTGATTACTTTATTAACTCACCGACTCAAGTTCCAAATTTCAATCCACATTCTTCTAAATTGTTACACAAGCTTTCCAACTTAAACCAAAACAAATCTGGATGTTAATGTTCAATGTGATGAGATTCCAACATCTCGTATTCACAAGAATCATCCAATTTCTCAAATTATTAGTCCATTGAATGGGAGAACAACAAGGAGTAAATCTGAACAAGCAAACTTGTGCTTATACTCTTGTTTTCTTTCTCAAGTTGTTCCTAAAAATGTTAGCGAAGCATTAAAGGACAATGGTTGGATAGAATCCATGCAAGAAGAATTACTTCAATTTCGCAAACAAGAAGTGTTAAATTTAGTGGATCTACCTAAAGGAGAAAATGCTATAGGCACAAATTGGTTGTTTAGAAATAAGACTGATGATCGTGGTGTAGTAATAAGGAACAAAGCGAGACTTGTTACACAAGGGTACACACAGGAAGAAGGGATAGATTATGATGAAGTGTTTGCACCAGTTGCAAGACTTGAATCCATTCGAGTTTTCCTGGCTTATGCTTCATTCATGAAATTTAAGGTGCATCAAATGGATTTAAAGGGTGCATTTCTATATGGTTCTATCACTGACGATGTGTTTGTGAAGCAACCTCCGGGCTTTGAGGATGCAGAATTTCCATATCGAGTATATAAGCTGAGTAAAGCTTTATATGGACTTCATCAAGCCCCTAGAATTTTGTATGAGACATTATCACAACACTTAATCCAACATGGATACACAAGAGGAAAAATTGATCCAACTTTATTCATAAAGAAGGATAATGATGATCTCTTATGTGTACAAGTGTACGTTGATGATATCATATTTGGTTCTACCAGTCCAAAATTGTGCAATGAATTTGAAGAAATCATGAAATCTCGGTTCCAAATGAGTTCTATGGGAGAGATTAATTTTTTCCTTGGACTTCAAGTTAAGCAAACTGACGATGGAATTTTCATCAATCAAGAGAAGTTTGTTGACAATCTCTTGAAGAATTTAAGTTGCAAGACTGTCAGTCCATACGAACTCTAGCAGATATTAACACCAAGATTGAACCTGATCCAAAAGGAAAATCTATTGACCAAACATTATACAGATCAATGATTGGTTCTTGGATGTATCTTACTGCATCTAGACCAGACATTATGTATGTTGTTTGTGTTTGTGCCAGGTATCAATCAGACCCGAAAGAATCTCACTTAATTGTTGTCAAAAGGATATTTAGGTATCTCAAAGGTAAACCAGCCTTAGGGCTTTGGTATCCTTACGAGGGTAACTTTGAACTACATGGATATACAGATAGTGATTATGGTGGCTGTTGTCAAGATATAAAATCTACTTCGGGTGGGTGTCAATTTCTTGGTCCCCGATTAGTCTCGTGGCAATGTAAGAAACAAACAAATTTCTCTGTTTCAACTGCAGAAGCTGAGTACATTACTGCATCAGCAGGATGTTCTCAAATCCTCTGGTTGCAAAATCAACTATTGGATTATGGGTTCAATTTTCTTAAAACACCAATTTACATTGATAACACTGCTGCTATGTTCGTTATAGCGAATCCTGTTCAACATTCAAAAACAAAACATATCGAAATTCGATATCATTTTCTCAGAGATAACTCTGAAAAGGGATTAATCATATTGATTCAAATTGCAACGGAAAAACAGTTGGCAGATCTATTTACTAAAGCCTTCCTACCAGGACAGTTTGAGTATTTAGTAGAGTCAATTGGTCTTATTAATCATATGTGAACTCTCTAAATTAAAAGATCATCATAAGTGATCCTCTCAATGTTAATTGCGTTTTTGTATGTTATGTGTGTGTGATTTTTGTTTTCTTAGAAAACCATATACAAAAGTATAAAACAAAACTCCAAAAATAGAGTCTTTTACTTATTGTCAGTTTATTTTTTTGAAAAGAATATGTTTATGCAATATGTGAGAAATGATAGTACATTAGTGAGATCAGTTGCATACTTCACTCATTAATAACGTCTGACATGATCAGATATGATGTGTAGACAATATCTTGCTATTATACTGAAAAAGTAAATTCTTGTGATTACACTAAATCTTAATGCTTGTGTGTATTCATCTGAATACTTTTGAGATGTTTTGGCTTATCAGATTGATTGCTTGTTAAGTTACACCACTCACACCTATTGGTAATGTGTTTAATCATGAGATCTGTTACAAAGAATCATATCACTTCTCTGTTATGAGTCATCATAGACCTAAAGTGCTGAGATATCCTTTGTTATAAGTGATTACAGACCTAGATTCTCTCTTTGATGCAAAAGATGCCAATGTGCGCAAACTATTCAAATAAATAGTCAGAGCTGATCAAATGGTTATCCATGATCATTCTCTATTAATTTAAGTAACATGAACTCTGGTGATACATATGTTTCAGGAAATAAGTTGAGTATGTGTTTTTCTTGCATGTCATGATGAGAGTTAAGCTCTCTTAGTCTCTTTATGATTTACATCATGTCATATCTAAATCTACCCTAATCAATCCAAAGAATTGAAAATTTAAGTGAGTTGATAATTTGTCAAAAACACTCATTTTCTGTCCTTAGATTTTGTGTCTCCTTTGCTGTGATATCACTGACCTAGAATACACTTGATCAGGATTTATTCATTGTCTATGACTATTCGTAATTTTTTTATTTTAATGTGCTGATCTTCATTAATATGATCTCACTATAGACATTAATTCTTTTGTTTATATTATATTTTGATTCTACTTTCATTTTGATTTTATGCATGTTTTTTGTGTGTTAAAATGTAACAATAATATGGCTGATCTTATTATGTTACCTTAGGAAACTTATAAGTTTTTCAAACTTAAAAGTTAAGGGGGAGTAATAAATAGAAGAGTTGTTCTCAGAAAATCAAAATCAAAGTAAAAAGTTGAATTGAAAGGATGATGCTATATGTTCAAAGTGTATGTAAATTTGAAAATGTAACTTTTGGAAATGATAATATGAACATATATAAATTTGCAAGTGGAAATGCTTCTTTTAAAAAGTTGAAAAATAGATAATTGATTTTGTTTTGAGACTAAAATGAAGGGACAAAATAAATTTTAAAAGTTAAACAACAAGTGAAGAATTAAAATTGTTAAAAATTAAAAATTGAGTGTGCAAAATGCAAAAAGTTCAAATTTGAGGGACTAAAAGGTAATTTTTGGAAAATTCAAAATTATGCTTAAAATGTTTAAATATTAGTATGAAATATTACTAATATGTTTAAACAGTGTGTAGGTGAAGAATTTGGAAAACACAAGTGTAAGACTCATGAAAGTCAACTCAAAGTCAACTCATGCGCCTAAATAGTGTGCATACGTCTAAATAGAAGCATGGTGAACTTTCAGGAATTATACAAGTGTTTGGGCATTTTTAATATTCCCATGCGCCTAAACAGTTGTAATAAGTCCATGATTTTAACCAAGTGTTTGGGCATTTTACACAAACCTATGCGCTTAAACAGTGATAATGAGTCTGATTTTAACCAAGTGTTGGACGTTTGAAATGTCTCATGCATCTACACAGTGTTGAAATGTTTCAAGAGTTACAAGTGTAGACGTTTCAGGAACTTCATGTGACTGAACAGTGCAAAAGCGCCTAAACAGTGCTTACGCGTCTGAATAGTTCTCATGCGTCTGCGTCAAAACGCACAAACAGTGCTCATGCGTCTTAGTATTTTGTGAATTTTAGGGTTTCATACGCACAAACAGTGTTCATGCATCTAAAATTTCACTTAATATAAATTGAACACTTACACTTGTTTCTCATTCACACTCAAAATTCTCCAAAAACAATTCTCTGAACTATCAACTCGTCGTCATCGAAGTCTCATATTCTTAGTGATTGCAACAAATCTTGTTGATTGTTAGATATTATTTGGGTCTATAAACGTAAGTTTTTGATTCAAATAAGTAGAATTTGATTAAAACATGATGATTGGCGTAGGCGTTCGACTGCTATTTGGGCGTTCGAACAATAACATTCAAAGTTTAACTAATCAAATCTTAATCATATCTAAAATTGACTCTGGATTGTTGATATGTATCAGATTTCGAGCAATTTGATATAAAGTTCATCGACTGAAATTGTAAATGATATTGATTATAGATCGATCAGTGTGTTCTTCGAAGGAAGAAGAAGAAGATGAACAGACAGATTCAAATTTTGAATAAAAATAAAAAAAATATTTTTTTAACAAAAAGTAGATAAATCAGAATTCAAAAGCTTGATGATAGATACAAAATGAATAAATTTTAAAGATTTTACAAATTAAATTGATAAGTCAAAAGTCAAAATCATAAGTCAAAATTGAGTTCAATATTACAAAATTGCAAATTCATATGTAAAATTTTTTAATATTCTTTTTCTCTATGTTTTGCAGATGACAGCTTTGAAGTTTGAGCCTAAACATAATCTTGCTGCTTTCTTAGATGATGAAAACAGAGAAGTTGTTGGTTATGAAGAAATTATACGATTTCTGTTAAGATCAAAATATGTCTATGCAATTTGTGCAAGACCCATGATTAATGCAATATTGATCAAAAGATTTTGGAGAACAACAGAAGTAGAAAGAGATGAAGAAGGGAATAAAGAAGTGCTGGTTGGGATTCATTCCCAGTGGACATTGCATCTCCTATCATTGCTTTAGCCACAAACAGAAGATTTAACATGGCAAAGTGGATAATGAATGGATTCATATTTAATCTTGAAAGAGGAAAGAGAAACAAATACTTGATGTATCCAAGATTTCTCCAACTGCTTATTAATGAAGAGAATCCAGATCTATATGTTGAAGGAGTTAAAGGAGATAAGTTGCAATTAGAGCACATGTCAGAAGCTGTGTATAAGAGACTTGCAATGATTACTGGTGCTCAAAACATTCCAGTATTTGATTATATAAGAAATGTATCTATGGATGAAGTAGACATCAATCAACAACACTATCATGTATCAGAAGATGAACCAATAGATCCAAATGATCTTATTGAGGATGTTGTAGATGATATGAGTGATTATGATGATGAAGAAAGTGATGATGAAGCTACTGAAAGCTCATCAGATGATGATAATGATGAGAATAATGATGATGATGATGGTAATGATGGTGCAACTAAAGCACATCAAGAAGAAATTGATGAAAGAAAAGAGGATGATAATGTCAATGAACCTCAAAACTTAGCTGAAGAAACTAATGATGCTGATATTCATGCTGATTCTGTACATGAAGAAGATTCACAAAATCAAACTTTTGATTTGGATTTCATGAATGATATGTTATATGAATCAGTGTTTCAAGCTGAACTGAATGAAGAAGTTGAAGAAATTCCTGTTAGTACAACACAGAATGTGTCAGTACAAATAGAGGAGATAGTTGATATTGATGAGATGGAGAACCTGAAAGAAGAAAATTTGATTAAATAGAAAAATATTGAAGAATTATAAGGTGAGAATGAAAGATTGAAAGAGATGAATATAACTCTTGAAAAGGAAATTCAAAAGCTAAAGGATGAGAATTCAAAGCTGAATGAAGAAAATTTATTGAAAGATGAAAGCTTGTGAGTTATGCTAAAGATAAAGAAGATGTCATCAAAAATTTTGAAGTTATGATAAAGGATTATGACATTCTTGAAGAAAAATTCAAGAAGTTATCTGATGAAAATGAAAAATTGAAAGATGAATTAAAAAAAGAAAAAGAATATCAAAAGCCTATTTCACCAGATCAAATGATAAGTGCTAAGATGAGTGTTGAAGAGAATCTTGAGCTGCTCAAAGGCAAAAGGAAAATTGATGATATAGCAGATACAAGTTTAACTGAGTCATATTCAAAAGTACAAAGAATAGAAGAAAATGTTGAAGAGCAAAATGTTCAAGAACAAATTGAAACCTTAGAAGACATTGAAAAAGTTTATAATGATGATTGGTATGATGAAGTTTTAGATGAAGAAGATATAGATGAAGCTCAATTTGTATCAAATTTCTCTTCACAAGAACCAACTCAAGATCAAGATGAAATTCCACAAGATTTTGAAGATAGATACAACTATCTTGGAAGATGAAATACAATAGAGTATTTTTGGATGGACTGACTGTTTCTCAAATAAATGATGAATATGAGAAATGCATTAGTGCAGAGTCAGTTGCTCCTATTGATCCAAATGAGATTGTAATTGAACATGGTGAATGGAATAGAGCTAAAGAAAGTATTATTGTAGAAAATTATCAAGCTCTGAGCTGCACCATCATGATCCTGATGATATAAGTATTCCAGCTTTAAGGTCATGATTGCAAGCTAGGAATTACCCGTGGAGAAAACTGAAAAGATTACAATCTGTATCCTTGAGGAATCTTGTTAGAAATTTTCAAGAAACAGAAAAGCAATCAAACAAGATGATTATACTTGATACTAATAATCCTCAATACTTTGAGATTACAAAAAGAACAAGAATGTTGAAGCCTCAAGAGATTAAACAAATAGCAAGAAAATCAGATGCTCCTGAAAGCAGAAAATATCTGATTAACATGTTTTCTGATCCTGAAGGCAAGCATATAAAGCAACTTCTGAACAAAGGCAAATTTTTTATAATGCCAGATGAACTGGAGACTTGGTGAGAAATGTACTACAAAGAGGACAATCAGTTGCTGAGTTGTTAAATGCTATGATTGCTCCTGATTTTACAAAACAAGTAAAGATTATAGCATGGAAGTATGATGAAATATCTGATGCATTTTTTATGAAAAGAGTAATGCAGTTTGTGATGTATATCATTTTTACTCAAGCATCATTAAACTTCCGGTGTAAGATTTGAAAGAGCTAAACAGATTACCTCTGATCAATCCATCTGATTCTAAACGTGGTAAGATGATGGTAGAATTATTAAGAAGAGGTCTTGAATTCTGTCCCGTTGTCTGAGCGTACTTGTCTAACCTTCAGCTTGTATAGAGATTCCAGTGTGGTTACTAACTCCTTGAATGACTCAAATGTTTCTGATTTGGATTTCAGAAACATTACTCATGTGAACCTTGAGTAGTCATCAGTGACCACAAAACAGTACAAGTCGCCTGCAATGCTCTTTGTACTGACTGGACCAAACAGATCCATGTGAAGAAGTTCAAGAGGAAGTTCTATTGAATGAACTTTCTTTTCCTTATGAGACTTCTTTGTCTGTTTGCCTTTCTTGCAAGCTACACAAGAGTCAGGAAGCTGGAAGTTCTTAACATTAACTCCTCTCACCAGATCCTTCTGAATCAAGTGATTCATCTTCCTTTGACTAATGTGTCCCATTCTCCTATGCCAGGAGATGGAATCCTTCTCAGTAGCTTTACATAGAAAGCACTGAACCTCATGATCCGTTGTAGCAACTGTTGACAGATCCAAGACATAAAGGTCTTTATATCTTGAAGCAGTCATCAGAACTTGGTCCTCTGGGATCACGTAGTCTTTCTTCAGCACGTAACACTTCTTGTTGTCGAAGATGACCTTAAATCCCTTATCACAGATTTGGGAAACAGAAAGTAAGTTATTTTGAAGTTGTTGAACGTAGTTCACCTTATCAAACTTAACTTTCTGATTCCCCACTTCTCCCTGAGCTGTGATATAGCCTCCCTTGTTTCCAGCAAATGAAACATGCCCTCCTTTTATTTGCTTGACGTTTGATAAAAGGGCCCTATTTCCTTGCATGTGCCTGGATGCTCCGCTGGCTACAATCCACGTGTTAGTTTCAGCACTGTATCGAACACCCTGCACATACAAAGTAAAGAATTAGTTTAGGTTAGGAACCCAAGCCTTTACTGGCTTGGGTTTCCCAGAGGCATCACACATCATAAATTCCACCCATTGACCCTTAGAGGGTGAGGGTCGCTCAGGTTCCTTCTTGTCATCAGTATCAGACACGCAGGATGACTTCTCTTTCCATAAGCCAGATTTGTGCAAGGCCTGTTTGTGATAAACAGTCGACTGGCTTACAGGTTGAACTTTAGGTTCACTAGTTCTTCTAGGTGGAGTTAGAGAACTCCTCTTAGAAGACCTAGGCTTTGAATCCTGAAGTTTAATCTTCTTCCTAGGTGTCTGATAGAAAGGACAATAAGAGGCAATGTGTCCACATTCTCCACAGTTGTAGCACAACCTGCTATCAACTTTATGATTAAACTTTCTTTGTGGAGAAGTGTGTGACACTCTAGTAACATCACTCAGTTTAGGTTTTGACTCTGGTTCTTTTGATGTTTGCTCTGGTTTAACAAAGTTAACTGTTTTAACATGTTTAACATCTTTCTCTTTCTGGTTAACCGGTTTTTAACTTGAAGCATGTGAAAAATTAACATTAGAAGTCTTTTTAGGTTCTGATTTGACTCTGTTTGACCCTGACTTTAAGTTAACCTTTTCAAATTCATTTTCCAGATTAACACAAGGCAATTTACCCTTTTCCTTTGAAGTGGTCTCCTTTTGCTTGTTTCCAGATTCAATAGGTGAACATGAGGAATCTGGATCACTAACAAGAGGAGTAGACACCACGTGATCCTTGATGGGGTTATTATTTACTGGTCTAGTCTTAGTGTTCATCAAGGTCTCAGGTGGTGGTGGAACCACTTTGTAACCCAATCCCTCCCCGTTATTCCTTTCTCTCCCTAAGTGTTGAACTATGTGTGAAGAACTAGTCCAACTATGCAGTTTCTGTTTTAATGAGTTTACTTCTACCTCTAGAACTGCTTTTTGCTTCTTAGTGTCTTCTAGGGAGTTTAGATAGTACCTAATGTCATTAGCTTGGTTAAAGGCAACTACTTCGGTTTCCCTAAGCTGTTTAGTCAAAAGGTCTATCTTTTCTTTATAACTATGCTCATTTTATTTTAATACTCTATTAGCCTCAGTGCACAGTTGCAAGTCTTTTACTAAGTTATCATTATTATCTAATAACCTAGCAAATTTTTCATCTATGCTATTCCTAAAAGTATCACAATCAGAACAAGCATGATTATCAAACATTTGTCAGTAGTACTTACCTGAGTTGGTTCAGAAGAGTTAGCCATCAACGCAGCATCAGATGTCTCTGGTTCTGGTGATTCTGTCTTTTCTGTCTCTGACGTGGAAGTCTCCTCTTTAAGCTTGTAACTGACCTCGGTTGCAGTTGCTTCTTCACTATGTGACATCGCTATCTCAACTGCTAGATCTCCTTCACTCGCGGAATCATCGTCAATATCTTCTACACTTGCAATGTTTGATTCCCCTGGTGAGACAAATCTAAAGCTCCAATCCTGTCCTTCATCATCATGAGCAGTCAAGGCTTTTGGATCCTTGCTTGATGAAGTAGAACTAGAAGCTTGCTTGTCTTGGCGAGTGAAGGACAAGAATGGGTTCCCATTACCCGTCTTCTTTGGCTTGACACATTCTCTCTTGAAGTGCCCTTTCTCTCCACAGTTGAAGCAGGTCACTTTGCTCTTGTCAAAGCCAAATGTGGTATCCTTAGTAGCTACCAAGTTCTGTCCGGTTTTTTTAACAAACTTCTTCGCCCTCCGGAAAGCACTAGCTAAGGCCCACATTATGTCCATCCTCTCAAGCTCCATTTCGTCCACCTGCTCGTAGTCCTCGTCTGCCAGATGGCAGTTTCCAATCTTCCCGGCAACAAGTCCATCATATGAATGAACCACTGCAGCCAAAAGATCCATATGCTCTCGAGCTACTTCCACAGTCACATTACCGAGGTTCTCGGTCTTCAGTTTAGTAGCACTTGCTTCAGATCCAATATAGTGGGTACAAGAAGACCCTGACGTGTCTGATCCTAAAGGAGAAGCATGTGAAGGACCTGATGAGCTAGACACAAATGCAGTCTGGAGAGGTGCTCCAGATGTCTTAGCTTGTGGCGTGGCGTTGTACAAAGCTGGATTTTGTGTGTACGAAGACTTCTGAGCTCTGTACTTCATCCTAAGTGCTTTTTCTCGCAACTTAAGAATGAAGTCATTAATATCCAGCTTTGCCAGCATTCCATTCTGTCTCAGGTTAGACACGAATGAAGCCCACTTTTCAGGCAATCCGTCTGCAAAGTTACTAACTTTCTCTTCCATGGTAGTATCCACCCCATGTGTATGCAGTTCGCTCATCAAATGGTAGAATCTATCTATGACGTCTTCTAAACTCTCTTTCCCCATCGATGAGAAGTTATCGAATTCCTTCTTTAACTCCTTGGCCTTGATTGCCTTCAACGAAGCATTCCCGTCGTACCTATTTTCTAGTTCATCCCACAGTTTCTTGGAGTGCTTATTCTCTGAGTACTGGTGGAATATGTCTTTGGGGATAGACTGTGTAATCAATGCATAAACTCTTTTCTCTGCATTGTATTTAACTTTCTGCGCGTCCGTCATCCCTCCTAACGTTAGCTTAACTCCATCAGCTCCCACCGGTGTACTATATCCAATCTCAATGGCATCCCATAGATTCGGATCCACTCCATTGAGGTAGATCTCAAAACGTTGTTTCCAGGGGGAAACTCATCTAACATCAAGAGCAACCTCTGAAGATCAACTAAGCCTAGAGAAACCTAGAGAAACGTTGTTCCCACCGGTGTACTATATCTCAAAACGTTGTTGCTTCAAGGCCATAATGTTGATCTACAACACCCATCTAAAAATCAACTAAGCCTAGAGAAACCTCTGACTTCTAGCCCCCATCAATAAAGCCAAACTAAGGTGAGTCCCACTGATATGGAGGGGGACTCATGTAGATTCTACTGCCACTATTGAGAGTGTCTCATTGGACACTCAGGACAGTGGTAACATCTCTAAGACTAAATCTACCACAACTCTGCGTGTTGATGACTCTAAAAGAGAAATCGCCTCGTAAAGGAAACCAGGGTGCCAAGAAACCACATCTGGTGGTGAAGATGAACATACAAGGTATGTTATCTCATCTCCCCGTGATTCTTCTAAGGAAGATGAGGGACGTATGCAACTCATCATAAGAGACCTACTCTCTAAAGTCTCAAACCTCGAATCAAAGTTTAAGACTTTAGATAGGTTTGATACTCAACAACTTGGGATTGAAAATCTCAAGGCTCAACTAGTTGAGACACAGACTGAGAGATCTGTCAGGCATGTACAATTCATGTCTTTCTGACTTGTTCCTCTTGTTCATGTACCTCTCAAGATGATGCTACCAAAAAGGGGGAGAATGTACTAAGTGAAGCACACATGGAGCAAAGCCTTTCCCTTTCAATTTTATCTTCTAAGTACCCTACTCAACAAACCACTATTTTCCCTGAGCCTCCTCCAATCTCCTTTCAAATGGACCTAGGGATGCTACTTGATCTAAATAGGTTCTTAACTAAGTTCCTAATCAGCTCCTCACCTGAACAACCTTCACTAGATGTTGTTGTGGCATACTTTGGAGCTGAAGAGCTTTAGAGGTTGAATGCACCACCTACCACTGAAGAAGGAGTTGATCATCCTATGGTTTACATGGAACCTGAGATTAATTTCAAAGGGGATATGGGGACTGACGGCCCAACAACTGAATCAGTTGGGACAGGTAGTGCAGAACCACTATCTTCCGAAAGAATGATCCAATCTTCCGAAGCAGATATTCAAGTTGCGGAAGGAATTAGTGGGTTATCTTTGTTGTCTAATGATTTTATTATCACAGAGACTATTCTTGAATTATCCTCTGAGATAAATAGTGAAGACTTTCTTAAAAGCCCTCTCTTTCAAGCACCTTCATCAACCACAAGCTCAACTTCCCACTCACCAACCTGAACCCTCTAAACCAGAATCTCCAAACACTCAAGCTTCCAAAGACATCAAAGGCAAGAGGAAGATGACTACGGAAGAACTGTTAGAGGAGGAAAGGATGGAAAAGCTTAAAAGAAAAAGTAGACTCACCACTAGGAAGCTACTAGCTGCAAGTAGTATAGCAGCTGTAGCAGCCCAGGAGGCTCTCAACCATAAAAAGAGAGTGGAATTTTTTGACAGACTTCTCAATCTAGGAGCAACTAGTGAAGAAGTGCTTCTCCTACCACTGGAGTAGTTAGTGGAATTGGAAAAGGCAACCTTGTTGTATAAGGAACAAGAGGAAGCAACAAGGTTGGCCTTGGAAGAGGAGAATAAAAGAAAGAAAGAGGAAGAAGAGCAACAGTTGAGGAATGAGAGGATTGCCTTCTTATGCACCTGGGGATATTCTCTTGAAGAATAGACTCCCCATAAAAATGATACAATCTTGTGTCTTTTCCACAAAGAACAAGATCAGATGAATAAGGAGAGAAAGAGGGCAACTAGGGAAAAGGTAATGACCGGGGGGGAGACTGATATTCTCACAAGGACCGAATATGATGACTGAGTCAATGATTGTATGGTAGAATCAAACAATCAAGGAACATTGAATGCAAGAAATACTCATAAATGATCTTTGTATTGATGAAGGTGATCACTTACAATGAATGCTAGGGTTTGAGCATTAAACAGTAACCATACACCTTGAGTACATAAGACTAAACAAAATATACTGATTGTCTATAATGTCTATCAACAGTCACCTCACATACGTGGTTTTCTATTTTATTTATAGGCTGACAAGTTGCCTTTAACAGAAAGACTAAACAACCCCTGACCTATACATCAGAGAACTAGTCTAAGTATAAAAGTCTTCATCAGCATTTCTTTTGTTCATCCGCATTAACTAATGCGGATGTGTTGATCTTCATCAGCATTTCTTTTCTTCTTCAGCACTAGTGTTTGGTCATCAGCATTGACAAATGCAAATGAGCAGACACTTGACGCATTTTGTTGCTGAGCATCCCCATTAGTAAATGCGGATGTACAAAGTACTTGTCAACATTTGTGTTTGGCTATCCGTATTTGTTAATGCGAAAGAACAAACACTTGTCAGCATTTGTTCTATGTCATCCGCATATACAAATGCGGTTAGCCAACACTTGTCTTTTGTTCTTCATGCAGATTCTTCATCCGCATTGGTTCTTGGACTGTGGGATTTCCAGCAGAACAACCATCAACCCACCACTTGAATTGGCATGTATGATCCTTTCAGGGTCCAACAATACTCCCCTAAGGAGTATACATCCTATGTACTTCAAGGGTTTGATGGTGGATGAGGTTGAGAGGATTCAGCTGGGTCTTGTGCAGTAGGAGAGGAGACTAGTGGTTCAGTGAGTGATGGATTCAAAATAGCCTTTATCATGTTGACAAAGTCATTTTCTTCAGACATCTTTTCTCTACTAAGCACGTGGATCGTCATCTGGCTCATGGTATGAATGGCTTCAATGGGTAGCTTTCTCAGTGAGATAGACTCCCAGATGGACACAATTGACAGTCCATCCCATTGAATCAAGAGGTATCCATCCACATCTACCTCTAACGTCACAATATTTCCCAGCTGCAGAGGAGTCTTCTTGTTCTTCCTCTGTTCTCTCTTGGCAATAATTCTATCATATGCCATTTTTAGAATCTTAATGCATTTTAAGAAGAAGTGCATGTCTGCTTCTCCCAGCTTATTGGTTATCTCCCTAAAGTGTCTTGTGTATATGTAGTGGATATAGGATTCATCTAACAATCTCACCTCATATCCACTAAACAATCTAATCTCAGCATCTTTCTTTCCTCCCCATCTTCTTTCAATTACCAACTATATGTCTTTTCATCATAATAGACATTAGAGACTGGTTTGGAGGAATGAGTTCCAGCCACCATCTTTCTTTTCAAAGATTCTGTTGGTTTCACCTTAAGCTCAGGAAACACAACTTCTTTGGCTGGTTTTGTTCTTTTCTTCTCAAGGGGGTTGATAAAGGATCTATCTTTCCTCATACAGATAGCCTTGAGAGATTTGAAGTTGTCTGTCCTTCTAAACATTCTCAGAATATCTTTAAACTCATAACCCTTGAACATAGCCTTGTGATTAATCAATTCTAGATTGGCTAATTCCTTCAGATAATGGATTTCCAGGGAGTTCACAAGAGCAGAGTACTCTGTGAAGAATTGCACAAACCCTAAAATCCTTTTTACCATGAACATGTTCCAATCACTGTCATACTTCCAAGCAATAATCTTCTGATCAGTCTTGCCTTTGGGAGTAGACACACCTCTATTCATTTCTGTAGTGGTTAGCCCGTCTTGAAATTCAATTTGGAAGGCTCAGCAAACCACTCAGGATATCTGTGCAGAACAGGTGCCAAAGAGTCATGATCTCTATGGATGAATTGCATGTCTTGTGCTGATACTCTGGTCCTTGGCTTTGTACTGGTAATCTCTTCTTCTAGTTTCTTCAACCTCTCTTTCTTTTCATTATTCAATCTAAGGATGGCAGCCCTTAGAGAATTAGTCTTCATGGTGCCCAACTTTCTATTTGTAAATCCTTGATCAGACAAATAGTCCTTTATTTCCCTGTCAGACATACTGTAGGGATCAAGATACAGTGGTTGAGGAGTCGGAGTCTGCCTTGCCGTTGAGGATGATTTGACAACTAGAGATTTGGGTCAAAGAGACTTTTCATACTCAGTCTCATAAGTAGGGTCCAACAGTTTATTTAACTTTTCTTCTTCTGCCTTCATTCCCTCATACGTCAGCCCGAATACCTCATCAGGGTCATACCTATGGTTGATTAAAAACATTGCTTTCACTATCAGGTCATCAGTTTGGGCTTTCTCAACCATCTCTTGTACTGATGTCTACTCCTTCACAAGGCTTTCATGAGCTATCGGTTCATCAACCACATAGCCACCCTCTATTTCTCATTCTTCTAGATCAATGAATTCAGCCTTCTTTTTCAATTGGGCTTCAGCTTTTTCATGCTCTTCTAAAAATTCAGCAATGGCTGCAAGGCTTCTAGGGTCATCTTTTTGCTTTTTCTGAATTTGTTCTTTTTCCACCATTGGTCTTTTCCCTTTTGCCTTCTCAGATAAGTATTTCCTCCTTCTGGTATAGGTTTGCATTCTTGGACCATAAGAGGTTTTAGCCATTTTAGCTTCTTGAGGCACTTTTTCAGCCTCTAATTTTTATGTTTCATTAGCAGCAGCTGCTGATTCTTCTCTCTTTTGTTGTTCTTCACATAATCTTCTAATAAACTCTTTTTGTTCATCAGTCAATGATACAGTAGGCACTATTTGCATACGCAATTCCTTCTCAATTGGGACAAAAGATTGAGGAATGACTACAATGGGTTCAGCAACTGGCCTTTGATCAACCATAAAATCCCAAAAATCATCATCTATGATGAACTCTTCTGCAATGAAGCTATCAATAGCTTTAATCATATCACTAAATTCTGCCTCTTCAGTGTGAGTTTCATCTTGTTTGCTTGTATAAATCACCATCTCCATGCTTGATTCATCATGTTTTGATTCACTTGTTTCTTCCACTTTCTCAGCGTCAGTGAATCTCATCTTTTTAGCAGGAGGAGAGTCATCACTACTCTCCCCTGATGAACTATCAGCACTGCCTTCTTTATCATTTTCCCTTTTTCTTTTATCTTCTCTTTTCTCAATCTTATCATCTTTCTCCATTTCAGCTTCGGCTTCTCTTTTAATCATAACAAGCAGCTCTAACTCAGATACTCTCTTATTTAGACTTTGTATCCGGTTCTACAAGTCTATGATAATATCAAATTGCTCTTCAATCAACCCTTATTGTTCTTCTATGGCAATGGTTTGGATGGCTAAAGTGTCAATATGACCACTATTTCATCCCTTGATTCTTGGACAGCAGCCTTTAATGTTTCTATCTCCCTTTCTTTCTCTTTCTTTTCAACCTCATACTTTTCTTTTAAATCTTTTAGCTCCTTCTCCTTTTCATCCAACTCCAAAAGTCTATCTTGGATAATACTAGATCTTCTATTCAACAATTTCTCCATCTTTGCTGCTTTCTTCATCAGCTCAGAAATCATTTCATCCTTCTCATCAGGTCTATTCACTTCTGATTCAGCAACACTTTCAAAAGGAACAACCTCAAAAGTAGCTTGCCTTACAAGCATCTGTCTATGATGATCCTCATCATCAGATGATGATTTGGATTCCTCTGAAGAGCTGACAGAGTCACCATACTCAACAGGCTCAGTAGAAATAGGGGATGACTGAACAGGTGATGTAGGTGAATGATGGATTGGTGAAACATGAGGTGAGTGTATGGGTGATATATGTGGAGAGATGATGGGTTGTAATTATGGTGATGGAATTGGTAGTCTTTGTGGTGATGGTATAGGTGAGGGCATGAAAGGTGATGCTATATTAGCTTCATGAACAAAAGGCCTAGTGTGAAGATCACCCCCTACATCAACCTGGGGTGACATTGCCCTCTGTCATTCATCCCTTTCAACAACTTGCTCATCAACAGTTTGCTGATCATGGGCAGCTGGTTCTTCTTCTTGATTTGGCTCATCAACAAGAGCCTCTTGTTCTTCAACAGTTCTTCTGGATTAATCTGTTGAAGCATCCAAGGTAACAAAGGAAAGAAGGTTCAACTATAAAAACTCCTAGGATCTCTCTTCTTTATGTACTTGTATGAGTTGGCATTATAATGAGGAATATGCAGCACAGGTCCTTCAGGTACAATATTAGGGAATGCTTCATTAATGAGACATTGCAAGAACCTTGGATACATCAAGAACATGTGTCTTCTCCCTTCCTGAATATTTGATACCAGACCATTAAACACATAGGCAGACATGTTAAATGGCCTGTTGGTGCACAAAGCACATATAGCACATGAGGTTGTCACTGGAATGTCATTCCATCCAGTCTTCCTCTTTGACAGACAATGTTGGTAAAGATGAATCAAGAACCTCCATTGTAAGTCAACTAATCCTTTTACAATCTGCTTGCCTTCATATCCTCCCTCATATCCAATGTTGGCAAAGAAAGTAGTAATCTCATCATCTTCAAGCTCCAAGGGAGTGTTGGCATGATCACCAAACTGCAAACACTGTCTTACACTTTGTTTAGTGATGGCCAATGTGTGATCATCAGAGATTCTTCTAGACAGAGTCCTTACACCATCTATCTCTGTCACCTCAGTAGTGCTCCAAAAAGACCTTATGAATCTCTCATAAATAACTGGACTAACTGTAATTGCATGAGCAACTCTGGTAGTGGATATAAATCTGATCATGTCTTCGAGTCCTTCTGCCTCGGGTACATCAGGGTCAAGATTACCGCTGATATTATGGAGCTTGCGCCAAGTGAGATTTTCCATGTACCCTGCATTAGAGGCATATGAATTAGAAGATTTGATATTACTTATCAGATTGTAAAGCATACATCAAGCAAACTTTTTCTGTTTGACTTTTGATAGTCAAAATTGACTGTTTTTAGGTACAGTTCCATAGGAATCATATATAAACTTGATATTATCATGAATTAACAATGTTATTTTGTTTTTCATGTTTGAAGTGATCATTTTTGTTTTTTTTAAACTCTTTCAACTCTCAGAATCAAGATTTGATTTCAACATTTTTAATCTATTGTTATGCTCTGTTCAGACGATGAACAAGGTTGTGAAAATCATTGGTTAGTTGTTATCATCTTAGTTAACATGTTCATTGCAGTCGAAAATGATCATCATTTCTTAATCCACGTCTGATTTTAAGTTTCTTTTCTTGACCTAGGGTTCTAAGTTCATCATTGGTTAAAAAGTCGGACATTTTAGGTCATATAATTCATAAATTATCACCTTTTGTTCGATACTACAGTTGTAATGAATCAAAACTGAGGGCTAATCATATGAATTGAATCGTAGAACATAGGTTTGATGATGGTGATGATGATTGTTGAAGAACAAAGAGTTTCCCTCGTCGCACTATGTCACACCCCGGGCCCAGATAGGGTGGGACGTCACAGACTAGCAACAACATATGGCAGCGGAAACAAACCATTATAAGAGCTCAAAGGAGAGAATATCACATGGCATTAAAGTTTTAAAAAGGTAACGGGGCTAGATACATATCAAGCCCCCAATTAAGTTTTACAATCAACCATAAAAGTGAAATTGTACTTGTTCAACACAAAAGTATAAATTGTTCAAATGTTTCATCAAGGAATAAGCCAATGCCATGTCACGGGGATAAGTCTAGGTCTTCACACTGCTAGGATCTCTTCAAACATTACCTGAAACATGTTCAAAAGAAAATTGTGTCAACTATAAAGTTAGTGAATTCAAGTGCTTAAAGTTTAAAAACAAAATGACTTAATAAATCCTTCTTTGATTAAAAGAAAAATAATCATTGTTTATCATCGTGGGAGAAATAAAATCATAATCAACCCTGCACTCAGTCCCGGTTAGCCTCTTCTAAAGTTGTGTTTTACCGGATATTCCCGAAGGAAGAAACTGAGCCCCATACCAGTGAACCCTACCTGCCCGGATGGTTCACCATAGAATCTTAACAAAACTTGTTACATGCCACAACGATCCCTCAGGATCTCAGTGGGGTAACCTTCCTGGAACGGAAGCCACTGTGTGTGGGGGATTCCCCAAATAGATCTATCCATATAAATCAAGCGGTTCACGAAAGAATTAATGATCATGATATAAGAATCAGCAGGTAACCACAATCCCACATAGAATCATCAAGTAAAGCACAATTATAGTTCAAAAATAACAGAGCATGCTTCACCCCAAAACACTAGTAAAAAGGGGAATCACTAGAACTCACCTTAGGTTTCCAAATCAAAGTTTCCTGATGTGCCGGGAAGTGTCACAAGTCTAGCACCCTAACAAGTACATATTAAGCAATAAACTACTGCCCTAAACTCATTCAAACTGCAACAATGGTGTCAAGAGTTTAGCTATAGTGTACGGCTTTGGTCTAGTGAAGGTTTGTATAAAAAGTTTCCTTTTATGGCAAGTCAAAGTATCTTCATGAAAGTTGGAGATTTTCACTTCATTAGATTATGTATACTAAAAGATTTTATTGTTCAAGTGTTTATTAGCTTCCTGGAAGTCGGTTATAAGGTTTGGAAAATTTTACAGTTTAGTCCCTCAAGTTTCAAAATTGACAGTTTCTACCCTCAAGTTTAGTTTCTTACCTTTTATGTCATTTATGTCCAAAATCAGATTGTTAGAGTCATATTATGATTATTATGGGGTAAGTGGTTCAAAACTTAGGTCTACGGGTTCGATTTTGAAAACTGCGCGTTTAACGCTCCCGGTCGCGGTAAAAGCCGGATAATTTTAATAGTATTTGGAGTTTTCAAATATTTAAATTTTGGACCAGTAGGTATTTTCTAATAGACTTCTTTATAAATTTCTAAGTCCTTAAATTGTGTAAATTGGCCTTTTATAGTTAAAATCTTGTTTTTACGTTTGACCCGTTAATACGCGGTTTTGACCGGGTTTGACCATTTAAAGCTCATTTGACCGAGTTTTTACATCTTTTAGGTCCTTTATCACTTATCTTACTGAAATCATTTGATTTTCATAAATCTTAGTTTTGAACTCTATTTTTTATAGATTTTTCTCAAAAACTTTGCTCGGTTTGTACCCGTTTTTAGTTAAAATGCCATTTATTTGAGTCTTTGACCACTTAACTTATCCATTGACTCCAGAATACTTTATTTATCATTTTTGAGCCAGGAATACTTTTTAAGAATGTTAAATTCATAGTCTTACTATTTTTAAGTCATTTTACCATGTTTTCGGGTCCCGAAAGTGACTAAAAGAGGGTAAATCACATCATGTCCTTTATTCCAGAGATTAAACATTGCTAACACTTCAAATATTCACTAAACCTACTGTAACTTCAGTCCCAACATGTTGCCTAGTTGATCTATACATCCATATGCTTCAAATATGTAGAAAATGTCATAACCGACAATTACACTAGTGTAAATCATCATAGCTTGAGTTTAAATGTTACCAACACTTCATTTAACTTCATAAGAAGATTATTAAGGTGTCATTAAGTCGTTTATGAGTAGGTTATGGGTCTTGTTTAAAAGGAATTTTCAAACAAATGCTCAAGAGGGTGTTGTTACATGTAGAAAGGGGGTTTCAAGGTGAAATCCATGTATCAACCATGGGTTTGAGTATGTAGCGACTAGGAACTTTTAAAAACAGGTTCTTTGGAGTCCATTAAGTCATAAAAATGCAGGTTACAAGTTTGGTTTACAAGAGTTTAAGCTTTCCCAAGTTAGATGATGTCAAAACACTCAAAATGAGGGTTTTCATGGTGGAAATCGATTTCCACCTTAAGAATGGCTAACGAAACATGAAGTTTACCTTCAAGAACGTTGGTAACTCCTTAAGAATGAGATGATGGTGAGATCTTTCTGCTACAACAAAGAAGTACACGGTTCTTAGATGTCAAATGAAGAAAACAAGAGAAATGTCACAAAACCGACATCTTGAGTTTACACTCGAAGTAACTCACGGTTTGGAGGGTGTTGATGGCCGTGAATGGGTTGAAACTCCTTGGACTTGAATGGAGAAACTCGAACTAAGGCTGGAAAGGTGGAACAAACACGGTTGTGTGACCAAATCTTGCAACAAGGCTGCTCCTTTGCGGTTTTGGTCTTGGCCGAATGGATCTTTGTGTGGTCTTCGAATTTTTCTTGCACAAGGCTTAGAGAGAATAGTTTTGAGAGTGTTGAGAGATGTTTGTGTGTGTGTGTTCAGCTGGTGGATCGATTAAAGGGAGAGATAGGGAGAGAGATGGAGAGAAATGCATGGATTGTGAGTGGGTGAGAAGGGTGGTGTGAAGAGGAGAGGAGAGTGGTGAGGGAGGGGGCGGCCGAAATTTGGAGTGTAGTGAGGGAATCTTTATTTAATTTTTAATTGTAAATTATTATTATGTAGTGTAATTTTGTAGTATTGGGTATTATGTATTATTTAGTGGAAGGTGATTTGAGGTGTCTAATGCATACCCATGCATGCATGGCCGAATTTATGCAAGTGTGAGTGTGTGTGCTCACATTTTAATTGCCTTCTCTTGAGTTTAATTTTGTAAGGGTGACTAGTTGACATTCCCGGAACACTAATTTTTAAAAAGGTAGAAACCTAAATTGGTTAAAAATCAAAAGTAAAAATCACATGAAATCATAATTTACATCAAATAGCAAGAATTGATTCCAATTTCATATTAGGGTTGTATAGTTTCAATTATTAGTACTCATAGCATGGATAATGATGCAAGTAATCTAGGGTTAGGGTAACAACCTGGAGGTCGGTTGTCACATTCTCCCACCGTTTAGGAAATTTCGTCCCGAAATTTAACTCTGATTAGGGACTGAACGGGTGGGTTTAAAGAGGTGTGGATAGTTCTTCCTCATCTCATCTTCACGCTCCCAAGTAAATTCAGGTCCTCGCTTGGAGTTCCATCTAACTTTAACCTTGGGTATGCGGCTCCGCCGGAGTTGTTTGACCAAACGATCCGTGATCTCCACAGGTTCTTCCACAAAGTTCAGTTTGTCGCTTATCCTTGCTTCTTTTAATGGTAGTTCCAGGGTTTTGTCTACCATGTTCTTCTTCAAGTTTGACACATGAAAGGTGTCATGTATGTGACTCAATCCCGGGGGTAGTTTCAACTTATATGCTACTGGGCCAATTCTTGCCATTATCTCAAATGGTCCAATGTATCTTGGGCTTAGTTTTCCTCTTTTTCCGAATCTCACTGTTCCTTTCCACGGTGCTACTTTTAGCATCACTCTGTCGCCCACTTGGAACTCTAGAGGTTTCCGCCTCCTGTCGGCGTACTTCTTCTGTCGGTCTCTAGCTGCTCTCAGTCGTTCCTTTATCTTATAGATCTTATCGGTGGTTTCCAACACTATGTCGGGTCCCATCACTTGGCTGTCACCAATCTTATTCCAACTCAAGGGTGATCGGCATTTCCTGCCATAAAGGGCCTCGTACGGAGCGGCTTTGATACTCGCGTGGTAACTGTTGTTATAGGCGAATTCCACCAAAGGAAGATGGTTATCCCAGTTTCCGCCAAATTCCATCACACAAGCTCTCAACATGTCTTCCATCGTTTGAATAGTTCTTTCGCTCTGTCCGTCGAACTGAGGGTGGTAAGCCGTGCTAAGATCTAAACGGGTTCCTAAAGCTTGCTGGAACGATTTCCAGAAACGAGAGGTGAAACGGCTATCACGGTCGGAGATGATCGACAGAGGCACTCCATGCCTTGTTACAATCTCGTCGACATAAAGTTCGGCCAGTTTCGTCATATCGTAGTCTTCTCTAATCGGCAAGAAGTGAGCTGATTTCGTTAGTCTATCCACTATTACCCAAATAGCATCGTGACCTTTAAACGTTCTAGGCAGCTTGGTAACAAAATCCATCGTAACATTATCCCATTTCCATTCTGGAATTTCAGGTTGCTGCAACGTTCCCGATGGTTTTTGGTTCTCAGCTTTTACCATGGCACAAGTTAAACATTTCCCCACATAAACAGCGATTGATCTCTTAATTCCTGGCCACCAGAAAAGTGTCTTTAAATCCTGGTACATCTTATCACTTCCAGGATGAATTGAATACCTAGACTTGTGTGCTTCATCGAGGATTACTTTTCAAATTCCTCCGTGTTTTGGCACCCAAGTCCTTCCACCATATCTATATGTACCATCGTCCCCTATCTCCAACTGCTTCTCCATTCCAGTCAATCCTTCTTCTTTCAATTTTTCTTCCTTTAATGCCTCGCCTTGAGCTTCCTTCAATTTTGCTATAAGGTTGGTATACACACTCATCCTTAAGGCTCGTACTCGAAGAGGTTTCTCTCTTTCCTTTCGACTTAACGCATCCGCCACAACATTGGCCTTACCAGGATGGTAGCGGATCTCGCACTCGTAATCATTCAATAGCTCAACCCATCTTCTCTGACGCATGTTGAGCATCTTTTGGACAAGGATATGCTGCAAGCTTCTATGGTCAGTGTAGATAATGCACTTTGTGCCATAAAGGCAATGCCTCCACATCTTAAGGGCAAACACCACGGCACCCAACTCCAGATCGTGCGTCGTGTAGTTCTTCTCATGATCATTCAGCAGTCTCGATGCGTAAGCAATCACCTTATTGTGTTGCATCAATACACATCCTAGTCCTTGACGCGAAGCGTCACAATAGACAACGAAGTCTTCTACTCCTTCTGGAAGAGCAAGTATAGGCGCACTGCATAATTTCTCTTTAAGCGTTTCAAACGCCTCATTCTGCTCTCGCTCCCATACAAAGGTTGTGTTTTTCTTGGTTAGTGTGGTCAAAGGTTGCACTATACGCGAGAAGTCTTTTATAAATCTTCGGTAATAGCCAGCCAGTCCTAAGAATTGCCTTATCTCCGTAGGAGTCTCAGGAATCTTCCAATTCTTTATGGCCTCAATCTTGGAAGGGTCAATTGCCTTATCCAGAATTCACATTTCGAGAACTTGGCATATAGTTGCTCATTCTTGAGCAATTCAAGGATTAGCCTGAGATGCTTCTCGTGCTCGTCTTTAGTTTGAGAATAGATCAGTATGTCGTCGATAAACACGATCACAAACTTGTCGAGGTAAGGGCGGCAAACGCGATTCATGAGGTCCATGAATGCTGCTGGAGCATTAGTCAGTCCAAAGGGCATGACCAAATACTCATAGTGTCCATACCTAGTTCGGAAGGCAGTTTTGGGTATATCTTCTTCTCTTATCTTCAGCTGGTGGTATCCTGACCTCAAGTCTATTTTGGAGAAGTAACTTGCTCCCTGCAATTGGTCAAATAAGTCGTCTATTCTCGGGAGAGGGTAACGATTCTTTATGGTCAGCTTGTTCAACTCCCTGTAATCAATACACATTCGCAGCGTTCCGTCCTTCTTTTTCACAAATAGCACCGGGGCACCCCATGGAGAGACACTCGGACGTATAAATCCCTTGTCCATTAGTTCTTGAATTTGTACCATTAGCTCCTTCATCTCAGGTGGGGCGAGCCGGTACGGTGCCTTGGCTACTGGTGCAGCACCAGGCATCAAGTCTATCTGGAATTCCACTTGTCGATTCGGAGGAAGTCCTGGTAGTTCTTCCGGAAACACCTCTGGGTATTCCGAAACTACGGGAATCTCTTCGATCTTCTTCTCCTTTTGGGTTTTCATCACATAGACTATAAAAGCTGGACATCCCCTCTTCAAGCTCTTGGTAGCTTTCAAGTGAGATATCATAGGGTATAGAGTGTTACTCCTTTCTCCTTCTACCACTAACACTTCTTCGACGCTCAATGGTATCTTGAGCAGTCGCTCATCGCATACGATTTCAACTTTATGCTTCGCTAACCAGTCCATACCCACGACCACATCAAATCCTCCTAACTTAATGGGCATCAAGTCAATCTTAAACACATTCCCTTTTAGATTCAGGGGGCAATCCCTAATGATTTTGTTAGCTTCTAAAATATTACCGTCAGCTAGTTCTACGGTAAATGTATCAGTCAAGGTGTACGCGTCTAAGTCAATCAATTGCCTAAAGGTACTAGAGATAAAACTAGCAGTCGCTCCATTATCAAACAGTACAGTAGCGGAATGATTATTTACAAGCAACGTACCGTTGACAACGTCGGGTTCCCTACGAGCTCCTGCTGGGTCCATAACGAAAGCTCTTCCCTTAGGCTTATTGGGCTTGGCATCCTTGTCTCTACCCAGCTTAGGACACTTGTTCCTCATATGCCCTGGGTCTCCACACTCGTAGCATTGTTTCCCCGGTACATAAGTACAGTCTTTAATTAGATGGCCTGTTCTCTTGCACCTAAAACAGGGCATCGGGTTACATTCTCCTTGATGATGTAACTTGCACTTGCTGCAGAGTAGGCTTGTCCCCGTATACAATCTCCGGTTTTTGCTTCCTTGATCATCACGTTTCACTCCTTCAGAACTCCTTCTACTCGACCCACTGCTACTTCCAATCGCTCTTTTTGCTTCAAACCACTTCCTCTTGTCTCCAACAAACTTCTTCTTCTCATCAGCCCTTCCTTGATCGGTCCATCCAGCCCTAATAAGATCGTCAGTCAGACTGCTGGTAAGGTCGACAGCAGCTTGTAGGGTCACAGGCTGAGAGGCACGAACCATACCCCTAACTCTTGGGTGTAGTCCCCAGATGAACCGTGCTACACCTTTGGCTTCTGGCGTCACCAAATGTGGCACAAGTCGGGACAGGGCTAAGAAACGATTGATGTATTCGGTGTAGTTGGGTCCCTTCATCTCCAAGCTTAAAAATTCTGTCTCCAGCTCCTCGAGTTGATTGATGGGGCAATATTTGTTGGTCATTAACTCTCGGAATTCAGTCCAACCCATTCGATTTGCCACGTTTCTTCCACGGCTCTGGGTAATGGACTTCCACCATTCAAGAGCTGATCCCTTGAGAGATTATGATGCAAATCTCACCATGTGCTCCATCTTGCACTCGCTGATGTCTAAGACGGCTTCCATTTCGTCGATCCACCTGTAAGTCTCTATAGCACCCTCGGTGCCATAGAAGTCCTTGGGCTTGCTGGCCATAAAGGTCTTGTAAGAGCACCCATTCCTTAACTCCTCAGCTTCATCATCGTGGCTCTCATCGTTTATCGGCCGTTCATTCCCAGTAGTGTTATCCTGGTCTGCATTTATCTGTGCAATGATAGTCGGAATGGCGTTGGCCAATTGCTGAGCTACGAGGTTAGAAATCCTTTCATCACTCTCTTGATTAGTATTCTCCTCGTGGGGAGTCCCTGGTGGAGTAGGTTGGGTTCCAATAGGCCTTGCTCCCTCATGGCGGCCCCTGGTGGCTCCACGTCGACCAAAACGTGTTCCTCTGCGAGTCGGCATTCTGATAGTATCACAAATAGATTCGTTTAGCATCTCATAAATTTTGTTTCGGATAGACTAGGCATCATTATCCTATCGCACCATGCCTCGGAAGAGGAATCATGGCATGCACATACATGTATTTACAACCCACTAAAGAACCTTAAATGTCCAATTCAAAACATGATATAATAGTTGGGCAACAATTTAGAAAAGGCACAGACAATCTCAAAGCACAACAAAACATATAGCAGTTTAATACAGACAGTTTAAAAATTTTTAGCATCTCAAAAGCAGTCAACATAGTATCATCCAAACGAGTAGAATCAGAGTCATGCTTTTACAATTTGGAAGGTGCCATCACCCCCATAATATAAAAATAATAGTCTCAAACAAGAATTCAAATAGTTTCCTTCTACTGTCCACAGACAGATAAATCCCACTGAGTACTCCAGTCCTCACATCCACTTCCTCTTTAATCATCCAACCACCCTGTACCCTTCTTCCTCTGCTCCTGCTCCAAACGCTTCACTCCCTGTGTAGCCATCATCGTCTGGAACTGGGCCGACTGAGAAGTTCGAGTGGCGTGCTGAACAGTCAGCTCATGACGGCGAACAGTCCTCAAAATCTCATCTAGTGTCGCATTGGAGGGTCCTACATCACTCGCCCGGCGACTCGACTGGGAGTACCTATCACCAGCCAGTACAGTGGGGCCGTCATACATACTATGTCTCGGCGGCATCAGGCGCTCGTCGCGAGGGTCAAACAGTGGGGGTACCGATGTCGGAATCCTAACAGGCGGGGGAGGAGGAGGAGGCATCCTAAAGGATACGGAGGATCCTGGTCTAACGCTCTTGCGAGGTCGGGTGACAGTACGCGCACCCCTATTCCCAATAGGTGGGATGGGTGAGAGGGTCGGAGCAGCTACTTGAGGAGAGTGGGATCGCGTTCGGCTTCGGGAAGGTGATGTGGAGGAAGAGTCCTCGGAAGCCTCAGTGTCTTCGGGCGTGACGGATATCCACCCTGGATGTCCGCATCTCCGGAGGTACGCCTCATACTCCGTCTGGGGTTTCTCTCTCCTTAGGTGTCCGGTAGGAGCGGTCTCAGCGTCGGGGTGAACAGGCGCCTTTCCTTTATCAGCCATTGTCGTTATCCTGTAAAAAATACATCATGAGTAATTTCGTTTCTCATAGCTCATGATTTACATAATAGTACTAATAATAGTAGTGATGGCAATAGTATCTGTTATTCCAACATATAGCTGTCTGTTTTGCCCAGATCAATAGTTTCTTCAAGTAGTATCGGATAACATAGTTCATCATAAAAATCATTTAAATCCCCTTTTAAAATTAGTTTCAAATCATCAATATAAACTAGAAAAAGTCCAACCACAACCTAAAGATCAGTGATGGAAATTACGAGTCCGGTAAATTCATGATTACGTTGATCAAGTGTAATCATCAATTTACCCAACCCGATCATTCCAACACTTCCCACAAGGATAGTCCTAGGGTATCAGGGTTGTAGCCTAGGGTCTACTAAGGCATTCCCGACTTCTCTACAACCTTTGGCTCTGATACCAATCTGTCACACCCCGGGCCCAGATAGGGTGGGACGTCACAGACTAGCAACAACATATGGCAGCGGAAACAAACCATTATAAGAGCTCAAAGGAGAGAATATCACATGGCATTAAAGTTTTAAAAAGGTAACGGGGCTAGATACACATCAAGCCCCCAATTAAGTTTTACAATCAACCATAAAAGTGAAATTGTACTTGTTCAACATAAAAGTATAAATTTTTCAAATGTTTCATCAAGGAATAAGCCAATGCCATGTCACGGGGATAAGTCTAGGTCTTCACACTGCTAGGATCTCTTCAAACATTACCTGAAACATGCTCAAAAGAAAATTGTGTCAACTATAAAGTTGGTGAATTCAAGTGCTTAAAGTTTAAAAACAAAAGGACTTAATAAATCCTTCTTTGATTAAAAGAAAAATAATCATTGTTTATCATCGTGGGAGAAATAAAATCATAATCAACCCTGCACTCAGTCCCGGTTAGCCTCTTCTAAAGTTGTGTTTTACCGGATATTCCCGAAGGAAGAAACTGAGCCCCATACCAGTGAACCCTACCTGCCCGGATGGTTCACCATAGAATCTTAACAAAACTTGTTACATGCCATAACGACCCCTCAGGATCTCAGTGGGGTAACCTTCCTGGAACGGAAGCCACTGTGTGTAGGGGTTCCCCAAATAGATCTATCCATATAAATCAAGCGGTTCACGAAAGAATTAATGATCATGATATAAGAATCAGAAGGTAACCACAATCCCACATAGAATCATCAAGTAAAGCACAATTATAGTTCAAAAATAACAGAGCATGCTTCACCCCAAAACAGTAGTAAAAAGGGGAATCACTAGAACTCACCTTAGGTTTCCAAATCAAAGTTTCCTGATGTGCCGGGAAGAGTCACAAGTCTAGCACCCTAACAAGTACATATTAAGCAATAAGCTACTGCCCTAAACTCATTCAAAATGCAACAATGGTGTCAAGAGTTTAGCTATAGTGTACGGCTTTGGTCTAGTGAAGGTTTGTATAAAAAGTTTCCTTTTATGGCAAGTCAAAGTGTCTTCATGAAAGTTGGAGATTTTCACTTCATTAGATTATGTATACTAAAAGATTTTATTGTTCAAGTGTTTATTAGCTTCCTGGAAGTCGGTTATAAGGTTTGGAAAATTTTACAGTTTAGTCCCTCAAGTTTCAAAATTGACAGTTTCTACCCTCAAGTTTAGTTTCTTACCTTTTATGTCATTTATGTCCAAAATCAGATTTTTAGAGTCATATTGTGATTATTATGGGGTAAGTGGTTCAAAACTTTGGTCTACGGGTTCGATTTTAAAAACTGCGCGTTTAACGCTCCCGGTCGCGGTAAAAGCCGGATAATTTTAATAGTAATTTGGAGTTTTCAAATATTTAAATTGTGGACCAGTAGGTATTTTCTAAGAGACTTCTTTATAAATTTCTAAGTCCTTAAATTGTGTAAATTGGCCTTTTATAGTTAAAATCTTGTTTTTACATTTGACCCGTTAATACGTTGTTTTGACCGGGTTTGACCATTTAAAGCTCATATGACCGCGTTTTTACATCTTTTAGGTCCTTTATCACTTATCTTACTGAAATCATTTGATTTTCATATATCTTAGTTTTGAACTCTATTTTTTATAGATTTTTCTCAAAAACTTTGCTCGGTTTGTACCCGTTTTTAGTTAAAATGCCATTTATTTGAGTCTTTGACCACTTAACTTATCCATTGACTCCATAATACTTTATTTATCATTTTTGAGCCTGGAATACTTTTTAAGAATGTTAAATTCATAGTCTTACTATTTTTAAGTCATTTTACCATGTTTTCGGGTCCCGAAAGTGACTAAAAGAGGGTAAATCACATCATGTCCTTTATTCCAGAGATTAAAAATTGCTAACACTTCAAATATTCACTAAACCTACTGTAATTTCAGTCCCAACATGTTGCCTAGTTGATCTATACATCCATATGCTTCAAATATGTAGAAAATGTCATAACCGACAATTACACTAGTGTAAATCATCATAGCTTGAGATTAAATGTTACCAACACTTCATTTAACTTCATAAGCAGATTATTAAGGTGTCATTAAGTCGTTCATGAGTAGGTTATGGGTCTTGTTTAAAAGGATTTTTCAAATAAATGCTCAAGAGGGTGTTGTTACATGTAGAAAGGGGGTTTCAAGGTGAAATCCATGTATCAACCGTGGGTTTGAGTATGTAGCCACTAGGAACTTTTAAAAACAGGTTCTTTGGAGTCCATTAAGTCATAAAAATGCATGTTACAAGTTTGGTTTACAAGAGTTTAAGCTTTCCCAAGTTAGATGATGTCAAAACACTCAAAATGAGGGTTTTCATGGTGGAAATCGGTTTCCACCTTAAGAATGGCTAACAAAACATGAAGTTTACCTTCAAGAACATTGGTAACTCCTTAAGAATGAGATGATGGTGAGATGTTTCTGCTACAACAAAGAAATACACGGTTCTTAGATGTCAAATGAAGAAAACAAGAGAAATGTCACAAAACCGACATCTTGAGTTTACACTCAAAGTAACTCACGGTTTGGAGGGTGTTGATGGCCGTGAATGGGTTGAAACTCCTTGGACTTGAATGGAGAAACTCGAACTAAGGCTGGAAAGGTGGAACAAACACGGTTGTGTGACCAAATCTTGCAACAAGGCTGCTCCTTTGCGGTTTTGGTCTTGGCCGAATGGATCTTTGTGTGGTCTTCGAATTTTTCTTGCACAAGGCTTAGAGAGAATAGTTTTGAGAGTGTTGAGAGATGTGTGTGTGTGTGTTCAGCTGGTGGATCGATTAAAGGGAGAGAGAGGGAGAGAGATGGAGAGAAATGCATGGATTGTGAGTGAGTGAGAAGGGTGGTGTGAAGAGGAGAGGAGAGTGGTGAGGGAGGGGGCGGCCGAAATTTGGAGTGTAGTGAGGGAATCTTTATTTAATTTTTAATTGTAAATTATTATTATGTAGTGTAATTTTGTAGTATAGGGTATTATGTATTATTTAGTGGTAGGTGATTTGAGGTGTCTAATGCATACCCATGCATGCATGGCCGAATTTATGCAAGTGTGAGTGTGTGTGCTCACATTTTAATTGCCTTCTCTTGAGTTTAATTTTGTAAGGGTGACTAGTTGACATTCCCGGAACACTAATTTTTAAAAAGGTAGAAACCTAAATTGGTTAAAAATCAAAAGTAAAAATCACATGAAATCATAATTTACATCAAATAGCAAGAATTGATTCCAATTTCATATTAGGGTTGTATAGTTTCAATTATTAGTACTCATAGCATGGATAATGATGCAAGTAATCTAGGGTTAGGGTAACAACTTGGAGGTCGGTTGTCACACACTATAAAGTCTCTCAAATTTCAAAAGTATTAAATGACCTTTTGAAATGGATTTAAATAGTCAATTAATGTCTTTTACAAATTGTTACAAGTTTCAGAACAAATGTGGTCATTTTTTTAAATTCACTGTAGCAAATGCGGAAGAGATTTGTTCTTCAACATTTGTATACTGTTACAAATGCGGAAGAGTAAAAACTTAAAAGCATTTGTACACTGTAGCAGATGCGGTTGAACAATGAAGGTCTATGGAGCTTAAAAATGAAAAAAAAGAAAAAAAAGAATGAGGAAACTTATGTACAATATTTACATGAGACAATTAAGAAAACGGGTTTTAAAAAGATATCAATCCCAACATGGAGATTAGTTCATAAAAACGAGGTTTATCGAAGGTTTTAAGGAAAAGATCAGCCTTTTGAATTTTTGGGTCAATAGGAATAATATTAATAAAACCCTTCTCTTGAGCATCACGGATTGCATGAATCCTTCTCTTGATGTACTTGGTGTAGGAATGATGAATTGGATTCTTCGCGATTCCAATGGCTGCTTCATTGTCACAGACATGAACATAAGAATTCTTTTGGCAGTTGTTCAACTTGCAAACCCTAGAAAAGCACATCTCCCCCATCATGCTCATTTCAAATCGACTTCTCATGACCTCCTCAAAATCCCTACAAACTTAGGATTGGTTTATGAGGATTCTTATGTTGTTTTCCTTTGGCACGGGCCATGCATTTCTCAACTATAGAAAAGTTTTTTAATGGTAATCCCCTAAAAAGATTGTTTTTAACCAATTTATTAATATTTTTTAAATTAAGATGGCCCAATCTGCGATGCCACAATAATGATTCAGAAGATGAAGCTTTATATAGAAGGCAAGTGATAATGGAAGTTGATTCTTTGGATCCCATATCAAGAAGATAGGTATCATTCTTTCTCGAGGTTCGCATGAGTATCATCTCGTCAGGAATATTAAACCCGGATTTCATAAATAAACATTCATTTTAGAGAAATAAAACTTAAATGTGTTTGTCACAAATCTGAGAGACGCTAAAAAGATTGACTGCAAGCTTTGGCACGAAATTGACTTTCTCCAAAGTGAGAGATCCATTTGAAACCTCGCCTTGACCAATCATCTTACCACCTTTCTTGTCACCAGCGAATGCTACATACCCTCCATTGATGATGCGATAATTTGTCAATAAATCTTTCAACCCGGTCATATGTCTAGAGCATCCACTATCAACATGCCAAAAACTATTTACAGCTTTAATGGATGACTCCTGCAAAAATAGAGAAATCAATTTAACCGGCTGAAACAGGAACCCATGTATATGTACGTGATGAAGCTCATGACAGTTTTTAACTACATGATCATCTTTACCACATCTAAAGCAATGAGATTTTAATCTAGGTCTATTATGCAACAAGTCAGGAATTTTATCTATACATATTTCCTTAACGCACTTAGATAATCTAGAATCATCATCACTGTAAGTCTCATACATTTCTCTGGTTCTGTTTTTGTCTTTTAAAGAATGATTATTTACAAATGTTGATGCATCATCATTTTGAAGTACATGTGGTACTTGTACCACTTGTGCTTGCACCAGAAGATGATATTACCCTTTAATTAGATTGTGAATGTTTATTGGGGTAAATGATGGAATGGGATGAGAAAAGAATTTTTCGAAGCAGTTAATTTTTGTTTTATCTTTCCACCATTGATAACAGAATCATTCACAAGCTCATTCAAACAAGCATTTGAAGCATCATCATTACATCTGAAATCATTCAATAAAGAAGTGGAACAACCACTTGAAGACACTGAGTCAATGTCTGCGACAGACTTTTGAGAAATAAAAACATCATTTAAACTAGAGCTAGATCGAAAACAGATTGTTGAGGTTTAAGTGTACTAAAACTATTGCATCCAAGTCCACTCGTCAGTCCATAACCATACTCCTCACGCACGTCAGACTGTTAGTATCTGTTTGAATGAAATCATTTGAAGGGTGTGGCACTGGCATAGGTTAATAACAATAAGTACTAGGAGGAGAATAAACCGAGCATTTTCATAACTGAAACCTGTTTTAATCCTAGCCCCCCGTTGTGATCTACACAAATCATCATGTCTCATTCCTGAAATTTTCCATTTATCAAGTTTTGACTAAAGTTTACTTGTTTCAAACTCAGCAAGTGCGACTCTTTCCGTCAAAGTATTTATTTCAATATTTATTTCTAAAACAATTCTTTTAAATGATCATTTTCTTTTAAAGCTTCATTTAATTTAACAAAATATTTTGATTCCTCAACAGTGGATGTAGTAGCGTGCTTCCCCTTGCAGTTCTCTTCTGATTATTTCCCAGCTAACTTCACCTTCTCACCTTTAACTTCTTTCATATCACTAACCACCAAATCAGCAATCATATTCTCCTCCACACTCTGCTTCTTTTCACTCATACTTATCTCTTCAGACATGTCTTGTTCAACTTCCTCATCCTTAACACTTTGATGAACTTCAGCTTCACTTGTAAATTATTTAAAAGGATCAAACTCCTACGCACTTTTCTCTTCTTCCCTTATCTCAGCAACTAAGGCTGGTTGATTTCTTCTTTGTTTCCTCAGCTTCAGCACTCCAATCAAAAACTAGTTATCAAAGCTGTCTCTTTCTTCTGTTTATTCTCTTCCTTTTCCCCACCTGATACCAATCTTGGAACTCCAAAGTTGCTTGGATCAGTAACAACTAGCAACAGACATTCTCTTTTGAAATGTCCTATCTGCTTGCAGTTAAAACATCTCAATTTGGATTTATAAAAACCCAACTTAAAATTAGAATTTTTACCTCCAAAGTTCTTCCTTCCAGTTCTTTCCATAAATCTCCTGGATCGGAGAGTCAACATCGCCATCTACCACTGAATGTCACTTTCTTCCAAATCATCCGAATCAACCTGATACACGTCTTCCATAGTCATCCCATTCCTTTTCAGTTCACCAGCCACAAGTTCCTCATAGCTATGCATGAGCATGCCAAATAGTGCCATTGTATCAGATGGAATTGAAGTTCCAGAAACTGCTTTTGAGTTAGCTTGATCTTTGATGGAGTTACCACTACAACCGAGTTGATCACATGAGACATTTGTAGTCACTCTTCCTTGTCTTGATGCTTGCATTAGCGAGCTTGCAGCGAATGTAAGTAATGCAGCATTCTGAGGAAAACTGGATGATGGCATCATAGACTGATTGAACTCTCTTTTCTTCAAATCCAATTCAAAGGATTTTAACTTCTAGATGATATTCATGAGCTTGTAATCTATGAACCCTCTCTCTTGCTTCAACATTCTCACTTGTAGAGTCCATTGAGGTGGAAGTGAATCCAACAGCCTATTCACTTGTTCACTATTTGAAACTTTTTCATCATATTTCGTCAATGTGCTTGAGACTGTCAGAAAGCGATTTGTCAGATCCGTAAGATTCTAATTCTTATACCACACAAAGGAATTGAACTCTGTCTCAGCCTGTATCCCTTTGTCATTTACTAGCTCATCATTCCCATCATAAAATTCACATAATGCATCATATAGAGACTGGGCATTCTTGTGTTCAGCAAATGATTGTAAATATCTAGTGCAAGACACACGGTTAATGCTCCAAATGCTTTTTGATCTTTATCAATCAGCTTTAAATCCTTTTCATTGAACGTAGCTGGATCCTTGTTTTGAGAGACGACATCTCCAACAGTAATAGTCGGTATGTGTGGACCGAAGATGATTGATTCCCACTAATTATGATCTGTGTAGTAAAAGAATGCTTTCAAAAACCTCTTCCAGTCCTCAAAATTGTCTCCGTTGATCAGTCTCAGGGGTCGATTTGGTGCCACACTCTCGAAATCAGCAAGAGTGAGAGTTGTCATCTTAGACATTGTAGTTTCAAAGAAGAAACACTAGTTTCGCTGGAAATTTTTTGTAATTTTGCTGCTAAATTCGCTGAGTATTTCGGCAACAGTTTCGCTAGCAACGTGGTTGCTTATTCTAGTTTCGCAGACAGATTCGCTCGAAACTATCTTGAACTTTCATTAAGATGTAAATTCGGCAGCACTTTCGCCTGATAATAGTGCACAATCACTGTTGAACTTTTGTTCAATGAGGATACTTTCCCTGAAGATGTAGAAACTAACACAATGAGCAAAACACCTGTAGTTTCGCTGGTGAAACTGCAGTTTCGCTGGATGATCCGTAGTTTCACTGGATGATTCTGAAAAACTATTTCAACACGTAATTGATCCAAAATCACTCAAATCTTAATGAATTTAAGATATGTTGATTACAAGAGCTTTCCTAACCAAAAACTAATCAATCTTAATCAATTTCCATATCAAATACACTCAAATTTGATCCGGAATTGATGAAATAGTGATATTGGGCTCAACCAACCAAAAACCCAAACAATCAAGAGCACAAAGGCTTTGATACCATTTTCTTGGTCCAATTCGATCGATGAACAGTGCTTTTGATTGATCAAATAATTCAATATCACAAACACACACTCAACACAAACATATCATGATGATGAAGAAGTAAAAGTGTTCAATAATAATCAAAGTAAAACAAACACAATCAATAAACAATGGCTCAATATGATTTCAATTGAATTACAACCTCAAAATTACACTTGCAACAATAATATTTCGTCTAGGGTTTTTGCAAGATGAACCTACAAAGATAGAAACAATTATATATATAGGTTGCCTAGTTTCGTTGGACAACGAAACTGTCAGGCCCATTAGCAGTTTCGCCCGATGACGAAACACAGTTTCGCCGGGTGAAACAAGCCTGCTTACTATGAGCGAAACTGTAGTTTCGCTGGGCAGCAAAACTCAAACTACAAATTTAACAAAGGAAATATAACATTTATCCTATTACATTTAAACATAAACAAATTATAAACACTAATCTAAGGTGAGTCCAACCTATTCTTGGTTTTCAAATTCTAAATCAAAAGCACTCAAGCACAACAGCTAGCAGCAGTAATGTATTTAGCTTCAGCAATTGATGCAGATACACAAGATTATTTCTTGCATTGCCATGAGACTATCCTTCCACCAACGAATTGACATCCACCAGAAAATTTTTAAAACCACAAATACTCTCATTTAATTTTGTTTGCAATAAGCTTTTCCACAAAGAATCTTTTCAGTTTCATTTTTACATTATATTAAACACACACATGCTATAATTTTAGCTTCATCCTTTTCATCCAAATCACTTTTTTTTTATTTTCTCCTTTTCAATCTTTACTCCCCTTAAACTTTTAAGTTCACAAACTTAGAAGTTTATTTGATTTTGCAAATAGAGTAAACAATTCATTATCAACATGCCTACACATAGAAAATCATACAAAAATCAAAGTAAAGCAGAATAAAAATCTACTATCACATATTGAATAACATGCCTGCAGTGAGATCATATAAGTTAAGATAAGCACATTAAAACAAAGAAAATTATGGATATCATAGACAGTGATTTTATCCTGATCAGGTGTGTTCCAGGTCAGCGTTCTTGCAGCAGATGAGACACGATATCTAAGGACAGACAATGAGTGCTTTTGGCAAAAGTATCAACACACTTACCTTTTTAATTATTGGATTGATTAAGGTTCGATTAGATAAGACTTTATGTGAACCAAACTTAGACTTAGAGAGCTCAAACCCCGTCAATGTATGCAAGAAAGTACTTTTACCTAACTTATTAACCTGACATATATGATTCAACCAGATCTCATGTTTATATGAATGATAGATTCATCATTGAATTGATTGTGCACATTGACATCTTTTTGCATTAGGTGAGAATATCCTGGTCTTTAATGACTTACAACAGAGGATACCTCGTCACTTCAGGTCTATGATGACTCATAACAGGGAAGTGAACAGATGCTTTAAACAGATCTCATGGTTATTCATATCACCACCAACTGTGTGTTTGTGACTTTACAAGCAATCAATCAGATAAGTCAACACTACTCACTGGTACTAAGATGGACAAACACTAAAGCAAAATTGATTTAGTTTAATCATATGAATTTACTTTTTTAGTATAATTGCATGAACTTGCCTACACATCATATCTGATCACGTCAGACTTTATTAGCAAGCGAAGTATGTAACTGATCAAAACCAATGTACTATCATTTCTTACATATTTCAAAGGCAGATTCAATCCTAAAAGAATAAATGAATAACTAAACTCTATTTTTGTAGGTTTTTATTTTATATTTTTCCCTTTTCTTTTTTGATTTTCCAAGTTATGTATTTGCTTTTTATTTTTAGCACACACACACAATATATACAATCATGCAGCTAACCTTGATAGTTTTCTCTTTTGTTTTTCTTTTCAGCTAGGGGAGGGTTCTTATCATTGTTATGATTCAAAACCAGTTTTCAAACATGGTTAATAAGACCAAGTGACTCGACAAAATACTCAAACCATCTGGGTAAAAAGGCTTTGGTAAAAAGCTCAGCCAACTGTTTTCACTTAAGATTTGAATCAAAACGATTAAACCTTTTTCAGAGTTATCTCTGAGAAAATGATTTCAAATTTTGTTATGCTTTGTTTTTGAGTGTTGGACAAGATTAGCCGTAATAAACATAGAAGGGGTGTTATCAATGTAAATAGGAGATTTAAGAAAATTGAACCGTTATCCAATAGTTGGTTTTGTAACCAAAGGATTTGAGAATATCCTGCTGATGCAGCTATGTACTCAGCTTCTGTAGTTGAAATGGAGACATTTTTTTGTTTTTTACATTGCCACGAGACTAATCTTGGACCCAAAAACTGATAATCACCCATCGTAGATTTATGATCTTGGTAACATCCCCCATAATCACTATTTGTATATCCATGTAACTCAAAGTTTCCTTCATAAGAATACCATAACCCTAGAGCCGGTTTTCCTTTGAGATCTGAATATTCGTTTGACAGTGATAAGGTGTGATTCCTTTGGGTCAGATTGGTAAATGGCACAAATACAAATAGAATACATTATATCAGGTCTAGATGGAGTAAGATACATCAAAGAACCGATCGTAGATCTGTATAAAGTTTGGTCGATTGATTTTCCTTTCGGATCAGGTTCAATCTTAGTATTTATGTTAGTTGGAGTTTTGATAGATTGACAATCTTGCAGTTTAAACTTTTTTGAAAACCAAGGAAAAAGTTAATTTCTCCTATACAACTCATTTGGAAATGAGACTTCATAATATCTTCAAATTCATTGCATAATTATTGACTTGTAGAACCAAACATGATATCATCAACATACACTTGAACACATAAGAGATCATCAGCATCCTTCTATATAAACAATGTCGGATCAGTTTTCCCTCGCATGTATCCATGCTGGATCAAATGTTGTGATAGTGTATCCTACCAAATTCTAGGAGCTTGATGAAGACCATACAAAGCTTTACTAAGCATGTACAAACGATGAGGATATTCAGAATCTTCAAAACCTAGTGGTTGCTTAACATATACATCCTCAGTGATTGGTCCATACAGAAAAGCACCTTTTACATCCATCTGGTACACCTTGAATTTTTGAAGATCATTTATAGGTTGGACTCACCTTAGTTTAGATTAGATTATGTTTATATTACTTTGTAATAGGTTTAATGTTAGGTAATTTTGAATATAGTTCATTTTGTCTAGTTTTGTAGTCCAGCGAAACTATGAGCGAAACTATAGTTTCGCTCATAGTCAGCTGTTGTAGTTCACCCGGCGAATCTATTGTTTCTACCGGGCAAAACTATAGTTTTGGCAGTACACTTTCGTTAACGGCGAAACTGTCTGCGAAACTAAGACTGCTATATATGGATTTGATCATATTCATTGTTGGGCAGTCCTTGCAAAACCCTAATACTTTATCATTGTTGCAAGTGACCTTTGTATGTAGTATTATCACAGAAATACATTTGTTCTTTGTTATTATTAACTGTATAGATCTTCATTGTTCTTACTTTGATACATTTGTGATTGCTCTTAATAGTCTTCATCTTTGTTCTCTGTTGTTTGTATTTGATATTAAACGATTCAACAACTCATTTGTACTACAAATCCATCAAATGGACCAACAATATGGTATCAGAGCCTTAGTGTTCATGATTTGTTGAGTTTTTGGTTATTTTTGTTCAATATCAAGTTTTCATCAATTTCAGATCAAATTCTAGTGTATTTGATATGAAATTTGCTTGAATTTTGTTTGTTTTTGGTTGGAGAAGCTCTGTTAATCATCAGATCTCAAATCTATTGAGTTTTTGATGATTTCGGATTGATTTTGTTTTGAAAAAGGTTTTCAGCTTCATCCGGCAAAATTACAGATTCATCCAGCGAAACTGCTTGATCTTCCAGCGAAACTACATGTGTTATCCTCTTTGAAGTTGTTTTTTGCTGTCCTGCGAAACTAGTTTCATTGAAAGAAAGTTCAACAGTGTTTGCGGGTGATTTACAAGCGAAATTGCTGCCGAAAGTGCCATTGAACGAAAGTTCAATCTTGTTTCGTGCGAAATTGTCGGCGAAACTAAGCATTTTCAGGCATTTGGCTAGCGAAACTGCTGCCGAAATTGCTTGCAAAACTAAGGCAACCCAGTGAAACTAGTTTTTCTCTGCGAAACTATCTGCGAATTTACCAGTTTCTAGCGAAACTATTTATTTCCCAGCGAAACTAGTATGTCAAAGATGACTTCCCTCACCATTGCTGATCTTGAAAGTGTAGCTCCCAATAGACCTCCGAGACTCATAAACGCAGATAATTTCGAGGATTGGAAAAGATGTCTCAAAGCCTTTTTCTTCTACACTGACCACAATCAATGGGAATCTATCATTTTTGATGCTCACATACCAACTATCATTATTGGTGATGTTGTATCTCAAAACAAGGACCCGTCAACATTCAACGAGAAGGATCTGAAGCTGATTGATCGAGACCAGAAAGCTTTTGAAGCATTAACTCTCTGCCTCGCACCAGACATCTACAATCGATTCGCTAAGCATAAGAATGCTAAGTCTCTCTTTAATGCTTTATGTGAGTTCTATGATGGTAATGATGAGCTGGTAAAGGATACGAACATTCAAGCTGAAAAGGAATTCAACTCCTTTATGGGATACAAGAACGAGAGTCTCACAGATCTCACAAATCGTTTTCAGACAGTTTCAAGCAAACTAAAGAAATACGATGAAAAACTTTCCAATTGTGAGAAAGTAAACAGATTGCTAGACTCTCTCCCACCTCAGTGGAGCCTTCAGGTGAGAATGCTAAAGCAGGAAAGAGGTTTCACTGATTATAAGCTTATGGAAATCATCAGTAAGCTTAAATCCTTTGAGTTAGACATGAAGAGTAGGGAATTCAACCAAACTATGATGCCATCTGGTTTCACTCATAATGCTACATTACTATCTTCTGCTACAAGCTCTCATATTTAGACATCTGGTCAAGGAGGAGTGAATACTTGTAATTATTCAGGAGGTTGTGGTAGTGTTGGGAGAGATCAGGCTAATTCGAAAGCAAATGTTGAAACTTCAGTTCCATCCGAGACAATGGCTCTTTTTGGTATGTTTGTTCAGAGCTATGAAGCCTTAGTAGCAGAGGAATTGAAAGGGAAAGGAATGACGATGGACGATATGTATCAGGTGGACCCTAATGATCTTGAGGAGACTGATATTCAATGTCAAATTGCAATGTTGACACTTAGAGCCCGAAGATTCATGGAGCGCACGGGATGAAAGAACTTCGGAGGTCAAAGCTCTAACTCCAAACTGGGATTTGATAAGTCTAAGCTGAGGTGTTTTAATTGCAAACAGTTGGGACATTTCAAACGTAACTGTCCATTGCCAATCATCACTGATCATAGTAACTCGGGAGTTCCACGACTGGTTTCTAGCGGGAATAAAGAGGAAATGAGTCACAAGAAAGAGACAGCTTTGATCTCTAATTTTGATTGGAGTACTGAGGTTGAAGAGACAAGAGATGAGATTAATCAAGCACTGGTGGCTGAGATTGTGGAAGGAAAAGGGAAGGTAAGCTGTGAGGATGAATTTGATCCGTTCAAAGCACTTAGAGATGAAGCTGATTTGTCTGTGGAGGTGAAGGAGGATGAGAGGGTGAAAGAAGGTAAATCTGAGGTGTTGAGAAAGGAAAGAAGTCAATCCACTGAGCAAGGAAAAGAAAAAGATAATGCTGCTACCACTGTCGAGGAAAGCAAGTCAAGTACTCCGGTGTGCTAATGTGAGAAGGCCTTAGCAGCAGAAAAGGTGGTGATAGGACTTCCATATGAGGTAATTCAGGATATGTGTTCTTCTGCATGTAAAATCAGGTTATTTGGGGTTTATAAAGCTAATCGTTTATTAATTGATAATGAGAAAGATTTAAAAAGGATTATTGAGGAACTTAAACTAATTGAGTCTAAATATTTTGTTAAATTAAACGAGGCTTTGAAAGAGAATGCTCACCTAAAACGAATAGTTTTGGAAAGAAATGTTGAGATTAATACTTTGACTGAAAGGGTTGCTCTTGCTAAATTTGAAAAAACCAAAATTCAGTCAAAGCTAGACAAATGGACTATATCAGGAATGAAACATGATGATCTATGTAAATCTCAACGGGGGGCTAGGATTAAAACAAGATTGGGATATGAAAATGCTAAGGTTTATCCTCCTCCCAGTACTTACTACTATTCTCCTCTGCTTGTTCCTCATCCTTCTAATGATTTGATCAAAACAGATACTAACAGTATGCAGGATCGGGTTTGTCACTTAAACACTTGGATTTCTCTCGAACTCACTTAAATAACACTCAAATCAGATGAAGTAGAGTCTTTTATAAGAGTTGATAATAATATAATAAGTAACAAAGAACACACAGAAATTATTTTCAAGGCACTTGTATATATTACTTCTCAACTCAAAGTATTACAAGACTCTTACAAGCATAGAACATGAGTTACAATGAGAAACTATACATACTAGATCCTACAGCCGGATATACTTTGATACCAGCTGGAAACTTAAGACTAAAGCATATACTACAATGCTAAAGTTAAGGTATCTTAGATAAAGTATTATCTAAGATATGGTAGTCATGACATGTCCATGACTTACCTTTTGTCACCAACTAAAGATGACAACTGTACTAACTTATAAAGGTAAACAGTGGAATAAAGTATGGTCAACTACATGGCATTTGAGAAAGCGCCATGCAGTATCTCAGAGGTCTACAGCGGAGTGTCAGGGAGACCATACTTATGTCCACTGGGTAATAGTAGTGTCTTCTAAAGGTAAGTTGGCTTCGGAAGAACAAGTTCTTCCAAAGCCCCTTATACTTCGGAAGAGGCTTCCATACTTCCAAGGCTTGAGGACTTCTATACTTCGAAAGTTGACTTCTGATCTATCATTCTAAGTCTTGATCTTCGGAAGTAAGTTCTTTGTATTTGGAAGTTGGAGTTTTCCTTCGGAAGTTAGTTTTACACTTTGTCTTTTGAAGAGCTCCTTTTTCCTTCGGAAGTTCCACACTTAGCTTCGGAAGTCCTTTATTAGTTGTACAAAAATATTCTAAGTGATTTGGTTTTGGTTGCACCAGCCTTTCTAGATCCAACAAACTCCCCCTAGGCTGATGCTATCAAAACCACACTTGTTTCTGCTTCTCAAAGCTTTCAACGCCAGGGACAAAAGATATTTGTGTTGGGTTTGTTGGACCATATCAAAGTAGTTTAACCATTTAAACTTGAAAACGCAGCGGATTTAAAACCTTAATATTATCATTAGTAATCTGAAAATTAAGGCTCATATCATGACAACAACAACACAAGAACATAAGGATCATTTATATGTGTATGAACTAGCTATCAAGAACAAAATACAACCAAAACAAGTCATACAAACTACCTTTTGTAGAGCTGCAGAAAAACGAATTTGGGTGAAGAAGATGAGGTTCTTGAATGACCAAAACACCAAGGAGAGGTGTCCTCAAGCATCCATACCCACAAGCATCAAGCAAACACCTTGTTTCTAGGATTTTAACACCAATCTCGAACCAAGATGAGCTGAAAATCGAATTTTCAGCTTTGAACACCTTCAAGAAAGTAGAGAGAAAGTGGGTTCTTGGTCCTTTGCATGTGAGAGAGAGAATAGAGGATGTGTGTGTGTGTTTTCTTGGAGTATGGTTTCTCAAAATAAACAAGACTCACTCCCCATAAAGGGGAGGCCAAAAGTTTCTAATGAGATAGGGTTTTCTCCCCAAAACCAAACTTGAATTTTTTAAAACTAGATGTTTAAAATAGATATATAATTTACCTTTTAATTATATAAGATATACACACTTTTATTATTTGATGTTATTCAACTAAATTAAACAACATTACAAAAAGTATCCATGAACAAAATATCCATATAGGTTGTTCAATCTCATATGCAACTTCTTTAGAAAACCCATTTTCTAAATTGGTGTATTTATTTAATTGCATGATCATATCATCAATTAAATATTATTTGGTGTTTGCTAAACTTGTTATTGGGTATGACCCGACTTGGATCATAACGTACTAACCACATCAATGTTCTATGTGTCTTGGGCATAAAGAATCCAACAATCTCCCACTTGCACAAGATTCATAGAAGATTGATGCAAGCAGTAAATACCGCCTAACAACGGTTTACCACCCTTAATACGCATGACTGAAAGCCATTCAATAACATCATCCCCTTCATGTATCCAACTTGAAATGATTTAGGTGAATCAATCATTTATCCTTTTGTTACAGATGTCATGTTAAATCCAAGGACATAGAATGATCATTCCTTGTTGATTTAACTTAACCAGGCCTTAGACATCTTGCTCTCAACGAATAAGAGGAACAAATTCCATCTTGACTACATACATTTTTCACAATCACCTCGTGTCACACCTGAACATAGCCTTATGTACTGCCCATTATTTCAGAGCAGTGAAGAACTAGCTCAAGGTATAACATTTGGTGAATATCAAAACCCAATATGTATCTCAGGTCGGAGGATACCAAATGATATTCGCCTTTACTCAAATTTACTTATGATCAATCTAGAAGATTCCATGTAGTAAAATTGAGATGCGGGTCAGTCCAATAGTTGTACCCCACAAATATCTATGAACTATGGCAGCAACCAATTGCTCTATATTCATTCCTTATGAATATCCACCAATCCATGTTCATAATAGTCTTACGTTCATATTCGTTCCGACAAACATGACCGACTACGGACATTTACAATAATAAACATATTCATGGATGTATACATGCTAAAATGAATATAACTCAAAATATCACAAGTATATAAAGAGTTAAATATTACATTGTTCCAAACTTTTAAATACTAAACAGATCAATTCCAGTCACTAGAATATCGAAGTCCTAAGGCACAAGTATGACTTTCATGCTTTGCCCTTTCAAGGAGCTTCGTGAGTGGATTCGCAATGTATTGATCGGTGTGAACTTTACGAATACATATTTTTCCCTTTTCAACTTCATCCCTTATGTAGTTGAATTTCTACTCAATATGCCTAGCCTTTTGAAGTGCACAGCGTACCTTGATTTATGCAATCATACCCTCGTTATCACAAAAGGATTTCTAGGGATCTTGAAAGGTAGAGACCACCCTAGGTAGGCGATAAATTTCTTTATCCATGCAGCTTCCTGAGCTGCTAATGATGCGGCTATGTATCCGGATTTTGTAGTGGACAATGCTACTACATTCATAATGAAGACATACCCGGATTGTGATAGAGAATCATCTCGAACGGTTTGGAAACTCGCATCCGTGTAACCCTTTACAACGAGTTTCTCTTTATCAGATTCGTATATTAGAAACATTTCCTTAGTCCTCCTAAGGTATTTCAATATACTTTTAATAGCCATCCAATTGCTATTACCTGGATTCTGCTAATATCTGCTTGTCATGCTTAACGCGCATGACACGTCCAGTCTAGTGCATACCATCGCATGATGGATCCTATACCTGATGCATATGGGATGTCCTTCATTCGATCTTGCTCATCCTTTGAGCTTGGACATTGAAATGTTCTCAATATTGTCCCTCTTTCAATAGGTACCATACCTTTCTCAGAGTTTTCCATCTTGAACCTTTTCAAGACTTTATCAATATATGCACTTTGGTTTAAACCTATCGACCGCCTCGATCTATCCCTATAGATCTTTATTCAAAAATATAGGCGGCTTCACCGAGATATTTTATGCAAAAACAACTTCCAAGCCAGGTTTTTATCACCTTCCACGGTTGGAATATCATTTCAAAAGTAGTATGTCATCAACATACAATGCTAAGAATGTTATTATGCTCCCACTAGCCTTCTTATATACACAAGCCTCATCAGCGTTCTTGATGAAACCAAATTTCTTGATCTCTTCATCAAAACGTTGATTCCAACTTCTCGATGCTTGATTCAATCCATAGATTGACCTTTTAACTTGCATACCTTATTAGGATGTTGTGGATTGACAAAACCATCTGGCTGAACCATATGGACAGTCTCTTCGAGATGTCCATTAAGACAAGCGGTTTTGACATCCATTTGCCAAATCTCATAGTCATAATATGCAGCTATGGCAAATAATATCCTAATTGACTTTAGCATTGCCACAGGCGGGAAGGTTTCATCATAATCAATCCTTTGAGTTTGAGTGAAACCTGTTGCTACAAGTCTTGCTTTGTAAGTATCCAAGTTTCCATGTATATCCATTTTCTTCTTAAAACCCACTTGCATCCAATCGGTTGTGAGTTAAGTGGAGGGTCAATCAATTCCCAAACTTGATTGTCATACATGGATTGCATCTCAACGTTCATGGCTTCCAGCCAATTGTCACAATCCGAATTGCACATAGTTTCATGATATGTAGTTGGCTCATCGGAGTCAACCACATAGCATCCATTCATCAAAAATCCATATCTTTCAGGTGGAATGCTAACTCTACCAGATCTGCGAACATTTTGTGTATATTGATCAACCTCGTGATCATCATCAACCTCTTGTTGATTGCTAGTGTCAACCCAATGTGTATCGGCTTGTGGATCTTGATCCTCATCAAATTCCACTATTCTATACGTTATTCCTTCCATAAGGAACTTAGTTTCCAAGAACTCAGCCTTTTGAGCAATAATTACTCTTGCTCTGTTAGATCAAAGAAGTAGTATCCTATACAGTCTTTGGGATATTCAACAAATATACACTTAGTGAATCGACTATCTTGGTCAGGGCCATATTCAAAATACGAGCCTCGGAGAGCATTGCGAAACCCCAAAATGATAGAGGTAGTGAGCTTATAGCCATCATAGATTGAACCATATCCAATAGGGTTCAATTTCTCCTTTCAGACACACCATTATGTTGTGGTGTTCCAGGTGGAGTAAGTTGTGAGACGATCCCACAACTTCTTAGATGGTACTGAAAAGAATCACTGAGGTATTCACCTCCTTTATCTGAACGAAGAGCTTTGATAGTTTTATTGAGTTGATTTACTACTTCATTCTTGAAGATTTTGAACATTTCAAAAGCTTCATGTTTGTGTGTCATCATGTACATATAACCATGGCACTATAACCGTCGGTAAAGGTAATGAAGTATCTTTCACCATTTCTAGTCATTGTCTTAAAAGGGCCACATACATCGGAATGTATGATTCCCAATAAGTCTTTTGCCCTCTCGTTAGTGCCACTAAAGGGCGACTTGGTCATCTTACCTTGTAAACAAGATTCACACTTGTCGAATGAAAAATTTTCATTTGTTTTTCAAAAGACCATTCTTTTGAGGTGTTTGAATCTGATTCTTGTTTATGTGACCAAGATGACAATGCCAAATATAAGAATCACTTAAACCCATTTTAAGTTTCTTGGTGCTTGTTTGGTATAATGAGCTATTATAGGATGAATCATTATGAACCAATTCATAGATTCCATTAAAAGGCATAGCCTTGAAATAAAATACATCATCCATACAAAACATAAATACCATTGTTAACAAACTTTAATTCATAACTACATTGTTTTAAAAGGGAAATCGAAATTATGTTCCTAGTCAAACTAGGAGTATACAAAATGTTTTTAAGAACAACTTCCAAACCATTTGAAAGTTTCAAAATATTGTCTCTTTGGGCTTCGACATCAACTTTTGCTCCGTTGCCCATGTAGAGACTTGTGTCTCCCTTCTTGAACTGCTTATTTCTTTTGAACCCCTGCAACAAATTGTAAATATGAGTTCCACATCCGGTATCTAATACCCATGTGTTTGAAGAAATAACATTTCAACCAATGTGAATCATGAAAGTTGAACTTGAGGTTTGCCCAGCATCCCTCTTGTTTCTCAACTCTTTGAGATAGGTTGGACAATTCCCTTTCCAATGTCCTATCTCACCACACTCAAAACATTGATCGTTCTCCGTTACCTTAGGCTTCTTAAGCTTAGGCTTTGGAGGTTTCGTTTTTACCTTTCCTTTGACCTTTCCTTTGATGTACCCCTTTCCTTTGGCAACATTTGCCTTGGGATCGGGAAATGGCCTTTTCTTATTGCCTTCCTCATTAATCGAGAGAACAGGTAGAACCTTTCTACCCATTCCTGCCTCGGCTGTTTTGAGCATTGCGTGAAGCTCACCAATACTCTTGTCCCATCCGTTCATATTGTAATTCATTATGAATGTCTCAAACCATTTAGTTAGGCCATTAAGGATCAAATCCGTGGCCAGCTCTTTTGAGATGGGACAATTAAGCCTTTCGAGGCAATCAACGTGGCTTTTCATCTTAAGTACATAAGATGATACCGATTGGGTTTCTTCCATGCGACACACATGAAGCGCTCGAACCGTTTCGAAGCGCTCTACCCTAGCTTGTTGAAGGAACATTTCCTTCAACTGGGTAATTATGCCATATGCCCCAAGATGCTCCAAATCCTTTTGGAGTTTGGGAATCATAGTTCCCAACATGAGGCAGGAAACCTGCATGGAATCCTCAGTGTATTGAAGCCAAACATTATAGGCCTCAACATCCTCGAGGTCGGGTTGGTCAGGAATAGGATCATCAAGGACATAGGCCCTTTTCTCTTCCTTGAGAACAATTCTCAAGTTTCGATACCAGTCCATAAAGTTATTATGGTTAAGACGATCCCTTTCCAAGATGGTTCTCAGTGATAGGGTAGGGACGGTCGGGGTGGTAGCATTATGTTTGCAGCCATTTCTACAAAATTACAAAATTCATTTTAGTATTTCTGAAAAATTGCATTTTAATTATTAATACCCTTTACACGTCTCATAGCAATTAATAATTAAAATCTAGAATCCAACGTTACATTTAAATGATGGTTAGGTGACCTTTATCCCATTATTTAAATTAACAAGGTAGTCAACATTTGACAATTGCAACCTATTGCAACTTCTAGCTTTATGGGATCCGTTAAACATATTATGTTTAGTCGGCATGTAAAATCCCATCAACACCATTGTACGCCATGCTTCGGTGACCCTATGCACATGGTTTCCAATTCAAGTCGTCCTACTTACACACACATGTGAGTTTACACATACAAGTGGTTAGGTGACCTTTATCCCACAAATATGTTAAGCCCACCTCAAACACACAAGTTCCCTAAAAGTGGTTAGGTGACCTTTATCCCACAAGTAGTTCTCAAGTGATTTGAGTGTCGTGTAAAAGGATGGTGTTAAACTTGTTTCCAAAGGGATTTAAGTTTCCATTAATTCTAGTTATGAAAACTCTATGTACCTTGTATTCGCATGCTTTCAAATACATGGTACCCTATGGTTCCATTTTTAATAAAACCTCTTTTATTTTGAAATCATTAATCCTTTTAATCACCTTTTATTAGTCACTTAATGATTAGGAACCAAAAAATTCAGCTTGTTATGATAATTTATTTAGATTGTTAAGCATATCCACATATCAAACAATCAACATAAAATGAATAATCAAACAAGCATATATAAAACAACCACATGTGCATAACCATAGCCACTAGTTGACAACACTTGTTTGCCATCACAAGTGTTGTCATTTGGTCTTTCCTAAGGGTTGAACAAAACACAAAAGATGAGATCTCCAAAGACCCCCACTTGAACTTGCATCCAAATGCTTCAAGTCCTTCTCTTTGTGTCTTCCTTTTGTGCTTCCATCTTGTGCATCTTCTTTTACAAAATTTATATCCTAATACAAATTTTCTAATAAAAGAAAACACACTTAATCTATCTATTACATTGCCATTGAATGAATAAATAAATTACATCCAAATACAAACACAAAGAATAATATTACAACCCATTATGAATGAAATCAACCAAAACAAACATCCATTCAAAACCAAATCAACACAAGGTCAAGGCTAGGTTATGCACCAATATGAAACATCATATACAACATTCAAGAACCAAATAAATCCCCATATGACCCTAAATTTTCAGCCAACATAAACCAAGAATTTAGGGTGTTTTGTCCAAACAAAAAACACAATCAACCACTTGATATCTTTCTTTCAAGGTTTAATCACAAGCATGTTAGATATAACCTTGAAAGGTTGGGGATTTATAACATCACCACAAAACAACCCCTATAAGGTTGTTAAAGCCCCATAAAACCAATTTTACAAGGACAAATGAAACTAGTCATCCACATATCCGGCCCTAGATGCCAATGTTGGGTTTGTTGGACCATATCAAAGTAGTTTAACCATTTAAACTTGAAAACGCAGCGGATTTAAAACCTTAATATTATCATTAGTAATCTGAAAATTAAGGCTCATATCATGACAACAACAACCCAAGAACATAAGGATCATTTATATGTGTATGAACTAGCTATCAAGAACAAAATACAACCAAAACAAGTCATACAAACTACCTTTTGTAGAGCTGCAGAAAAACGAATTTGAGTGAAGAAGATGAGGTTCTTGAATGACCAAAACACCAAGGAGAGGTGTCCTCAAGCATCCATACCCACAAGCATCAAGCAAACACCTTGTTGCTAGGATTTTAACACCAATCCGAACCAAGATGAGCTGAAAATCGAATTTTCAGCTTTGAACACCTTCAAGAAAGTAGAGAGAAAGTGGGTTCTTGGTCCTTTGCATGTGAGAGAGAGAATAGAGGATGTGTGTGTGTTTTCTTGGAGTATGGTTTCTCAAAACAAACAAGACCCACTCCCCATAAAGGGGAGGCCGAAAGTTTGTAATGAGATAGGGTTTTCCCCCCAAAACCAAACTCGAATTTTTATAAACTAGTTGTTTAAAATAGATATATAATTAACCTTTTAATTATATAACACATACACACTTTTATTATTTGATGTTTTTTAACTAAATTAAACAACATTACAAATATTATCCATGAACAAAATATCCTTATAGGTTGTTCAATCTCATATGCAACTTCTTTAGAAAACCCATTTTCTAAATTGGTATATTTATTTAATTGCATGATCATATCATCAATTAAATATTATTTGGTGTTTGCTAAGCTTGTTATTGGGTATGACCCGACTTGGATCATAACGTACTAACCACATCAATGTTCTATGTGTCTTGGGCATAAAGAATCCAACAATTTGTTTGTTTCTTTGTTCTTCCCTGAACTGGTTCTGAGAAGCTTGTACAAGTCATTAGTGGATAGGAGATCCAGTCTATCACTCTGAATGACATGTACCCTCTGTTGCGTCCCCCTGAAAAGAGTTAATTGACGGGAGTTATAGTCATACTCCCATCTAACTATGGATTCAAGTTCAGGACCTTCAACTATTTGTAGAAAGGTTTTGCCTTTGGTTGTTGATCCCTTCCTTTTCTCCTCCTCTCTTAGTTTCAACTCTTTTTCAACCTTGGTCCTAGCAGTTAGCTCGGCCATATGAAGACTGCCTAAATGATTTTTGATATGAGCAGCTACTTCAGAGTTTGAAGGGTTGGAGAATGGCTTCTCTGCTAACTCAGCAATATCAAATCTGCTCAAGTGTAGCAGAGATGAGGTACTTAGCCTGTTGAGCTCTCCATTCTCTCTTTCAACAACAAAGTTGTGAGAAGAGTCTTCAAACCTCCACTGGATGATCTTCTTCCTAGGTGCAAGAGGTTGTCTTGGCACCCGGTCACCTTTCGTGGTACCAGCAGAGTCACCAGCCTTCTCCTTAACTTCTTTTCTTCCTCATTCAAAGTGTCTGAATTGAGGCCAGGGAGATTTGCAGCTTGGTCCGATGTTCCTCTGGACAGATCAAGAAGTTGATCTCTAGTGAGGGAACATGAGGATCCATCCACATAAGTCAAATTGACTGAATCCTCCTCACAAGAGATGTCGCTCAGGGTTGTGCAATTGATGACCTTTGTCTTGATTGCCTTGAACTCCTCTAAGGGGAGATGTTTAGAAGGCTGAGCGGATGGTTTGAGGGGTTGTTAGGTAGGTTGAGGTGTTTGGGTTTTGGCTAGTGTTTTAGGTTGGAGGATGGGTAGTTTAGGTGGTTGAGGTGAAGAGGTTGGTAGGGGTGATGGTGTAGGTTCAGGGGTGTATGGTTCAGTGGTTGGTTCAATTTTGATGGGGAATGGAAAGGGAATTTGTTCAGGTTGTGGTTGGGTTTGAAGTTGGGGTTGAGTAGTTTATTTGAAGATCATCCGTTCTCCCCTTCTATACATCTCCTTCCTCTTCCCCGAGCGAATGTCAACCTTTATGTCACTGACATGTCGCTAGAGGGTCTTTTTAGACATAGGACCCACCTGCTTGCCAGAGAAGCCATGAGCCCGGATATAGCTCTTCATCCAGGCCTTCTCACCTATCTTCTTGGCAGCAGCTAGTCCTGCTTCCTCTTCATTCTTCTTCTTCAGCATTAGCTTTTCCCTGGTAGCTTTCTTTCTCTCTTTCTCCATTTGATCTTGCTCTTTGTTGAAGAGCCATAAGATCGTATCATTGTTGTGTGGAGATAATGCTTCTAGAGAGAAACCTCTGGAGATTAGGAAAGTTATCCTTTCCCTCCTGAGCTGCTGATAAGCTTCTCTTTCTTTCCTCTCCCTTTCTTCTTCTAAGGCCAACCTTGTTGCCTCTTCTCTTTGCTGTTTTTGCAGCAAAGTTGCCTTTTCCAGCTCAACTAACTCCTTTAGTGGAAGCATGAGTACATCTTCACTCGCAGCTCCTATACTGACAATTCTATCAATGATCTCTACTCTTCTTCTACTGTTGACTGCCTCCTGGTTGGCTGCAGCCGCTTTGCTACTGGCAGCTAGCAGTTTTCCAATTTAAAGTCTACCTTTTCTTTTGAGTTTTTCTAACCTTTCTTCCTCTTGAAGCTCTTCCTTAGTCATCTTCCTATTTCCTTTGATGTCTTCGGAAGTGCTAGACTTTGGGGGTTCTTGGATTGAAGGTTCAGGTTGAGTAGTAGAGATGGAAGCTGGAGTTAATGCTGATGTTTGAGCTAGGGGTTGGGTGAGAAAATCTTCCCTATTAACCTCAGATGCAAGTTCTAGGATTGCATCTTTGACTATTAGATCATCGGATAAGGAGAATAGTCCTTCCGCAGCTGCAATCTCAGCTTCGGAAGATTGAAATTGTTCTTTCGAGGCTTTGACTTGTGCTTCGGAAGTCTGTGAGAATGCACTATCTGTCCCAACAATCTCAGTTGCTGGGCCATCAGTTCTTGTTTCCCCTTCGAAGTTAATCTCAGGTTCCACTTGGACCTTAGGTTGATGAACTTCCTCAATAGTGGTAGAAGGTGCATTTAACCTCTGAAGCTCTTGAGCTCCGAAGTAGATCACAGACAGATCAGGACTTGGCTGTTCAATAAGTGATTCCAACAGGAACTTGTTGAATAACCTATTGAGATCGGTGAGCATCCTTTGATCCATTTGAATTACAACTGGAGGAGGCTTAGGAAAAACTAAATCTTGTTGCATAGGATATTTTGAGCTTAGTGAAGTGAGAGCTTGACTTTGTGGCGCCTTTTGTCTTTGGCTTTGTCCCTGAACACTCTCTCCCTTTTTGGTAGCATCATCCTGAGAGCTTGATGAGCTAGAGGAAGAGGTCAAAGAGACCTGAATTGGTACGTGCCTAACAGACCTCTCAATCTGTTTCTCATCTAGTTTAGCCTTGAGATTTTCAATCTCAAGTTGCTAAATCGCAGACCTATCCTCTAAAGTCCTAACCTTAGATTCAAGATATGAGACATTAGAAAGTAGGTCTTCAATGGTGAGTTGCAGTCTTCCCTCATCTTCTTTTGAAGAATCACGGGGAGATGAGGTAAGATACCTTGTATGTTCATCCTCACCACCAGATGTGGTTTCTTGGCGCCCTGGTTTCCCTTGCTCAATGATGTCTCTTTCAGAGTCATCAAAGGGAATGGTTTCCGTAGATTCAGTCTCAGTAATGTTACCACTGTCCTGAGGATCCATTGAGGCTCCTTCAGTAGTGGCAGCTGAATCTACATGAGTCCCCTCCACATCAGTGGGACTCACCTCAGTAAATGTTTGCTGATGGAAGCTAGAGATAAGAGATCTCTCTGGGCTCTGTTGATCCTTGAGAGGATGTTATGGATCAACTTCATTGCCCTGAAGAGACAAATCTCTTCATCAGCTCCGATTAATAGGTCAGTAAAGGATATGGAAGTAAAGCCTAGTGACCCGGGACTTTGATCAATGTCTTAAGGCATTGAGCCTGTGATGGGGTTGTCCCTTTTTGGCTGCTCAGGGGAGTATAAAGACTCTCCCTGAGGGTTTTCACCTTGGATTTTGGGCTTATGGGTCTAAGACTGAGGAGACTCATGACCCATATTGAGGTCAATTGTGAAGGATGGTTAGACCTCAGGCTGAGTGGGAGCCCATTGTTCCACTCTAGCCTTTTTGGGTAGAACATGAGGAGCTTGTTCAATCAGAGAAGATTGAACAAGGATTCGTTTGGGGCGTCTTTGATAAGTGGTTTTGGGACATTTCACTTGTTTTCTTCATTTTTCACCTAAAAACCTTGCTTTTTTTTCCTTGTTGTAGAAGAAACTTCTCACCACCACTTTGTTCTTAAGTAGTTCCCAACATTCTTGAAGGTAAATCTCATGTTATGTTAGTCATTCTTGAGGTGGAAACCAATTTCCACCATGAAAACCCTCTTTTTGGGTGTTTTGGTATCATCTAGCTTGTGAAAGTTGCAACTCTTGTAAACCAAACTTGTGACCTGTATTTTTATGACTTAATGGACTCTCAAGAACCTGTTTTTTTTAAAAGTTCCAAAAGGCTACATACTCGAACCCATGGTTATTACATGGATTACACCTTGAAACCTTTCTTTCTACATGTAACAACACCCTTTAAGCATTTGTTTGAAAAACCCTTTCAACCAAGACTCATAACCTACTCATGAACGACTTAATGACACCTTAATAATCTGTTTATAAAGTTAAATGAAGTGTTGGTAACGTTTAAACTCAAGTTAAGATGATTTACACAAGTGTTATGGTCGGTTATGACATTTTCTACATATTTGAAGCATATGGATGTATAGAACAACTAGGAAACTCTTTGGGACTGAAATTTCAGTAGGTTTTGATGAATATTAAAAGTGTTAGTAATGTTTAATCTCTGGAATAAAGGACATGTTGAGATTTGCCCTCTTTTAGTCACTTTCGGGACCCGAAAACATGGTAAAATGACTTTAAAAATAGTAAGAATATGAATTTAACACTCTTGAAAAGTATTCCAGGCTTAAAAATGATAAATAAAGTGTTCCGGAGTCAATGGATAATTTAAATGGTCAAAGAAACAAATAAATGACGTTTTAACTAAAAACGGGTACAAACCGAGCATCGTTTTTGAGGAAAATCCATAAAAATGGAGTTCAAATCTAAGATTTATAAAACAAACATATGATCTCAGTAAGTTAAGTAATAAAATACTTAAAGGATTTGAAAAATTGGTCAAACAAGCTTTAAATGGTCAAACACGGTCAAAACCGCGTTTTAACGGGTCAAACGTAAAAACGAGATTTTCAAGGCCAATTTTCACAATTTAAGGACTTAAAAATTTATAAAGATACCTTTTAGAAAATACCTACTGGTCCAAGATTCAAATATATGAAAACCCCAATTTACGGTTAAAACTTTCCGGCTTTTACCGTAACCGGGAGCGTTAAACGCGCAGTTTTTAAATCGGACCCGTAAACTAAAATTTTGAAACTCTTACTCTATAATAAGTATAATATTACTCTAAGAATCTATTTTTTGGTCTTAAATGTCATAAAGGGCAAGAAACCAAACTTGAGGGTAGAAACTGTCAATTTTGAAACTTGAGGGACCAAACTGTAAAATTTTTCCAAACCTTATAACCAACTTACAGAAAGCTAATAATCACTTGAACAACGAAATTCCTTAATATACTTAACCTAATGAAGTAAAAATCCCAATTTTCATGAAGACGCCTTGACCTGCCATAAAAGGAAACTTTTTATACAAACCTTCACGAATCCAAAGCCTTAACCAATAGCTAAACTCTTGACACCATTGTTGCACCTTAAATGAGTTTAGGGCAGTAGCTTATTACTTAATATGTACATGTTAGGTTGCTAGACTTGAGACACTTTCCGGTACACCAAGAGACTTTTGACTGGAAACCTAAGGTGAGTTCTAGTGATTCCCCTTTTTACTATTGTTTTGGGGTGAAACATGCTCTATTTTTTATGAACTATGATTGTGCTTTACTTTATGATTGTATGTGGGATTTGTGGTTACCTGCTGATTCTTATATCATGATCATTAATTCTTTCGTGAACCGCTTGTTTTATATGGATAGATCTATTTGGGGAATCCCACACACACAGTGGCTTCCGTTCCAGGAAGGTTACCCCACTGAGATCCTAAGGGGTCGTTTGTGGCATGTAACAGGTTTTGTTAAGAAACTATGGTGAACCATCCGGGCAGGTAGGGTTCACTGGTTTGGGGCTCAGTTCTTCCTTCAGGAATATCCGGTTAAACACAACTTTAGAAGACGCCAACAGGGACTGAGTGCAGGGTTGATTATGATTTTTCCCACGATGACTAAACAATGATTATTTTCTTTTAATCAAAGAAGGATTTGTTAAGTCCTTTTGTTTTTAAACTTTAAGCACTTGAATTCACCAACTTTTTAGTTGACACAATTTTCTTTTGAGCATGTTTCAGGTAATGTATGAAGAGATCCTAGCTGTTGTGAAGACCTAGACTTATCCCCGTGACATGGCATTGGCATATTTTCCTTGATGAATCATTTGAACAATAAAATATTTGTGATTGAACAAGTACAATTTATTTTTATGGATGATTGTAAAACTGATTTTGGGGGCTTGATTTGTTTCTAGCCCCGTTATATTTCTAAAAACATTATTGCCATGTGATATTCTCTCCTTTGAGCTCTTGTAATGGTTTGTTTCCGCTGCCATATGTTGTTGCTAGTCTGTGACGTCCCACCCTACCTGGGCCGGGGGTGTGACAGATTGGTATAAGAGCAAAGGTTGTAGAGAAGTCGGGAATACCATAGTAGACCCTAGGCTACAACCCTGATACCCTAGGACTGTCCTTGTGGGAAGTGTTGGGATGATCGGGTTGGGTAAATTGATGATTACACTTGATCAACGTAATCATGAATTTACCGGACGCGTAATTTCCATCACTGATCTTTAGGTTATGGTTGGACTTTTTCTGATTTATATTGATGATTTTGAAACTAAATTTCAAAAAGGGGATTTAAATGATTTTTATGATGAACTATGTTATCGGATACTACTTGAAGAGACTATTGATTTGGGCAAAACAGACAGCTATATGTTGGAATAACAGATACTATTGCCATCACTACTATTACTAGTACTATTATTATAATCATGAGCTATGAGAAACCAAATTACTCATGATGTATTTCTTACAAGACAACGTCGATGGCTGATAAAGGAAAGGCGCTTGCTCACCCCGACACTGAGACCACTCCTACCGGAAACCTGAGGAGAGAGAAGCCCCTGACAGAGTATGAAGCGTACCTCCGGAGATGCGGACATCCAGGATGGATATCCGTCACGTCCGAAGACACTAAGGCTTCCGAGGACTCTTCCTCCACATCACCTTCCCGAAGCCGAACGTGTTCCCACTCTCCTCAAGTAGCTGCTCCGACCCTCTCACCCATCCCACCTATTGGGAATAGGGGTGCGCGTACTGCCACCCGACCTCGCAAAAGCGTTAGGCCAGGATCCTTCGTATCCTCTAGGATGCCTCCTCCTCCTCCCCCACCTGTTAGGATTCCGACTTCAGTACCTCCACTGTTTGACCCACGCGACGAACGCCTGATGCCGCCGAGACATAGTATGTATGACGGCCCTAGCGTACTGGCTGGTGATAGGTACTCCCAGTCGAGTCGCTGGGCAAGTGATATAGGACCCTCTGATGCGACATTGGATGAGATTTTGAGGACTGTTCGCCGTCATGAGCTGACTGTTCAGCACGCCACTCGAACTTCCCAGTCTGCTCAATTCCAGGCTATGATGGCTACGCAAGGAGTGAAGCGTTTGGAGCAGGAGAAGAGGAAGAAGGGTATAGGATGGTTTGGATGGCTGAAGAGAAAGTGGATGTGAGAGTTGGAGTGCTCAGTGGGATTATCTGTCTCTAGACAGTAGAAGGAAATATTTGAATTGTTATTCGATACTATTATTTTATTATCATGGGGGTGATGGCACCTTCCAAATTGTAAGAGCTTGACTCTGATTCTATTTTGTTGGATGATACTATCTTGAACTGCTGTTGGGATGCTAGATTATTAAACTGTCTGTATTAAATTGCTATATGTTGTGTTGTGCCTTTTCTAAATGGTTGCCCAACTGTTATGTTATGTTTTGATTTGGACTTTGTAAGGTTTCCTTAGTGGGTTGTAAATACATATGTGTATGCCATGATCCCTCTTCCGAGGCATGGTGTAATAGGATAATGATGCATAGGCTATTCGAAACAAATTATGAGATGCTAAACGAATCTATTTGTGATACTATCAGAATGTCGACTCGCAGAGGAACACGTTTTGGAGGATGTGGAGCCATCAGGGGCCGCCGTGAGGAAGCAAGGCCGACTGGAAACCAACCTACTCCACCAGGGACTCCCCACGAGGAAATGAAGATCATGTTAGGTTGGACTCACTTTAGTATAGTTGTTTACTTTACATTGTGATAGGACTTTTGTTAGTTTCCTTTTGTATGTTCTTAGTAATTAGCAGTTTTGGTAGTCCAGCGAAACTGTGAGCGAATCTATACATTCGCTCACAGTTTGCTGTTTTGGTTTACCCTGCGAACTTATGTTCTGCCGGGCGAAACTATAGTTTCGGCATGACAGTTTCGCCTGTAGCGAAACTGTCAGCGAAACTATGACAGCTATATATACAATTGTCATTTCACTTTGTAAGGTAAGTTTGCAAAACCCTAATCGTGGATTTCTGTTGCAAGCTATCAATTCTAAGCAGTTTCTTCATTGAAATACTATTGTGCTTGTTGTTATTGATTGATATTGTTCCTTTGAGTATCAAATATGTGTTAGATTCATCTTATACATTCTCAATTGTTGTTGTTTGGCTTGAGTGTTTGATATTGATCAAATCATCACATCAATTGTACTGTTAATCGATCACATGGACCAACAATATGGTATCAGAGCCTTAGTGCTCTTGATTTGTTGAGTTTTTGTGGTTTTGGTCAATATCTAGTTTCAATCAATTTTCATTGGATTATCAGCTGTTGTTGGCATGGAAATTGATTGAATTATGCTTGTTTTTGATTGAGGAAGATTCTACAATCATCAGATCTCAAATTCATTGAGTTTTGGATGATTTCAGATTGATTTTGAGGTGAAAAAGGGTTTTGAGATCGATCAGCGAAACTACTGTTCTTACAGCGAAACTGTCATCATCTTTCAGCGAAATTATGAGTTATCTTGGATCAGAAGTTGTTTTCTAGAGTTTCTGCGAAACTACTTCCTTGAACGAAAGTTCATTAGTGTTTGTGACCAGTCAACAAGCGAAATTGCTGCCGAATTTATTTCTGAACGAAAGTTCAAGCTTGTTTCCTGCGAAGTTAGCAGCGAAACTAAGCAAGTAATGTCTCTGTTCAAGCGAAAGTGCTGCTAAAATTGCTAGCGAAAGTGTTAGCTTCTGCGAAATTGTCAGCGAAAGTACTGTTTCAGCGAAATTGTTATCCAAGTCACCTTTTTCTGTGAATTTGTCAGCGAAATTATCAACATTTCTGCCGAAACTATCATGTCGAAATTAACTACTCTTACACTTGCTGATCTTGAAAGTGTTGCTCCTAATAGACCTCCAAGACTCATTAATGGAGATAATTTTGAAGATTGGAAGAGATGTCTCAAAGCTTTCTTTTTCTACACAGATCATAATCAATGGGAATCGATTATTTCAGGTCCTCACATACCTACGGTTACTGTTGGTGATGTCGTTTCTCAGAACAAAGACCCATCTTCTTATACTGAAAGAGATCTGAAGTTGATTGATCGTGATCAAAAGGCTTTTGGTGCTCTAACTCTCTGCTTGGCTCCAGACATCTACAACCGTTTTGCAGAGCATAAAAATGCTAAATCTCTTTATGATGCTCTCTGTGAATTCTATGATGGGAATGCAGATTTGGTAAAAGACAAAAGTATTCAGGCTGAGAAGGAGTTCAATTCGTTTGTAGGATACAAGAATGAAAGTTTGACAGATCTTACAAATCGTTTCTTAACCGTCTCAAGCACTCTGAAAAAGTATGATGAAAGCACATTTAAGAAAAAGGAGGAAAATGGATCAGATTCTTTAACGATATGCTTGATAGACTCAGCCTGATGAATAAAGTAGACAGCAGCTTTATGATTAAATTAAACATCATACTTAAGAATGTCTGGATTTACTCAATCGTTTTGGATTGCACAAAAACTGAGTCCTAACAAAAATTGGATTGAGAATGAATCTTTCGTCCATTTTGCTTTGTTATGTCATCACCCAGAAACACTGCTGGTATGTTTGATGTTAAGATGTCTTGTGTTTGTGCTTATCTCCTCTGCTGTACGTGAGTACTGACCTGGAGTGATGATCTCCTCTGCTGTACGATAGTACTGACCTGGAGCTCTCATCAGCACATGTTCAAATGGTTATCGCCTCTGTTATACGTGAGTATAGATCTGGAGCTCTCACCATTTTGATATAATTATGTCAAATCATCTTATCGATGAATTTCTCTCAGAATGAAATATTCTGTTTATAATCATTTGCACACTAACGCACAAGCCTTGTTCTATGAAGATTGATTCATAATTCAAGAAATCCTGAGGTTGGGTGAGGGTTTTTACCAAATGATTGTGGGGTCCTAACATTCTAAAGCATCTAATCGAACTTTAAACGAATCATAAGCTGTTTGTTGAAAAAGGATAAGGCATGAGTTTAAGTAGACAATTATATCAGCAATCGTTATTGATTTGTTCTAATTTCAGTTGTTTCTGTGCAGATTGTGCTCAGATCTTGTATTCAGTATGATCTCATGACTGGTAGATGATTTTTGATCATATTTATGTTCATAAATATTTAGAGAATGTGATCTCTGATTATTTTAGATCTCATTATGTGATGTGCTTCCTTTGAGTAAAAAAAAATATAAAAAAATATAAAAAAATATAAAAATAAAAAATAAAAAATAAAAAAATAATAAATATAATTAAAAATATTATTAATAAAAAAAATAATAATAATAAAAAAATAATAATAATAATAATAATAATAATAATAATAATAATAATAATAATAATAATAATAATAATAATAATATTTTTTTAATTAAATATTGGTGCGAAATTATTCTTTCGCTAATAGCTTCGCAAAGCGAAACTGCAATTTCGCTAGGTTTGCTGATAAGTTGTTAACCTGTTATCTCCTAGCGAAATTACAGTTTCACTGGACGAAACTGTAAATTCGCAAGACGAATTTATAGTTTCGCTGTCTGCGAAACTATTTGCTATATAAGTCATGTTTGCGAAATTTCTCTCGTAATTTCGCAAAATCGTTCTGTATCACTCACTTAGGGTTTCTCCGTGACTTTTTTGGCGATTTTGATTTGTGTTAGTGTTTTGGACTGATATTTAGTGCTATTTGCTTCGTATGTGAGTTTCGAACCTTGATTCATCCTTTAATCTGGTTAAAATCATATACATTTAAGTTATCTGGATTGTGACTCTTCGGTGGGTTCGCTGTTCGTTCAGCGAAACTACTGATTCTTCTGCGAAATTGAACGAAAGTTCACTTCTTTTCAGCGAAACTGTAAAGTTATGCTGTCCGGGCGAACTTAACAGTTTCGCCATGTTTTCTTTAATTTCGCAATGTCTGGTCTTTAACTTGCACAGTTTCGCTTGATCTTGTTTTCTTCTGAACAGCAAAACTAATTTTAATACAGCGAAACTAATTTGTAATAGCGAAACTAAGTTAATGCTTGGAGAAACTAATTGCGAAACTTCTTTAATCTATACTAATCTTGCCGAAATTGTCTTTTGTTCTGCGAAAATAACAAGTTTCAATGAGCGAAATTATAGTTTCACTTGTCGAAACTGTTTGTTTTCTTTGTCGAAACTGTCATTGATTCAGCGAAACTATCATGTCTTAGTGAGCGAAACTATTGTTTCGCTTGCCGAAACTGCTTGTTTCTTAAGTTTTTGTCTTATTTTCTTATTTTCATTATTTCTCATTCAAATTTTATTGTTTTTCTTTTCAGGTTGTCATGGCAAATCTCAAATTTGATGAGAGGAATAACATCACTGCCATTTTAGACGATACTCTTCCCAAGGCAGCCGGATTTCGTGACTGTATTAGATGGCTTCAGAGATCACCTATTGCCTATGCTATTTCTCACTCACCTACTATTTATGATCTTCATATTAGAGATTTTTGGAGATCAGCAGAATACGATACTAGAGAAGATGTACAGAGAATCACAGCCAAAGTTATTGATCATGATGTGACTATTACTGCTGAAAGTGTTTCTAGGATTCTTAGACTAGATGATGATTCTGGAGATGAAGTGGAGATGACAGAGTCTGAAGTGTTTCAAGCTTTCAGACGAATGGGGTATGAGGGACCAGCTTTTGGTTCAAGGAAAGAGATCAAAAAGTCTTTCTTATCTAAGGAGTGGAGATATATCGCTCATGTTTTTATTATGTGCTTAGATCACCGTAAAGGTGGATCCGATGGACTCAATCTCGATTGGGCTAAAGCTATGGTGCTATGTTGTAAAGGGGAGAAGGCGAACATTGCTAGACTGATCTTTGCATGTATGGTAGAGAACGTGATGGATGTGAAGAAAGACAAATGGCTATTATACCCTCGCTTTCTTCAGATGATTTTTGATGATCTTATTCCTGATGTTCCTAAGCATGGTGAAGTCAAGAGACTAGTGTAGATGAACCCTCAGATATTTGCTGATTGCTGTGCTATCCGTCATGATTTCAGTGGTAAAATCACCCATCTTTGGGAGAATATGTATCCTCCAGAACGCTGGAATTATATCAGACGGGTCGATGAATCTGAAAGCAAAAGGGTTGAAGAAACAAGAGTGCAGCAAGTTGATGCAACTAAGAAGAGGAAGAGATACGCAAAAGAAAAGGATTATGATTTTGAAGAGGATATTGATGCACAAGCAGAGGAGATCAGGGTAGAGAAAGAACGGAGATCTAAAAAGAAAACTGACTTTGTTGAGCCTGAGCGGAGAACAAAACATCGACATGAGGGATTTACAGCCAGGAGAGAGGCTAGTGCGAGTCTTGATGAGGATGTGATACGTAATCTAAATACTTCATTGGCAAATGAGTTGAGTATGATCAAGACTAAACTAACAAATCTAGAGATTAGAGAAAGACAGAAGGATGAGGTGATTGAAGGAATGCAAAGGATGTTGGTTGACCAGAACAAACTGATTAAGAGGTTGTTTGAGGAGATTACTCAGATGAAAGCTGCAGCCGGCCTACCTAGTCAACTGACTCAATCTGAGTTAGATGATTTGACAGATACATCTAAGTACTCATTCTTGAATGTGGGTACTTCATCTAAGGTAGGAGAGGGCACTTCTGGAGCAGCTAATACTGAAGAAGGAGAACAGGAGATCCCAAGAGAGGATGCTGGAAGGAATGAGGATGATGATATTATTGAGGCTGGGTTTGTTAACTTGCAGTTTGATTTTGATAAGGATATTGTTGGTGAAGAAGTGGTTGTTACAGCTACCACTGAGGGAGTGTCTGATAAAGGGAAAGGTTTTGTTGATGAAGAAGAGGAGGATGAACAATTGGTAGACTATGATTCTGAACCAGAATTTTATGAAGTTGCTAAGAAGGGAGAAGATGAAGCTGATGTGTTTGAGATGGACAAGAATGATTGGTTGGTCAAGGAAAAGGAGGCTGAAGAACTTACTCCTTTATTTCAAAATCTAGAAGGTTTAAGCAGGAAAGAAGCAGATAAGAAGATCATAAGTTGGTGCTACAATCTTAGCTTAAAGATGTTTATGATCAAAAGAAGAGGAGGAAATATCAGCTATATGCTTAAGAGGAAGACTTTTAAGACCTTGCCCAAATGGGATTTGAGACGTTTGACAACTTTGCCTTTGATCAATGCTCATTTAAGTGAAAGGGCATTATTTCTTGAGAAGGAAATCAAAAATGGACTTAATGATAATTTCGAGTCATTTGGATACATGAAGGCTGAAAGAAAAAGATCAAAGAAAGATAAAGATTGGGAGACAGGCAAAGGAAGGATTGTACTGAGAGTCAAACCACCAAAGATTGTAAATAGGGTAAGATTGGCTAATCCTCTTCCCCAACAGTTACAGGACTTTGAAAAGTGGTTTTATGATAATAATACTGGAGAGGCGGTGATTAGAGCTAAACATGGAAAAGAGTTTAGGGTGTTTGACCTGATGGAGTTATTTAGCTTCAGTGATGAAGATCTTTTGGTTCTTTGTGAAAATCACATTAAGGCTGGGGCTGGAGAGGAAACAAGAAAAGAGGCCAGTCTATTTATGAATGTTGCAAACAAGATAAGAGGAGTAAGGGCGGAAGTTAAGAGGTTAGCTGAAAAGGTGAGAGCCCAGATGATTTTGCCATGGATGTTCAAGATATGACCAGGCAGTTTGCAAAGGCTAGTGGTCATTCTGAGGAAGCTAGTGATGCAGGAAAGAACCTTGGAGAATCAGTGGCTGAAGCTTCTAAAGATGTTGCTGCAGGAGGTGATGAAGATAGATCAACAGCAGCAGAGGAAACCGGAGCCGACGAGTCAAATCAAGAGAAGTGAAGATAGTGAGGTCCAACCTAGGGGGAGTATTGAAGATCATGTTAGGTTGGACTCACTTTAGTATAGTTGTTTACTTTACATTGTAATAGGACTTTTGTTAGTTTCCTTTTGTATGTTCTTAGTAATTAGCAGTTTTGGCAGTCCAGCGAAACTGTGAGTGAATCTATACATTCGCTCACAGTTTGCTGTTTTGGTTTACCCTGCGAACTTATGTTCTGCCGGGCGAAACTATAGTTTCGGCATGACAGTTTCGCCTGTAGCGAAACTGTCAGCGAAACTATGACTGCTATATATACAATTATCATTTCACTTTGTAAGGTAAGTTTGCAAAACCCTAATCGTGGATTTCTGTTGCAAGCTACCAATTCTAAGCAGTTTCTTCATTGAAATACTATTGTGCTTGTTGTTATTGATTGATATTGTTCCTTTGAGTATCAAATATGTGTTAGATTCATCTTATACATTCTCAATTGTTGTTGTTTGGCTTGAGTGTTTGATATTGATCAAATCATCACATCAATTGTACTGTTAATCGATCACATGGACCAACAGGAAAATGCTAATCAAGAGAGTGACGAAAGGATTGCTAACCTCGTAGCTCAGCAACTGGCTAACGCCATTCCGACTATTATTGCACAGATAAATGCAGACCGGGATAACACTACTGGTAATGACCGGCCGGTGAACGATGAGGGCCACGACGAAGAAGCCAAGGCGTTAAGGAATGGATGCTCCTATAAGACCTTCATGGCATGTAAGCCTAAGGACTTCTATGGCACCGAGGGTGCTATAGAGACTTACAGGTAGATTGACGAGATGGAAGCTGTCTTGGACATTAGCGAGTGCAAGATGGAGCATATGGTGAGGTTTGCATCACAATCTCTCAAGGGATCAGCTCTTGAATGGTGGAAGTCAATTACTCAAAGCCGTGGAAGAAATGTGGCTAATCGAATGGGCTGGACTGAATTCAGAGAGCTAATGACCAACAAATATTGCCACATCAATCAACTCGAGAAGTTGGAGACAGAATTTTTAAGCTTGGAGATGAAAGGACCCAACTACACCAAATATATCAATCGTTTCTTAGCCATGTCCCGACTTGTGCCAAATTTGGTGACGCCAGAAGCCAAAGGTGTAGCACGGTTCATCTGGGGACTACACCCAAGAGTTAGGGGAATGGTCCGTTCCTCCCAGCCTGTAACCCTACAAGCTGCTGTCGACCTTACCAGCAGTTTGACTGATGACCTAATTAGGGCTGGATGGACCGATCAAGCAAGGGCTGATGAGAAAAGGAAGTTTGTTAGTGAGAAGAGGAAGTGGTTTGAAGCGAAAAGAGCGGTTGGAAGTAGTAGTGGGTCAAGTAGAAGGAGTTTTGAAGGTGTGAGACGTGATGACCAGGGAAGCAAAAACCTGAGATTGTATTCGGGGACAAGCCCATTCTGCAGCAAGTGCAAGTTACATTATCAAGGGGAATGTAACCCGATGCCCTGTTTTAGGTGCAAGAGAACAGGCCATTTAATTAAAGACTGTACTTACGCACCAGGAAAACAATGCTATGAGTGTGGAGATCCAGGGCATACGAGGAACAAGTGTCCTAAGCTGGGTAGAGACAAGGATGCCAAGCACAACAAGCCTAAGGGAAGAGCTTTCGTTATGGACCCAGCAGGAGCTCGTAGGGAACCCGACGTGGTCAACGGTACGTTCCTTGTAAACAATCATCTTGCTACTGTACTGTTTGATACTGGAGCGACTGCTAGTTTTATCTATAGTACCTTTAGGCCATTGATTGACTTAGACGTGTGTACCTTGACTGATACGTTCACCGTAGAATTAGCTGACAGTAATATTTTAGAAGCTAATGAAATCATTAGGGATTGCCCGCTGAATCTAAAAGGGAACACGTTTAAGATTAACTTGATGCCCATTAAGTTAGGTGGATTTGATGTGGTTGTGGGTATGGACTGGCTAGCGAAGCATAGAGTCGAAATCGTATGTGATGAACGACTACTCAAGATACCGTTAAGCGACGAAGAAGTGTTAGTGGTAGAGGGTGAAAGGAGTAACACCCCATACCCTATGATATCCTACTTAAAAGCTACCAAGAGCTTAATGAAGGGATGTCCAGCTTTTATAGTATATGTGATGAAAACCCAAAAGGAGAAGAAGATCGAAGATATTCCCGTGGTTTCTGAATACCCAGAGGTGTTTCCGGAAGAACTACCAGGACTTCCCCCGAATCGGCAAGTTGAAACCAGATAGACTTGTTGCCTGGTGCTGCACCGGTAGCCAAGGCACCGTACCGACTCGCCCCACCTGAGATGAAGGAGCTAATGGTACAAATTCAAGAACTACTGGACAAGGGATTTATACGTCTGAGTGTCTCTCCATGGGGTGTCCCGGTACTGTTCGTGAAAAAGAAAGACGGAACCCTGTGAATGTGTATTGATTACAGGGAATTGAATAAGCTGACCATAAAGAACCGTTACCCTCTTCCGAGAATAGATGTAACTCTAGGATGATCAAACTTGAATCAAATCATGAAGAATTAGATCAAAATATGATAATCACAATCAAAACCCCTTTGATCTTCAATTAGATTGCAAATAATATTGTTTACAAATAATCCCTCAATCTATTGGTCATGCAACCATTAACCTAATTCTAATTACAATTAGGCTATTTATAGTCTAGTTTAAGTTTCCATATTTACACATAACCCCCTAGACTATATATTTAGACTAAAACATGACTCAAAGAAAGTAAAATATATTTTGTTCACACAAAATATATTTATTACAATAAAACTCCTAATCATCTAAATCTTCAACGTCTCGTCTCGGTTCCTCGTCTCGAACGTGTCGGGTTTGACTTTTGTTGACTTTGACCGTGACGTTGACTTTGGTTGACTTTCACTGTGTTGATAATATAGACTATCTTTTACAGCTCCAACAATACTCCCCCTTAGTCTATCATTATCAACGTCTTCAAACGAAATAAGCATCGAGATGTCAACAATAGAAAGATCTTCAATTTAAAGTTTTTTGAATTTGATGAGATAAGTTATTCATCTCATAAGCTCCCCCTATTTATATGCTCCCCCTTTTCGAGTGCATCCTTTGTGAGTATATTGGAACAGCTTTCCCAAATCTCTAATCTTGAGTGCTTCAGAAGATGTAGGAGGAGGATTCCTAGCTCGGTATCTTCTGCAAACTTGAGGAACAGGTTCTCTGAACAGGTACACTGCTCAACTGATGATCGGCCATCACTTACAGCAAAAATCTAAAACACATTCTCAAATACAATCTCAACATTTCTAATTAGATCATTTCATTTTAACAAAATAAACCCGTGTTTATCTGTGTGTGAAAAACAAGCGAACCCGTGTTCGTTTGTGCACAATTTCTGTGAAATGTATGAAAAATGATAAAATTGAAACAACATAATATGGAAGACCTAAAAAAAATTGAAATGAAATTTTATTATATTTTTTCTATTTTTAATGTATATATCTTTATTATAACATTTTTTATTTGTATATTTTTAATTACCGAGGACTTAATCGATCATGAGATCACATCCTCAAGATATACTTTAGCACAAAGATGAATTTAATCATCGACAAGCAATGAGATCACACTGATAACTGAATCTAATTACACTCTTTGAATGATTTTTGAAATTCTCAAACAGATCAATAACGATTGTTGATATGTTTGTCCGCTTAAACTCATGCCTTATCTTTTTCAACAAGCAGCAAATGATTCGTTAAGGTTCGATTAAATGCTTTACAATGCTAGGACCCCACAATCATTTGGCAAAAACCCTCACCCAACCTCAGCACTTCTTGAATTTTGTAACGATCTTTACAGAGCAAGGCTTGTATATTAGTGTGCAAGTGATTATCGACAGAATATTGCATTCTGTGATGAATTCATCATTTAGATGATTGACACTACTTAGACCAAAATGGTGAGAGCTCCAGGTCTATACTCTCGTATAACAAAGGAGATGACCATTTAATCTTATGCCGATGAGAGCTCCAGGTCAGTACTATCGTACAGCAGAGGAGATCATCACTCCAGGTCAGTACTTCCGTACAGTAGAGGAGATTAGCACAAACACAAGACACATAAATACACCAGACATGACTCAAAGATATGGCTTATATGATTTGTATCATGGTGGGTGAAAGATCAATTCTCAATTCAATTTTTGTCAGGACTCAGTTTTTGTGCAGGCCAAAATGATTGCGTAAATCCAGACATTCTTAAGCATATATTTTAATTTAAATCATCATACTGCTATCTACTTTATTCTTCAGGCTGAGTCTACCAAGCATATCATTAAAGAATCTGATTGTTTTTCTTTTATTTACAATTAAAAATAAGATGTAAATCAGATAACAGCATCAGTTACTATCATTTCTCATTTTAAAAACGCAAGTCATGCAAAAACAAGCATTGCACGAAAATATGCAATCATTTCTCAATCATCTCAAATCAAGTTCTCAGTTCTCTTTTCATTTTTATTTACTTATACTCTCCCCCTAAATTTTTATTTTTGCAAACTTTTTTTATTTTATTTTTTTATTTTTTTATTTTTTTCTTTATTATTATTATTTTTTTATTTTTTTATTTTTTAATTTTTTTTAAACTGTACAAAAACAAAAATAAAAATTTATCAAAGAAGGTCTTCCAAACTACACTGATATGAAGATAAGAAATGAATTCACAAGAAATATGCAGTGATTGTGAAGTGAGAACGGTGATTGTGCATATAAATATCCAGATTGTGGATAAAATACCATGACCTTAACCTGTTTGTTCCGCCTCAAATTTGAATCAAGAACAATCTCTGTCAGTAAACCGGATTACTAACAGTCCTCCTGAATTGTTCCTGCACTCATTAACAAGTTAGTTAGAAAGGGAAACCCAGGCCATCGTAGTCCTGGAAGTTCCTTTTTCATCAAGATAAGTAACAAGCTTCTGCACACAACTGTTTAAACAATCGGGAATATCTATATCTCTCTTTTTAATTTGCCAAATTTGTTTCGGTTCAATTAATTTGGATTTAAATGAATTAAATTTGGAAATCATTTTCTGTTTAAGACCGGAAGGAAAAGAATTTGGTTTTGAACCTTTGGTCATTGTTATCTTTGAATCATGTGAGACCGGCTTCACATGAGAAGGTTTGGATGGAGGGTTTTTCATCCAACCATTCAAAGATGTGTGCTTTTTATCTTTTGATCCAGAGAAGCAACTCGTGGTGCCTTTACCGTCTGGAATATTCTTTGTGGACTGTGATCCGGAGAAGCAATTCGGTTTGCCTTTACCATCCGAAACAAGTCTTAGAGGACATTTCTTACCACATGACCTTCTTTTCCACACTCAAAACAAGCCTTGAATGACTTTTGATTCTTTGTAGTCCCGTGTGATGCAGGTAGGGATGAGGATTACTTTGAGCTTGTAGCAGATTCTTGCTTGTTTTGACATTTGCTATGCTGAACAGGGAATGAAATCTTCACTGATTGACTGGGTTGCTTTGCCATTGGAGAAGAGATCCGTATTGGTCTTGATTCAGCTTTTGGAAGCTTTTGTGACTTGACAATGTTAGGAGACATCTTGATTTGTGAGGAACCAACACGCACCTCTGTGATTGATTCATCATCTGAGCTTGTCCAGTCTCGTATACACAGATCTGCTTCCAATGTATCTTGATTGACAGGAATAGGATGTGTTGTTGTTGGAACTTGATGATTGGGTGATTTCGGATTTATCTCTTCTTTCACAACCCTGACAGGCTCAAAAGTAGGAATTTCACCTGCTTTAAACTTATCAAAGAAGTTAGAAGAAATAGTAGATATAGATTTACAAACAACCGGGACTAAACAATCGTTAGCTTGACTGTCAGCATTCGATTTATCGTATCCCATACCAGTTGTAGAATCATAATCATCTCGCACCTCTTTAAGATTCACACCGCTCAAACCTGCATGCAAACTACTATTAGATTGTTCAAACAAATCATTTTTAGGATGAGGTTTGGGAATTGGTGAATAACATAAAGTAGAAGGGGGTGGAACTGAATTAAATACAGTTTCACTATCAGATTTATATCCAATCCCATGTTTCACCCGCGCCCCTTGTTGTTTAGCAATAAGCTCATCCTTTTTCATGTGTGAAAGGGTCCATTTATCAAGCTTTGTTTGAAGCTTTGTCGTTTCAAATTGAGCTAAAACAGCTCTTTCTCTCAGAATATTAATTTCAACGTTACGCTCTAAAATGGTTCTTCTTAAAAGATCATTTTCAGCCAATGCTTCATTAAGTTTTCTTGAAAAAACAATTTCATTTTTCTTTAATTCCTGATTGATTGTTTTTAATTCTTTTTCATTTTCCAATAACAATCTGTTTGCCTTATAAATCCCAAATAACCGGATTTTGCATGACGAAGAACACATATCCTGAACAGTCTCATAAGGAAGACCCATGATAGTTCGTTCTGCAGCTAAGCTCTTTTTACAGTTGCAAACCCTTGTGATTTCTTGTTGTTTCTCTTCTTTGACCTTCAGCATCTCGTCAGCCTCAGATTCTTTCTTTCTTTTATCAGCTTTTCCAACCTTATCATCATCAGTTCTCACAGACTCCGGTTTAGTGTCATTGTCGACTCTCAGAGCTTCATAGTTCTCTTCAACAGTTTCTCCGAATTCAAAATTCACATCCGAATCAGTTCTCATTAACTTCAAGTTTTCAATCATCTCTTCTTTGTAATTAAGTATGCTTGTTACAGAAGAAACAAGATCAGTATTAAGCTTGTTGGTTTGATGTGGGAACACGGCTTGCTGAAATTCTTTTCTTTGAATGTCCAGCTCGAGAGATTTTAGTCTGTTGATCATATCCATAAGTTTTGTGTCGACATAACCTCTTTCTTGCTTCAGCATTTTAACTTGATAATTCCATGTAGACGGAAGCGAGTCAAGAAGCTTTTGAATCTGTTCATGATTACTGAGATCTGGAACATGCTTCTTTAGATTATTTGCCACCTTTAAGAATCGATCAATCAAATCTGTCAATTTTTCTTTCTTCATTGCTGCAAAAGAGTCAAACCGGCTTTGTGCCGTTGTGAGATTATCTGATGTAAAGTCTTCTGAAGATGACATTATAGTGTTAAAAAATTTGAACAATTAAACGCCCCAAAAATATTTTTCCCAAATTTTTTTGAATAATTCTCCCCCGGGAAAAATATATTCTTTTTAAATGTCACGCTAGACAATCTTAGCAACTGGGGTCAAGCTTTGACATTCTAGTTTCGCTGAAACAAAATGATAATTTCGTCGAAATTGTAGTTTCGCAGAGCTAGTTTCGCAGATATATTTAGTTTCGCTGAGCCGACAGTAGTTTCGGTGGAAATTCTGGCAGCAGTTTCGCTAGCCAAATGCTTTAGACTGCTTTGTTTCGCCGACAATTTCGCACAAAACAAGCTTGAACTTTCGTTCAATGATACTTTCGGCAGCAATTTCGCTTGTAAATCAACCACAATCACTGTTGAACTTTCGTTCAATGAAACTAGTTTCGCAGGACAGAAAAACAACTCCGATATAGTTTCGCTGGAAGAACTCGTAGTTTCGCTGGATGAACTGGTAATTTCGCTGAACGAAGCTGAAAAACTTTTTCAACACGAAATCAATCTGAAAACGCCCAAATCTCAATGGATTTGATACCTGATGATTAACAGAGCTTTCCCAACCAATAACAAGCAAACTTCAATCAATTTCCATGTCAATAACACTCAAATTTGATCCAAAATTGATGAAAACATGATATTGAACAAAAACAACCAAAACCTCAACTTCTCTCTCTAAAAATCTTCAAATCTTCAGTGAATTTGATCCAAAATGGCTCTGATACCAAATTGTAACTCTAGGATGATCAAACTTGAATCAAATCATGAAGAATTAGATCAAAATATGATAATCACAATCAAAACCCCTTTGATCTTCAATTAGATTGCAAATAATATTGTTTACAAATAATCCCTCAATCTATTGGTCATGCAACCATTAACCTAATTCTAATTACAATTAGGCTATTTATAGTCTAGTTTAAGTTTCCATATTTACACATAACCCCCTAGACTATATATTTAGACTAAAACATGACTCAAAGAAAGTAAAATATATTTTGTTCACACAAAATATATTTATTACAATAAAACTCCTAGTCATCTAAATCTTCAACGTCTCGTCTCGGTTCCTCGTCTCGAACGTGTCGGGTTTGACTTTTGTTGACTTTGACCGTGGCATTGACTTTGGTTGACTTTCACTGTGTTGATAATATAGACTATATTTTACAGCTCCAACAATAGATGACCTATTTGATCAACTGCAAGGAGCAAGTTATTTCTCCAAAATAGACTTGAGGTCAGGATTCCACCAATTGAAGATAAGAGAAGAAGACATACCCAAAACAGCCTTCCGAACTAGGTATGGACACTACGAGTACTTGGTCATGCCCTTTAAACTGACTAATGCTCCAGCAGCATTCATGAACCTCATGAACCGCGTTTGCCGCCCTTAGCTTGACAATTTTGTGATCGTGTTTATTGACGATATACTGATCTATTCCCGAAGTAAAGACGAGCATGAGAAGCATCTCAGGCTAATTCTTGAATTGCTCAAGAATGAGCAACTATATGCCAAGTTCTCTAAATGCGAATTTTGGATGCGCCAGATCCAATTCTTAGGTCATGTGGTGAATGAGGATGGGATTCAAGTTAACCCTTCCAAGATTAAGGCCATAAAGAATTGGAAGATTCCTGAAACTCCTATGGAGATAAGGCAATTCTTAGGACTGGTTGGCTACTACCGGCGATTTATAAAGGACTTCTCGCGTATAGTGCAACCTTTGACCGCACTAACCAAGAAGAACACAACCTTTGTGTGGGAGCGAGAGCAGAACGAGGCGTTTGAAACGCTTAAGGAGAAGTTATGCAGTGCACCTATCATTGCTCTTCCAGAAGGAGTAGAAGACTTCGTGGTCTATTGTGACGTTTCGTGTCAAGGGCTAGGATGTGTATTGATGCAACGCAACAAGGTGATTGCTTACGCATCGAGACTGCTGAATGATCATGAGAAGAACTACACGACTCACGATCTGGAGTTGGGTGCCGTGGTGTTTGCTCTAAAAATGTGGAGGCACTACCTTTATGGCACAAAGTGCATCATCTACACTAACCATAGAAGTTTGCAACATATCCTTGACCAAAAGATGCTCAACATGCGTCAAAGAAGATGGGTCGAGCTATAGAACGATTACGAGTGCGAAATCCGCTACCATCCTGGTAAGGCCAATGTTGTGGCAGATGCGTTGAGCCGAAAGGAAAGAGAAAAACCTCTTTGTGTACGAGCCTTAAGGATGAGTGTGTATACCAACCTTATTGCAAAACTGAAAGAAGCTCAAAGCGAGGCATTAAAGGAAGGAAGATTAAAGGAAGAAGGATTGACTGGAATGGAAAAGCAATTTGAGATAGGGGACGATGGTACATACAAATATAAAGGAAGGACTTGGGTGCCAAAACACGGAGGAATTCGAGAAGTAATTCTCGACGAAGCACACAAGTCTAGGTATTCAATTCACCCTGGAAGTGATAAGATGTACCAGGATTTAAAGACACTTTTCTGGTGGCCGGAAATCAAGAAATCAATCGCCGTTTATGTGGGGAAATGTTTAACTTGTGCCATGGTAAAAGCTGAGAACCAAAAACCATCAGGAACGTTACAGCAACCTGAAATCCCAGAATGGAAATGGGATAATGTCACGATGGATTTTGTTACCAAGTTGCCCAGAACGTTTAAGGGTCACGATGCTATTTGGGTGATAGTAGATAGGCTAACGAAATCAGCTCACTTCTTGCCAATTAGAGAAGACTACGACATGACGAAATTGGCCCAACTGTATGTCGACGAGGTGGTAACGAGGCATGGAGTGCCATTGTCGATCATCTCCGACCGTGATAGCCGTTTCACCTCTCGTTTCTGGAAATCGTTCCAGCAAGCTTTAGGAACCCGTTTAGATCTAAGCACGGCTTACCACCCTCAGACCGATGGACAGAGCGAAAGAACTATTCAAACGATGGAAGACATGTTAAGAGCTTGCGTGATGGACTTTGGCGGAAACTGGGATAACCATCTTCCTTTGGTGGAATTCGCCTATAACTATAGTTACCACGCGAGTATCAAAGCCGCTCCGTATGAGGCCCTATATGGCAGGAAATGCCGATCACCCTTGAGTTGGAATGAGATTGGTGATAGCCAAGTGATGGGACCCGACATTGTTGGACCAAAAGAACCAATGAGCCGGATCAGAAAAACCTTTAAGTCCCACAGACGTCACAACAACTACTGAAGTCCACAATAGCTGAAGATAACACCTGAAGACAAAGTCTGAAGACACAAGTACTGAAGACAAAGTCTGAAGACAAGTGCTGAAGTCTGAAGACAAGTGCTGAAGACAAAGTCTGAAGACACAAGTGCTAAAGACCAAATATCAGATGTTGTCATAACAGCTGAAGAGGACTTCTTAAGTAGTTGTGACGGTTTACTTTTCAGTAGTTTTATGTTTTATCTTTTCAGTAGTTTTGTAAAACGACTGAAGAGTTTGTTCTTCAGTCGTTGTAGTTTCAGTAGTTTCTTTTCAGTAGTTTCATGTTTTATACTTAGCACTCTGACATGTTCTCAGTAGTTGTGAACATTTCAGTAGTTTGTTAAGTGTTAGTTATTTTTGTACTAGATCTGCTAGTTGTCACTATCCCGTAATTACAGCAGTGATTGCACTCTATATAAGGAGTGTCAACCTTATTGTAATTTTTGAATGATTGAGCAATAATATTGGGCATTATTGAAACATTCCTTATCACAGAAATATATTCTCTCGTATTTGTTTACAAATATCAAACTCTTGCTATAATTTGTCTAATTCTTGATCTCATTCCGCTGCATTACTCTCTAATACATCAAACTTGTGACCGCTGATCCTGACAAATGGTATCAGAGCTGGTTAATCATTGATCGATCTAATAATTGATCATTGAAACTGCTCTTCAAGATCCAAGTTTGATTAAATTAGCATTTTTGCAAGAAACGGTTATAGAGATTGATTTTTCTGTGTTTTTAATCATTCATCCTGAGACTTATTCTTGGTTTTCATTGAGTGTGTTGTGGTCTGTCTAAAATCTATTAAAAGCTTGAATAAAATTGGTTTTGGACCCAAAATGACTACTCCTTCCAATGATCCTCACAATACTGGTTCCTCAACCAAGCCTCCAATGCTGGTTAGGAATGAGTATAACATATGGCAACGACGTATGCTCCATCACCTGTCTGTTAACAGCTCAGGTTGTTGGACATCAGTGGTACATGGCCCACACAAGCCTATGGTGAATAACCCGGAAACCAATCAAATGGTTCCGAAGAGGAAGGATCAATACTCAGATGAGGATAAGAAATTGTTTGAGATTGATGCAAAAGCCCGTGGAATTCTGGCCATGGCACTACCCAATGAAATCTATTCTGGGCTAATGCATTATGAATCTGCCCATGACCTCTGGAATGCATTGAAAGAATAATTTGGAGGAACAGATGAGGTCTTGGCAAATAATAGAGAGATCCTTGCCCAATAATATGAGACATTCTCTCATAGGAAGGGTGAGACACTGACTCAACAGTTTGAGCGGTTCTCTTGTTTGATCTCTGAATTAAAAATGGTCAAACATGAGTACACTAATATCCAGATGAATAACAGATTTCTCAGATCACTGCCTGAGAGATGGGACACATATACTATTGTCCTACGCTCCAGTGCAAATTTGGACAAACTATCTCTCACCCAACTCCATGGGAAATTGCTCACATTTGAGAGAGAGATAGAACAAAAAAGAAAACTGTCTTCATCTGGTACGCTCACTGAAGACTTTGTACCAGGCAACACTGCTCTGGTTAGTCATGAGTCAGAATATGCTTCATCTGAATGCCAGTATGATGAGCATATTGATTTCTCTTCAAACATTTCTGATTCAGCATTTGTGAGTGTTGATAGTCAGTTTAGTGGGTGTAATAATGACAATCTATGCTTCATCATGGATGATCTCAAGGGGATTGCTGATGATGACTTAGAAGAGATGGATATTTTGAGCCAAATGGCCTTGATAAATATCAGATCTCAGAAGTTCTACAAAAGAACTGGAAGAAAGTTCCCAGGACTCTCTGGCAAAACCAAAGTTGGTTTTGACAAGAGTAAGTTGAGGTGTCACAAATGCCAAAGGCTTGGACACTTTGCTAGAGAATGTAGATCATCTGGATCTAATTCCTCTGCACCTTTTGTGACTTTCCCTAGCAATAGTCAACAAAACAAAGGGCAACATCCTATCAATTCTAGTCATCATTCTCAACTACAATCTCCTGCATATTTTGTTCCTCAGGGTCAAATGCCATACCCTTACCCTTGTTATTACATGCCACAAACCAGTCAAGTTCAAGCTCCTATGGTACCACAACCTCGTGCACTTCCAGAACCTCAACCATCTCATCAACCTCCTCAACCTCAACAACATAGCTTCTTCACCCCTGAAGTTGTTGACTGGAGCAGCTTGCCAGATGACATGTCTGGTCATGAACAACTGTTCACAAGTGCTGATCAACATGGTGGTGATAGTCCTTTTGGGAATCTGGCACTTATGCCTCTGGAGTCAACTGAGGGTTCCTGCTCAACTGCATCATCTTCACAGGTAACTCAGGTATCTTTAGAGGCTAAAGCCAAGTTATGTTCTGAATCATGCATAGCTGCCTTTGTCTCTATTAGAGAGGCAAATGTAGCAATAGTAAATCAAAAACTTGAGTTTGAGAAAACCATTTCCAAAAGACAAGCTGAGTATGAGTCTCCTCTTAATAGTAAAAATGATGAGATTTATAAGCTTAAATGCCAATTAAATGATGAAAAGGCTAAGCTAGAGGTTATTCTGGAAGACCAGAGAAGTCTCAAAGAAACCCTTGCAGTCACCCAAGTAGAGTGTGATCGATGGGTACAATCATGCAAAGGTTTTGAAATGCTTCTTAGTAAGCAATCAGCTTCCAATGTGAAGTTTGGCATTGGTTATAATCACACTGCTCCTCCTACAGATTTTGCTCCAAGAGTAGAAGTGAAATCTGATGGAGAAAGCAATAACCAATCCACCTCATCATGTGATTCACTTTTTGATAGAGCATCATCAAAAGTAGAAGTCAGCACTAAGCCCTCTCAGAACCTATCAGCTGATGTTGATGGTTCAATTGCTGACACTCACATGATCAAAGAGTTGATCAACTCAGGAGTTATTTCTGAAAGTCCTGAAAGGACTGGAGAGCAAGATTTAACACCTGAAGTTCAAACTCCAACTACTGTCAGCACTGAAAAGAAGAAAACTGTCGGTAGAAAGAGTTTGAAGACTACTAAAGAGGAAGTCAAGAAAGCAATTAATGCTTCCAAAGTACTGAAGAGCAAGTCTTCAGTAGTTTCATCCTCTTTAGTTGATGATCAACATAAGATGAAAAAGAAACCATGTGAAGTATGTGGTTTGTTTAATCATCTTACAGATGATTGTTGGTACAAAAGAGGATCCAAACTCAAACATAAAGAGGAAATTAAAGAGAAAATGGTTAAAATGAAAAATGAGTTTGAAGCCACATTTGTACCAGCAACATCAAATCCTGTAACCCTCAAGTCCAAAAAGAAATCCAAAAAGGAAGGGGTTAAACAGGTAACAGCTGAGATTGCTCAAAAGAAGAAGGTGCAACATAAGAACTTACCTAACTCAAATGCTAATGTGTCTGAAGAGCTAAAAGCTTTATCACAAAATCAGACACAGCTGGTTATGATGGTTCAACATCTATTGGGAAGAGTCAACCAATTAGATGTTCCTATGTTGAAACCACAGAAAAGGAGGTCCAAGCCAAAGGATTTCTCTTCTTCACCATCTTCTTCCTCTCAGGCTGTTATTTCCAACAAACCTGTTAGTCTACCATCAGTTGATGTGAACAGGCCCAAAACCAAAAAGGTTTGGGTCTCAAAATCTAACTAATTTGTTTTGTTCTGCAGGGTTCTTCAACATGCCACAGAGGCATCTGGTATGTAGAGAGTGGAGGATCCATGCATATGACAGGAAACAGATCACTTCTTAATGACTACTCTCAAGGAAGGAAGGGGTTTGTGTCTTTTGGCAATGATGCAAAGGGTTACATCATCGGCAAAGGCTTTGTTTCCAATGGGGAAATAAAGTTTGATGATGTTAACCATGTGGAAAATCTCAAGTACAACCTCTTGAGTGTCAGTCAAATGTATGACAAAGGCCATGTTGCTCTTTTCACAAGTCAGAACTGCCGGATTCTGTCATCCAAAGTTTTAAGTTTGATTGATAAGGTGTTGGATAAATACACTCTCCTTAAGGCCAACAGGACAGGAAGAGTGTATGCCTTAGATCTTTCCAAGAAAATAGATCTCAAAGGCCATCCTTGCCTATTTTCCAAGGCTTCCCCTCAAGAATCTACACTATGGCATAGAAGGTTGGGTCATGTTAATCTTAAAAACATAAATCAGCTGATAAATCATGGTATAGTAAGGGGATTGCCTATGAAGGAGTTCAAATGTGAAGATGACTGCACTGCTTGTTTAAAAGGAAAACAACACAAAGCTTCTTTTCCCTCCATAGAAGAACCTAAGTCCAATGCCTGCTTACAGCTTCTTCACATGGATCTCTTTGGTCCTGTGAGAGTGCTGAGTATGGCTAAGAAGAAATACTGTCTAGTAATTGTGGATGATTACTCTAGATTTGTATGGACTTTCTTCTTGCATTCAAAGGATGAAGCAGCTCAGAAGATTATCAACTTTGTGTTGTATGTTGAGAAGCAGTATTCCCTCTCAGTCAAGTGTATTAGAAGTGATAATGGAACATAATTTAGAAACAATACACTTGAGGAGTTCTATCTCTCAAAGGGAATCAAGAGGCATTTTAGCATTCCAAGAACTCCTGAACAAAATGGAGTAGTGGAGAGAAAGAACAGGACCCTCATCGAAGCTGCAAGGTCCATGTTGGCTGACTCTGGACTGCCAATGACTTTTTGGGCTGAAGCTATCAATACAGTTTGCTATGTACAAAATAGAGCTCTAGTAAATAAGAGGTTGATGAAAACTCCATATGAAGTTCTTCATCATTTGGCCCCTCTAATTTCATTTTTCAGAGCTTTTGGATGTCCTTGTTTCATTCTTAACACACGGGATCAACTCCAAAAATTTGATTCTAAGGTAGATGTAGGGTACTTTGTTGGTTATTCATCAACTTGCAAAGCATACAGAGTCTTCAACTGTAGAACAAAGATGGTTGAAGAGACTCTACATGTTAAGTTTAATGAATCTCCAAAGGACAAGATTCCACAAAACCCTGTGGAGATATTTGATTTGGACATACTGTAATATGTTCCTCATCAAACTCCTGCTGTTGCTCCTGTCAACAGTTCACCACCTGGTGGTAATGCTGGTGCTGATGATGATGATAGTAGTACTCACCTCTTCAAGTTTAGTGATCAACTGCCTGATTCAGCTAGACCTGATGTTCCTGTAGCTCCAGCAGCACAATCCACAACAAATGCTGATGAGATTTCTACAACTTCAACTTCCTTTGAATTACCATCTACTGATTGGTTTCAAGGAAATGCTTCACCATCACCATCTGTTGCTGCTGAGCCTGCTACAAACACTTGCACTGATCTCATTGTGTACCAAGATCTGAAGAATCACCCTATGTCTCAAATCATTGGTGATATCACTGCTGGAGTATCAACAAGAAGTCAATTGTCAAATTTCTGCTTCTATGCTCTCTTCATCAGTCAGCAAGAGCCAAAGAATTATCACATTGCTTTAAAGGACAATGGATGGGTTGATGCCATGCAGCTTGAGCTTCTTCAGTTCAAGAAACAACAAGTGTGGGAACTGGTTCCTCTACCTCCAGGTAAGTGTGCAATAGGCACTAAATGGGTGTTTAGGAACAAAACTGATGAAAATGGGCTTATTGTTAAGAACAAGGCCAGACTGGTTGTTCAGGGGTTTGCACAAGAAGAAGGTATTGATTATGATGAAACCTTTGCCCCTGTAGCCAGACTGGAAGCAATTAGATTGTTTTTAGCTTATGCTGCTTATCAAAATCTTAAAGTTTTTCAAATGGATGTCAAAAGTGCATTTTTGTATGGGAAAATTAAAGAAGAGGTTTATGTATGTCAACCACCGGGTTTTGAGGACAATAAGCATCCTAATTGGGTGTATAAGCTTGATAAGGCTCTTTATGGGTTGAAACAAGCTCCTAGAGCCTGGTATGAGACATTATCAAACTTTCTTCTGGAAAATAATTTCACTAGAGGTTCCATAGATAAAACTTTATTCATTAAGAAAGCTGGGCAGCATAATCTACTTGTTCAAATTTATGTAGATGATATTATTTTTGCATCCTCTGATCCACAGTTGTGTGATGCCTTTACAAAGTTGATGCAACAAAAGTTTGAAATGAGTGCCATGGGGGAATTACAATTCTTTCTGGGTTTGCAAATCAAACAAAAGGCTGATGGAATTTTCATTCATCAGTCCAAATACACAAAAAATCTTTTGGAAAAGTTTGATTTACAAAATTGTAAACCCTGTTCTACTCCCATGTGCAACACCACACAACTGGATACAGATCAGAAAGGTAAAGTGGTTGATGAAACACTTTACAAATGTATGATTGGGTCCTTGATGTACTTAACAGCTTCTAGACCAGATATTATGTTTGCTACATGTGTTTGTGCTAGATTTCAGGCTGCACCTAAGGAGTCTCATTTGATTGCAGTCAAGAGGATCTTTAGATATCTGCAAGGCACTCCATCTCTAGGTTTATGGTATTCTACTAGACATTCTGGTAAATTAGTTGCTTTTTCTGACAGTGACTATGCAGGGTGTCAGTTGACCAGGAAATCAACTTCTGGTGGATGTCAATTCCTAGGCAACTGTTTGATTTCTTGGCAGAGTAAGAAACAAACCTCAGTTGCTACATCAACTGCTGAAGCCGAGTACATTGCTGCTGCAAGTTGTACATCTCAGGTATTATGGCTTCAAAACCAATTATTGGATTATGGCATAACTGAGACTAAGACTCCATTGTTAATGCACAGCTCTTCAGCTCTTTGTATTGTCAAGAATCCTGTCCAGCACTCTAGGACTAAACATATTGAAATTAGACACCATTTTATTAGAGATTGTTTTGAAAAAGGACTGATTGATCCAAAGTTTGTTCCTAGTGCTGATGAGCTTGCAGACATTTTTACTAAGCCTTTGGATAGTTCAACTTTCCACAACCTGGTGTTAAGGCTTGGTATGCTGCAGCTAGAATAAGTGACAACTACTGATGATCTCAGTAATAAATACTGATGATCATTGGTAACCATGTCATATATAAGTACTGATGAGTTCCTTTCCCCTCAGTAGTTTTTATGACTACTGAAGGCTACATTCCTCACAAGTACTGTAGTACTTTATTTGTTAAAACAACTGATGTCAGAAATGAGATAAGTACTGATGACCAATGAAACCTAAGATGTAAGTCATAAGTGTGGAGGTCAGACTGAAACAGCTGAAAAGCTATGAATTGACGAAAACAGCTGATGAGTAATTTCTCTTCAGTTGTTTCTACAACTGCTGTTTCTAAACAACTAAAGCCAAACCTATGTCTTTAGTAGTTTACAACTACTGAAGACTAACACCAAGTCTTCAACTGTTTACAACAACTGATGACAAAACCACTATCTTCAGTAGTTTCACAACTACTGATGACAAACACCATGTCCTCAGTTGTTTCACCACTTGAAGTCAAAGTTGTCTTCAGTAGTTTTATAACTACTGAAGACTAAATCAAGACTTCAGTTGTTTCAACGTCTGACGGTTAAAACCAAGTCTTCAGTTGTTTTATAACAACTGATGATCACACCAATACGGTCAGTCATTTTAAACCTCTGAAAGTTAATGCCACGTCATCAGTAGTTTCAACGAATGATGACTAACACCAAAACCTTCAGTAGTTTCATAACCCTACCCTATAAATACCTTATCCCACCTTTAGAGTTTTTCTCACCTCTCCTCTCAAACCTAACGTTCAAAAACTCTGTAACCTCTCTTCATCCATGGCGACCATGCAACTAAAACCACGACACGACTGTGTCGCTCACCTCACCAAATCGCCATACTGGACCAAGTTTCACAACGCCATTGATTTAATGGTCCAGTCACCTTACCAAACAGCTTTTTTGTTAAACCCCACCATATATGCCGAATCTCTTAGCCAATTCTGGACAAACGTCACTCTTGTCTCTGAGGAGAATGACACAGAGTCTCTTCAATCGTTTGTCCATAGCCAAAAAGTGGTCATCACTCCAGACATTCTTCGCCAAACCCTCAATCTGGATGATGCCACTTTCCCGACTAGTTATCCAAAGGGCACAACAGATCTATCATTTGCCCACCATGGATACGAAGGTAAGCTGAGTGCCTCTACTATATTCAAGAAACATTTCCAGGATGCTGAACGGCTCATCTTTCATATGGTCAATGTCTGCCTGGCCCCCAAGACTTCATCATGGGATCAAATGTTCACAAGGTGGCAACAGGTATTGTACTCCATCCTTGAGCAACAACCTTTAAATTTTTCTGAAATACTATTTTTAGAGCTCAAGGATATGGCCCAAAAACAACTTGCTAACCGTTGGATATTATATCCTCGGTTCATAATGGCCATAATTGAAAACCAGCTTCAAGCTGAGGGACTTGTTGGCCTGGGAGTCCCTGCTATAGCTGTATTGCCTGAAGTATACTCCCGGCACAACTTTGACCAATCACTCAAAATGGCTACCAAGCTGCGCAAACCCACGCAGCTGGAACCCACAGCCACCACCACAAGATCCAAAGTCCCCACCAAACTAAAAACAAAACACCCCAAAACAGCTATTCAGGGAGATGAGTCCCCTGAAGATGCTCCTGTACCACCAAGACAGGATATACTTGCTGGTGTAAACCCCCCAGTAGTATCAGAGACTCAACCAGCCACAGCCGCTCAGGATTCCTCTCAAAGGAGCCTGAAGCAACCAAAGAAGGGGTACCCACAAATCTGGAATCTTCCTCATTTGAGGAGATTGCCATGAAACGCACCATTCTCCCAGGTGCATACTGATTTTACCCTATCTCCCCATGAAAATGCCCCCCAAAGTCCAACACTTATAATTGCAAACGTGCTGACTCAGCTGCATGCCTCTCCTCCTCCCCAACACACCACCAAAGGGGAAAACCACAGATATAGAGGAAGAGGATCAACATGCTTCTGACAACCCACAGCACAGGGGTTTAAATGTTCTGTCTCCTAGTGTAGATAAGGAGATCAGAATATCTGGTGAGGCTGCCACTCTTCTGCATCAGCGCATGATCAGACTGAGGCTGGTAACATGCTAAGACCTCATCAGAGGCAACAGCTGATGAAGGACATCGTCCTGAGGCTGGAAGTCCCCAGTTCCAAGAAAAAGGGGCACATGCTACAACTCGTCTACACCCAGGGCATGTACATCCTGCTACAAGCAGGAGGTCAGGTGATTCAGCATCTGCTGATGATGACCTGGGCTTCTTTATGATGTTCTAGCCCAGAACACAATTCTTGAGGAAGAAGTCAGTAGACTACAAAGACTACTTGACCAATTCTCTCAAGAAGCAAGTCCATCTGACACCAACATACACCCACAGACGGCACCTTCACCTGAAGGTCTCCTAAACACTCAGCCAATCAAAACTTACAACCCACCAGCCTCTACTTCTGGCACTGCTTCTCAGGGACAGAACCCCTCTGAGCAAACAGCTGCTATCTTCCAGAAATCCCTACCTCTCATCACCCCAATGATCGCAGACATTGTGATCAAAACCATGGATGAGAGGCTTCCCTCAATCATACAGCCCCTGGTGGAGGAGATTGTGAGCACAAGACTTTCTACTACTCAAACCCTTGCAACCAATGCAACCAAAAAGGGGGAGAGTCAGTTAGTGAAAGCAAAGGGGAAGAGCATACTGAAAGAACAGGAGATTAAGAAGGAAGAGGAGGTTGTGAAGGAGACTGAGAAGGAAGAAGAGTATGTGAAGGGAGCTGACACTGATCAAGTGAGTGAAAGTCACAAAGACTTTCATATCACATATAAGAAGAGGATGATTGAAAGAAAAGAAAAAGAACTCCAAAAGAACTCAAACTTGATGAGATGATCAAAATGGCGGATGCTACACATAGTAAATCTATGGACTCCAGTATTGATCAACTGTATAGACAAGGGTTCGATACTGCACAGCTTGACTCAGAGATTAGAAGACTTGAAGTTGAAGAAATTAACTCAAGATGGGCAAGTTATGATGTGTTAGAAAGAGAAAGACTGGAGATCATGATCAGATTCATTGCAAAGTATCTTGGGAGATCATTGATAGAGATTAAGTCATGGACCAGGGACAGTATCTTGGCAATAACCACCAAGATTTGTACGTCTGAAGCATACACTAAGGGATTAGTGATTGAAGCACTAAATGAAGCAGGTGCTGGGAACAGAAATGAACTAGCAAAACACTCCAAAGCCTCACTCACTACAAGAATGCTAGAACAACCTGCAAAACCTACCACTTCAAAATCACCACTACCACAACCCATTAAACCAACTCCTTTACCCTCAAAACCAACAGCCGATGATGCATCCAAGAAGAAGAAGAGAAGGATGTTGAGGCTAGAAGAAGAAGAAGAAGAGGATGATGAGGAAGAAGATAGGCTGCCTCTTTCCGCAGTCCTAACTTTGCCTAAAGCCAAATCTATGCCCATCACTCCCACCTCACAGATAGAACCAGTGAGACTAAAGATTGAAGAAGAACAGCAGCAAAGGCTTCATGATGAGGAAATGCTGAAAAGCATAGACAAAACTTATGCTGCTTCTTCATCAATAATAAGTATGAAGAAAGAGGCTCTGAGATTGTACACCCTTGCCAACACATTTCAATATCAAAAGGAAAAGGTGAGGATATGGCCTGATCCCAGGGTGGCGCACAGAATTGTAAAGAAAGACATTCCTGCGAGATACAAGGGCCAGGTATAAAGGATCGTAGATGAAGAGATCACTGTGGTCCTTGTAGTATCACCCTGGGAAATTGTAGAAGACTTCAAGAAGGCTTATGAGACTAAACAGCCACCCCAAAAGATGTTAGAGAACAGAGCTATTAAAAAGGGGTTGGTCTACAAGAAGCTTGAAAACTTCAAACAAAATGAGCTCAGTCTGTTACTTGAAGGTAATCACCCAGATGAGTTTGCATACAGACAGATCACAACAGTTGAGCTCAAAAATGGCAAACAGGCCAAGTACATCTCAGAGCTGTATGGGCGTGAAGGATTGTTTGATGGTGAACCAGAGAATCTTACCATGGAAGAACAAATCATGTTTCTCAGAGCATACACCAGAGATTCCTACAGGCTTATACATGGGAAGTAAGTCTCATGGATGGGGGAACAGCTCAGTGTCCAATTCCCTAATACAGAGCTCCCATCCATACTTTGCCAACCAAATCATCAGAGACTTATTTCCAGGCCAGTGCTTAAATGGGTCATCTTCTCAACTGATCAAGAAGGAAAAAGACCAACCATTTTGCCAACAATAAGTGGGACCTCAATAAAGTTAAAGGTTTTGGCTGCATTGGTTCAGGGGGAGTTTGTTGGACCAAAAGAACCAATGAGCCGGATCAGAAAAACCTTTAAGTCCCACAGACGTCACAACAACACAACTACTGAAGTCCACAACAACTCTGAAGATAACACCTGAAGACAAAGTCTGAAGACACAAGTACTGAAGACAAAGTCTGAAGACAAGTGCTGAAGACAAAGTCTGAAGACACAAGTGCTGAAGACCAAATATGAGATGTTGTCATAACAGCTGAAGAGGACTTCTTCAGTAGGTGTGACGGTTTACTTTTCAGTAGTTTTATGTTTTATCTTTTCGGTAGTTTTGTAAAACGACTGAAGAGTTTGTTCTTCAGTCGTTATAGTCAGTAGTTTCTTTTCAGTAGTTTCATGTTTTATACTTAGCACTCTGACATGTTCTCAGTAGTTGTGAACATTTCAGTAGTTTGTTAAGTGTTAGTTATTTTTGTACTAGATCTCCTAGTTGTCACTATCCCGTGATTACAGCAGTGATTGCACTCTATATAAGGAGTGTCAACCTTATTGTAATTATTCAATGATTGAGCAATAATATTGGGCATTATTGAAACATTCCTTATCCCAGAAATATATTCTCTCGTATTTGTTTACAAATATCAAACTCTTGCTATAATTTGTCTAATTCTTGATCTCATTCCGCTGCATTACTCTCTAATACATCAAACTTGTGTTCGCTGATCCTGACACATAGTGTTGAGACCACCGACAAGATCTATAAAATAAAGGAACGACTGAAAGCAGCCAGAGATCGACAGAAGAAGTACGCTGACAGGAGACGGAAACCTCTAGAGTTCCAAGTGGGCGACAGGGTAATGCTAAAGGTAGCACCATGGAAAGGAACTGTGAGGTTCGGAAAGAGATGAAAGTTAAGCCCAAGATACATTGGACCATTCGAAATACTGGCAAGAATTGGCCCAGTGGCGTATAAGTTGAAACTACCCCCGGGGTTGAGCCACATACACGACACCTTTCATGTGTCGAACTTGAAGAAGAGCATGGTAGACAAAACCCTGGAACTACCATTAAAAGAAGCAAGAATAAACGACAAACTAAATTTTGTGGAAGAACCCGTGGAGATCACGGATCGCTTGGTCAAACAACTCCGGCGGAGCCACATACCCAAGGTTAAGGTTAGATGGAACTCCAAGCGAGGACCTGAATTTACTTGGGAGCGTGAAGATGAAATGAGGAAGAATTATCCACACCTCTTCAAACCCACCCGCTCAGTCTCTAATCAGAGTTAAAATTTCGGGACGAAATTTCCTAAACGGTGGGAGAATGTGACAACCGACCTCCAGGTTGTTACCCTAACCCTAATTACTTGCATCATTATCCATCTTATGAGTGCTAATAATTGAAACTATTCAACCCTACCATGAAATTGGAAACAATTCTTACTACTTGATTCAAATTATGGTTTCATGTGATTTTTATTATTGACTTTTAGCTAATTTAGGTTTCTACCTTCTAAAAATTTGTGTCCCGGGAATGTTGACTAGTCACCCTTACAAAATTAATTTCAAGAGAAGGCAATTAAAATGTGAGCATACACACTCACACTTATATAATTTTCGGCCATGCATGCATGGACATGCACTAGATACCTCAAATATACCATCCACTAAATAATACATTATACCCAATACCCAANTACAAAACTACACTACATAATCACAATTTATAATTAAAAATTAAATCAATTATCCTCCCACTACCCTCCAAAAATCGGCCGCCCTCTCCCTCCACTCCTCTCCTCTCTACACCACCACCACACTACCCACTTACCTTTCATGCAAACTCTCTCCCTCTCTCCCTCTTATTCGAATCAATCAGCTGAAACACACACATCCACACCTCACAATTCTCTCAAGGAAATTCTCTCTAAGTCTAGCACAAGAAATTCGAAGAACATCACCAAGCAACAATAGGCCAAGTGCAAACCGCAAGGAGGTGGCCTAGTTCGCGAGTTTTGGACACACAACCACCCTTGTTCGACTTTTCCAGCCTTGGTTCGAGCTTCTACAGCCAAGTCCAAGGAGTTTCTAGCCATCCACGACCATCAACACCTTCTAAACCGTGAGTTACATCAAGTGTAAGCTCATGTTGTTGGTTTTGGGACATTTCACTTGTTTTCTTCATTTTTCACCTAAAAACCTTGCTTTTTTTTCCTTGTTGTAGCAGAAACTTCTCACCATCACTTTGTTCTTAAGTAGTTCCCATCATTCTTGAAGGTAAATCTCATGTTATGTTAGTCACTCTTGAGGTGGAAACCGATTTCCACCATGAAAACCCTCTTTTTGGGTGTTTTGGTATCATCTAGCTTGTGAAAGTTGCAACTCTTGTAAACCAAACTTGTGACCTGCATTTTTATGACTTAATGGACTCCCAAGAACCTGTTTTTTTAGAAGTTCCAAAAGGCTACATACTCGAACCCATGGTTATTACATGGATTACACCTTGAAACCCTTCTTTCTACATGTAATAACACCCTTTAAGCATTTGTTTGAAAAACCCTTTCAACCAAGACTCATAACCTACTCATGAACGACTTAATGACACCTTAATAATATGTTTATAAAGTTAAATGAAGTGTTGGTAACGTTTAAACTCAAGTTAAGATGATTTACACAAGTGTTATGGTCGGTTATGACATTTTCTACATATTTGAAGCATATGGATGTATAGAACAACTAGGAAACTCTTTGGGACTGAAATTTCAGTAGGTTTTGATGAATATTAAAAGTGTTAGTAATGTTTGTTGATGCATGTATGTCCCTAGATCATGATTTGAAATGTAATAGATCTTGTGTGTGTATGATTATGATGTAATGTGTAATGATTAATGAAATGATATGGATTGTTTGTGATTTGTAATGTTTAATATTTCATTAATGAGTCGATATTGAATTGATTAATTGGGTTTATGATTGTTTGAATGGTTACACATCAAGTTATATTAATTAAAACATTCAAATTTAACTTAATGAAGTTCTCATGCGAATGGTGCATGCGAATGGACCACACACATGAATAACTTCATACGATTGACTCAGTCGCACGACTGAACCAGGAGACTGGATCAGTCGTATGATTGACACATAAGATTGGCTCAGTCGCACGACTGAACACTCAGTCATGCGGATGGATCAACCGCATGGTTCAATCGCACGACTGAACCATACTTATGGTCTAGTCGCACGAATGAACAACACTAACCTATAAATAGACCCAATTCGTGGAAAAACGAAAGCATTCATACCATTACGACTCCAGACGTACCCTAGCCGTCCAGAAGCCTCCCAAATCGTTCTCCAAGTTCACAGAACACATTAGATCGATTCCTAATCGACTTCTAACGTTAGATTCAATTCTTGATTGATTCTTCGTGTGTTCTCACTGATTGGATCGCCAATCAAATAGGATTCCGCACTATTTGATCTGGTTTACATGCTAATCACTAGGTATTTCGTTCAAATACCAGGTCCCAACAAGTGGTATCAGAGCTTTGGCTCTTGATTACGTGTGATTCAATCAAGATTGCATAAAAGTTTGTGTTTTTGCACTAAAAACGCAATCTTTGGTGTCAAAAGTGATCTTGGACGTTCCCTGCTCATCAAAGTTTGGTTTCTACGGACTTAGGCAATTAGACCTTGCGAAAATTCGAATTTTTACGGCTGAAACACGTCAAACCTAGAAAATTTGGCAAAACATCAGCTTCAGTCGTACGAGTGACCCATTCGCACGACTGGACTCCATTCGAATTGCCCATTCGCACGATTGGACCTAGTCGCACCTTCATTTGTCCGATTGAACCGTTCGTTCGCATAGCTCATACGCATCAGATTCATTCGCACGACTGAACCAATCGCTCAGTTCAGCCGCACGATTGAACCAGTCGCAGAGTTCATACGCACGACTAGACAATTCGCATCCTTCAGTCGCATCAGTGAAAGTTTGTTTGATTAAACTTAAAGTTATTCGCCATGGAAGATCAGATGTCAGCCTTTACTGCTGGGAAGGACTCTAGGATACAGAACCTGCTGTTGCTTGAGAGTGAGGTGGGTAATCATAATAAACCACCAAAGCTCTTGACTTTAGAAGAGTTTCCCCACTGGAAACAACGTTTTGAGATCTACCTCAATGGTGTGGATCCGAATTTGTGGGAAGCCATCGAGATTGGATATAGTACACCGGTGGGAGCTGATGGAGTTAAGCTAACGTTAGGAGGGATGACGGAAGCGCAAAAAGTTAAATACAATGCAGAGAAAAGAGTTTATGCATTGATTACACAGTCTATCCCAAAAGACATATTCCACCAGTACTCAGAGAATAAGCAGTCCAAGAAACTTTGGGATGAGCTAGAGAAGAGGTACGACGGGAATGCTTCGTTGAAGGCAATCAAGGCCAAGGAGTTAAAGAAGGAATTCGATAACTTCTCATCGATTAGTAACGAGAGTTTAGACGACGTCATCGATAGATTCTACCATTTGATGAGCGAACTGCATACACATGGGGTGGAAACTACCATGGAAGAGAAAGTTAGTAACTTTGCAGACGGATTGCCTGAAAAGTGGGCTTCATTCGTGTCTAACCTGAGACAGAATGGAATGCTTGCAAAGCTGGATATTAATGACTTCATTTTTAAGTTGCGAGAAGAAGCACTAAGGATGAAGTACAGATCTCAGAAGTCTTCGTACACTCAAAATCCAGCTTTGTACAACGCCACGCCTCAAGCTAAGACATTTGGAGCACCTCTTCAACTGCATTTGTGTCTAGCTCGTCGGGTCCTTCACATGCTTCTCGTTCAGGATCAGACACGTCAGGGTCTTCTTGTACCCACTATATTGGATCTGAAGCAAGTGCTACTAAACTGAAGACCGAGAACCTCGGCAATGTGACTGTGGAAGTAGCTCGAGAGCATATGGATCTTTTGGCTGCAGTGGTTCATTCATAAGATGGACTTGTTGCCGGGAAGATTGGAAACTGCCATCTGGCAGACGAGGACTACGAGCAAGTGGACGAAATGGAGCTTGAGAGGATGGACATAATGTGGGCCTTAGCTAGTGCTGTCCGAAGGGCAAAGAAGTTTGTTAAAAAGACCGGACATAACTTGGTAGCTACTAAGGATACCACATTTGGCTTTGACAAGAGCAAAGTGACCTGCTTCAACTGTGGAGAGAAGGGGCACTTCAAGAGAGAATGTGTCAAGCCAAAGAAGACGGGTAACGGGAACCCATTCTCGTCCTTTACTCGCCAAGACAAGCAACCTTCTAGTTCTACTTCATCAAGCAAGGATCCAAAAGCCTTGACTGATCATGATGATGAAGGACAGGATTGGAGCTTTAGGTTTTTCTCACCAGGGGAATCAAACATTGCAAGTGTAAAAGATATTGACGATGATTCCACAAGTGAAGGAGATCTAGCAGTTGAGATAGCAATGTCACATAGTGAAGAAGCAACTGCAACTGAGGTCCGTTACAAGCCTAAAGAGGAAACTTCCATGTCAGAGACAGAAAAGACAGAATCACCAGAACTAGAGACCAACTCAGGTAAGTACTACTGACCAAATGTTTGATAATCATGCTTGTTCTGCTTGTGATACTTTAGGAATAGCATAGATGAAAAATTTGCTAGGTTATTAGATCATAATGATAACTTAGTAAAAGACTTGCAACTGTGCACTAAGGCTAATAGAGTTTTAAAACAAAATGAGCATAGTTATAAAGAAAAGATTGACCTATTGACTAAACAGCTTAGGGAAACCGAAGTAGTTGCCTTTAACCAAGCAAATGACATTAGGTACTATCTAAACTCCCTAGAAGACACTAAGAAGCAAAAGGCAGTTCTAGAAGTAGAAGTAAACTCATTAAAACAGAAACTGCATAGTTGGACTAGTTCTTCACACATAGTTCAACACTTAGTGAGAGAAAGAAACAACGGGGAGGGATTGGGCTACAAAGTGGTTCCACCACCACCTGAGACCTTGATGAACACTAAGACTAGACCAGTAAATAATAACCCCATCAAGGATCACGTGGTGTCTACTCCTCTTGTTAGTGATCCAGATACGTCACTGAGGTATTCACCTCCTCTATCTGAACGAAGAGCTTTGATAGTTTTATTGAGTTGATTTACTACTTCATTCTTGAAGATGTTGAACATTTCAAAAGCTTCATGTTTGTGTGTCATCATGTACATATAACCATAGCAATATAACCGTCGGTAAAGGTAATGAAGTATCTTTCACCATTTCTAGTCATTGTCTTAAAAGGGGCACATACATCGGAATGTATGATCCCAATAAGTCTTTGCCCTCTCGTTAGCCACTAAAGGGCGACTTGGTCATCTTACCTTGTAAACAAGATTCACACTTGTCGAATGAAAAATTTTCATTTGTTTTTCAAAAGACCATTCTTTTGAGGTGTTTGAATCCGATTCTTGTTTATGTGACCAAGATGACAATGCCAAAGATAAGAATCACTTAAACCCATTTTAAGTTTCTTGGTGCTTGTTTGGTATAATGAGCTATTATAGGATGAATCATTATGAACCAATTCATAGATTCCATTAATAGGCATAGCCTTGAAATAAAATACATCATCCATACAAAACATAAATACCATTGTTAACAAACATTAATTCATAACTACATTGTTTTAAAAGGGAAATCGAAATTATGTTCCTAGTCAAACTAGGAGTATACAAATGTTTTTAAGAACAACTTCCAAACCATTTGAAAGTCAAAAATATTGTCTCTTTGGGCTTCGAATCACATTTGCTCCGTTGCCCATGTAGAGACTTGTGTCTCCCTTCTTGAACTGCTTATTTCTTTTGATCCCCTGCAACAAATTGCAAATATGAGTTCCACATCCGGTATCTAATACCCATATGTTTGAGGAAATAACATTTCAACCAATGTGAATCATGAAAGTTGAACCTGAGGTTTGCCCAGCATCCCTCTTGTTTCTCAACTCTTTGAGATAGGTTGGACAATTCCTTTCCAATGTCCATCTTCACCACACTCAAAACATTGATCGTTCTCCGTTACCTTAGGCTTCTTAAGCTTAGGCTTTGGAGGTTCCGTTTTAACCTTTCCTTTCCCCTTTCCTTTGATGTACCCCTTTCCTTTGCAAACATTTGCCTTGGGATCGGGGAATGGCCTTTTCTTATTGCCTTCCTCATTGATCGAGAGAACAGGTAGAACCTTTCTACCCATTCCTGCCTAGGCTGTTTTGAGCATTGCGTGAAGCTCACCAATACTCTTGTCCCATCCGTTCATATTGTAATTCATTATGAATGTCTCAAACCATTTAGTTAGGCCATTAAGGATCAAATCCGTGGCCCGCTCTTTTAAGATGGGACAATTAAGCCTTTCGAGGCGATCAACGTGGCTTTTCATCTTAAGTACATAAGATGATACCGATTGGGTTTCTTCCATGCGACACGCATGAAGCGTTCGAACCGTTTCGAAGCGCTCTACCCTAGCTTGTTGAAGGAACATTTCCTTCAAGGTGGTAATTATGCCATATGCCCCAAGATTCTCCAAATCCTTTTGGAGTTTGGGAATCATAGTTCCCAACATGAGGCAGGAAACCTGCATGGAATCCTCAGTGTATTGAAGCCAATCATTATAGGCCTCAACATCCTCGAGGTCGGGTTGGTCAGGAATAGGATCATCAAGGACATAGGCCCTTTTCTCTTCCTTGAGAACAATTCTCAAGTTTCGATACCAGTCCATAAAGTTATTATGGTTAAGACGATCCCTTTCCAAGATGGTTCTCAGTGATAGGGTAGGGACGGTCGGGGTGGTAGCATTATGTTTGCAGCCATTTCTACAAAATTACAAAGTTCATTTTAGTATTTCTGAAAAATTGCATTTTAATTATTAATACCCTTTACACGTCTCATAGACAATTAATAATTAAAATCTAGAATCCAACGTTACATTTAAATGATGGTTAGGTGACCTTTATCCCATTATTTAAATTAATAAGGTAGTCAACATTTGACAATTGCAACCTATTGCAACTTCTAGCTTTATGGGATTCGTTAAACATCTTATGTTTAGTCGGCATGTAAAATCCCATCAACACCATTGTACGCCATGCTTCGGTGACCCTATGCACATGGTTTCCAATTCAAGTCGTCCTACTTACACACACGTGTGAGTTTACACATACAAGTGGTTAGGTGACCTTTATCCCACAAATAGGTTAAGCCCACCTCAAACACACAAGTTCCCTAAAAGTGGTTAGGTGACCTTTATCCCACAAGTAGTTCTCAAGTGATTCGAGTGTCGTGTAAAAGGATGGTGTTAAACTTTTTCCAAAGGGATTTAAGTTTCCATTAATTCTAGTTATGAAAACTCTATGTACCTTGTATTCGCATGCTTTCAAATACATGGTACCCTATCCTTCCATTTTTAATAAAACCTCTTTTATTTTGAAATCATTAATCCTTTTAATCACCTTTTATTAGTCACTTAATGATTAGGAACCAAAAAATTCAGCTTGTTATGATAATTTATTTAGATTGTTAAGCATATCCATATATCAAACAATCAACATAAAATGAATAATCAAACAAGCATATATAAAACAACCACATGTGCATAACCATAGCCACTAGTTGACAACACTTGTTTGCCATCACAAGTGTTGTCATTTGGTCTTTCCTAAGGGTTGAACAAAACACAAAAGATGAGATCTCCAAAGACCCCCACTTGAACTTGCATCCAAATGCTTCAAGTCCTTCTCTTTGTGTCTTCCTTTTGTGCTTCCATCTTGTGCATCTTCTTTTACAAAATTTATATCCTAATACAAATTTTCTAATAAAAGAAAACACACTTAATCTATCTATTACATTGCCATTGAATGAATAAATAAATTACATCCAAATACAAACACAAAAGAATAATATTACAACCCATTATGAATGAAATCAACCAAAACAAACATCCATTCAAAACCAAATCAACACAAGGTCAAGGCTAGGTTATGCACCAATATGAAACATCATATACAACATTCAAGAACCAAATAAATCCCCATATGACCCTAAATTTTCAGCCAACATAAACCAAGAATTTAGGGTGTTTTGTCCAAACAAAAAACACATCAACCACTTGATATCTTTCTTTCAAGGTTTAATCACAAGCATGTTAGATATAACCTTGAAAGGTTGGGGATTTATAACATCACCACAAAACAACCCCTATAAGGTTGTTAAAGCCCCATAAAACCAATGTTACAAGGACAAATGAAACTAGTCATCCACATATCCGGCCCTAGATGCCAATGTTGGGTTTGTTGGACCATATCAAAGTAGTTTAACCATTTAAACTTGAAAACGCAGCGGATTTAAAACCTTAATATTATCATTAGTAATCTGAAAATTAAGGCTCATATCATGACAACAACAACCCAAGAACATAAGGATCATTTATATGTGTATGAACTAGCTATCAAGAACAAAATACAACCAAAACAAGTCATACAAACTACCTTTTGTAGAGCTGCAGAAAAACGAATTTGGGTGAAGAAGATGAGGTTCTTGAATGACCAAAACACCAAGGAGAGGTGTCCTCAAGCATCCATACCCACAAGCATCAAGCAAACACCTTGTTGCTAGGATTTTAACACCAATCCGAACCAAGATGAGCTGAAAATCGAATTTTCAGCTTTGAACACCTTCAAGAAAGTAGAGAGAAAGTGGGATCTTGGTCCTTTGCATGTGAGAGAGAGAATAGAGGATGTGTGTGTGTTTTCTTGGAGTATGGTTTCTCAAAACAAACAAGACCCACTCCCCATAAAGGGGACGCCGAAAGTTTGTAATGAGATAGGGTTTTCCCCCCAAAACCAAACTCGAATTTTTATAAACTAGTTGTTTAAAATAGATATATAATTAACCTTTTAATTATATAACACATACACACTTTTATTATTTGATGTTATTTAACTAAATTAAACAACATTACAAATATTATCCATGAACAAAATATCCATATAGGTTGTTCAATCTCATATGCAACTTCTTTAGAAAACCCATTTTCTAAATTGGTATATTTATTTAATTGCATGATCATATCATCAATTAAATATTATTTGGTGTTTGCTAAGCTTGTTATTGGGTATGACCCGACTTGGATCATAACGTACTAACCACATCAATGTTCTATATGTCTTGGGCATAAAGAATCCAACAATTTGTTTGTTTCTTTGTTCTTCCTTGAAGTGGTTCTGAGAAGCTTGTACAAGTCATTAGTGGATAGGAGATCCAGTCTATCACTCTGAATGACATGTACCCTCTGTTGCGTCCCCCTGAAAAGAGTTAATTGACGGGAGTTATAGTCATACTCCCATCTAACTATGGATTCTAGTGCAGGACCTTCAACCATTTGTAGAAAGGTTTTGCCTTTGGTTGTTGATCCCTTCCTTTTCTCCCTCCTCTAGTTTCTGGTCCTAGCTGTTAGCTCGGCCATATGAAGACTGCCTAAATGATTTTTGATATGAGCAGCTACATCAGAGTTTAAAGGGTTGGAGAATGGCTTCTCTGCTAACTCCGCAATATCAAATCTGCTCAAGTGTAGCAGAGATGAGGTACTTAGCCTGTTGAGCTCTCCATTCTCTCTTTCAACAACAAAGTTGTGAGAAGAGTCTTCAAACCTCCACTGGATGATCTTCTTCCTAGGTGCAAGAGGTTGTCTTGGCACCCGGTCACCTTTCGTGGTATCCAGCAGAGTCACCAGCCTTCTCCTTAACTTCTTTTCTTCCTCATTCAAAGTGTCTGAATTGAGGCCAGGGAGATTTGCAGCTTGGTCCGATGTTCCTCTGGACAGATCAAGAAGTTGATCTCTAGTGAGGGAACATGAGGATCCCTCCACATAAGTCAAATTGACTGAATCCTCCTCACAAGAGATGTCGCTCAGGGTTGTGCAATTGATGACCTTTGTCTTGATTGCCTTGAACTCCTCTAAGGGGAGATGTTTAGAAGGCTGAGGGGATGGTTTGAGGGGTTGTTGGGTAGGTTGAGGTGTTTGGGTTTTGGCTAGTGTTTTGGGTTGGAGGATGGGTAGTTTAGGTGGTTGAGGTGAAGAGGTTGGTAGGGGTGATGGTGTAGGTTCAGGGGTGTATGGTTCAATGGTTGGTTCAGTTTTGATGGGGAATGGAAAGGGAATTGGTTCAGGTTGTGGTTGGGTTTGAAGTTGGGGTTGAGTAGTTTATTTGAAGATCATCCGTTCTCCCCTTCTATACATCTCTTTCCTCTTCCCCGAGCGAATGTCAACCTTTATGTCACTGACATGTCGCTGGAGGGTCTTTTTAGACATAGGACCCACCTGCCTGCCAGAGAAGCCATGAGCCCGGAGATAGCTCTTCATCCAGGCCTTCTCACCTATCTCATTGGCAGCAGCTAGTCCTGCTTCCTCTTCATTCTTCTTCTTTAGCATTAGCTTTTCCCTGTTAGCTTTCTTTCTCTCTTTCTCCATTTGATCTTGCTCTTTGTTGAAGAGCCATAAGATCGTATCATTGTTGTGTGGAGATAATTCTTCTAGAGAGAAACCTCTAGAGATTAGGAAAGTTATCCTTTCCCTCCTGAGCTGCTGATCAGCTTCTCTTTCTTTCCTCTCCCTTTCTTCTTCTAAGGCCAACCTTGTTGCCTCTTCTCTTTGCTGTTTTTGCAGCAAAGTTGCCTTTTCCAGCTCAACTAACTCCTTTAGTGGAAGCAGGAGTACATCTTCACTCGCAGCTCCTATACTGACAAGTCTATCAATGATCTCTACTCTTCTTCTACTGTTGACTGCCTCCTGCTTGGCTGCAGCTGCTTTGCAACTGGCAGCTAGCAGTTTTCCAGTTGGAAGTCTACCTTTTCTTTTGAGTTTTTCTAACCTTTCTTCCTCTTGAAGCTCTTTCTTAGTCATCTTCCTATTTCCTTTGATGTCTTTGGAAGTGCTAGACTTTGGGGGTTCTTGGATTGAAGGTTCAGGTTGAGTAGTAGACATGGAAGCTGGAGTTAATGCTGATGTTTGAGCTAGGGGTTGGGTGAGAAAATCCTCCCTATTAACCTCAGATGCAAGTTCTAGGATTGCATCTTTGACTATTAGCTCATCGGATAAGGAGAATAGTCCTTCCGCAGCTGCAATCTCAGCTTCGGAAGATTGAAATTGTTCTTTCGAGGCTTTGACTTGTGCTTCGGAAGTCTGTGAGAATGCACTATCTGTCCCAACAATCTCAGTTGCTGGGCCATCAGTCCTTGTTTCCCCTTCGAAGTTAATCTCAGGTTCCACTTGGACCTTAGGTTGACGAACTTCCTCAATAGTGGTAGAAGGTGCATTTAACCTCTAAAGCTCTTGAGCTCCCAAGTAGATCACAGACAGATCAGGACTTGGCTGTTCAATAAGTGATTCCAACAGGAACTTGTTGAATAACCTATTGAGATCGGTGAGCATCCTTTGATCCATTTGAATTACAACTGGAGGAGGCTTAGGAAAAACTAAAGCTTGTTGCATAGGATATTTTGAGCTTAGGGAAGTGAGAGCTTGACTTTGTGGCGCCTTTTGTCTTTGGCTTTGTCCCTGAACACTCTCTCCCTTTTTGGTAGCATCATCCTGAGAGCTTGATGAGCTAGAGGAAGAGGTCAAAGAGACCTGAATTGGTACGTGCCTAACAGTCCTCTCAATCTGTTTCTCATCTAGTTTAGCCTTGAGATTTTCAATCTCAAGTTGCTAAATGGCAGACCTATCCTCTAAAGACCTAACCTTAGATTCAATATATGAGACATTAGAAAGTAGGTCTTCAATGGTGAGTTGCAGTCTTCCCTCATCTTCTTTTGAAGAATCACGAGGACCATCAACACCTTCTAAACCGTGAGTTACATCAAGTGTAAGCTCATGTTGTTGGTTTTGGGACATTTCACTTGTTTTCTTCATTTTTCACCTAAAAACCTTGCTTTTTTTTCCTTGTTGTAGCAGAAACTTCTCACCATCACTTTGTTCTTAAGTAGTTCCCAACATTCTTGAAGGTAAATCTCATGTTATGTTAGTAATTCTTGAGGTGGAAACCAATTTCCACCATGAAAACCCTCTTTTTGGGTGTTTTGGTATCATCTAGCTTGTGAAAGTTGCAACTCTTGTAAACCAAACTTGTGACCTGCATTTTTATGAGTTAATGGACTCCCAAGAACTTGTTTTTTTTTAAAGTTCCAAAAGGCTACATACTCGAACCCATGGTTATTACATGGATTACACCTTGAAACCCTTCTTTCTACATGTAACAACACCCTTTAAGCATTTGTTTGAAAAACCCTTTCAACCAAGACTCATAACCTACTCATGAACGACTTAATGACACCTTAATAATATGTTTACAAAGTTAAATTAAGTGTTGGTAACGTTTAAACTCAAGTTAAGATGATTTACACAAGTGTTATGGTCGGTTATGACATTTTCTACATATTTGAAGCATATGGATGTATAGAACAACTAGGAAACTCTTTGGGACTGAAATTTCAGTAGGTTTTGATGAATATTAAAAGTGTTAGTAATGTTTGTTGATGCATGTATGTCCCTAGATCATGATTTGAAATGTAATAGATCTTGTTTGTCTGATTATGATGTAATGTGTAATGATTAATGAAATGATATGGATTGTTTGTGATTTGTAATGTTTAATATTTCATTAATGAGTCGATATTGAATTGATTAATTGGGTTTATGATTGTTTGAATGGTTACATATCAAGTTATATTAATTAAAACATTCAAATTTAACTTAATGAAGTTCTCATGCGAATGGTCCATGCGAATGGACCACACGCATGAATAACTTCATACGATTGACTCAGTCGCACGACTGAACCAGGAGACTGGATGTCGTATGATTGACACATAAGATTGGCTCAGTCGCACGACTAAACATTCAGTCGTGCGGATGGATCAACCGCATGGTTTAATCGCACGACTGAACCATACTTATGGTCCAGTCGCACGAATGAACAACACTAACCTATAAATAGACCCAATTTGTGGAAAAACAAAAGCATTCATACCATTACGACTCCAGACGTACCGTAGCCGTCCAGAAGCCTCCCAAATCGTTCTCCAAGTTCACAGAACACATTAGATCGATTCCTAATCGACTTCTAACGTTAGATTCAATTCTTGATTGATTCTTCGTGTGTTCTCACTGATTGGATCGCCAATCAAATAGGATTCCGCACTATTTGATCTGGTTTACACGCTAATCACTAGGTATTTCGTTCAAATACCAGGTCCCAACAAGTGGTATCAGAGCTTTTGCTCTTGATTACGTGTGATTCAATCAAGATTGCATAAAAGTTTGTGTGTTTGCACTAAAAACGCAATCTTTGGTGTCAAAAGTGATCTTGGACGTTCCCTGCTCTTCAAAGTTTGGTTTCTACGGACTTAGGCAATTAGACCTTGCGAAAATTCGAATTTTTACGGCTGAAACACGTCAAACCTAGAAAATTTGGCAAAACAGCAGCTTCAGTCGCACGAGTGACCCATTCGCACGATTGGACTCCATTCGCATTGCCCATTCGCACGATTGGACCTAGTCGCACCTTCATTCGTCCGATTGAACCGTTCGTTCGCATAGCTCATACGCATCAGATTCATTCGCACGACTGAACCAATCGCTTAGTTCAGCCGCACGATTGAACCAGTCGTAGAGTTCATACGCACGACTAGACCATTCGCATCCTTCATTCGCATCAGTGAAAGTTTGTTTGATTAGAGTTAAAGTTATTCGCCATGGAAGATCAGATGTCAGCCTTTACTGCTGGAAAGGACTCTAGGATACAGAACCTACAGTTGCTTGAGAGTGAGGTGGGTAATCATAATTAACCACCAAAGCTTTTGACTTTAGATGAGTTTCCCCACTGGAAACAACGTTTTGAGATCTACCTCAATGGAGTGGATCCGAATCTGTGGGAAGCCATCGAGATTGGATATAGTACACCGGTGGGAACTGATGGAGTTAAGCTAACGTTAGGAGGGATGACGGACGCGCAAAAAGTTAAATACAATGCAGAGAAAAGAGTTTATGCATTGATTACACAGTCTATCCCAAAAGACATATTCCACCAGTACTCAGAGAATAAGCAGTCCAAGAAACTTTGGGATGAGCTAGAGAAGAGGTACGACGGGAATGCTTCGTTGAAGGCAATCAAGGCCAAGGAGTTAAAGAAGGAATTCGATAACTTCTCATCGATTGGTAACGAGAGTTTAGACGACGTCATCGATAGATTCTACCATTTGATGAGCGAACTGCATACACATGGGGTGGACACTACCATGGAAGAGAAAGTTAGTAACTTTGCAGACGGATTGCCTGAAAAGTGGGCTTCATTCGTGTCTAACCTGAGACAGAATGGAATGCTTGCAAAGCTGGATATTAATGACTTCATTCTTAAGTTGCGAGAAGAAGCACTAAGGATGAAGTACAGAGCTCAGAAGTCTTCGTACACTCAAAATCCAGCTTTGTATAACGCCACGCCTCAAGCTAAGACATCTGGAGCACCTCTCCAGACTGCATTTGTGTCTAGCTCGTCGGGTCCTTCACATGCTTCTCCTTCAGGATCAGACACGTCAGGGTCTTCTTGTACCCACTATATTGGATCTGAAGCAAGTGCTACTAAACTGAAGACCGAGAACCTCGGTAATGTGACTGTGGAAATAGCTCGAGAGCATATGGATCTTTTGTTGCATTGGTTCATTCATATGATGGACTTGTTGCCGGGAAGATTGGAAACTGCCATCTGGGAGACGAGGACTACGAGCAAGTGGACGAAATGGAGCTTGAGAGGATGGACATAATGTGGGCCTTAGCTAGTGCTGTCCGAAGGGCAAAGAAGTTTGTTAAAAAGACCGGACAGAACTTGGTAGCTACTAAGGATACCACATTTGGCTTTGACAAGAGCAAAGTGACCTGCTTCAACTGTGGAGAGAAGGGGCACTTCAAGAGAGAATGTGTCAAGCCAAAGAAGACGGGTAACGGGAACCCATTCTCGTCCTTTACTCGCCAAGACAAGCAAGCTTCCAGTTCTACTTCATCAAGCAAGGATCCAAAAGCCTTGTGTGCTCATGATGATGAAGGACAGGATTGGAGCTTCAGGTTTGTCTCACCAGGGGAATCAAACATTGCAAGTGTAGAGGATATTGATGATGATTCTGCGAGTGAAGGTGATCTAGCAGTTGAGATAGCGATGTCACACAGTGAAGAAGCAACTGCCACCGAGGTCAGTTACAAGCCTAAAGAGGAGACTTCCACGTCAGAGACAGAAAAGACAGAATCACCAGAACCAGAGACATCTGATGCTACGTTGATGGCTAACTCTTCTGAACCAACTCAGGTAAGTACTACTGACCAAATGTTTGATAATCATGCTTGTTCTGCTTGTGATACTTTTAGGAATAGCATAGATGAAAAATTTGCTAGGTTATTAGATATTAATGATAACTTAGTAAAAGATTTGCAACTGTGCACTAAGGCTAATAGAGTTTTAAAACAAAATAAGCATAGTTATAAAGAAAAGATAGACCTATTGACTAAACAGCTTAGGGAAACCGAAGTAGTTGCCTTTAACAAAGCAAATGACATTAGGTACTATCTAAACTCCCTAGAAGACACTAAGAAGCAAAAGGCAGTTCTAGAAGTAGAAGTAAACTCATTAAAACAGAAACTGCATAGTTGGACTAGTTCTTCACACATAGTTCAACACTTAGTGAGAGAAAGAAACAACGGGGAGGGATTGGGCTACAAAATGGTTCCACCACCACCTAAGACCTTGATGAACACTAAGACTAGACGAGTAAATAATAACCCCATCAAGGATCACGTGGTGTCTACTCCTCTTGTTAGTGATCCAGATACCTCATGTTCATCTATTGAATCTGGAAACAAACAAAAGGAGGCCACTTCAAAGGCAAAGGGTGAATTGCCTTGTGTTAATCTGGAAAAGGAATTTGAAAAGGTTAACTTAAAGTCTGGGTCAAACAGAGTCAAATCAGAACCTAAAAGGAATTCTAATGTTAATTTTTCACATGCTTCAAGTCAAAAACCAGTTAACCAAAAAGAGAAAGATGTTAAACAGGTCAAAACAGTTAACTTTGTTAAACCAGAGAAAACATCAAAAGAACCAGAGTCTAAACCTAAAGTGATTGATGTTACTAGAGTGTCACACACTTCTCCACAAAGAAAGTTTAATCATAAAGTTGACAGCAGGTCATGCTACAATTGTGGAGAATGTGGACACATTGCTTCCTATTGCCCTTTCTATCAGACGCCTAGGAAGAAGATTGAACTTCAGGACTCTAAGCCTAGGTCTTCTAAGAGGAGCTCTCTGACTCCACCTAGAAGAACTAGTGAACCAAAAGTTCAACCTGTAAGCCAGTCGACTGTTTATCACAAACAGGCCTTACACAAATCTGGCTTATGGAAAGAGAATTCATCCTGCGTGTCTGATACTGATGACAAGAAAGAACCTGAGCTACCCTCACCCTCTAAGGGTCAATGGGTGGAATTTATGATGTGTGATGCCTCTGGGAAACCCAAGCCGGTAAAGGCTTGGGTTCCTAACCTAAACTAATTCTTTACTTTGTATGTGCAGGGTGTTCGATACAGTGCTGAGACTAACACGTGGATTGTAGACAGCGGAGCATCTAGGCACATGACAAGAATTAGGGCCCTTTTATCAAACGTCAAGCAAATAAAAGGAGGGCATGTTTCTTTTGCTGGAAACAAGGGAGGCTATATCACAGCTCAAGGAGAAGTGGAAAATCAGAAAGTTAAGTTTGATAAGGTGAACTACGTTCAACAACTTCAAAATAACTTACTTTCTGTTTCCCAAATCTGTGATAAAGGATTTAAGGTCATCTTCGACAACAAGAAGTGTTACGTGCTGAAGAAAGACTACGTGATCCCAGAGGACCAAGTTCTGATGACTGCTTCAAGATATAAAGACCTTTATGTCTTGGATCTGTCAACAGCTGCTACAACGGATCATGAGGTTCAGTGCTTTCTATCTAAAGCTACTGAGAAGGATTCCATCTCCTGGCATAGGAGAATGGGACACATTAGTCAAAGGAAGATGAATCACTTGATTCAGAAGGATCTTGTGAGAGGAGTTAATGTCAAGAACTTCCAGCTTCCTGACTTTTGTGTACCTTGCAAGAAAGGCAAACAGACGAAGAAGTCTCATAAGGAAAAGAAAGTTCATTCAATAGAACTTCCTCTTGAACTTCTACACATGGATCTGTTTGGTCCAGTCAGTACAAAGAGCATTGCAGGCGACTTGTACTGATTTGTGGTCACTGATGACTACTCAAGGTTCACTTGGGTAATGTTTCTAAATCCAAATCAGAAACATTTGAGTCATTCAAGGAGTTAGTAACCACACTGGAATCTCTCTACAAGCTGAAGGTTAGACAAGTACGCTCAGACAACGGGATGGAATTCAAGAACCAGTGGATGGAGGCATACTGCAAGGAAAAGGGAATTGTGCATCAATTCACTTTCGCCTACATGCCTCAGATGAATGGAGTTGCTGAGAGAAAGAACAAAAGCTTGATAGAGACAGCACGGACTATGCTGGCAGACTCGAAACTGCCTATCCAATTCTGGAATGAGGCAGTGGCGAATGCATGTTATACACTGAATCGAGTCCTGATAGTCAAGCGCCACGGAAAGACATGTTACGAGCTACTACAAAGACGCAAACCTAATTTGGAGTATCTTGAACCTTTTGGCGCGCCGTGCACACTTCTGAAGAAGACACAAGAAGGAAAATTCAGCGAGAAGGCGGATGAAGGAATCTTTCTAGGATACAACATACCGAACAAGCAAGTTTACAACAACTCAACGGGACTTGTAGAAGTGTGGTGTAATGTTGACGTTCAGAGATATACCACACCACCTACTGGCAAAGGACCCGCCTAGTTCTTCGTCTATGATGGATTCTTCAAGTCCTTCAACATCCCTCTCTCTCCCTCGGATGACGAGTTAGCTACTAGAATGATGTATGACATCTTGAATACACCATCTAGCTCACAGGGAGAATCATCTACTAAGTCAGGGGGAGTAGTCGATGACAATGACTCCTCCTCTGAAGATGAAGCTGAAGCAGATGACCAGAACAGGCAGGAGGAACAGGTTCCAGTTCCTGAAAGTCCACAATCATCTACCAGTGATGCACCTTCGGCTTCGGAACCTCAAACTCCAACTACTTCAGATGTAGAACCAAATGTTCATAACCTTGACTCTGAGGTAGCTGTTCCTACTACTCCAGGATCACGACTTAATGTCTATCATCCCCTAGACAATGTCATTGGGGATGTCAGATTAGGAGTACAAACCCGAAATCAGCTATATTCAGCTGATTACGCCTCGGTTATGGAGAAGGGTTACATTCATGATGGTGCTTATCGGTGTTTTGTCTCGCAGTTTGAGCCAAAATATGTCAGTGATGCACTAAATGATAAGGCGTGGGTGAGTGCCGTGCAAGAAGAACTTCTTCAGTTCAAGAAGTTAGGAGTGTGGACTCTGGTTGATAGACCTAAAGGTGCTAAAGTCATTGGCACCAAATGGGTACTGAAATGCAAGAAGGATGACCAAGGGGTCATTATCAGGAACAAAGCTCGATTGGTGGTTCAGGGTTTTCGCCAAGTCGAGGGGATCGACTACAATGAGGTGTTTGCACCCGTGGCAAGGATGGAAGCCATTCGTAACTTCCTTGCCTATGCATCATACACGAAGATTAAAGTCTACCAATTAGATGTGAAGAGTGCATTCCTTCATGGGGAAATCAGAGAAACAGTCTATGTCAGTCAACCCGAGGGATTTGAAGATCCTTATCATCGGGATAGAGTTTACAAGCTCGACAAGGCTTTATACGGGCTTCATCAAGCTCCACGAGCTTGGTATGAGAAACTCTCGACTCATCTTGTGAAACACGGCTTTCGCAGGGGAGTCATTGATTGCATGCTGTTTATTAAAGAAAAGGATGGCGACCTACTGCTCGTACAGATCTATGTTGATGACATAATCTTCGGTTCAAAGAACGAAGAGTTAGGCAAAGAGTTTGAAGCAGTTATGAAGAAAGAGTTTGAGATGAGTGCTATGGGGGAGATGAAGTTCTTTCTCGGGTTACAGGTGGATCAGACTCCAAATGGGATCTTTCTACATTAGACCAAGTATGTAGGAGACATTCTCAGTCGCTTTGACATGGAGAATGCTTCTGCTGCTGGGACTCCACTTGCTACGAATCACGATATAGCACCTGATGAAAATGGAGATCTTGTAGATGCCACGATGTACCGAGGAATGATTGGATCCCTCATGTATCTCACTGCCTCAAGACCTGATATCATGTATGCTACATGTTTATGTTCTAGATATCAGGCTAAGCAAGGTCAACCATCTGATCGGGGTCAAGAGGATTTTTCGTTATCTGAAGGGTACACCCACACTTGGGTTGTGGTATCCTCATGATGATGACTTTGAGCTTACCGCGTATATGAATTCGGATTACGGGGGCTGCAAGATGAACTAGAAGTCTACATCAGCAGGGTGTCAATTCTTTGGGAGAAGACTAGTTACCTGGCAGTGTAAGAAGCAGACATCGGTTGCATTGTCAACCTGTGAAGCTGAATATGTTGCTGCTGCAAGTTGCTGTTCACAAATCATCTGGATTCAACAGCAAATGCGGGATTACGGTTTAAAGTTTTCTTCTACTCCTATTTTTGTTGATAACTCTGCTGCAATTGCAGTAACTAAAAATCCGGTCCAACATCCAAAGACCAAACACATGGGTATTAAATACCATTTCATAAGAGACTGTTTTGAAAATAACTTAATTGATGTGGTAAAAATTAATACTGATTTTCAACACGCTGACCTCTATACTAAAGCCTTTGATAAACCACGTTTTCAATATTTGCTAGAGGTCAACGGTGTTAAAAAGAAAAGTGAGGTTATTCCTGATGATGATCATGTGTAGTCCGATGTAGTTTAGTTAAATTTTTCTGGTTTATTTTATTTTATTTGTTTATTTTAGTCTGTTTAATTTAAACTCATGTTATTTCGCTGTTTATTAAAATCCTAAAATAATTAAACCAGTAATGATTTTAGTATTTTAGGGGGAGAATATGTCAGCAAGTAACATTAAAAAAAAAACGAGAGAGAAGGAGTGGCTAGCTGATATAAGGTAGATCGTATCTGTGATACAGATTCAAAACCTTTGGAAAATGATAGTACACAGGAACAAATCAAGAGGGGCTTTAAAAGTTAATTTTAGAAAAGATGCAAAAATTCAAAGTATAAGTATGTGTAGTCTAAGCAATATAAAAGGGAAGATGATAGAAAAACTGGTAACTCCTAAGGTAACACCAAGAAAGTAGACCTAGAGGTTGATAGACCACAAATGACATGTCGGTAGATTCAACACAATAGATGATTAGACCTGACTGGAGATCTCAAGATCAAACTAAGTTGTTCAACTGACTGTGGGCTTCCATCTTATCACTGGTTAACACAATCGACAATATTCCAATAAGGGGTAATGAGCATGTAAACGCCACAAATGTGTGCGGATGACCATAATTAGAGCAAAGCAAGAAAAAAATTGAAAGAGAAATGCTATAAAGCTAATGACTTATGTTGTTGGTGCATTTTGTGCAAAAGAAAATAAGTTGCTCTAACAAGGAGATATGTTGTGTGCCTCTCTGCTGTGCGATGGCACTGACCTGAGGATAAGCATAACCTAGATATTCTAGAATTCATTGTTGTTTGCCGCCTCTCTGCTGTGCGATGGCACTAACCTGAGGACTGGCTTTTCTTTGAAAGCTCTAAGAATAGTCTCTTCTTGTAATAATACCCGTAGACCGCTCAAAAGCTCCTGAGGAATGTTGATTACCATATAATTGGGATCCACAAATGTTAGTTGAAATAATTAAACCTAAAACAATCACCAGTCTGTGTCAAAAGTCTGTGTATGGATTTAAGTGGACAAATATATTGACAATCATTGTGGCTGCAATTCTCGAAAGTTCAAATCAATGTGAAAATCTAAGAGTTCCAGTATGATTCCCTAAAGTTGCTAATGACTCTGGATCAACACCAAGAATTGAGCATCAAAAGATTTTGATAACAAGTCCCAAATGATTTGACTTGCCTGTATGATTCCAAAATTGAATTGGTCCAGGTGTGGTCAATCCAAGTTGAAGCTGTCTATTCAAGAACCAAATCCCGTAGATGTCCATCTTAGGATTTATCTCTCACAAAAAGCCAAAAATAAGTCTTGTTCTGAGTATTTAGTTTAAATTTTCTTAGTTAGTTAGTCGTTTTAGTTTGATAGTTTGTCGGACTACATCATGATAATCAGTAACGAATCAACTCACTAAAAGGGTCATGTCTGAGATGACCACATGTGCTTTAAATGTTTAAAAGGGTCACGTCTGAGGTGACTAAATTGCTTAAAAAGATCACGTCTGAGGTGATCAAATAGTTGTCAAGTTAAAATGATCATGTCTGAGATGATCAAAAGCTCATAAGGTAAATTTCAAAAGTTAAAAGGGTTTTAAATGTAAATTGGTAAAAATGGCAGAAAATTAACTAAGTGTAACCCATTCGCACGATTGGACCATGAGAATGGACCAGCCATGCGAATGGCTCCCACTCGCACGAATGGACATGAGATTGAGCCATTCACACGAATGGCTTATCAGAATGACCCATTCGACCGATTGGAAGGGGGCGAATGAGTCAGTCGACCGACTGAGACTCATTCGGTCAACTGAACATGCAAATGAAAGGCACGAATGAGTCAGTCGACCGACTGAACCTCAGTCGGTCAACAGCATGCGACTGACTGGGCCAATCGCACGATTGAGCCTCAGTCGCCCGAATGAACTGAGCGAATGAGGCCAGTCGGCCGATTGAACTCAGCTTCAGTATTTAAAGGGCACAGTCGATCACATTTCATTCATCACACCCCAATCGCTCTTAAACCACACACCCTACCGTTATTCTGCCAAAATTTCATTAGACCCTGTTTTCATCTTGATTCTGATCCACTGAATCTCGTTATTGATTATACAGGTAGTTTGAAGTTCCAACTGACCGAAAACTGAAGAATTTAAACCCTAATTTGGGTTATTCGACTGTAAAACAAGAACCGAGACTTAAATGACCTAATAACCTGCTAAAACTATGCAGAATGAAAAAAATTAAGCTTAATAGGTTATTAGTAACAAGAATGCGAGTCTATTGAACCGGTTATCCATGTTAAAACACCTGTTTTGTTAAAGATTCGAACGGAAGGCGACTAAACTATAGGACAGGCGACTGGTCGCCCGGATGAACTCCAATCGCACGATTGAAACTTGCGATTGGGTCAATCGCCCGAATGAACCATGCGTTTGAGCTCAGTCGGCCGACTGAACCATTCGCAGACTCAGTCAGCAGACTGAACTCAATCGCATATCTCATTGACCAGAATGAGCTCAGTCGCATGAAAGGACAGCCGACTAAACTTCAGTCGCATGACTCATTTGCATGAATGAATCAGAATGAATTTCAACATTATACTTAGAACAGAATTTTAATGTAGTGTGTACTAATGGTTCTATGTCATGTGTTTTCAGGATAATGGCTGAGAGATGGTCCATAAATCCAAAGCACAACATCTGTGCTCATTTGGATCACACTACTAGGAACGGGGCTGAGTTCACCGATATTATAGCCTTCCGCAGACGTTCCCGGATCCATAAGGCTATCTCTACTCCTTGCACGCCCTGCAGATCACTACATCAGGCATTCTGGGAGAATGCCTCTGTGGATCGCTCTCGTGAGCCCTACAGTGTTCGAAGCTCTATTCTGGGTCATGATATCGAGGTCACTGCTACTGACATCCAGAGGGTTCTAGAGTTTGGAGATGATACTAATCATCCTACCAGATTACATCCACTGACCGTGAGAGGATGCTTTCTGAGGATCAAGTACGTTGGGGACATAAACTCAGGTGTGCTCAACAAGAGCAACCTGTGCCCCCAGTACAAGTACTTAGCCCATGTGATCCTTAAGTGCGTTGCTTCGAGGAGGGGTGGGTTCGACGACCTCTCAGACCAGATCCAAAATGCCTACGTGGCACTGGTGCTGAACCACCCCTTCAGCTTTTCTAGTATGATTTTCTCCTATCTGGTGGAGAACTTGGAGGCAAAGGGAAAGGAGGGGTTTTGTATGTACCCTAGGTTTTTACAGCTCATCTTCAACGAGAAGCTGCCACATCTGCCCAAAGATAGTCATGATGCAGTTGCACTGGAGATCATGGATGATACGACTCTGGGTCGGATGAGGGTTTATAGGGGGAAGCAGGTGAAGCCCCAAGTTAAGAGATTGATTGGCCACCTGGCCAACGAGAGATATGTGGCCCCAGGCAGACGCAAATGGCGTCATGAGGACAGTGACTCTGATGATGAGAGGCTGTTACTCCCAGAGCATGACTCTGACGATGATGATAGTGGAGACGTTGGGGACGATATGCCTGCTCCACCGAGAGGCACTGTGTCAGATGTTATACCCCCAGTGTCTGCCCTAGCTGGAGATGTTGCTGAGTCAGCTGGATTTCATCAGGATTTTGTTCATGGTGCTGAGGAAGAGGAGGAGTCTGATGAGGAGCCCCTAACGCGAACTGTGGGAAGCAAAGTTGTTCCCTTAGAACATGGGCTACGGGTGGTTGGTGAACACCCGTGAGACTCCAGAGAGACTGATACTGACCCGAGTTATGCACCGGGTTCTGCAGGCAGGGTTGTAGGGGGAGCATCCACCTCCACAGGGACGAGGAGGAAGAGGATGGCTTAGCCCTATGGTCTGAAGAAGAAGAAGCGTCGGTTGACCTTCGTTACCACCATAGCCTCTCCTTCCACCACCACAACCACCACTACCACCTCCACAGCTATACCATCCACCACCACAGCCACCACATCCACCACAGCTACCACAGCCACCACCATACCTACCACCACAGTACAGATCCCATCCACCACCATACCATTTACACCCACATCACCTCCACCATTTCACCGACCCATCTTCACTACAGCCACCACCACCACCACCTCACACCAAGCAGGACCTTCAGCCCATCCCTCACACTCTTATGGATCACCTCTACCTCCAATCGGTGGTAGAGGAACAACTGTCAGCGCTCAACAGGATGGTGATGCGCTTACTAGCTGCAGATGAAGAGAAGACTGCCCAGATACGCCAGCTTGCCGACCTGACTGTTGCACAATCTCACCAGATGGCAGAGCAGGCTCGAGTTATAGAGCAGCAGGCTCAGCTGATGGATGCACAGCGTGTAGAGATGTCCCAACTCCAGGAGTAGCATGCCCAATCAGCTAAAAGGATAGAGGAGTTGGAGACCACCAACAAGACCATCATGCTGCGGCTCAAGGGATCAAAGGACGAGCCCTTAAAGATCAAGGAAGAAGATGGAGATGATGGAGATGATGGTGATGATGATGATGAAGATGATGATGAGGATGAAGAGGATGATACAGAGGATGATGAGGAAACTGACGGAGATAGGACAGAGGGGAAGGACGATGATGATGAAGCAAAAGGAGGGGATGCGGCTGCATCGGCCTCTGCTTCAGGTCAAGAGAGGAGGTCAAAGAATAGACAGGACCAATCAGGTACCACCTCTGCTCCTCCAAGTGATGAGACTATGATTCAGGATAAAAGTAAAGACTAGATGTTTATGTATTTATTTACTTTTGTGTTTGAATCCTGTATTGAAAACAATGTATTGAATGTTTATATTAAGTTAGTGCATTTCTGTTTGTTTAGTTACTAATGATTTATGTGTTGAATGTTTAAATCAAACAGATCCAAATTATCAAAGAGATGAGTTTGATGTTGCTCCCCTTCAACAGGTCAAGACTCAACTAACATTGATTCTTGATCTGCAAGGGATCGTTAGAAGGTCTGTGAGTTATACCCCTGAAGAAGGGGAAATAATTCATGACCTATCAAACGAGCAACTCGCAGAGATATTCAAGCTCAATCCGGATGAAATAGTTAAAGATGCTCCAACATGCGATTCGACTAGTGATGAAGAGCTCAACGATGTTGATGAAGTCGAGGTCGAAGATATCACCGCAGAGGAGTACCCTCAGTACGCTGACAATGAGGGAAATGTGGTCCCCAATCTGGGTGAATCCCTCGTCAGTGATACTTTTGAGGTGTTGAACAAGATGGAGCAGGAAACAGAGAAGGCAGAAGGATCAGCCCAAGCCTCAAATGATGATGTCGACATTCGAAAGGCTGAGTGGGCTGCATGTTTTGAAGAAGTTAGAGCCCAACGTGCTGCACCAAAGAAGGATGCCTACACCAAGCTCTATAGAGTCAAGAAACATCACAAGGTGTTAGGCAGAATTATAGCATGGGTGTATTTTGATGATCTAAATGTTTATGCAGTTAAGAGAGAACAGGGCATAGAGTACTTCAGATTCCCACATGATCTGAAGACTCTACCAGGTTTTGAGCTCAACTAGCTGGCTAAGCTAAAGCTTTTGTATGCTGACCCGAGGAAGATGTCAGGCTGGTTCGAGGCTGCCCTTAAGAAGGAGTACCACACCAGATGGGTTAACATCAGACCCCAACAGCCGACTAGGTACATAAGAAGGTCTGAGGTTGATGCCATTACTGGCAAGCCCAAGATAGTGTTGAAGTGGAGTCCTCCGCGCACAATGTCGAGAATCCCACTCAGGGAAATGCCACAGGACTTCACTCCACACTTTAAGTGGTGGTACTATGATTGGAGAACAGCTGAAGCGGTCATAGTCCTAAGCAAAGAGGGACAAATGGATACGATCAGGGTATTTGACCCGATGTGGCTTACTAACTTGTCGGCTAATGATGTCTATACGCTATACAAGTGGCCGCTGTTCTATGACACGCAAGATACTGTACAAGCCCTCCAGTTCCAGAATGTTATACGACTCTGTTTCGCGTTTGAAATTCACGCGGGAGTCACAAAAGAGGAGAAGTACAAGAAATACAAGGAGGTTATGCAGAAGACAAGAGATTAGAGAGATCTAGGTCCAAGGGGAGTTTGTTGATGCATGTATGTCCCTAGATCATGATTTGAAATGTAATAGATCTTGTTTGTCTGATTATGATGTAATGTGTAATGATTAATGAAATGATATGGATTGTTTGTGATTTGTAATGTTTAATATTTCATTAATGAGTCGATATTGAATTGATTAATTGGGTTTATGATTGTTTGAATAGTTACACATCAAGTTATATTAATTAAAACATTCAAATTTAACTTAAAGAAGTTCTCATGCGAATGGTCCATGCGAATGGACCACACGCATGAATAACTTCATACGATGGACTCAGTTGCACGACTGAACCAGGACACTGGATCAGTCGTATGATTGACACATAAGATTGGCTCAGTCGCACGACTGAACACTCAGTCGTGCGGATGATCAACCGCATGGTTCAATCGCACGACTGAACCATACTTATGGTCCAGTCGCACGAATGAACAACACTAACCTATAAATAGACCCAATTCATGGAAAAACGAAAGCATTCATACCATTACGACTCCAGACGTACCCTAGCCGTCCAGAAGCCTCCCAAATCGTTCTCCAAGTTCACAGAACACATTAGATCGATTCCTAATCGACTTCTAATGTTAGATTCAATTCTTGATTGATTCTTCGTGTGTTCTCACTGATTGGATCGCCAATCAAATAGGATTCCGCACTATTTGATCTGGTTTACACGCTAATCACTAGGTATTTCGTTCAAATACCAGGTCCCAACAATGTTTAATCTCTGGAATAAAGGACATGTTGAGATTTGCCCTCTTTTAGTCACTTTCGGGACCCGAAAACATGGTAAAATGACTTTAAAAATAGTAAGAATATGAATTTAACACTCTTGAAAAGTATTCCAGGCTTAAAAATGATAAATAAAGTGTTCCGGAGTCAATGGATAATTTAAATGGTCAAAGAAACAAATAAATGACGTTTTAACTAAAAACGGGTACAAACCGAGGATCGTTTTTGAGGAAAATCCATAAAAATGGAGTTCAAATCTAAGATTTATAAAAATACATATGATCTCAGTAAGTTAAGTAATGAAAGACTTAAAGGATTTGAAAATTTGGTCAAAGAAGCTTTAAATGGTCAAACACGGTCAAAACCGCGTTTTAACGGGTCAAACGTAAAAACGAGATTTTCAACTATAAAAGGCCAATTTTCACAATTTAAGGACTTAAAAATTTATAAAGATACCTTTTAGAAAATACCTACTGGTCCAAGTTTCAAATATATGAAAACCCCAATTTACGGTTTAAACTCTCCAGCTTTTACCATAACCGGGAGCGTTAAACGCGCAGTTTTTAAATCGGACCCGTAAACTAAAATTTTGAAACTCTTAATCTATAATAAGTATAATATTACTCTAAGAATCTGATTTTTGGTCTTAAATGTCATAAAGGGCAAGAAACCAAACTTGAGGGTAGAAACTGTCAATTTTGAAACTTGAGGGACCAAACTGTAAAATTTTTTCAAACCTTATAACCGACTTCCAGGAAGCTAATAATCACTAGAACAACAAAATCCCTTAATATACTTAACCTAATGAAGTAAAAATCCCAATTTTTATGAAGACGCCTTGACCCGCCATAAAAGGAAACTTTTTATACAAACCTTCACGAAACCAAAGCCTTAACCAATAGCTAAACTCTTGACACCATTGTTGCACCTTAAATGAGTTTAGGGCAGTAGCTTATTACTTAATATGTACATGTTAGGGTGCTAGACTTGAGACACTTCCCGGTACACCAAGAGACTTATGACTGGAAACCTAAGGTGAGTTCTAGTGATTCCCCTTTTTACTATTGTTTTGGGGTGAAACATGCTCTACTTTTATGAACTATGATTGTGCTTTACTTGATGATTGTATGTGGGATTTGTGGTTACCTGCTGATTCTTATATCATGATCATTAATTCTTTCGTGAACCGCTTGTTTTATATGGATAGATCTATTTGGGGAATCCCCCACACACAGTGGCTTCCATTCCAGGAAGGTTACCCCACTGAGATCCTAAGGGGTCGTTTGTGGCATGTAACAGGTTTTGTTAAGAAACTATGGTGAACCATCCGGGCAGGTAGGGTTCACTGGTTTGGGGCTCAGTTCTTCCTTCGGGAATATCCGGTTAAACACAACTTTAGAAGAGGCCAACCGGGACCGTGTGCAGGGTTGATTATGATTTTTCCCACGATGACTAAACAATGATTATTTTCTTTTAATCAAAGAAGGATTTGTTAAGTCCTTTTGTTTTTAAACTTTAAGCACTTGAATTCACCAACTTTTTAGTTGACACAATTTTCTTTTGAGCATGTTTAAGGTAATGTATGAAGAGATCCTAGCTGTTGTGAAGACCTAGACTTATCCCCGTGACATGGCATTGGCATGTTTTCCTTGATGAATCATTTGAACAATATTATATTTGTGATTGAACAAGTATAATTTATTTTTATGGATGATTGTAAAACTGATTTTGGGGGCTTGATTTGTTTCTAGCCCCGTTATCTTTCTAAACACATTAATGCCATGTGATATTCTCTCCTTTGAGCTCTTGTAATGGTTTGTTTCCGCTGCCATATGTTGTTGCTAGTCTGTGACGTCCCACCCTACATGGGCCCGGGGTGTGACACAGATTCAGCCCTTTTAAAATAAGATTTTAAAACATTTATAGACTCAATATCGAATTTAATCTCCATATTGTAGTTCTGATACAATTTAACCTTAGCAATACAGGCAGGAGTATAGAGATGTTTATATACCTTATTTTCATCTGTTCCGGCCATGAGTGCTTGAGCAGGAGTCACATCCTGTACCATGAAGCTCCAGTCAACTTGTTGGATCTAGAAAGGCTGGTGCAATCAAAACCAAATCACTTAGAATATTTTGTTACAACAAATAAAGGACTTCCGAAGCCAAGTGTGGAACTTCCGAAGGAAAAAGGAGCTCTTCCGAAAACCAAGTCTAAAACTAACTTCCGAAGGAAAACTCCAACTTCCGAAGACAAAGAACTTACTTCCGAAGATCAAGACTTAGAATGACAGATCAGAAGTCAACTTCCGAAGTATAGAAGTCCTCAAGCCTCAGAAGTATTGAAGCCTCTTCCGAAGTATAAGTGGCTTCGGAAAAACTTGTTCTTCCGAAGCAAACTTACCTTCGGAAGACACTACTATTATCCAGTAAACATAATGATGCTCTCCCTGACACTCCGCTGCAGACCTTTGAGATATTGCATGGCGTTTTCTCAAAAGCCATGTAGTTGACCATACTTTATTCCACTATTTACCTTTATTAGTACAATTGCCATATTTAGTTGGTGACAAAAGGTAAGTCATGGACATATCATGACTACCATATCTTAGATAATACTTTATCTAAGATACCTTAACTTTAGCATTGTAGTATATGCTTTAGTCTTAGGTTTCCAGCTGGTATCAAAGTATATCGGACTGTAGGATCTAGTATATATAGTTTATCATTGTAACTCATGTTTTATGCTTGTAAGAGGCTTGTAATATCTTGAGTTGATAATTAATATATACAAGTGCCTTGAAAATTATTTCTGTGTGTTCATTGCTACTTATTATATTATTATCAATTATTGTAAAAGACTTTACTTCATCTGATTTGAGTGTTTTGTAAGTGAGTTTGAGAGAAATCCAAGTGTTTAAGTGACAAACCCGACCTGCAATTGGTATCAGAGCTTTTTAGGCTCTTGATTGTGAGATCTTACCATCCTAATCAACTTGTTTTTCACTCCTCCTTATACCACACTCAAAATGGCCCTCAACAAATCTGAAGTAGAGTTGGGGACGATGACCAAAGCACTCATCATCACCCCTGAAAACTTCAGGTCATGGAGAAGAAGAATGGAAGGCTTCATTAGGTATCAAGACAGCAAGATGTGGCAATCCATTGTCAATGGCCCGTATAAGCCAAAAGTAGCTGGTGGAAACGGTGCCATGATTGAGAAAACTGTTGAAGATTATTCTGATGAGGACTGGAAAAAGCTGGACATCGACAGCAATGCTATGACTGTTCTCATGACTGCAATTCCCAACTCCATCATGGTGGGGTTTGAGCATTGCAAGTCTACCAAAGAACTGTTTGATGCGCTTGCTCAAATGTATTCAAGCTCAAATGACTCCAAGAAGAACTCACTGAAGTAGCAGTTTGAGAACTTCACCTATATTGCTGGAGAGACTCTTAGCCAGCAATACTTCAGGTACATGGATCTCATTTATTCCCTACAATCTGTGGGAATTGCTCATGAATTCAGAGACCTAACAAGAAAGTTCATCAGTACATTACCCAATGAGTGGAAATTCTACTGTGTCTCTATCAAGAGAACATAGAATCTGAATATACTCACCATGATCAAACTCTATGGGATCCTTGATGGATACCGTTTGGAAATGGAAAGTAAGAGGGGTCATCAGACAAGCAGAACCTTGAGTCTTCCTGCTAGCAACACTTTAATAGTTGCTGAAGGCTCAGGATCCTCCCAGCCTCAACAATACCTGACTTACACCCAGCAGCCATCTTGTTCTTCTGGGCCATACAACACATTTTTTGAGACTCCAAGGTCTCAACAAGCTCAACAAAGCTCCTTTTAGGACAGCTGTGCTTTTGTCTCAGGAAGTGGACACTCAAATGATTATTAATATTGCTATGATGATCTAGAGTGCTTCAGCCTGGATGACGTGGAATATGAGGACATAGTCCAACAAATGGCTCTTCTAACCTACAGAGCAAAGAAGTTCTTTAAGAGAACTGGAAGGCAATTTCCCCAGAACCCAATCAATAGAAAATTTGGGTTTGACAAAACAAGGCCAAATGTTACAACTGTAACCAACTTGGTCATTTTGCAAGGGAATGCAAGGCTCCCAAGTCCAACCCGGGAACCCCACAGGCCTCCACACATCCGTCTACACAAAAGCCCACCGGAAAGTCAACAGAAACAGCTGCAATGGCTCAAGAAGTTGACTGGAGCTTCATGGTACAGGATGTGACTCCTACTCAAGCACTCATGGGCAGAACAGATGAAAAAAAGGTATATGAACATCTATGTACTCCTGCCTGTATTGCTAAGGTTAAATTGTATCAGGACTAAAATATGGAGATTAAATCTGATATTGAGTCTTTAAATGTTTTAAAATCTGATTATAAAAGGGCTGAATCTGACTATCAAAGAAAAATTGAGGAGTTAGAGAAAACTGTGTCCCTATTAAAACACGAACACACAAACTATAAGACTCAGATAAAGGATTTAATATCCAAATTGACTGAGGCTCAAGCCCAACTTGTCACATCTGAGGCTCAAGCCAGGAAGTATGCTATTTTCGAGCAGAACTTTCAAGCCATTCTTGCATCATCCTCTCACTCAAAATTTTGTTACCAAAACAAAGGTGGGTTGGGAAGCAATGAAATTGCCCCACCACACTCCTATGAGTCTATAAGACAACCAAGGTGTCGTACTGAGGAGCAAGAGGTTGATGGGTTTGTTAGAACACCAAAACCGCAGTTTAACCACTTAAACTTACACAAAAACGCAGCGGAAGATTAGCATTATAACTTTGTTTATAAGCTGAAAATCATGTCCTTATGATGACATTTATTGTATAAAACAAACCCATAATCAAAGGATCATAATATGTGAATAAACAAGCTATGAACATATGTTAAACTACATAAAATCACAGCTACAATGAGCTGTGATTACTACCTCTTTCAGCAGCAAATAACGACCAATAAGGAGATGTTGGATGCTCCAAAATGACCAAGGCTCCAAGGAGAGGATCCCTCAAGCTTGTATACCAAAAGCCCTTTGCTAAACACCTTCTTGTTAGGAAGAACACTACACCAAAATCACTCCAAAACTCCTCCAATGTTGCTGCCTGGCTGAGAGTTTTGAGAGAGAGAGAGAGAGGAGTTTTTTTGGTCTATTGCATGTATCGAATGATGATAGAGTGGTGTGCAAGAGTAGTCAAGACTTGTGCGTTTTCAAGGACACAAAGGTCCAATGAGAATTAACAGGGGGGCGGCCAAGGTTTTAAAAAAAATAAGTTTTCCCTCTCAAATTTTATCACACATTATGTAGTTAACTAGTCCTCTTACTAGATATATACAACTAACCTTTTAATTGTATAATCTATGCACTCCCAGTATTAATTTGTAATGTTATCTAACTTATTTAAATAACATTACAAATAATATTATTGAACAAAATATCCTAATAAATTGTTCCATCTCATATGCAACTTGTTTAGAAAACCCATTTTCTAAATTGGTGTAAATATTTAATTGCATGATCATATCATCAATTAAATATTAATTGTTGTTTGCTAAGCTTGTTATTGGGTATAACCCGACTTGGATCATAACGTACTAACCACATCAATATTCTAAGTGTCTTGGGCACATAGAATCCTATAATCTCCCACTTGCCCAAGATTCATAGAAGATTGATGCAAGCAGTAAATACCGCCTAACAACGGTTTACTACCCTTAATACGCATGACTTATAACCATTCAATAACATCATCCCTTTCAAGTACCCTACTTGAAATGATTTAGGTGAATCAATCATCTATCCTTTTGTTACAGATGTCATGTTAAATCCGAGGACACAGAATGATCATTCCTTGTTGATGTTGTTGGGTTTGTTGTACCAAAACAATGTCGTTTAACCTTTTAAACTATGAAAACGCAGCGGAATGTAAACTTAATATCCTATTCAATAATCTGAAAATTAAAGTTCATAATATTATTTTAACAAACCCAAAGACATAGGATCATATGTATGTGAATAAACTAGTTATCAACAAGCTAAAACAACCAAAACAACATCAACAAACTACCTTTATGGGCGATTTGAAGAACCAACATTAGAGCTGCTGGAAATCACATTTTGTTGAAGAAGTTGCTGTCCTTGGATGGCCAAAACACCAAGGATAGGTGTCCTCAAGTGTACATACCCACAAGCCTTCAAGAAACACCATATTTGCTAGGATTTGACACCAAAATCGCATCAAAACCCTGCTGAAAAACCCTTTTCAGCCGTGAAACATCAAGAAGATGTCAATGGCTTTGTTCCAGCCGTATGACTTCTCTTCCATAAGAGAAAAACGAGTTCTTGTGCGATTTCATGTGAGAAAGAGGAGGAGTTCAGATGTGTGTGTATGTTCATCAAGAGATTCATGTTTCAAAACAAGAAAAAGGGGAAGAGAGGAGAAGGCCCTTGCGGCCGAATTTCTCACAACCCTTATTAGGGTTTTCCCCTTTTTAAGTTTCCTTTAATTTGACTAAAACTTATAAATTACATAATTAACCTTTAATTATATAAAATATGCACACACACACTTTTATTATTTGATGTTGCTTGATTAATTTAAACAACATAACAAATAATATCCATGAACAAAATATCCTCATAATTTGTTCATTCTCACATATAATTTATTTTAGAAAACCCATTTTCTAAATTGGTGTAATTATTTAATTGCATGATCATATCATCAATTAAATATTAATTGGTGTTTGCTAAGCTTGTTATTGGGTATGACCCGACTTGGATCACAACGTACTAACCACATCAATGTTCTATGTGTCTTGGGCATACAGAATCCAACAATCTCCCACTTGCACAAGATACATAGAAGATTGATGCAAGCAGTAAATACCGCCTAACAACGGTTTACTACCCTTAATACGCGTGACTTAAAGCCATTCAATAACATCATCCCCTTCAAGTATCCAACTTGAAATGATTTAGGTGAATCAATCATCTATCCTTTTGTTACAGATGTCATGTTAAATCCAAGGACATAGAATGATCATTCCTTGTTGATTTAACTTAATCAGGCCTTAGACATCATGCTCTCAACGAATAAGAGGAACAAATTCCATCTTGACTACATACGTTTCTCACAATCACCTTATGTTGTACCCAAACATAGCCTTATGTACTGACCATTATTTCAGAGCAGCGAAGAACTAGCTCAAGGTATAACACTTGGTGAATATCAAAACCCAATATGTATCTCAGGTCAGAGGATACCAAATGACATTCGCCTTTACTCAAATTTACTTATGATCAATCTAGAAGATCCCATGTAGTAAAATTGAGATGCGGGTCAGTCCAATATTTGTATCCCACAAATATCTATGAACCTTGGTAGCAACCAATTGCTCTATATTCATACCATATAAATATCTACCAATCCATGTTCATAATAGTCTTACATTCATATCTGTTCCCACAAATATGACCGACTACGGACATTTAGAATAATAAACATATTCATGGATGTAAACATGCTAAAAGGGAACATGACTCAAAAGGTCAAAATTACAACTGTTCCATACATTAAATACTAAACAGATCAATTCCAATCACTAGAATATCGAAGTCCTAAGGCATAAGTATGACCCTCATACTTTGCCTTCGCAAGGAGCTTCGTGAGTGGATTCGTAATGTTTTGATCTTTTATGAACTTTATGAATACATATCTTTACCCTTTTCAACTCCATCCCTTATGATGTTGAATCTCCGCTCAAGGTGCTTAGTCTTTGATGAGTACGGGGTTCCTTGATTTGAGCAATCCCACCCACGTAATTACCAAAGATCTTTAGGGAGTCTTGAATGGTAGAGACCACCCCTAGATAAGCAATGGACAAGCTTATCCATGCAGCTTCCAAAGCTGCCAATGAAGCGGCTATGTATTCGGATTTTAGACTGAATAATGCTACCGTGTCCTGCTTTGAACACTTCAAGGATACCACACCTCCATTCATAATGGAAGTATACCTGATTATGATCGAGAGTTGTATCGATCTGTTTTGGAAGTCCTCATCTGTGCAACCCTTTACACAGATTTTCACTTCAACAGATCTGTATATTAGAAACATATCCTTAGTCCTACTAAGGTATTTCAATATACTTTTAACAGCCATCCGATGGTTATTTCTATTGGTATCTACTTTGTCATACTTAATAAGCATGACTCGTCCAGTCTAGTGCATATCATTACACAAATGATGGATCCTATAGCAGATGCGTATGGGATATCCTTCATTTGATTTTGCTCATCCTATGAGCTTGGACATTGAGACGTAGTCAACACTGTCCCTCCTTGAATAGGTACCATACCTTTCTAAGAGTTTTTCATCTTGAACCTTTTCAAGATTTTATCAATATATATGCACTTTGGTTTAACCCTATCAACCACCTCGATCTATCCTTATAGATCCTTATTCCAAAATATGGGTGGCTTAAACGAGATCTTATATGAAAAACATCTTCCAAGCTAGGTTTTAACACCTTCCAAGGTTGGAATATTATTTCCAAATAGTAGTGTGTCATCAACATACAACACTAAGAATACAATTATGCTCCCACTAGCCTTCATATATACACAACCTTCTCGATGCTTGTTTCAATCCATAGATTGATCACTTTAACTTATATACATTATTAGGATGTCATGGATCGACAAAACCATCATGCTAAACTGTATGGACAGTCTCTTCGAGATGTTCATTAAGAAAAGCGGTTTGGACATCCATTTGCCAAAACTCATATTCAAAATATGAAGTTATGGCACATAATATCCTAATCGACTTTAGCATTGCCACGGGCGTAAGAGTTTCATCATATTCAACCAATTGAGTTTGATGGAAACTTTATGCTATAAGTCTTGACTTATAAGTATTCAAGTCTCCATGTATATCTGTTTTCATCTTGAAAACCCACTTGTATCCAACCGGTTTGGAGTTAAGTGGAGGGTCAACCAATTCCCAAACTTGGTTGTTATACATGGATTGCATCCTTAAGTTCATGGCTTCTAGCCATTTGTCCCAATCCAAATCGGACATAGCATCTTGGTATATGGTTAGCCTACATGGGTCAACCACATAGCATCCACTCTTGGAATATTCATATCACTTAGATGGAATACTAACTCTACCAGATTTGTGAACGTTTTGTGTGTATTTATCAACCTCTTGATTATCACCAACAACCTCTTGTTGGTAGCTAGTTTCAACCAAAAGTGTACCGGCTTGTGGATTTTGATCCTTATCAAGTTCCACAGTTCTATACGTCATTCCTTCCATAAAGAACTCGGTTTCCAAGAACTTAGCCTTTCGAGCAATAAATACTTTTGCTCCATTGAGTCAAAGAAACAGTATCCCATACAGTCTCTATGGATTCTCAACTTATATACACTTTCTTTGTCCGGGTGAGCAATGCGAAAACCCAAAATGATAAAGATGGTAAGCTCATAGCCATAATAAATTGAACCATATCCAATATAGGCTTCAGTTTCTCCTTTATCAGAATGAAGAACATAGATAGTTATGTAGAGTTGATTTTCTACTTCATTATTGAAGATTTTGAACATTCCAAAAGCTTCATACTTATGTGTCATCAAGTGCACACACAATAATAGCGACTGTAATCGTCGGTAAAAGTAATGAAGTATCTTTCACCAATCTTTGTCATTGTTTTAAAAGGACCATATACATCCAAATGTATCATTCCTAATAAGTCTTTTGGTTCACACTTATCAAATGAAACATTTTCATTTGTTTCCAAAAGACCATGCTTTTGAAGTGTTTGAATCCAATTCTTGTTTATGTGACCAAGATGACAATGTCAAAGATAATAATAACTTAAACCCATTTTAAGTTTCTTGGTGCTTAATGTGTATAATGAGTTATTATAGGACGAAATATCATGAACCAATTCATGGATATCATTAAAAGGCATGTCCTTAAAATGAAATACATCATCCATAAAACTTAATACCATTATTTACAAACTTTAAATCATGATCACATTGTTTTAATAGGAAACATTAATTATGTTCCTAGTCAAACTAGGTGCATACAAAATGTTTTGAGAACAACTTCCAAACCATTTGAAAGTCTCAAAATAGAGTTTCCCTCCTTGAAGCGCACATTTCTTTTGAACCCCTTTGCAACAATTGCAAGTATGAGTCTCACATCCGGTATCCAATACCCATGTGTTTGAAGAAATGACATTTAATACAATGCGTGAATCATGGAAATTGTATTTGAGGTTTGCCCAACATCCCTCTTGTCTTTCAACTCTTTGAGATAGGAGGGACAATTCCTTTTCATTGTCCTATCTCTCCATACTCAAAGCATGGAACGTTCTTCGTTACCTTAGGCTTCATAAGCTTAGGTTTTTCGAGGTTTAGTATTAACCTTTGCTTTGATGTATTCCTTTCCTTTGGCAATAATTGCCTTAGGATCGGGATTGGCCATTTCTTATAGCCTCCCTCATTGATCGAGAGAATAGGTAGAACCTCTCTACCCATCCCTGCCTCGGTTGCTTTGAGCATTACGTGAAGTTCACCAATGCTCTTGTCCCACCCATTCATATTACTGTTTATTATGAATCTCTCAAACCTTTAGTTAGGCAATCAAGGATCAAATCCTTGGCCAACTACTTTGAGATAGGATAGTTAAGCATCTTGAGGCTATCAATGTGGCTTTTCATCTTAAGAATATATAAGATGATATCGATTGGGTTTCTTCCATGTGACATGCATAAAGTGCTCGAACCGTTTCGAAGCAATCTACTAAAGTTTGTTGAAGGAACATTTCCTTCAACTAGATTATCATGTCATATGCCCCATGATGCTCCAAACCCTTTTGGAGTCTGGGAATCATATTCCCAACATGAGATCGGATGCTTGCACAGAATCCTAAGTGTGCTTAACTCAATCGTCAAAAGGCCATAACATCAACAGCGTGGGTTGGTGAGGTATGGGATCGTCAAGGACATAGACCTTTACTCATTCTTGAGAACGATTCTCAAGTTTCAAAATGAGTCCATAAGATAATTATGGTTAGGACTATCCCTCTCGAGAATAGGTCTCAGTGATAGGGAAGGGACGATCGGGGTGGTAGCATTATAGTTAGAGGTCATTATTATAAAATTGACAAAGTTCATATTAGTATTTCTCATAAATTTATTTTAATCGTTAATACCCTTAAATGTCTCATAGACAATTAACAATTAAAATCTAGAATCCAACGTTACATTTAAATGATGGTTAGGTGACCTTTATCCCATTATTTAAATTAACAAGGTAGTCAAGAGTTGACAATTGCAACCTATTGCAACTTCTAGTCTTATGGGATCGGTTAAACATCATATGTTTAGTCGGCATGTTTAATCCCATCAACACCATTGTACGCCATGCTTCGGTCACCCTAAGCACATGGTTTCCAATTCAAGTCGTCCTACTTACACACACGTGTGAGTTTTTACATATAAGCGGTTAGGTGACCTTTATCCCACAAGTATGTTAGACTCACCTCAAGGACACAAGTTCCCTACAAGTGGTTAGGTGACCTTTATCCCACAAGTAGTTCCCAAGTGATTCGAGTGTCGTGTAAAAGGATGGTGTTAGACTTGTTACCAAAGGGTTTTAAGTTTCCATTAATTTTAGACTTTGAAAACACTATGTACCTTGTAATTGAATGCTTTCAAATACATGGTACCCTATGGTTCTCTTTTAATAAAACCTCTTTTATTTTGAAATCATTAATCCTCTTAATAACCTTTTATTAATTACTTAATGATTTAGAACCATAAAATTCAGCTTGTTATCATAATTTATTTAGATTGTTAAGCATATTCATATATCAAACAATCAACATAAAACAAACAAGCATAATCATACAAACATATGTGCATAACCATAGCCACTAAGTTGACTACACTTGTTTGCCATCACAAGTGTTGTCATAAGGTCTTTTCCTAAGGGTTCAACACAACACAAACTATGAGATCTCCAAAGACCCCCACTTGAACTTGCATCCAAATGCTTCAAGTCCATCCTTTGTGTCTTCCTTTTGTGCTTCCTTCCCGAGCATCTTCTTTTACAAAATATATACATCCTAATACATATTTTCTAGTAAAGGAAAAAAAATGCTCCTAATCTATTTATTACATTGCCAAATGAATAAATAAATTACAAACCAAATGGAAACACAAAAGAAATTACTACAACCCATAAAGAAAGAATACAATCAACACGACAATTCCATAATCAATCAAACCCAAAACAACCATGGTCAAGGCTATGTTATGCACTAAAATTATGTATCCATATACATCATACTAAGAACCAAAATGAACCCCATTGACCCTAAATTTTCAGCCAACATAAACCAAAAATCTAGGGTCCTTTGTCCAAACAAAACACAATCAACCAAATTGATATCTTTCCTTTCAAGGTTTAATCACTAGCATGTTTGATATAACCTTGAAAGATTGGGGTATCATCAAATCAATACAAAACAGCCCTAAAATTGGTTGTTAACCCTTATATAACCAATTATACAAGAACACATGAAACTAATCATCCACATAACCGGCTCTTGATGCCAATGTTGGGTTTGTTGTACCAAAACAATGTCGTTTAACCTTTTAAACTATGAAAACGCAGCGGAATGTAAACTTAATATCCTATTCAATAATCTGAAAATTAAAGTTCATGATATTATTTTAACAAACCCAAAGACATAGGATCATATGTATGTGAATAAACTAGTTATCAACAAGCTAAAACAACCAAAACAACATCAACAAACTACCTTTATGGGCGATTTGAAGAACCAACATTAGAGCTGCTGGAAATCACATTTTGTTGAAGAAGTTGCTGTCCTTGGATGGCCAAAACACCAAGGATAGGTGTCCTCAAGTGTACATACCCACAAGCCTTCAAGAAACACCATATTTGCTAGGATTTGACACCAAAATCGCATCAAAACCCTGCTGAAAAACCCTTTTCAGCCGTGAAACATCAAGAAGATGTCAATGGCTTTGTTCCAGCCGTATGACTTCTCTTCCATAAGAGAAAAACGAGTTCTTGTGCGATTTCATGTGAGAAAGAGGAGGAGTTCAGATGTGTGTGTATGTTCATCAAGAGATTCATGTTTCAAAACAAGAAAAAGGGGAAGAGAGGAGAAGGCCCTTGCGGCCGAATTTCTCACAACCCTTATTAGGGTTTTCCCCTTTTTAAGTTTCCTTTAATTTGACTAAAACTTATAAATTACATAATTAACCTTTAATTATATAAAATATGCACACACACACTTTTATTATTTGATGTTGCTTGATTAATTTAAACAACATAACAAATAATATCCATGAACAAAATATCCTCATAATTTGTTCATTCTCACATATAATTTATTTTAGAAAACCCATTTTCTAAATTGGTGTAATTATTTAATTGCATGATCATATCATCAATTAAATATTAATTGGTGTTTGCTAAGCTTGTTATTGGGTATGACCCGACTTGGATCACAACGTACTAACCACATCAATGTTCTATGTGTCTTGGGCATACAGAATCCAACAGATGTAACTTAATCAGGCCTTAGACATCTAACTCTCAACGAATAAGAGGAACAAATTCCATCTTGACTACATACATTTCTCACAAACACCTCGTGTCATACCTGAACATACCCTTATGTGCTGTCCACTATTTCAGGACAGTGAGGAATAAGCTCAAGGTATAATACTTGGTGAGTATCAAAACCCAATATGTATCTCAGGTCGGAGGATACCAAATGATATTCGCCTTTACTCAAATTTACTTATGATCAATCAATAAGATTCCATGTAGTAAAATTTGAGATGCGGGTTAGTCCAATATTTGTATCCCACAAATATCTATGAACCTTGGTAGCAACCCATTGCTCTATATTCATCCTTATGAATATCAACCAATCCAAGTTCATAATAATCTTACCCTCACACTTGTTCCCACAAGTACGAACGACTACGGACATTTAGAGTAAACAATTTAGTCATGGATTAAACATGCTAAATTGGAACATTAATTGAAACATTATAACCAAATAATTTTATTCAAATAATAAAGAGTTCCACATATCCAAATACAAAGTTTACAGATCAAATCCAATCACTAGAATATCGAAGTCCCATGGCACAAGTATGACCTTCATGCTTTGCCTTTTCAAGGAGCTTCGTGAGAGGATCCGCAATGTTTTGATCCGTGTGAACTTTGCGAATACATATCTTTCCCTTTTCAACTTCATCTCGTATGTAGTTGAATCTCCGCTCAATGTGCCTAGTCTTTTGATGAGCACGAGGTTCCTTGATTTGAGCAATCGCACCTTCGTTATCACAAAAGATCTCTAGGGGTTCCTGAATGGAAGGGACAACCCCTAGATCGGCAATGAATTTCTTCAACCATGCAGCTTCTTGAGCTGCCAATGAGGCGGCGACGTATTCTGATTCTGTAGTTGATAGAGCCACCACATCCTGCTTGGAGCTCTTCCAAGAGACCGCTCCTCCATTCAGAATGAAAATGTATCCCGATTGTGATCGTGAATCGTCACGATCGGTTTGGAAACTCGCATCCGTGTAACCTTTTACAACGAGTTCCTCATCACCAGATCCATAGATTAAGAATGTTGATGCATGTATGTCCCTAGATCATAATTTGTAATGTAATAGATCTTGTTTGTCTGACTATGATGTAATATGAATTGATTAATGAAATGATATGGATTGTTTGTGATTTGTAATGTCTAATATTTCATTAATGAGTCGTATTGAATTGATTGGGTTTATGATTGTTTGAATGGTTACACATCAAGTTATATTAATTAAAACATTCAAACTTAACTTAATGAAGTTCTCATACGAATGGCCCATGCGAATGGACCATACGCATGAACAACTTCATACGATTGACTCAATCGCACGACTGAACCAGGAGACTGGATCAGTCGTATGATTGACACATAAGATTGGCTCAGTCGCACGACTTAACACTCAGTCGTGCGGATAAATCAACCGCATGGTTCAATCGCACGACTGAACCATACTTATGGTCCAGTCGCACGATTGAACAATACTAACCTATAAATAGACCCAATTCGTGGAAAAAAAAAGAATTCATACTATTACGACTCTAGACGTACCCTAGCCGTCCAGAAGCCTCCCAAATCGTTCTCCAAGTTCACAGAACACGTTAGATCGATTCCCAATCGACTTCTAACGTTAGATTCAATTCTTGATTGATTCTTCGTGTGTTCTCACTGATTGGATCGCCAATCAAATAGGATTCCGCACTATTTGATCTGGTTTACACGCTAATCACTGGGTATTTCGTTCAAATACCAGGTCCTAACAAGTGGTATCAGAGCTTTGGCTCTTGATTACGTGTGATTCAATCAAGATTGCATAAAAGTTTGTGTTTTTGCACTAAAAACGCAATCTTTGGTGTCAAAAGTGATCTTGGACGTTCCCTGCTCATCAAAGTTTGGTTTCTACGGACTTAGGCAACTAGACCTTGCGAAAATTCGAATTTTTACGGCTGAAACACGTCAAACCTAGAAAATTTCGCAAAACAGCAGCTTCAGTCGCACGAGTGACCCATTCGCACGACTGGACTCCATTCGCGTGACCCATTCGCACGATTGGACCTAGTCGCACCTTCATTCGGCCGACTGAACCGTTCGTTCGCATAGCTCATACGCATCAGATTCATTCGCACGACTGAACCAATCGCTCAGTTCAGCCGCACGATTGAACCAATCGCAGAGTTCATACGCACGACTAGACCATTCGCATCCTTCAGTCGCATCAGTGAAAGTTTGTTTGATTAGACTTAAAGTTATTCGCCATGGAAGATCAGATGTCAGCCTTTACTGCTGGGAAGGACTCTAGGATACAGAACCTGCTGTTGCTTGAGAGTGAGGTGGGTAATCATAATAAACCACCAAAGCTCTTGACTTTAGATGAGTTTCCTCACTGGAAACAACGTTTTGAGATCTACCTCAATGGAGTGGATCCGAATATGTGGGAAGCCATCGAGATTGGATATAGTACACCGGTGGGAGCTGATGGAGTTAAGCTAACGTTAGGAGGGATGACGGACGCGCAGAAAGTTAAGTACAATGCAGAGAAAAGAGTTTATGCATTGATTACACAGTCTATCCCCAAAGACATATTCCACTAGTACTCAGAGAATAAGCAGTCCAAGAAACTGTGGGATGAGCTAGAGAAGAGGTACGACGGGAATGCTTCGTTGAAGGCAATCAAGGCCAAGGAGTTAAAGAAGGAATTCGATAACTTCTCATCGATTGGTAACAAGAGTTTAGACGACGTCATAGACAGATTCTACCATTTGATGAGCGAACTGCATACACATGGGGTGGAAACTACCATGGAAGAGAAAGTTAGTAACTTTGCAGACGGATTGCCTGAGAAGTGGGCTTCATTCGTGTCCAACCTGAGACAGAATGGAATGCTTGCAAAGCTGGATATTAATGACTTCATTCTTAAGTTGCGAGAAGAAGCACTTAGGATGAAGTACAGAGCTCAGAAGTCTTCGTACACTCAAAATCCAGCTTTGTACAACGCCACGCCGCAAGCTGAGAGATCTGGAGCACCTCTCCAAACTGCATTTGTGTCTAGCTCGTCGGGTCCTTCACATGCTTCTCCTTCAGGATCAGACACGTCAGGGTCTTCTTGTACCCACTTTATTGGATCAGAAGCAAGTGCTACTAAACTGAAGACTGAGAACCTCGGTAATGTGACTGTGGAAGTAGCTCGAGAGCATATGGATCTTTTAGCTGCAGTGGTTCATTCATATGATGGACTTATTGCCGGGAAGATTGGAAACTGCCATCTGGCAGACGAGGACTACGAGCAAGTGGACGAAATGGAGCTTGAGTGGATGGACATAATGTAGGCCTTAGCTAGTGCTGTCCGGAGGGCGAAGAAGTTTGTTAAAAAGACCGGACAGAACTTGGTAGCTACTAAGGATACCACATTTGGCTTTGACAAGAGCAAAGTGACCTGCTTCAACTGTGGAGAGAAGGGGCACTTCAAGAGAGAATGTGTCAAGCCAAAGAAGACGGGTAACGGGAACCCATTCTCGTCCTTTACTCGCCAAGACAAGCAAGCTTCCAGTTCTACTTCATCAAGCAAGGATCCAAAAGCCTTGTGTGCTCATGATGATGAAGGACAGGATTGGAGCTTCAGGTTTGTCTCACCAGGGGAATCAAACATTGCAAGTGTAGAGGATATTGATGATGATTCTGCGAGTGAAGTTGATCTAGCAGTTGAGATAGCGATGTCACACAGTGAAGAAGCAACTGCAACCGAGGTCAGTTACAAGCCTAAAGAGGAGACTTCCACGTCAGAGACAGAAAAGACAGAATCACCAGAACCAGAGACATCTGATGCTGCGTTGATGGCTAACTCTTCTGAACCAACTCAGGTAAGTACTACTGACCAAATGTTTGATAATCATACTTGTTCTGCTTGTGATACTTTTAGGAATAGCATAGATGAAAATTTGCTAGGTTATTAGATATTAATGATAACTTAGTAAAAGATTTGCAACTGTGCACTGAGGCTAATAGAGTATAAAAACAAAATGAGCATAGTTATAAAGAAAAGATAGACCTATTGACTAAACAGCTTAGGGAAACCGAAGTAGTTGCCTTTAACCAAGCTAATGACATTAGGTACTATCTAAACTCCCTAGAAGACACTAAGAAGCAAAAGGCAGTTCTAAAAGTAGAAGTAAACTCATTAAAACAGAAACTACATAGTTGGACTAGTTCTTCACACATAGTTCAACACTTAGTGAGATAAAGGAATAACGGGGAGGGATTGGGTTACAAAGTGGTTCCACCACCACCTGAGACCTTGATGAACACTAAGACTAGACCAGTAAATAATAACCCCATCAAGGATCACGTGGTGTCTACTCCTCTTGTTAGTCAGATACCTCATGTTCATCTATTGAGTCTGGACACAAACAAAAAGAGGCCACTTCAAAGGCAAAGGGTCAATTGCCTTGTGTTAAACTGGAAAAGGAATTTGAAAAGGTTAAACTGGGTCCAACAGAGTCAAATCAGAACCTAAAAAGACTTCTAATGTTAATTTTTCACAGGCTACAAGTCAAAAACCAGTTAACCAGAAAGAAAAGGATGTTAAACAGGTTAAAACAGTTAACTTTGTTAAACCAGAGAAAACATCAAAAGAACCAGAGTCAAAACCTAAAGTGAGTGATGTTACTAAAGTGTCACACACTTCTCCATAAAGAAAGTTTAATCATAAAGTTGATAGCAGGTCGTGCTACAACTGTGGAGAATGTGGACACATTGCTTCCTATTGTCCTTTCTATCAGACACCTAGGAAGAAGATTGAACTTCAGGACTCTAATCCTAGGTCTTCTAAGAGGAGCTCTCTGACTCCACCTAGAAGAACTAGTGAACCTAAAGTTCAACCTGTAAGCCAGTCGATTGTTTATCATAAACAGGCCTTGCACAAATCTGGCTTATGGAAAGAGAAGTCATCCTGCGTGTCTGATACTGATGACAAGAAGGAACCTGAGCTACCCTCACCTTCTAAGGGTCAATGGGTGGAATTTATGATGTGTGATGCCTCTGGGAAACCCAAGCCAGTAAAGGCTTGGGTTCCTAACCTAAACTAATTCTTTACATTGTATGTGCAGGGTGTTCGATACAGTGCTGAGACTAACACGTGGATTGTAGACAACGGAGCATCCAGGCACATGACAGGAAATAGGGCCCTTTTATCAAACGTCAAGCAAATAAAAGGAGGGCATGCTTCTTTTGCTGGAAACAGGGGAGGCTATATCACAGCTCAGGGAGAAGTGGGGAATCAGAAAGTTAAGTTTGCTAAGGTGAACTACGTTCAACAACTTCAAAATAACTTACTTTCTGTTTCCCAAATCTGTGATAAAGGATTTAAGGTCATCTTCGACAACAAGAAGTGTTACGTGCTGAAGAAAGACTACGTGATCCCAGAGGACCAAGTTCTGATGACTGCTTCAAGATATAAAGACCTTTATGTCTTGGATCTGTCAACAGCTGCTACAACGGATCATGAGGTTCAGTGCTTTCTATCTAAAGCTACTGAGAAGGATTCCATCTCCTGGCATAGGAGAATGGGACACATTAGTCAAAGGAAGATGAATCATTTGATTCAGAAGGACTTGGTGAGAGGAGTTAATGTCAAGAACTTCTAGCTTCCTGACTTTTGTGTAGCTTGCAAGAAAGGTAAACAGACGAAGAAGTCTCATAAGGAAAAGAAAGTTCATTCAATAGAACTTCCTCTTGAAATTCTTCACATGGATCTGTTTGGTCCAGTCAGTACAAAGAGCATTACAGGCGACTAGTACTGTTTTGTGGTCACTGATGACTACTCAAGGTTAACTTGGGTAATGTTTCTGAAATCCAAATCAGAAACATTTGAGTCATTCAAGGAGTTAGTAACCACACTGGAATCTCTCTACAAGCTGAAGGTTAGACAAGTACTCTCAGACAACGGGACAGAATTCAAGAACCAGTGGATGGAGGCATACTGCAAGGAAAAGGGAATTGTGCATCAATTCACTTCTGCCTACACGCCTCAGATGAATGGCGTTGCTGAGAGAAAGAACAGAAGCTTGATAGAGACAGCACGGACTATGCTGGCAGAGTCGAAACTGCCTATCCAATTCTGGAATGAGGCAGTGGCGAATGCATGTTATACACTGAATCGAGTCCTGATAGTCAAGCGCCACGGAAAGACATGTTACGAGCTACTACAAAGACGCAAACCGAATTTGGAGTATCTTGAACCTTTTGGCGCGCCGTGCACACTTCTGAAGAAGACACAAGAAGGCAAATTCAGCGAGAAGGCGGATGAAGGAATCTTTCTAGGATACAACATACCGAACAAGCGAGTTTACAACAACTCAACGGGTCTTGTAGAGGTGTGGTGTAATGTTGACGTTCAGCGATATACCACACCACCTACTGGCAAAGGACCCACTTACTTCTTCGACTATGATGGATTCTTCAAGTCCTTCAACATCCCTCTCTCTCCCTCGGATGATGAGTTAGCTACTAGGATGATGTATGATATCCTGAATACACCATCTAGCTCACAGGGAGAATCATCTACTCAGTCAGGGGGAGTAGTCGATAACAGTGACTCCTCCTCTGAAGATGAAGCTGAAGCAGATGACCAGAACAGTCAGGAGGAACAGGTTCCAGTTCCTGAAAGTCCACAAGCATCTACCAGTGATGCACCTTCGACTTCGAAACCTCAAACTCCATCTACCTCAGATGCAGAACCAAATGTTCATAATCTTGGCTCTGAGGTAGCTGTTCCTACTACTCCAGGATCACGACTAAACGTCTATCATCCCCTTGACAATGTCATTGGGGATGTAAGATCAGGAGTACAAACCCGAAATCAGCTATACTCAGCTGATTATGCCTCGGTTATAGAGAAAGGTTATATTCATGATGGTGCTTATCAGTGTTTTGTCTCGCAGTTTGAGCCAAAATATGTCAGTGATGCACTAAATGATGAGGCGTGGGTGAGTGCCATGCAAGAAGAACTTCTGCAGTTCAAGAAGTTAGGTGTATGGACTCTGGTTGATAGACCTAAAGGTGCTAATGTCATTGGCACCAAATGGGTCCTGAAATGCAAGAAGGATGACCAAGGGGTCATTCTCAGGAACAAAGCTCGATTGGTGGTTCAGGGTTTTCGCCAAGTCGAGGGGATTGACTACAATGAGGTGTTTGCACCCGTGGCAAGGATGGAAGCCATTCGTATCTTCCTTGCCTATGCATTGTACTTGAAGATTAAAGTCTACCAATTAGATGTGAAGAGTGCATTCCTTCATGGGGAAATCAGAGAAACAGTCTATGTCAGTGAACCCAAGGGATTTGAAGATCCTTATCATCGGGATAGAGTTTACAAGCTCGACAAGGCTTTATACGGGCTTCATCAAGCTCCAAGAGCTTGGTATGAGAAACTCTCGACTCATCTTGTGAAACACGGCTTTCGCAGGGGGGTCATTGACTGCACGCTGTTTATTAAAGAAAAAGATAGCGACCTACAGCTCGTACAGATCTATGTTGATGACATAATCTTCGGTTCAAAGAACGAAGAGTTATGCAAAGAGTTTGAAGCAGTTATGAAGAAAGAGTTTGAGATGAGTGCTATGAGGGAGATGAAGTTCTTTCTCGGGTTACAGGTAGATCAGACTCCAAATGGGATCTTTCTACATCAGACCAAGTATGTAGGACACATTCTCAGTCGCTTTTACATGGAGAATGCTTCTGCTGCTGGGACTCCACTTGCTACGAATCACGATATAGCACCTGATGAAAATGGAGATCTTGTAGATGCCACGATGTACCGAGGAATGATTGGATCCCTTATGTATCTCACTGCCTCAAGACCTGATATCATGTATGCTACATGTTTATGTTCTAGATATCAGGCTAAGCCTAAGGTCAACCATCTGATCGGGGTCAAGAGGATTTTTCGTTATCTGAAGGGTACACCCACACTTGGGTTGTGGTATCCTCATGATGATGACTTTGAGCTTACCGCGTATAGTGACTCGGATTACGGGGGCTGCAAGATGAACTACAAGTCTACATCAGCAGGGTGTCAATTCTTTGGGAGAAGATTAGTTACCTGGCAGTGTAAGAAGCAGACATCGGTTGCATTGTCAACCTGTGAAGCCGAATATGTTGTTGCTGCAAGTTGCTGTTCATAAATCATCTGGATTCAACAGCAAATGCGGGATTACGGTTTAAAGTTCTCTTCTACTCCTATTTTTGTTGATAACTCTGCTGCAATTGCAGTAACTAAAAATCCGATCCAACATTCTAAGACCAAACATATCGGTATTAAATACCATTTCATAAGAGACTGTTTTGAAAAGAACTTAATTGATGTGGTTAAAATTAATACTGATTTTCAACGGGCTGACCTCTATACTAAAGCCTTTGATAAACCACGTTTTCAATATTTGCTAGAGGTCAACGGCGTTAAAAAGAAAAGTGAGGTTATTCCTGATGATGATCATGTGTAGTCCGATGTAGTTTAGTTAAATTTTTCTGTGTTATTTTATTTTATTTGTTTATTTTAGTATGTTTAAATTAAACTCATGTTATTTTGCTGTTTATTAAAATCCTAAAATAATTAAACCAGTAATGATTTTAGTATTTTAGGGGGAGAATATGTCAGCAAGTTAACATTAAAAAAAAACGAGGGAGAAGGAGTGGATAGCTGATATAAGGTAGATCGTATATGTGATACCGATTCAAAACCTTTGGAAAATGATAGTACACAGGAACAAATCAAGAGGGACTTTAAAAATTTAAGCTTAGAAAAGATGCACAAATTCAAAGTATAAGTCTGTGTAGTCTAAGCAATATAAAAGGGAAGATGATAGAAACACTGGTAACTCCTAAGGTAACACAAAGAAAGTAGACCTAGAGGTTGCTAGACCACAAATGATATGTCGGTAGATTCAACACAATAGATGATTAGACCTGACTGGTGATCTCAAGATCAAACTAAGTTATTCAACTGACTGTGGGCTTCCATCTTATCACTGGTTAACACAATCAACAATATTCCAATAAGGGGTAATGAGCATGTAAACGCCACAAATGTGTGCGGATGACCATAATTAGAGCAAAGAAAAAAAAATGAAAGACAAATGCAATAAAGCTAATGACTTATGTTGTTGGTGCATTTTGTGCAAAATAAAATAAGCTGCTCTAACAAGGAGATAGGTTGTGTGCCTCTCTGCTGTGCGATGACACTGACCTGAGGATAAGCATAACCTAGATATTCTAGAATTCATTGTTGTTTGCCGCCTCTCTGGTGTGCGATGGCACTGACCTGAGGACTGGCTTCTCTTTGAAAGCTCTAAGAATAGTCTCTTCTTGTAATAATACCCGTAGACCGCTCAAAAGCTCCTAAGGAATGTTGATTACCATATAAGTGTGGGATCCACAAATGTTAGTTTGAAATAATCAAACCTAAAACAATCACCAGTCTGTGTCTATAGTCTGTGTATGGATTTAAATGGACAAATATATTGACAATCATTGTGGCTGCAATTCTTGAAAGTTCAAATCAATGTGGTAATCTAAGAGTTCCAGTATGATTTCCTAAAGTTGCTAATGACTCTGGATGAACACCAAGAATTGAGCATCAAAAGATTTGTATAACCACTCCCAAATGATTTGACTTGCCTGTATGATTCCAAAATTGAATTGGTCCAGGTGTGGTCAATCCAAGTTGAGGCTGTCTATTCCGGAACCAAATCCCGTAGATGTCCATCTTATGATTTATCTCTCACAAAAAGCCAAAAACAAGTCTTGTTTTGAGTATTTAGTTTATATTTTCTAAGTTAGTTAGTAGTTTTAGTTTGTTAGTTTGTCGGACTACATCAGGAAAAATCAGTAAGGAATCAACTCACTAAAAGGGTCATGTCTGAGATGACCACATGTGCTTTAAATGTTTAAACGGGTCACGTCTGAGGTGACTAAATTGGTTAAAAAGATCACGTCTGAGGTGATCAAAAAGTTTTCAAGTTAAAATGATCATGTTCGAGATGATCAAAAGCTCATAACGTTAATTTCAAAAGTTAAAAGGGTTTTAAATGTAAATTGGTAAAAATGGCAGAAAATTAATTAAGTGTGACCCATTCGCACGATTGGACCATGAGAATGGACCAGCCATGCGAATGGCTCCCACTCGCACGAATGGACATGAGATTGAGCCATTCACACGAATGGCTTATCAGAATGACCCATTCGACCGATTGGAAGGGGGCGAATGAGTCAGTCGACCGACTGAGACTCATTCGGTCAACTGAACATGCGAATGAAAGGTACGACTGAGTCAGTCGACCGACTGAACCTCAGTCGGTCAACAACATGCGACTGACTGGGCCAATCGCACGATTGAGCCTCAGTCGCCCGAATGAACTGAGCGACTGAGGCCAGTCGGCCGATTGAACTCAGCTTCAGTATTTAAAGGGCACAGTCGATCACATTTCATTCACACCCCAATCGCTCTCAAGTCGCACACCCTATCGTTACTCTGCCAAAATTTCATTAGACTGTTTTCTTCTTGATCTTGATTCACTGACTCTCATTATTGATTATACAGGTAGTTTGAAGTTCCATCTTCCCGAAACCTGAAGGATTTAAACCCTAATTTGGGTTATTCGACTGTAAAACAAGAACCGAGACATAAATGACCTAATAACCTACCAAAACTATGCAAAACGTTAAAATTAAGTGTAATAGGTTTAACAAGAATGCGAGTCTATTGAACCGGTTATCCATGTTAAAACACCTGTTTTGTTAAAGATTCGAACGGAAGGCGACTGAACTATAGGACAGGCGACTGGTCGCCCGGATGAACTCCAATCGCACGATTGAAACTTGCGATTGGGTCAATCGCCCGAATGAACCATGCGTTTGAGCTCAGTCAGCCGACTGAACCATTCGCAGACTCAGTCAGCAGACTGAACCCAATCGCATGTCTCATTGACCAGAATGAGCTCAGTCGCATGAAATGACAACCGACTGACATTAGTCGCATGATTCATTCGCACGAATGAATCAGAATGAATTTCAACATTACACTTAGAACAGAATTTTAATGTATTATGTACTAATGGTTCTATGTCATGTGTTTTCAGGATAATGGCAGAGAGATGGTCCATAAATCCAAAGCACAACATCTGTGCTCATTTGGATCACACTACTAGGAACGGGGCCGAGTTCACCGATATTATAGCCTTCCTCAGACGGTCCCGGATCCATAAGGCTATCTCTACTCCCTGCACGCCCTACAGATCACTACATCAGGCATTCTGGGAGAATGCCTCTGTGGATCGCTCTCGTGAGCCCTACAGCATTCGGAGCTCTATACTGGGTCATGATATCGAGATCACTGCTGCTGACATCCAGAGGGTCCTAGAGTTTGGAGATGATACTGATCATCCTACCAGATTACATCCACTAACCGTGAGAGGATGCTTTCTGAGGATCAAGTACGCTGGGGACATAAACTCAGGTGTGCTCAACAAGAGCAACCTCTGCCCCCAGTACAAGTACTTAGCCCATGTGATCCTTAAGTGCGTTGCTTCGAGGAGGGGTGGGTTCGACGACCTCTCAGACCAGATCCAAAATGCCTACGTGGCACTGGTGCTGAACCACCCCTTCAGCTTTTCTAGTATGATTTTCTCCTATCTGGTGGAGAACTTGGAGGCAAAGGGAAAGGAGGGGTTTTGTATGTACCCCAGGTTTTTACAGCTCATCTTCAACGAGAAGCTGCCACATTTGCCCAAAGAGAGTCATGATGCAGTGGCACTGGAGATCATGGATGATACGACTCTGGGTCGGATGAGGGTTTATAGGGGGAAGCAGGTGAAGCCCCAAGTTAAGAGATTGATTGGCCACCTGGCCAACGAGAGGTATGTGGCACCAGGCAGACGCAAATGGCGTCATGAGGACAGTGACTCTGATGATGAGAGGCTGCTACTCCCAGAGATTGACTCGGATGATGATGATAGTGGAGACGCTGGGGACGATATGCCTGCTCCACCGAGAGGCATTGTGTCTGATGTTATACCCCCAGTGTCTGCCCCAGCTGGAGATGTTGCTGAGTCAGCTGGATTTCATCAGGATTTTGTTCTTGGTGCTGAGGAGGAGGAGGAGTCTGATGAGGAGCCCCTCACGCGAACTGTGGGAAGCAAAGTTGTTCCCACAGAACATGGGCTACGGGTGGTTGGTGAACACCCGAGAGACTCCAGAGAGACGGATACTGACCCGAGTTATGCACCGGGTTCAGCAGGCAGGGTTGTAGGGGGAGCATCCACCTCCACAGGGACGAGGAGGAAGAGGATGGCTCAGCCCCATGGTCTGAAGAAGAAGAAGCGTCGGTTGACCTTCGTTACTACCGTAGCCTCTACATCCACCACCACAACCACCACTACCACTTCCACAGCTATACCATCCACCACCACAGCCACCACATCCACCACAACTACCACAGCCACCACCATACCTAACACCACAGTACAGATCCCATCCACCACCATACCACTACACCCACATCACCTCCACCATTTTACCGACCAATCTTCACTACAGCCACCACCACCACCACCTCACACCATGCAGGACCGTCAGCCCAGTCCTCACACACTTATGGATCACCTCTACCTCCAATCGGGGTAGAGGAACAGCTGTCAGCGCTCAACCGAATGGTGATGCGCTTACTAGCTGCCGATGAGGAGAAAGCTGCACAGATACGCCAGCTTACCGACCTGACTGCTACACAATCTCACCAGATGGCAGAGCAGGCTCGAGTTATAGAGCAGCAGGCCCAGCTGATGGATGCACAACGAGTAGAGATGTCCCAACTCCAGGAGCAGCATGCCCAATCAGCGAAAAGGATAGAGGAGTTGGAGACCACCAACAAGACCATCATGCTGCGGCTCAAGGGATCAAAGGATGAGCCCTTAAAGATCAAGGAAGGATATGGAGATTATGGTGACGATGGTGATGATGATGATGAAGATGATGATGAGGATGAAGAGGATGATACAGAGGATGAGGAGGAAACTGACGAAGATAGGACAGAGAGGAAGGACGATGATGATGAAGCAGAAGCAGGGGATGCGGCTGCATCGGCCTCTGCTACAGGTCAAGAGAGGAGGTCAAAGAATAGACAGGACCAATCAGCTACCACCTATGCTCCTCCGAGTGATGAGACTATGATTCAGGATAAAAGTAAAGACTAGATGTTTATGTATTTATTTACTTTTGTGTCTGAATCCTGTATTGAAAACAATGTATTAAATGTTTATATATTAAGTTAATGTATTTCTGTTTGATTACTTACTAATGATTTATGTGTTGAATGTTTAAATCAAACAGATCCAAATTGTCAGGATCAGGGATCACAAGTTTGAAGTATTAGAGTGTAATGCAGCGGAATGAAATCAAGAATTAGTCAAATTATAGCAAGAGTTTGTTACTTGTAAACAAATGCGAGAGAATATTTTTCTGTGATGAGGAATGTTTCAATAATGCCCAATATTATTGCTAAATCATTCACAGTTACAATAAGGTTGGCACTCCTTATATAGAGTGCAATCACTGCTGTAATCACGGGATGGTGATTACTAGCAGATCTAGTACAAAAATAACTAATACTTAATAAACTACTGAAATGTTCACAACTACTGAGAACATGTCAGAGTGCTAAGTATAAAACATAAAACAACTGAAAAGAAACTACTGATACTACAACGACTGAAGAACAAGCTCTTCAGTCGTTTTACAAAACTACTGAAAAGAGAAAACATAAAACTACTGAAAGTAAACCGTCACAACTACTGAAGAAGTCCTCTTCAGCTGTTATGACAACGTCTGATACTTTGTCTTCAGCACTTGTCTTCAGACTTTGTCTTCAGCACTTGTCTTCAGACTTTGTCTTCAGCACTTGTCTTCAGACTTTGTCTTCAGCACTTGTCTTCAGACTTTGTCTTCAGCACTTGTGTCTTCAGACTTTGTAATCAGTTGTTGTCTTCAGCTGTTGTGGACTTCAGTAGTTGTTGTGACGTCTGTGGGACTTAAAGGTTTTTCTGATCCGGCTCATTGGTTCTTTTGGTCCAACAAACTCCCCCTGAACCAATGCAGCCAAAACCTTTAACTTTATTGAGTTCCCACTTATTGTTGGCAAAATGGTTGGTCTTTTTCCTTCTTGATCAGTTGAGAAGATGACCCATATAAGCACCGGCCTGGAAGTAAGTCTCTGATGATTTGGTTGGCAAAGTATGGATGGGAGCTCTGTATTGGGGAATTGGACACTAAGCTGTTCCCCCATCCATGAAACTCACTTCCCATGTATAAGCCTGTAGGATTCTCTGGTGTTGCTCTGAGAAACATGATTTGTTCTTCCATAGTAAGGTTCTCTGGTTCACCATCGAACAATCCTTCACGCCCATACAGCTCTGAGATGTATTTGGCCTGTTTGCCATTTTTGAGCTCAACTGTTGTGATCTGTCTGTAGGCAAACTCATCTGGGTGATTACCTTCAAGTAACAGACTGAGCTCATTTTGTTTGAAGTTCTCAAGCTTCTTGTAGACTAACCCCTTCTTGATTACTCTGTTTTCTAACATCTTTTGGGGAGGCTGTTTAGTCTCATAAGCCTTCTTGAAGTCTTCTACAATTTCCCAGGGTGATACTACAAGGACCACTGTGATCTCTTCATCTACGATCCTTTTTATCTGGCCCTTGTATCTTGCAGGAATGTCCTTCTTCACAATTCTGTGAGCCACCCTAGGATCAGGCCATATCCTCACCTTTTCCTTTTGATATTGAAATGTGTTGGCAAGGGTGTACAGTCTCAGAGCTTCTTTCTTCATACTTATTATTGATGAAGAAGCAGCATAAGTTTTGTCTATGCTCTTCAGCATCTCCTCATCATGAAGCCTTTGCTGCTGCTCTTCTTCTATCTTTACTCTCACAGTTTCCATCTGTGAGGTAGGAGTGATGGGCATAGATTTGGCTTTAGGCAAAGTTAGGACTGCAGAAAGAGGCAACCTATCTTCTTCCTCATCATCCTCTTCATCTTCTTCTTCTAGCCTCAACATCCTTCTCTTCTTCTTCTTGGATGCATCATCGGCTGCTGGTTTTGAGTGTAAAGGAGTTGGATTAATGGGTTGTGGTAGTGGTGATTTTGAAGTGGTAGGTTTTGCAGGCTGTTCTAGCATTCTTGTAATGAGTGAGGCTTTGGAGTATTTTGCTAGTTCGTTTCTGTTCCCAGCCCCTGCTTCATTTAGTGCTTCAATCACTAATCCTTTAGTGTATGCTTCAGACGTACAGATCCTGGTGGTTATTGCCAAGATACTGTCCCTGGTCCATGACTTAATCTCTATCAATGATCTTCCAAGATACTTTGCAATGAATCTGATCATGATCTCCAGTCTTTCTCTTTCTAACACATCATAACTTGCCCATCTTGAGTTAATTTCTTCAACTTCAAGTCTTCTAATCTCTGAGTCAAGCTGTGCAGTATCGAACCCTTGTCTGTATAGTTGATCAATAATGGAGTCCATAGATTTACTATGTGTAGCATCCGCCATTTTGACCATCTCATCAAGTTGGAGTTCTTTTTCTTTCTTTAAATCTTCCTCTTCTTATATGTGATATGAAAGTCTTTGTGACTTTCACTCACTTGATCAGTGTCAGCTTCCTTCACATACTCTTCTTCCTTCTCAGTCTCTTTCACAACCTCTTCTTCCTCCTGTTCTCTCTCTTTCAATATGCTCTTTCCTTTGTCTTTGACTAACTGACTCTCCCCCTTTTTGGTTGCATTGGTTGCAAGGGTTTGAGTAGTAGAAAGCCTTGTGCTCACAATCTCCTCCACCAGTGGCTGTATAATTGAGGGAAGTCTGTCATCCAAGGTTTTGATCACAATGTCTGTGATCATTGGGGTGATGAGAGGTAGGGATTTATTGAAGATAGCAGCTATTTGCTCAGAGGGGTTCTGTCCCTGAGAAGCAGTGCTAGAGGTAGAGGCTGGTGGATTGAATGTTTTTAGTGGCTGAGTGTTTAGGAGACCTTCAGGTGAAGGTGCCATCTGTGGGTGTATGGTGGTATCAGATGGACTTGCTTCTTGAGAGAATTGGTCAAGTAGTCTTTGTAGTCTACTGACTTCTTCCTCAAGAATTGTGTTCTGGGCTAGAACATCATAAAAGAAGCCCAGGTCATCATCAGCAAATGTTGAATCACCTGACCTCCTGCTAGTAGCAAGATGTATATGCCCTGGGTGTAGACCAGATGTAGCATGTGCCCCTTTTTCTTGGAACTGGGGACTTCCAGCCTCAGGACGATGTCCTTCATCAGCTGTTGCCTCTGATGAGGTCTTAGCCATGTTACCAGCCTCAGTCTGATCATGTGCTAATGCAGAAGAGGTGGCAGCCTCACCAGATATTCTTATCTCCGTATCTACACTAGGAGACTGAACATTTAAACCCCTGTGCTGTGGGTTGTCAGAAGCATGTTGATCCTCTACCTCAATATCTGTGGTTTTCCCTTTTGGTGGTTGTTGGGGAGGAGGAATGGCATGCAGCTGAGTCAGCACATTTGCAATTATAAGTGTTGGACTTTGGGGGGCATTTTCATGAGGAGATAGGGTATTATGCACCTGGGGAGAATGGTGTGTTTCAATGGCAATCTCCTCGAATGAGGAAGATTCCAGATTTGTGGGTACCCCTTCTTTGGTTGCTTCAGGTTCCTTTTGAGAGGAATCCTGAGCGGCTGTGGCTGGGTGAGTCTCTGATACTACTGGGGGGTTTACACCAGCAAGTATATCCTGTCTTGGTGGTACAGGAGCATCTTCAGGGGACTCATCTTCCTGAATAGCTGTTTTGGTTCGTTTGTTTTTGGTTTGGTGGGGACTTTGGATTTGTGTGGTGGTGGCTGTGGGTTCCAGCTGCGTGGGTTTGCGCAGCTGGCAGCCATTTTGAGTGATTGGTCAGAGTTGTGCCGGGAGTATACTTCAGGCAATACAGCCATAGCAGGGACTCCCAGGCCAACAAGTCCCTCAGCTTGAAGCTGGTTTTCATTATGGCCATTATGAACCGAGGATAAATATCCAACGGTTAGAAAGTTGTTTTTGGGCCATATCCTTGAGCTCTAAGAATAGTATTTCAGAAAATTTAAAGGTTGTTGCTCAAGGATAGAGTACAATACCTGTTGCCACCCTTGTGGACATTTGATCCCATGATGAAGTCTTGGGGCCAGGCAGACATTGACCAATGAAAGATAAGCCGTTCAGCATCCTGGAAATGTTTCTTCAATATGGTAGAGGCACTCAGTTTTGCCTTCATATCCATGGTGGGCAAATGAAGATCAGTGGTGCCCTTTGGATAGCTAGTCGGGAAAGTGGCATCATCCAGATTGAGGGTTTGGCGAAGAATCTCTGGATTGATGACCATTTTGGCTATGGACAAACGAAAATGAAGCGACTCTGTGTCATTCTCCTCAGAGAAACAAGAGTGATGTTTTGTCCAGAATTGGCTAAGGGATTCGGCATATAGGTGGGGTTTATCAGAAAGGCTGTTTGGTAGGTGAATGGACCATTAAATCAATGGCGTTGTGAAACTTGGTCCAGTATGGTGATTTAGTAAGGTGAGCGACACAGTTGTGTCGTGGTTTTAGTTGCATGGTCGCCATGGATGAAGAGAGGGTACAGAGTTTTTGAACGTTAGGTTTGAGAGGAAAGGTGAGAAAAACTCTGGTGAGATAAGGGATTTATAGGGTAGGGTTATGAACCGACTGAAGGTTTTGGTGTTAGTCATCATTTGGTGAAACTAGTGATGACGTGGCATTAACTTTCAGGAGGTTTGAAATGACTGACCCGTATTGGTGTGATATCAGTGTTATAAAACAACTGAAGACTTGGGTTTAAACCGTCAGACATTGAAAACAGCTGAAGTCTTTGTTTAGTCTTCAGTAGTTATAAAACTACTGAGGACAATTCGACTTCAGGTGGTGAGAAAACAACTGAGGACATGGGTTTGTCATCAGTAGTTATAAACTACTGAAGACAGTGGTTTTGTCATCAGTTGTTGTAAACAGCTGAAGACTTAGTGGTAGTCTTCAGTAGTTGTAAACTACTGAAGACATAGCTGTGGCTTCAGTTGTTTAGAAACAGCAGTTGTAAAAACAACTGAAGAGAAATTACTCATCAGCTGTTGTCGTCAATTCATAGCTTTTCAGCTGTTTCAGTCTGACCTCCACATTTAAATCCGAGTTTGATGTTTTTTGGTTTTCATGGTCTCATTACTTATCTGCATTTCTGACAGCAGCAGTTGTTAGTTACATTAGCTGTTGTAACTACATCAGCTGTTTTAACAAATGAAGTACTTATATATGACATGGTAACAATGATCATCATTATTATTATGAGATTATCGGTAGTTGTCACTTATTCTAGCTGCAGCATACCAAGCCTTAACACCAGGTTGTGGAAAGTTGAACTATCCAAAGGCTTAGTAAAATGTCTGCAAGCTCATCAGCACTAGGAACAAATTTTGGATCAATCAGACCTTTTTCAAAACAATCTCTAATAAAATGGTGTCTGATTTCAATATGTTTAGTCCTAGAGTGCTGGACAGGATTCTTGACAATACAAAGAGCTGAAGAGCTGTCCATTAACAATGGAGTCTTAGTCTCAGTTATGCCATAATCCAATAATTGGTTTTGAAGCCATAATACCTGAGATGTACAACTTGCAGCAGCAATGTACTCGGCTTCAGCAGTTGATGTAGCAACTGAGGTTTGTTTCTTACTCTGCCAAGAAATCAAACAGTTGCCTAGGAATTGGCATCCACCAGAAGTTGATTTCCTGTGTCAACTTACACCCTGCATAATCACTGTCAGAAAAAGCAACTAATTTACCAGAATGTCTAGTAGAATACCATAAACTAGAGATGGAGTGCCTTGCAAATATCTAAAGATCCTCTTGACTGCAATCAAATGAGACTCCTTAGGTGCAGCCTGAAATCTAGCACAAACACATGTAGCAAACATAATATCTGGTCTAGAAGCTGTTAAGTACATCAAGGACCCAATCATACATCTGTAAAGTGTTTCATCAACCGCTTTACCTTTCTGATCTGTATCCAGTTGTGTGGTGTTGCACATGGGAGTAGAACAAGGTTTACAATTTTGTAAATCAAATTTTTCCAAAAGATTTTTTGTATATTTGGACTGATGAATGAAAATTCCATCAGCCTTTTGTTTGATTTGCAAACCCAGAAAGAATTGTAATTCCCCCATTGCACTCATTTCAAATTTTGTTGCATCAACTTTGTAAAGCCATCACACAACTGTGGATCAGAAGATGCAAAAATAATATCATCTACATAAATTTGAACAAGTAAATTATGCTGCCCTGCTTTCTTAATGAATAAAGTTTTGTCTATGGTGCCTCTAGTAAAATTATTTTCAAGAAGAAAGTTTGATAATGTCTCATACCAGGCTCTAGGAGCTTGTTTCAACCCATAAAGAGCCTTATCAAGCTTATACACCCAATTAGGATGTTTGTTGTCCTCAAAACCTGGTGGTTGACATACATAAACCTCTTCTTTAATTTTCCCATACAGAAAAGCACTTTTGACATCCATTTGAAAAACTTTAAGATTTTGATAAGCAGCATAAGCTAAAAACAATCGAATTGCTTCCAGTCTGGCTACAGGAGCAAAGGTTTCATCATAATCAATACCTTCTTCTTGTGCAAACCCCTGAACAACCAGTCTGGCCTTGTTCTTAACAATAAGCCCATTTTCATCAGTCTTATTCCTAAACACCCATTTAGTGCCTATTGCACACTTACCTGGAGGTAGAGGAACCAGTTCCCACACTTGTTGTTTCTTGAACTGAAGAAGCTCAAGCTGCATGGCATCAACCCATCCATTGTCCTTTAAAGCAATGTGATAATTCTTTGGCTCTTGCTGACTAATGAAGAGAGCATAGAAGCAGAAATTTGACAATTGACTTCTTGTTGATACTCCAGCAGTGATATCACCAATGATTTGAGACATAGGGTGATTCTTCAGATCTTGGTACACAATGAGATCAGTGCAAGTGTTTGTAGCAGGCTCAGCAGCAACAGATGGTGATGGTGAAGTATTTCCTTGAAACCAATCAGTAGATGGTAGTTCAAAGGAAGTTGAAGTTGTAGAAATCTCATCAGCATTTGTTGTGGATTGAGCTGCTGGAGCTACAGGAACATCAGGTCTAGCTGAATCAGGCAGTTGATCAGTAAAGCTGAAGAGGTGAGTACTACTATCATCATCATCAGCACCAGCACTACCACCAGGTGGAGAACTGTTGACAGGAGCAACAGCAGGAGTTTGATGAGGAGCATATTGTAGTATGTCCAAATCAAATATCTCCACAGGGTTTTGTGGAATCTTGTCCTTTGGAGATTCATTAAACTTAACATGTAGAGTCTCTTCAACCATCTTTGTTCTACAGTTGAAGACTCTGTATGCTTTGCAAGTTGATGAATAACCAACAAAATATCCTGCATCCACCTTAGAATCAAATTTTTGGAGTTGATCCCTTGTGTTGAGAATGAAACAAGGACATCCAAAAGCTCTAAAGAATGAAATTAGAGGGGCCAAATGATGAAGAACTTCATATGGAGTTTTCATCAACCTCTTATTCACTAGAGCTCTATTTTGTACATAGCAAGCTGTATTGATAGCTTCAGCCCAAAAAGTCATTGGCAATCCAGAGTCAGCCAACATGGACCTTGTAGCTTCAATAAGGGTCCTGTTCTTTCTCTCCACTACTCCATTTTGTTCAGGAGTTCTTGGAATGCTAAAATGCCTCTTGATTCCCTTTGAGAGGTAGAACTCATCAAGTGTATTGTTTCTAAATTCTGTTCCATTATCACTTCTAATACACTTGACTGAGAGGGAATACTGCTTCTCAACATACAACACAAAGTTGATAATCTTCTGAGGTGCTTCATCCTTTGAATGCAAGAAGAAAGTCCATACAAATCTGGAGTAATCATCCACAATTACTAGACAGTATTTCTTCTTAGCCATACTCATCACTCTCACAGGACCAAAGAGATCCATGTGAAGAAGCTGTAAGCAGGCTGTGGACTTAGGTTCTTCTATGGAGGGAAATGAAACTTTGTGCTGTTTTCCTTTTAGACAAGCAGTGCAGTCATCTTCACATTTAAACTCCTTCATAGGCAATCCCCTTACTAAACCATGGTTGATCAGCTGATTTATGTTTTTGAGATTAACATGACCCAGCCTTCTATGCCATAGTGTAGATTCTTGAGGGGAAGCCTTGGAAAATAGGCAAGGATGGCCTTTGAGATCTATTTTCTTAGAAAGATCTAAGGAATACACTCTTCCTGTCCTGTTGGCCTTAAGGAGAGTGTGTTTATCCAACACCTTGTCAATCAAACTCAGAACTTTGGATGACAGAATCCGGCAGTTCTGACTTGTGAAAAGAGCAACATGGCCTTTGTCACACATTTGACTGACACTCAAGAGGTTGTACTTGAGATTTTCCACATGGTTAACATCATCAAACTTTATTTCCCCATTGGAAACAAAGCCTTTGCCGATGATGTAACCCTTTGCATCATTGCCAAAAGATACAAATCCATTCCTTCCTTGAGAGTAGTCATTAAGAAGTGATCTGTTTCCTGTCATATGCATGGATCCTCCACTGTCTACATACCAGATGCCTCTGTGGCATGTTGAAGAACCCTGCAGAACAAAGCAAATTAGTTAGATTTTGAGACCCAAACCTTTTTGGTTTTGGGCCTATTCACATCAACAGATGGTGGACTAACAAGTTTGCTGGAAATAACAGCTTGAGAGGAAGAGAATGGTGGAGAAGTGGAATCCTTTGGCTTGGACCTCCTTTTCTGTGGATTCAACATAGGAACATCTAATTGGTTGACTCTTCCCAATAGATGTTGAACCATCATAACCAGCTGTGTCTGATTTTGTGATAAAGCTTTCAGCTCTTCAGACACATTAGCACTGGAGTTTGATAAGTTCTTATGTTGCACCTTCTTCTTTTGAACAACCTCAGCTGTTACCTGTTTAACCCCTTCCCTTTTGGATTTCTTTTTGGACTTAAGGATTACAGGATTTGATGTTGCTGGTACAAATGTGGCTTTAAACTCATTTTTCATTTTAACCATTTTCTCTTTAATTTCATCTTTATGTTTGAGTTTGGATCCTCTTTTGTACCAACAATCATCAGTGAGATGATTAAACAAACCACATACTTCACATGGTTTCTTTTTCATCTTATGTTGATCATCAACTAAAGAGGATGAAACTACTGAAGACTTGCTCTTCAGTACATTGGAAGCACTATTTGCTTTCTTCACTTCCTCTTTAGTAGACTTCAAACTCTTTCTACTGACAGTTTTCTTCTTTTCAGTGCTGTCAGTAGTTGGAGCTTGAACTTCAGGAGTTAAATCTTGCTCTCCAGTCCTTTCAGGACTTTCAGACATAACTCCTGAGTTGACCAACTCTTTGATCATGTGAGTGTCAGCAATTGAACCATCAACATTAGCTGATAGGTTCTGAGAGGGCTTAGTGCTGACTTCAACTTTTGATGATGCTTTATCAAAAAGTGAATCACATGATGAGGTGGATTGGTTATTGCTTTCTCCATCAGATTTCACCTCTACTCTTGGAGCAAAATCTGTAGGAGGAGCAGTGTGATTATAACCAATGCCAAACTTCACATTGGAAGCTGATTGCTTACTAAGAAGCATCTCAAAACCTTTGCATGATTGTACCCATCGATCACACTCTACTTGGGTGACTGCAAGGGTTTCTTTAAGACTTTTCTGGTCTTCCAGAATAACCTCTAGCTTAGCCTTTTCATCATTTAATTGGCATTTAAGCTTATAAATCTCATCATTTTTACTATTAAGAGCAGACTCATACTCAGCTTGTCTTTTGGAAATTGTTTTCTCAAACTCAAGTTTTTCATTTATTAATGCTACATTTGCCTCTCTAATAGAGACAAAGGCAGTAATGCAAGATTCAGAACATAACTTGGCTTTAGCCTCTGAAGATACCTGAGTTACCTGTGAAGATGATGCAGTTGAGCAGGAACCCTCAGTTGATTCCAGAGCCATAAGTGCCAGATTCCCAAAAGGACTATCACCACCATGTTGATCAGCACTTGTGAACAGTTGTTCATGACCAGACATGTCATCTGGCAAGCTGCTCCAATCAACAACTTCTGGGGTGAAGAAGCTATATTGTTGAGGTTGAGGGGGTTGATGAGATGGTTGAGGTTCTGGGAGAGCATGAGGTTGTGGTACCATAGGAGCTTGAACTTGACTGGTTTGTGGCATGTAATAACACGGGTAAGGGTAAGGAATTTACCCTGGGGAACAAAATATGCAGGAGATTGTAGTTGAGACTGATGACTAGAATTGACAGGATGTTGCCCTTTGTTTTGTTGACTATTGCTAGGAAAAGTCACAAAAGGTGCAGAGGAATTAGATCCAGATGATCTACATTCTCTAGCAAAGTGTCCAAGCCTTTGGCATCTGTGACACCTCAACTTACTCTTGTCAAAACCAACTTTGGTTTTGCCAGAGAGTCCTGGGAACTTTCTTCCAGTTCTTTTGTAGAACTTCTGAGATCTGATATTTATCAAGGCCATTTGGCTCAAAATATCCATCTCTTCTAAGTCATCATCAGCAATCCCCTTGAGATCATCCATGATGAAGCATAGATTGTCATTATTACACCCAGGAAATTGACTATCAACACTCACAAATGCTGAATCAGAAATGTTTGAAGAGAAATCAATATGCTCATCATACTGGCATTCAGATGAAGCATACTCTGACTCATGACTGACTAGAGCAGTGTTGCCTGGTACAAAGTCCTCAGTGAGCTTACCAGATGAAGACAGTTTTCTCTTTTGTTCTATCTCTCTCTCAATTGTGAGCAATTTCCCATGAAGTTGGGTGAGAGATAGTTTGTCCAAATTTGCACTGGAGCGTAGGACAATGGTATATGTATCCCATCTCTCAGGCAGTGATCTGAGAAATCTGTTATTCATCTGAATATTAGTATACTCATGTTTGACCATTTTCAATTCAGAGATCAAACAAGAGAACCGCTCAAACTGTTGAGTCAGTGTCTCACCCTTCCTATGAGAGAATGTCTCATATTGTTGGGCAAGGATCTCTCTATTATTTGCCAAGACCTCATCTGTTCCTCCAAATTGTTCTTTCAAGGCATTCCAGAGGTCATGGGCAGATTCATAATGCATTAGCCCAGAATAGATTTCATTGGGTAGTGCCATGGCCAGAATTCCATGGGCTTTTGCATCAATCTCAAACAATTTCTTATCCTCATCTGAGTATTGATCCTTCCTCTTCGGAACCATTTGATTGGTTTCCGGGTTATTCACCATAGGCTTGTGTGGACCATGTACCACTGATGTCCAACAACCTGAGCTGTAAACAGACAGGTGATGGAGCATACGACGTTGCCATATGTTATACTCATTTCTAACCAGCATGGGAGGCTTGGTTGAGGAACCAGTATTGTGAGGATCATTGGAAGGAGTAGTCATTTTGGATCCAAAAACAATTTTATTCAAGCAAAAAAAATATTTAGACACACCACAACAAACTCAATGAAAACCAAGAATAAGTCTCAGGATGAATGATTAAAAACACAGAAAATTCAATCTCTATAACAGTTTCTTGCAAAGATGCTAATTCAATCAAACTTGGATCTTGAAGAGCAGTTTCAATGATCAATTATTAGATCGATCAATGATAACCGGCTCTGATACCATTTGTCAGGATCAGGGATCACAAGTTTGAAGTATTAGAGTGTAATGCAGCGGAATGAAATCAAGAATTAGTCAAATTATAGCAAGAGTTTGTTACTTGTAAACAAATGCGAGAGAATATTTTTCTGTGATGAGGAATGTTTCAATAATGCCCAATATTATTGCTAAATCATTCACAGTTACAATAAGGTTGGCACTCCTTATATAGAGTGCAATCACTACTGTAATCACGGGATGGTGATTACTAGCAGATCTAGTACAAAAATAACTAATACTTAATAAACTACTGAAATGTTCACAACTACTGAGAACATGTCAGAGTGCTAAGTATAAAACATAAAACAACTGAAAAGAAACTACTGATACTACAACGACTGAAGAACAAGCTCTTCAGTCGTTTTACAAAACTACTGAAAAGAGAAAACATAAAACTACTGAATGTAAACCGTCACAACTACTGAAGAAGTCCTCTTCAGCTGTTATGACAACGTCTGATACTTTGTCTTCAGCACTTGTCTTCAGACTTTGTCTTCAGCACTTGTCTTCAGACTTTGTCTTCAGCACTTGTCTTCAGACTTTGTCTTCAGCACTTGTCTTCAGACTTTGTCTTCAGCACTTGTCTTCAGACTTTGTCTTCAGCACTTGTGTCTTCAGACTTTGTAATCAGTTGTTGTCTTCAGCTGTTGTGGACTTCAGTAGTTGTTGTGACGTCTGTGGGACTTAAAGGTTTTTCTGATCCGGCTCATTGGTTCTTTTGGTCCAACACAAATTATCAAAGAGATGAGTTTGATGTTGCTCCCCTTCAACAGGTCAAGACGCAACTAACCATGATTCTTGATCTGCAAGGGATCGTAAGAAGGTCTGTGAGTTATACCCCTGAAGAAGGGGAAATAATTCATGACCTATCTAACGAGCAACTCGCAGAGATTTTCAAGCTCAATCCGGATGAAATAGTTAAAGATGCTCCAACATGTGATTCGACTAGTGATGAAGAGCTCAACGATGTTGATGAAGTCGAGGTCGAAGATATCACTGCAGAGGAGTACCCTCAGTACGCTGACAATAAGGGTAATGTGGTCCCCAATCTGGGTGAGTCCCTCGTCAGTGATACTTTTGAGGTGTTGAACAAGATGGAGCAGGAAACTGAGAAGGCAGAAGGAATAGCCCAAGCCTCAAATGATGATGTTGACATTCGAAAGGCTGAGTGGGCTGCATGTTTTGAAGAAGTTAGAGCCCAACGTGCTGCATCGAAGAAAGATGCCTACACCAAGCTCTACAGAGTCAAGAAACACCACAAGGTGTCTGGCAGGATTATAGCATGGGCGTATTTTGATGATCTTAATGCTTATGCAGTTAAGAGAGAACAGGGCATAGAGTACTTCAGATTCCCACATGATCTGAAGACTCTACCAGGTTTTGAGCTCAACCAGCTGGCTAAGCTAAAGCTTTTGTATGCTGACCCGAGAAAGATGTCAGGCTGGTTTGAGGCTGCCCTTAAGAAGGAGTACCACACCAGATGGGTTAACTTCAGACCCCAACAGCCGACTAGGTACATAAGAAGGTCTGAGGTTGATGCCATTACTGGCAAGCCCAAGATAGTGTTGAAGTGGAGTCCTCCGCGCACAATGTCGAGAATCCCACTCAGGGAAATGCCACAGGACTTCACTCCACACTTTAAGTGGTGGTACTATGATTGGAGAACAGCTGAAGCGGTCATAGTCCTAAGCAAAGAGGGACAAATGGATACGATCAGGGTATTCGACCCGATGTGGCTTACTAACTTGTCGGCTAATGATGTCTATACATTATACAAGCGGCCACTGTTCTATGACACGCAAGATATTGTACAAGCCCTCCAGTTCCAAAACAATATACGACTCTGCTTCGCGTTTGAAATTCACGCGGGAGTCACAAAAGAGGAGAAGTACAAGAAATACAAGGAGGTTATGCAGAAGACAAGAGATTAGAGAGATCTAGGTCCAAGGGGGAGTTTGTTGATGCATGTATGTCCCTAGATCATAATTTGTAATGTAATAGATCTTGTTTGTCTGACTATGATGTAATATGAATTGATTAATGAAATGATATGGATTGTTTGTGATTTGTAATGTCTAATATTTCATTAAAGAGTCGTTATTGAATTGATTGGGTTTATGATTGTTTGAATGGTTACACATCAAGTTATATTAATTAAAACATTCAAACTTAACTTAATGAAGTTCTCATGCGAATGGCCCATGCGAATGGACCATACGCATGAACAACTTCATACGATTGACTCAATCGCACGACTGAACCAGAAGACTGGATCAGTCGTATGATTGACACATAAGATTAGCTCAGTCGCCCGACTGAACACTCAGTCGTGCGGATGAATCAACCGCATGGTTCAATCGCACGACTGAACCATACTTATGGTCCAGTCGCACGATTGAACAATACTAACCTATAAATAGACCCAATTCGTGGAAAAAAAAAGGATTCATACTATTACGACTCCAGACGTACCCTAGCCGTCCAGAAGCCTCCCAAATTGTTCTCCAAGTTCACAGAACACATTAGATCGATTCTTAATCGACTTCTAACGTTAGATTCAATTCTTGATTGATTCTTCGTGTCTTCTCACTGATTGGATCGCCAATCAAATAGGATTCCGCACTATTTGATCTGGTTTACACGCTAATCACTTGGTATTTCGTTCAAATACCAGGTCCTAACAAAGAACATATCTCTTGTCCTCCTTAGGTACTTAAATATGTTCTTAACAGCCATCCAATGACTGATTCCAGGATTTTGCTGGTAACATCTTGTCATGCTTAAGGCGCATGACACGTCCGGTCGAGTGCATATCATCGCATACATGATGGATCCAATAGCAGATGCGTATGGGATTGCCTTCATTTTATCTTGCTCACCCTTTGAGCTTGGACATTGAGTCGTACTCAATATCGTTCCTCTTTGAATAGGTACGGTACCTTTCTTAGAGTTCTCCATCTTGAACCTTTTCAAGATTTTATCAATATACGCACTTTGATTTAAACCAATCAACCGCCTTGATCTATCCCTATAGATCTTTATTCCCAGAATATAGGCGGCTTCTCCAAGATCCTTAATGGAAAAACAACTTCCAAGCCAGGTTTTTACACCTTCCAAGGTTGGAATGTCATTTCCAAATAGTAGTATGTCATCAACATACAATACTAGGAAAGTTAATGTGCTCCCACTAGCCTTCTTATACACACAAAGCCTCATCAGCGTTTTTTTTGATGAAGCCAAATTTCTTTACTTCCTCATCAAAACGGTGATTCCAGCTTCTCGATGCTTGTTTCAATCCGTAGATTGATTTCTTTAACTTGCATACTTTATTAGGATGTTTTGAATCGACAAAACCTTCAGGCTGAACCATATAGACATCTTCCTCAAGATATCCATTTAGTAAAGCCGTTTTGACATCCATTTGCCAAATCTCATAATCATAATGAGCAGTTATGGCAAACAATATCCTTATAGACTTTAGCATCGCAACAGGTGAGAAGGTTTCATCATAATCAACCCCTTGAGTTTGAGTGAAACCTTTTGCTACAAGTCTAGCTTTATAAGTATCCAAGTTTCCATGCATATCGGTTTTCTTCTTGAAAACCCACTTACTTCCAACTACCTTGGAATTAAGAGGTGGTACAACAAGTTCCCAAACTTGATTGTCATACATGGATTGCATCTCAACGTTCATGGCTTCAAGCCATTTGTCACAATCCGAATTGGACACTGCATTATTGTGACATCTCTAAATTTTGTTAACTTAGAAGTTAACTTTGTTAAATCTTAAAAGAACCTTTTATGTCAATTTTGAAATTTTGAGGACTTATTATGCTTAATAATTAGTTTGGGATTAACAAATTAAGATAATAATAATAACATTATAAGTGTTATAATGTTTGTTTATTATTATAAAATTTAAGGTGTTAATAACCTTAAATAAAATAATAACTATTATTATTATTATAATAATGACACTAATAATAATAATATTAATGATAATAATATTAATAACAATAATAATCATATTAAAAGTATTCTTGTAAAAAAAATAATATAAACAATATAGGTGTTATTATTTTAAAACTTGTATTTAACTAGCTTAGCATAAAATAATAACAATTTAAAACTGCAGGGTCTAATGTGTAAATTAGTTAAAACTAAAACAAAACTTTAAATTCTTGTTGTTAATTTTAAAAACTACAGGGACTATATTTGCAAGTTCATAAAACCTCATTGTATCCCCCTTTTTGACCCCGGCTTTCCGGCGGCCGGCCGGCATAACTCCGGCGCGGCGCCGGCGGGTCCAAATCCATCGAAAACAACTCGGAATTCAATCCAAATCGATGCCATTCATTTCGGGAAACCGTTTCAAACCTTTAGTGATGAATTAATTCGACAATTCAAGATGTGATTAGTGCAAATCAATTCAAATAACCGAAGCTTTAAACATCATATCCGTTCAGGTATTAACACACAATAATAATCCAATTAATCACACCTACACAATCGTTTAACTATACCTAAACTTCTACACATCGTAATTCTACCTGAAAAACACAGAATCATCATCATCACTCAACATCTTCCTTTCGGACCTGCAATATGGCCGACAGTGGCCTTCGAAACATTGTAACCTAAAATTAACAGAGGGCTTTCCATCCTTGAATTCATTAGAAACTACCTGTGAACGATCTTAACTCTCACTCCTCGACGTTTCCGCCGTCAAGGTTGGGGTGTGACAGATTGGTATCAGAGCCCATAACTATAGGGATTTAGGTTATTAGAAATGGTGACCTAGACTATAGTTGCATGAACCTCATAGAAAGATTCTTATACCTTTGTGCTTACATGTTGTTTGCATGCTACTTAATGCTATGCCTTTTGTGCAACTTGATGCCTTAGCATAGGTTTGCCTTGTAATTGTTTAAACTTTGTTACTCGTCTCCCTAAACTTACCTTTGACACTTTGACTCTCCCCGACAAATGAAACTTCTCAATCTTATTCTCGTCACACGTGGAATTGTATACTTATGCTTATGACTTGAATCCTTAGACTTATGTCTAATCTATGTAAAATCTCATCAAGGTTTTGATTTCATGAACCTAAGAAATTTGTGTGACACATAGACACCTGTATTCTGGATTTCCTGGCAAAAGGCCTTCGGGCTAAGGCAAGCATATCGTATAAATCTCATTGTGAGACCAGTTATGCTTACCTGGGGATTTCTGGGATGAGTGATAAACTATGGTCAACATACACAAGTATCTAAGGCAAATGGGTCAATTTACCTTGACGTGCCAATGATTCCAAATGGTAATGCGTTACCAAATGGAACCATCCTCTTCGTATCTTAAAATCTTTGACTCCTTGAACTGGTATCACTTCATTCTCATCATACATAATGTTCCTGTTAATATTGAACCCATCCTACATTTCAACTCTTACGTTTAAACACCGTTACACGTTGAGCGTTTCATGTAACTATTTCTATACCTTGACCAACGTGAACATGGATCTTAATATACCCAAAGATATTGGGAATCTAAACCGAATGGTCATCAAAAACTTTAAACCGTTACTTATAGTTCTCAAGTCTTCTTAAGGATGTGTCCCATAACTAAGAACATGCAATGCTATACGTGGAATTCTTACATCTCGGGATACTTTGTCTAGGCAAAGTGTAAATGGTGATTGACTCGATCATTGAATCCATTTACATGACTCGAAACCCTTGAGATGAATGATCACTTATAAGTACGTGTGTCTTCAATAAGACTATGGTTGACCTCATATCTTGAGAAGTCCGTGTATTCCTTTCGATGGTGAATCGAACGTTCACATCTCGTTGTGGCGTTGAATAATTTCCTGCCCTTAATTTCGTCTTCCCGATTGAAACCATCCAAGATTTGAACACCACAACAACTTCTGTTATCTTGAACTTTGATCTTAAGTTTGATTTTTTTCCTTTTGTTACATTGATGTAACTTGAAATTTTCCGAATTTCTAATTGATATTATTTTCCTTTCGACGTTAAGTCAAACTCCGTACCGTCTGCATCGTGAGAGATACAAGTGTTTGCAAGTCAACCTATGACTAAGAACACCTGTATCTCCTAAATGATTCTAACTCATCAAAACAGGGGTGATTCCTTTACTTTGATGATTCTCTATTCGTTTCGATAAATGATTTCCAATTGTGATTTATAAAATTTCATCCTCTGGATCGGGGTGATTTCCTTATCCCGAGGATTGACTTCAATTATTTTCTTTGGAATGGCATTTCACAAATGACATGATCTCACCAAAATAGGATTGAAACCCGTACTTTGGTGACAAATGTCAATCTTCGATTGTTTTCTTGCTATTATGAAATTCAATCATCAAGATAGGCGTGAATTCCATACCTTGATGATAATATCATCTTTATGAATTGTATTTGTTCAAATGAGACGACTTCATCAAAGTAGGAGTGAATTCTGAATTTTGATGAAGAAGTTCATCTCGTTATATTTTGTTTTTGTAAAACTTCACCGTTAAGATAGGAGTGACTTCCCTTACCTTAATGGTGAGTTACCTCGTCTTATTTCTGTGGATCCTCAACAAGGAGTTGGGATCGAACTTTTTAATTGGTAAGTTAGCGGTCATACCTTGGGAATGCACCATCAAGTTAGGAGTGAAAACCGCACCTTGATGACTATTCTCATTTCTTGATCTCCAACTTACCAAGATTTTAATCAAGTGACAAGAAACATGTAGTAACTTGAAGGGTGAACCAATGTCAGTGTTTGGACCTATCAAGCCAAAGCATGATTTCTGAACTTGAAAGGAGACCCGATCACTCTAGGTTAATTTTGATTCCGAGCTTGGAGCATTTAAATTGATTCTTTCCCTTTATCCTTACGTTTTGACTCGATCTAACTACATCGAACCATTTATTTCTTACTTACCAACTTTCATTTTTGAGTTATCATCAACGCATGATTGTGTGATGGTAGCCTTCTTAAACAATCTTTCTACTAAATAAAGACATTATCAACTTGTGGTTATGTCTTTCTAGTTATACGAATGTTCTCAACTGTACTTATGGGTTTGATGAATTACGTATGCAATCTATATTTGGAAATTCGTTACCTTGCAAAACATGGTTACAAATGCATGTCTTATTGTTTGCGTTACTTCTTGAAATCACTTTTGAACCCTTAACCTTGGAGATCTTTAAAACACTATCTTGATTTCGATCAATGAGACTCGTTATTACTTACATTGTGACGCGGATATAAAGGTTCATAAACCTTCGTAATTTGTAGTCATGGGTTTGGCATAAAGGAAAAGACGTAACTTGGTATGTATCCAAGTGTTTTATCTTCACATATGACAAGACCTAACATTCGTGATCGTATGGATCTCCTGTTTAACTTTTCATTCACTAAGTGTCCCTTATCTTAGCTGTCATGATGACAATTGGTGCGTTATAGATCGATTAACTAATTTCATATTGACTCAGGTGGGTTAACGGGTCGAGAAATTGGCTCGTGTCCATCTCAAATAGTCGTATACCGTGGTAAGTCGTTAAACATCGATCATTAATTTGGATGATCAATTCATTTTCTGCTTTTAATAATGTTCCTAACCATCGTCGTGAACTTATTCTAAAATCTTCGCACATCGTATTATTCTTAGACCAATGATTGGTCAATGGAGAGATACATATTCACAAGATATGCGTTAAGATCATTTCATATGGTGACGTTTGGGATTCTTAAATCCTGGCGGTTAACCTTTCTTATCATTGTTGGTCTTTTATTGATTTCTAGACATCATTTCACTACGAAATTATATTCTAGAAGTTGTGACTTATAAATCCAAGGAACCACGGTAACTCGTCATCGTTTTTCAACGTTTCATCTCAAAACGTCTCACGTTTATTATGTTAAGAATCTTGTAAGATTCCATAAAGTGAAGCACTCCACCTGTAATCAAACGTCAAACACTGTTCGTTGAACACTTACCTTTCATTACAATTCCTTTGTTCATTTAAGTTCATTCTTAAATTTCGGGACGAAATTCTTTTAAGTTGGGGAGACTGTGACATCTCTAAATTTTGTTAACTTAGAAGTTAACTTTGTTAAATCTTAAAAGAACCTTTTATGTCAATTTTGAAATTTTGAGGACTTATTATGCTTAATAATTAGTTTGGGATTAACAAATTAAGATAATAATAATAACATTATAAGTGTTATAATGTTTGTTTATTTTTATAAAATTTAAGGTGTTAATAACCTTAAATAAAATAATAACTATTATTATTATTATAATAATGACACTAATAATAATAATATTAATGATAATAATATTAATAACAATAATAATCATATTAAAAGTATTCTTGTAAAAAAAATAATATAAACAATATAGGTGTTATTATTTTAAAACTTGTATTTAACTAGCTTAGCATAAAATAATAACAATTTAAAACTGCAGGGTCTAATGTGTAAATTAGTTAAAACTAAAAACAAAACTTTAAATTCTTGTTGTTAATTTTAAAAACTACAGGGACTATATTTGCAAAGTTCATAAAACCTCATTGTATCCCCCCTTTTTGACCCCGGCTTTCCGGCGGCCGGCCGGCATAACTCTGGCGCGGCGCCGGCGGGTCCAAATCCATCGAAAACAACTCGGAATTCAATCCAAATCGATGCCATTCATTTCGGGAAACCGTTTCAAACCTTTAGTGATGAATTAATTCGACAATTCAAGCTGTGACTAGTGCAAATCAATTCGAATAACCGAAGCTTTAAACATCATATCCGTTCAGGTATTAACACACAATAATAATCCAATTAATCACACCTACACAATCGTTTAACTGTACCTAAACTTCTACACATCGTAATTCTACCTGAAAAACACAGAATCATCATCATCACTCAACATCTTCCTTTCGGACCTGCAATATGGCCGACAGTGGCCTTCGAAACATTGTAACCTAAAATTAACAGAGGGCTTTCCATCCTTGAATTCATTAGAAACTACCTGTGAACGATCTTAACTCTCACTCCTCGACGTTTCCGCCGTCGAGGTTGGGGTGTGACAATTATGGTATGTGGTTGGTTCATCTGAATCTACCACATAGCATCCATCCATGAAAATTCCGTATCTTTCAGGTGGATTACTAGTTCTACCACTTCTGCGAACGTTTTGTGTCTATTGATCAACCCCTTGATCATCCTCAACATCCTCATGTTGAGTCCTAGTTTCAACCAAACGTGCATCGGGTTGTGGTTCTTGATCTTCCTCAAGATACACTGTTCTACTGCTAGCTCCTTCCATAAGGAACTTTGCTTCTAAGAACTCACCCTTTCTGGCAACAAACACCTTTTGTTCCAGTGGATCATAGAAATAATATCCCATAGAATCTCTAGGATATCCAACAAATATACACTTGGTGGATCGGACTTCCAATTTGTTTGGGGTGGGAGTCTTAACATAAGCCTCACAACCCCAGACCCTTAAGTATGATAGGGATGGAACTCTTCCATGCCATATCTCAAAAGGTGTCCTTTCCACCTTTTTGGTTGGGGCCATATTTAAAATACGGGCCGCGGAGAGCAAAGCGAAACCCCAAAATGATAGAGGTAATGTGCTTCTAGCCATCATATATCGGACCATATCCAATAAGGTTCGATTCCTCCTCTCAGACACACCATTGTGTTGCGGTGTTCCAGGTGGAGTGAGTTGTGAGACAATCCCACAACTCCTAAGATGATCTTGAAAAGCATCACTTAGGTATTCACCTCCTTTATCGGTACGGAGAACTTTAATTGACTTGTTGAGTTGATTTTCCACTTCATTCTTGAAGATTTTGAACATTTCAAAAGCTTCATCTTTGTGCCTTAATAAGTACACATACCCATAGCGACTATAATCGTCGGTAAAGGTAATGAAGTATCTTTCACCATTCCTAGTCATTGGCTTAAAAGGACCACATACATCCGAATGTAAGATTCCTAATAAATCTTCTGCCCTTTCGTTAGTTCCACTAAAGGGTGCCTTAGTCATTTTACCTTGTAAACAAGATTCACATACATCAAATGAATCACATTCATTCGTTTTTAAAAGACCATTCTTTTGAAGCGTTTGTATACGTTTCTTGTTATATGACCAAGACGACAATGCCAAAGATAGGTATCACTCAAATCCAACTTGAGTTTCTTGGTGTTAGTATGGTACAATGAACTATTTACAGCATTTTCATGAACCAATTCATAAATACCATTAATGGGAATTGCTTTAAAATAGAACATATCATTTAAAGAAACATGAATATCATATTCAACAAAAGATAATACATAATCATAATGTCTTAATTGGGATACAGAAATAATGTTCCTAGTCAAACTAGGAGCATACAAAACATTCTTCAAAATAACATCCAAGCCACTTGGAAGTTTTAGGATGTAGTCCCCATGAGCTTCAACTTGGACTTTGGTTCCATTGCCCATGAAGAGGCTAACATCCCCGTGATTGAAGTCCCTACTTCTTTTGAACCTCTGCAACAAATTGCAAATATGAGTTCCACATCCGGTATCTAATACCCATGTGTTTGAAGATGTAACATTAAGATCAATATGAATCATGTATGTTGTACCTGAGGTCTGCCCGGCATCCCTCTTCGCTTTCAACTCTTGGAGATGGACGGGACAATTCCTTGCCCAATGTCTAATCTCCCCACACTTGAAGCATGGGTCATTAATAGCAACCTTTTGCTTCTTCTCTTGTGGTTTGGGTGGCACCCTTGCCACCCCTTTCCCTTTTCCCCAAACGGGTCCCTTACCCTTGGCAACCTTTGCCTTGGGTGCGGGATGAGGCCTTTTCTTGTTCCCACCTTCATTGATGGTGAGAACGGGTAAAACCCTTTTACCCATGGCCGCCTCGGCCGTTTTCAGCATTGAGTGAAGCTCACCAATGCTTTTGTCCCAAGCATTCATGTTGTAGTTCAACACGAATGTCTCGAACTTCTTGGTAAGGCCATTAAGGATCAAATCTGTGGCCAATTCCTTCGAGATAGGACAATTAAGCCTCTCGAGGCGGTCAATATGACTTTTCATCTTAAGTACATAAGATGAAACCGATTGGTTGTCGTCCATACGACATGCATGGAGTGCTCGAACCGTTTCGAAGCGCTCAACCCTTGCTTGCTGTTGGAACGTTTCCTTCAGCTGGGTTATCATGTGCAGGATCGGGTTTTGTCACTTAAACACTTGTGATTCTCTCAAACTCACTTATAATAACACTCAAATGAGATGAAGCAATGCCTTTAACAAAAGTTGATAATAATATAATAAGTAATCAAAGGAACAAGCAGAAGTATTTTCAAGGTACTTGTATATATTACTTCTCAACTCAAGATTACAAGACACTTACAAGCATAAAACAAGAGTTACAATGAGAAACTATATATACTAGATCCTACAGCCGGTTATACTTGATACCAGCTGGAAACCTACGACTAAAGCATATACTACAATGTTATAGTTAAGGTATCTTAGATAAAGTATTATCTAAGATATGGTAGTCATGACATGTCCATGACTTACCTTTTGTCACCCACTAAAGATGGCAACTGTACTTAACATAAAAGGTAAACAGTAGATTAAAGTATGGTCAACTACATGGCTTTTGAGAAAACGCCATGTAGTATCTCAGAGATTTGCAGCGGAGTGTCAGACAGACCATACTTATGTCTACTTGATAATAGAAGTGTCTTCCGAAGGTTGACTGGCTTCGGAAGAACAAGTTCTTTCGAAGCCACTTATACTTCGGAAGATGCTTCTATGCTTCCGAGGCTTTGAGGACTTCTTGTACTTCGGAAGTTGACTTCAGATCTTTGTCTTTAAGTCTTGATCTTCGGAAGTAGCTTCTTTATCTTCGGAAGTTGGAGTTTTCCTTCGGAAGTGTATTTTACACTTAGACTTCGGAAGAGCTCCTTCTTCCTTCGGAAGTTCTACACTTGGCTTCGGAAGTCCTTTGTATGTTGTACTCAAAATCTTCTAAGTGACTTAGTTTTGGTTGCAACAGTCTCTCTAGATTCAACAAACTCCCCCTAGGCTGATGCTACCAAAACTTCACTTATTTCTGCTTCTCAAAGCTTTCAACACCAGGGACAAAAGATATTTGTCTGTCTCTCTGTTCTTCCCGGAAGTAGTGTTGAGAAGCTTGTACAGGTCATTCGTGGATAGGAGATCCAGTGTATCACTTTGAATGACATGTACCCTTTGTTGTGACCCCCTGAAGAGAGTTAGTTGACGGGAGTTATAGTCATACTCCCATCTAACTATGGTCTCAAGTTCAGGACCTTCAACCATTTGAAGAAAGGCTTTGCCTTTGGTTGCTGATCCTTTCCTTTCCTCCTCCTCTCTCAGTTTTAACTCCTCTTTGACCTTGCTTCTGGCAGTAAGCTCGGCCATATGAAGGCTCCCTAGATGATTTTTGATGTGGGCAGCTACATCGGAGTTTGAAGGGTTGGAGAATGGTTACTCTGCTAACTCAGCAATATCAAATCTGCTTAAGTGTAGCAGAGATGAGGCATTCAGCCTGTTAATCTCACCATTCTCTCTCTCAACAACAAAGTTGTGAGAAGAGTCTTCGAACCTCCACTGGATTATCTTCTTTTTGGGTACAAGAGGTTGTCTTGGTACCCTATCTCCTTTCTTTGTATCCAGCAGAGTCACCAGCTTTCTCCTTAGCTTCTTTTCTTCCTCATTCAATGTATCTAAATTGAGGTCAAGGAGTTTTGCAGCTTGGTCCAAAGTTCCTCTGGGCAGATCAAGAAACTCATCTCCTGTGAGGGAACTTGAGGATCCATCAACATAAGTCAAGTTGACTGAATCCTCCTCACAGGAGATGTCGCTCAAAGTTGTACAGTTGATGAACTTAGTTTTGATCGCCTTGAATTCCTCCATAGAGAGATGTTTGGAAGACTGAGGGGATGGTTTGATTGGTTGTTGGGTAGGTTTAGGAGTTTGGGTTCTGGCTAATGTTTTGGGTTGGATGATGGGTAGTTTAGGTGGTTGAGGTGAAGAGGTTGGTAGGTGTGATGGTGTAGGTTCAGCGGTGAAAGGTTCAGAAGAGGGTTCAGTTTTGATTGGGAAGGGAAAGGGTATAGGTTCAGGTTGAGGTTGGGTTTTGATTTTGGGTTGAGAGGTTGCTTTGAAGGTCATCCCCTGTCCCCTTCTATACATCTCTTTTCTTCTCCCCGCACGAATGTCAGCCTTGATGTCACTGACATGTCGTTGGAGAGTCTTCTCAGACATGGGACCCACCTGCCTGCCAGAGAAGCCATGAGCTTTAAGATAATTCTTCATCCAAGCTTTCTCACCTATCTTCTTGGCGGCAAACAGTCCAACTTCTTCTTCTTTCTTCCTCTTCTCCACCAGCTTCTCCCTTGCAGCTCTATTTCTCTCCTTCTCCATATTATCTTGCTCTTTGTTGAAGAGCCATAAGATCGTATCATTGTTGTGTGGAGACAACTCCTCTTGAGAGAATCCTCTGAAGAGTAGGAAAGTGATCCTTTCTCTCCTGAGCTGCAGATCAGCTTCCCTTTCTTTTCTCTGCTTTTCTTCTTCTAAGGCCAACCTTGCAGCCTCTTCTTTTTGCTGTCTTTGCAGGGAGGTTGCCTTTTCAAGCTCTATCAGCTCCTCTAATGGTAGCAGGAGTACATCTTTCGAAGCAGCTCCTAGACTGACAAGTCTATCTAGTACCTCTACCCTTCTTCGATTGTTGACTGCCTCTTGGTTGGCTGCAGCTGCTTTGGTACTTGCAGCTAACAGTTTCCCAGTTGGTAGTCTACCTTTCCTTTTGAGATTCTCCAACCTTTCTTCTTCCTGAAGCTCTTCCGAAGTCATCTTCCTCTTGCCTTTTATGTCTTCGGAAGTGCTAGACTTTGGGGGTTCTTGGATAGAAGATCCAGGTTGGGTGGTAGAGGTAGGAGCTGGAGTCAATGCAGATGTTAGAGCCAATGGTTGGCTGAGAAAGTCCTCCCTATTAACCTCAGATGCAAGTTCCGGAATTGCATCTGTGACTATTAGATCATCGGAAAGAGAAAATAGTCCTTCCGCAGCAGCAATCTCAGCTTCGGAAGTTTGAGCTTGTTCTTTCGAGGCTTTGAATTGTGCTTCGGAAGTCTGTGAAAATACACCTTCTGTCCCAACTGTTTCAGTTGCTGGGCCATCAGTCCTAGTTTCCCCTTCAAAATCAATCTCAGGTTCCACTTGGGCCTTAGGTTGACCAACTTCCTCAACAGTGGTAGGAGGTGCATTCAACCTCTGAAGCTCTTCAGCTCCAAAGTAAATCACAGACATATCTGGGCTAGGCTGTTCTATGAGGGATTCCAAAAGGAACTTGTTAAAGAACCTATTGAGATCCTGAAGCATCCTTTGATCCACTTGAAAGACAACTGGAGGAGGCTCAGGGAAGATGGCAGTTTGTTGCATTGGATATCTTGGGCTCAAAGAAGTAAGAGCTTGACCTTGGGTTTCCTGTCTTTGGCTTTGTCTCTCAACACTCTCCCCCTTTTTGGTAGCATCATCTTGAAAGCTAGATGAGATAGAGGAAGAGGTCAAGGAGACCTGAACTGGTACATGCCTAACAGATCTCTCAATCTATGTCTCAGCTAGTTTGGCCTTGAGACTTTCAATCTCAAGTTGCTGAGTGGCAGACCTATCCTCTAAAGTCTTAACCTTTGATTCAAGGTTTGAGACTTTAGAAAGTAGGTCTCGAATGGTGAGTTGCATACTTCCCTCATCTTCTTTTGAAGAATCACGGGGAGATGAGGTACCATACCTCGTATGTTCATCCTCACCACCAGATGTGGTTTCTTGGCACCCTGGTTTCCCTTGCACAATGATGTCTCTTTCAGAGGCATCAAAGGGCATGGTTACCAAATATTCAGTCTGACTGTCGTTACCACTGTCCTGAGGATCCATTGAGGCTCCTTCAGTAGTGGCAGCTGAATCTACATGAGTCCCCTCCACATCAGTGGGACTCACCTCAGTAGGGCTTTGCTGGTGTGGGCTAGAGATAAGAGGTTTCTCTAGGCTCTGTTGATCCTTGAGAGGGTGTAGTGGATCAACTTCATTGCCTTTAAGAGACATAATCTCTTCACCAGCTCCGGTCAAAAGGTCAGTAAAAGAAAAGGAGTGAAGACCTAAGGACCCGGGACTTTGATCAATATCATAAGGCATTGAGCTGTCCCTTTGTGGCTGCTCAGGGGAGTATAGAGACTCACCCTGAGGGCTATCAGCTGGGGTTTTGGGCTCATGGGTCTGAGACTGAGGAGACTCAAGACCCATATTGAGGTCAATAGTGAAGGATGGGTGGACCTCTGGCTGAGTGGGAGCCCTTTGTTCCACTCTAGCCTTTTTGGTTTCAAGAGGAGGGGCTTGTTCAACCAGAGTAGAGTGAACAAGGGTTCGTTTGGTACGTCTCTGATAGGTGACAGTGATGGGTGGAGAAGGTAGATTTGGAATAGTAAGGGTAGTTGCTGGTGTGGGTTCATCACCTGTGGGGTGAACAGGGATGTCACCAGAAGCCATTGGCTCAATCATACCTGGAAGTAGTGCGGTATCCCTTCCAGTGTAGTTGGTAGACACTCTCTTCAAGATCTTGAAGATGGTCGGCCTCATTTGGGGAGCAGAAAGAGCAGCTGCATAGACAAGCTTACCCTGATCCAGCTCACAGGTGATAATGTGCTGGAGAAACCTAGAATACATAAAGAATGTGTCCCTTTGTAGATTTCCCATAAGGTTAGTCAGCACAAACTTTGAATAGTTAAAGCGGAGGCTTTGTACCAACCCGTGAACTAAGCACCCGAGTTCATAAGGGATTTGATCCCATCCCCTGGATTTGTTAGATAGACAGTGAAGAACCACATGCAGCAGGAACTTCCACTTGTAGGAGAAGTTGAATTTGTAGACGTTGACCTGCTTACATCTCCACCGTATCCCATTTGGAGATAAGAGCTATCTAACTCAGATTTGGGGAATTCCATCGGAGCGCCTTCATCATGGAGCTCGAGATGCTCCATGATGATCTGTTCAGTGATGACCAACTCTTGGCCACAAATGCTTGACCTAATAGCACGAACCCCATTTAGGGTTTCAATCCGACCATTTGCCCAAAATTCGGTCATTTGGTTGGAGTAGATGGTAGGGTTTACGGTCAAGGCAGTGTAGTATGAAGATTGGGCTAGGAAAGAAATGATATCAGAGAAGTTATCATCCCTTGAAGAGTCAAGGAGTGCGACCTGGTTGTGCTGAGGGTTTAAGGCCATTTGAGAAAGATAACAGTAGAATAGTTCTGAGTAAGGTAAATTGGAGAAGAAGAAAGCTTTTAGGGCAGTAAATTGGGTAAAAAGAGTGTAAGTGATTTACCGGAAGTATTTAAATGGGTGAAATGGCGGTTTAATGGGTGGTTTGGATAAGATGATGTGAGGGTTCAGTGGATGATGTGACATGGGCGGTGAGGTTAGACCATTTAAATAATCCGACATCATTAACAAAATCTTTACTTTTTACAGTGTGGGGCCCAAAAGATTTCCGTTACACAGTAAAATCTTTCTTCCGAATATAAGGTATTTCCGAAGGTAATGTTCTTCCGAAGGCAAATTTACTTCCGAAGGTAAATTGCTTACTTCCGAGAGTATATGTTGCATTCAGATGGAGTGTGTTAAGTGCTTCGGAAGTAGATCTGAGTTGAACTCAATCGCTTCTTCCGAGACTTAACACTCTTCCGAGAAGAAAATTATCCTGTGAGAAATTTGCTTCGGAAGTTATGCTAGATATCTTCCGAGGGTTAATTTCTCTTCGGAAGAACTTATACTTAGATAAGTTTAAGAAAAGATCTTTTGTAACAGGGCTTAGATTGTTTTGACATAAGACTTTACACATTAAAAAAGTTTTCAATTGAGATTAACTAATCAATGTTTATCATCCCAATAGCTGTAATGAGATATTTAAATCTCTGTTCATCAAATGCTTTGGTGAACAAATCAGCATATTGTTCATTTGAATCAACTTTGATTAGTTTGATAAGATTTTTCTCATGAATATCTCTAATGAAATGATAACTGATATCAATGTGCTTTGTCTTGGAGTGCTTCACTGGATTTTCAGTAATGGATATAGCACTGTTGTTGTCAATGTGGATAGGAGTGCTCATGAAGTTGAATCCATAGTCTATCATTTGGTTTTGAATCCACAGCAGCTGAGCACAGCAACTTGCAGCAGCAATGTATTCAGCTTCAGCAGTTGATGTAGAGACACATGATTGCTTTTTGCAATGCCATGAGATGATCCTTCCACCAAGAAATTGACATCCACCTGATGTTGATTTCTTGTTGATGTTGCAGCCACCATAATCGCTGTCAGAGTAGCCATAGAGATTAAAATCACTATTTCTTGGATACCAGAGACCTAATTTAGGTTCTCCTTTGAGGTATCTGAGGATTCTCATGGCAGCAATTAGGTGAGACATCTTTGGAGCAGCCTGATATCTTGCACAGATGCAGGTTGCAAACATAATATTAGGTCTACTTGCTGTGAGATACATCAGAGAACCAATGATTGCTCTATACTGATGTTGATCAGTATCCTCCCCCTTAGAATCATGGCATAAATCATGGTTTCTGGGTATGGGTGTCTTTGCTGCTTTACAATCCTTCATATCAAATCTCTCTAAGATATCATTGACATACTTAGATTGATTGTTGAAGAACCCTTCCTTCAGTTACTTTACCTGAATTCCAAGAAAAAAGTCCATTTTCCCCATGGAGCTTATCTCGAACTTCTTCTTCATAATGCTCTCAAAGTCTTTGCACATTTCGTCATTGGAGGAGCCAAATATGATGTCATCAACATAGACTTGAACAAGCAAAATGTCTTTCCCAGACTTTCTAATGAAGAGAGTCTTATCAATGGTACCTCTTGTATAACCATTCTTCAGGAGAAATTGAGACAATGTATCATACCACAGCCTAGGTGCTTGGTGCAGCCCATATAGAGCTTTATCCAACTTGCACACATAGTTTGGATGATGTGGGTCTTCAAATCCTGGAGGCTGGCATACATAGACTTCCCTATCTATATCCCCATATAGAAAGGCACACTTGACATCAAGCTGGTAAACAGTGAAATTCTTGGATGCAGCATAAGCAAGGAAGATCCTAACTGCCTCAAGTCTTGCAACAGGTGCAAAGACATCAGTATAATCGATTCCTTCCTCTTGAGTGTATCCTTGAACCACCAGTCTTGCCTTGTTCTTGATAATCAAGCCTCTATCATCTCTTTTGTTCCTGAATACCCATTTGGTGCGTATAGGTACTTGAACAGATGGTAGCGGACATAGGTTCCAAACCTTTTGTCTTTAGAATTGAAGCAGCTCCTCTTGCATTGATTCAACCCAGCTACTATCTTTCAAGGCATCTTCCACCTTCTTGGGTTCCATTTGGGATAAGAAGCATGAGTACAAGCAGACATTCCCATTATGAGTTTGTCCACTTTTTCTCACACCCTCAGAGACTTCCCGTATGATGTTTTCAGCTGGATGAGTATTATGAATTCTGAGTCTTGGAATCACCTCCAGTTGCAAAGATAGGTGCAAGTTGGACATATTTTGCTCAGGAGCTTGAATACTTGGTCCAGCTGTTGTTTCAAGCTCATTCAATGAGGACTGATTGAATGAAAGAGAAACATGATCATTTCTTTGTTGTGAAGCATCATTAACAGTTGCATGTTCCTTCAAAATGCTGCTTCCATCAGCTTGGTGTTGTGCAGGATCACCTGAAGATATTTGAAAATCATCAGGTGAATCCCTTGTTGAAGTTCAACTATCTCTTGAAATGGTTATGCTGTCAGATCTTTCAATAGTGGGAACTTGATTTGATGTAGCTCTTGGAGAACTTGGAGTAGGTCTGGGAAGCTCAAACAGTTGATCCTCATCAGAGTTGCTTTGAGCACCTGTTCCAGCTGAAACATTCTCACAAGATGTTTTAGAATAGTTTGGAAACAATTCTAAATCAAAGATACGATCAGGGCCATTCCCCCTAACACAAGGAGTGTGCTCATTAACTACAATGTTAGAAGATTCCTCAAATTGTTGGTGTTTAATATTATAAACCCTGTATGCTTTAGAATAGGAGGAATATCCAACAAAGATAGCGTCATCTGACTTTTCAGCAAATTTTGCCAAATTGTCTTTTGTGTTAAGTATGGTACACCTGCTGCCAAAGGACCTTAGAAAGCCAATGAACGGTGGCCTCTTGTTCCATAACTCATAAGGGGTCTTTCCATGTGGCTTTACTACAAGAACTCTGTTCTGCACATAGCATGCAGTGCTGACTGCCTCTGCCCAGAATGTTAGAGGCAGCTTTGAATCAGCTAACATAGTCCGAGCAGCCTCAATAAGTGTCCTATTTCTCCTCTCAGCAACACCATTTTGTTGAGGAGTTCTAGGAGCACTGTATTGTCAGGCACTCCTTTTTGAGTTACAAAATGAGTCAAGAACAATGTTCTTAAACTCAGTCCCTTGATCACTTGTAATTATTTTGACCTTGTGATCAACTTGATTTTCTATTTTAAGAATAAAAGATTTTAAAGTTTCAGAAGTTTCATCTTTAGTTCTTAAAAAGAATACCCATGTAAATCTAGTAAAATCATCAACTACCACAAGGCAATATGATTTCCTTCCAATGCTCATTATACTTGTGGGACCAAATAGATCCATGTGCAATAAGTGTAATGGAGTGGTGATAGAGTTAACAACTTTGGATTTATGAGAAGACCTGTGTTGTTTCCCTTTCAGGCAAGCAACATAGTTATCTTTACAGAAAAATTCCTTTTTAGGCAAACCATGTACCATGTTATTTTTAGCTAATTTATTCATTGTCTTAAAATTCACATGACACATTCGTTTATGCCATAGTGTTGACTCATCACCATCAGCTTTGGAAAGAAAGCATGATACTTCTCCCATTGGGGAAGCATTGTTCATATCAAGCTTGTACATATCCCCTCTCCTGGGAGATCTAAGAAGCACCAATTCCTGAGGAATTGTCATCCCAGGTTTGAGGATGATGCACTCATGTTCTGTGAAAAGCATTTAATGCTTTTGATCATAGAATTGAGAAACACTTAACAGGTTGTGTTCAAGCTGTTTGACAAAATTAACTTTGTCAACCTTTAACTTTCCATTGGATATACTCCCTCTGCCAGAAATATATCCTCCGGCCTCACCTCCAAACTGGACAGGACCTCCATCATAATGTTGAAATTGTTGAAGGAGAGATCTGTTCCCTGTCATGTGCCTGGAGCATCCACTATCTACAATCCAAATGTTGTTATTCTTGTCATATGGATGTCCCTGCACATAAGGTGAGATAATTAGTTTTGATTGGAAACCCAAGCCTTGTTGGTCTTGGGTTCTTCCAATGAGAGTGACATGATTGAACCAAAATTTATGCATGGGGGTTCAATTGATGTCTTTGAAGAAGAGGTTTGGGCTACAACATCTTCCTTGATCTTCCATTCCATCCCTTGGTTGATCATAGAAGATGAGCTTGTTGAAGCTTTTGTAGCTTGGCATTCTTCCGAAGCTTCTTTCTTTTCGGAAGAGACCTTCACCACCTTTTCTTCCGAAGCAGTCTTCTTTTGGGATGGTTTCAAGGGGACTCTTTTGAGAGTCTTTGCAGCTTTAACTTCCGAAGCCTTTTTCCTTCCGGAAGAAGAGTTTTCTTCCGAGAGAAGCCTTGCTTCGGAAACAAGCTTTCCCTTTTCATCACTTGAACCATTTGATATGGTCCAAATGTGAAACCTTCCCTGACTCCTTCTCTTTTAACATTATTTGCATAATGTGTGCTAGCAGGATTGTAGTTACAATCTTTAGCCATGTGGTTTTGCAGACCACACATTATGCAAGCAATGTTAACTTTCTGGGATTGAGAGGGTTGTTGTTTCTTGTTCTTTTTCTCCTCATCAGCAACCTTTCCCTTTAACTTCTGATCCTTTGGTAGGATAGGAGTACTGGTACTGTACTCTTTTCCTGAATCAGAAGGTCCAACCACCTGGAATCCAGCTGATATGAATACACCCTTTTGCTTTGGGTCTATCTTCAGTTTGGATTCAGCCACCTTCTTGGCAGTTTTTCTGGCTGCTTTAGCCTTGCTTCTTCTGGCTTTGGTAGTCAGAGTTTGATCATCATTGGCTGGGGAGGGCACAATTACCTGTTCCTTCCCTGTGATGGTCATGGTCTCCATAGTTGCATCACTCTTTGACTCTTGAGAAGGTGGGTCAACAGAAGGAACCTCTTGCTCTTCAGTACCACACCTTGGTTGTCTTACAAACTCATAAGAGTGTGGTGGAGCAATTTCATTGGTTCCCAACCCACTTTTGTTTTGATAACAAAGTTTGGAGTGAGAGGATGATGCAAGAATGGCTTGGAAGTTTTGCTCGGAAATAGCATACTTCCTGGCTTGAGCCTCAGCAGTGACAAGCTGGGCTTGAGCCTCAGTCCATTTGGATATTAAATCCTTGATTTGAGTCTTGTAGTTGGTGTGTTCATGTTTTAAGAGGGACACAGTTTTCTCTAACTCCTCAATTTTCTTTTGGTAGTCAGATTCAGCCCTTTTAAAGTCAGATTTTAAAACATTTAAAGACTCAATATCATATTTAATTTCCATATTGTAGTCCTGGTACAATTTAACCTTAGCAATACTAGCAGGGGTACATAGATGTTCATATACCTTGTTTTCATCTGTTCCTGCCATGAGTGCTTGAGCAGGAGTCACATCTTGAACCATAAAGCTCCAGTCAACTTCTTGAGCCATTGCTGCTGTTTCAGTTGACTTTCCGTTGGGCTTTGGTGTAGAAGGATGTGTGGAGGCCTGTGAGGTTCCCGGGTTGGACTTGGGAGCCTTGCATTCCCTTGCAAAATGGCCAAGCTGGTTACAGTTGTAACATTTAGCCTTGCTTTTGTCAAACCCAAACTTGCTAGTGATTGGGTTTTGAGGGAATTGCCTTCCAGTTCTCTTAAAGAACTTCTTCGCTCTGTAGGTTAGAAGAGCCATTTGTTGGACTATGTCCACATACTCTATGTCATCTGGGCTAAAACACTCTGTTGGGTTTGTTGGACCATATCAAAGTAGTTTAACCTTTTAAACTACGAAAACGCAGCGGAATGTAACCTTAAAATTATCATTAGTAATCTGAAAATTAGGGCTTATAACAAAACATCAACAAACCCAAGAACATAGGATCATTTATATGTGTTTGAGCTAGCTATCAACAATAAATAACAACCAAAAGAAACCGTGGAACTACCTTCCAAGGCTGCTGAAAACGTTGATGAACTACCTTCCAAAAGGCTGCTGAAAAACGGGATTGGGATGAAGATGGGGCTGCTCTTGAATGACCAAAACATCAAAGTAGATGTCCTCAAGCTTCCATACCCACAAGCATGATGCAAAACACCTTTCTTGCTAGGATTTGTGCACCAAATCGCAAGAACATGGCTGCTGAAAACCGATTTTCAGCCTAGTTTTTCCTTCTTGGATGAGAGAAAAATGGATCTTGCAAGTATGTGAGAGAGAGAGCTAAATGGGAGAGTGTGACTAGTGTTAATTAGAGTCTAGTTTCAAGACACAAAAATGACCAATAATACCCCCAAAGGGGCGGCCAAATCTAGTGTTTAAAATGGGTTCCCCCCATTTTTAAACACCCACTAATATGTTAACTAGTTATATTGTTAGTTATATAATTAACCTTTTAAATATATAACTTAACCTTTTTAAACACACTCTTATTATTTGATGTTATTTAACAAACTTAAATAACATTACAAATAATGTCCATGAACAAAATATCCTTATAAGTTGTTCTTTCTCACATATAATTTATTTAGAAAACCCATTTTCTAAATTGGTGCAATGATTTAATTGTATGATCATATCATCAATTAAATACATATTGGTGTTTGCTAAACTTGTTATTGGGTATGACCCGACTTGGATCATGACGTACTAACCACATCAATATTCTATGTGTCTTGGGCATAAAGAATCCAACAATCTCCCACTTGCACAAGATACATAGAAGATTGATGCAAGCAGTAAATACCGCCTAACAACGGTTTACTACCCTTAATACGCATGACTTTAAAGCCATTCAATAACATCATCCCCTTCAAGTTCCAAACTTGAAATGATTTAGGTGAATCGATCATCTATCCTTTTGTTACAAATGTCCTGTTAAATCCAAAGACACAGAATGATCATTCCTTGTTGATTTAACTTAATCAGGCCTTAGACATCTTGCTCTCAACGAATAAGAGGAACAAATCCCATCTTGACTGCATACGTTTCTCACAATCACCTTGTGCCACACCTGAACATAGCCTTATGTACTGTCCATTATTTCAGAACAGTGAAGAACTAACTCAAGGTATAACATTTGGTGAATATCAAAACCCAATATGCATCTCAGGTCTGAGGATACTAAATGATATTCGCCTTTACTCAAAATTACTTATGACCAATCAAAGAGATTCTATGTAGTAAAATTTTGAGACGCGGGTCAGTCCAATATTTGCATCCCACAAATATCTATGAACCTTGGTAGCAACCAATTGCTCTATATTCGTACCTTATGAATATATACCAATCCATGTTCATAATAGTCTTACATTCATATTTGTTCCGACAAATATGACCGACTACGGACATTTAGAATAATAAACATATTCATGGATATAAACATGCTAAAAGGGAACATAACTCAAATATATAAAAGAGTTAAATATTACAATTGTTCCATATTTTATATGCTAAACAGATCAATTCTAATCACCAGAAAATCAAAGTCCTAAGGCACAAGTATGACCCACATACTTTGCCCTTACAAGGAGCTTCGTGATTGGATCCGCAATGTTTTGATCTTTATGAACTTTACAAATACATATCTTTACCCTTTTCAACTCCATCCCTTATGATGTTGAATCTCCGCTCAAGGTGCTTAGTCTTTTGATGAGTACGGGTTTCCTTGATATGAGCAATCCCACCCACGTAATTACCAAAGATTTCTAGGGGGTCTTGAATGGTAGAGACCACCCCTAGATAAGCAATGGACAAATTTATCCATGCAGCTTCCCAAGCTGCCAATGAAGCGGCTATGTATTCGGATTTTTGTAGTGAACATTGCTACCGTGTCTTGCTTTGAACCTTTCAAGGACACTTCTCCTCCATTCATAATGGAAGTAAACCCCGATTGTGATCGAAAATCATCTCGATCTGTTTTGGAAGCCTGCATCCGTGTAACCCTTTACAACGACTTCCTCTTCAACAGATCCGTATATTAGAAACATATCCTTAGTCCTACTAAGGTATTTCAATATACTTTTAACAGCCATCCGATGGTTATTTCTATTGGTATCTACTTTGTCATACTTAATAAGCATGACTCGTCCGGTCTAGTGCATATCATTACACAAATGATGGATCCTATAGCAGATGCATATGGGATATCCTTCATTTGATTTTGCTCATCCTATGAGCTTGGACATTGAGACGTAGTCAACACTGTCCCTCCTTGAATAGGTACCATACCTTTCTAAGAGTTTTTCATCTTGAACCTTTTCAATATTTTATCAATATATATGCACTTTGGTTTAACCCTATTAACCACCTCGATCTATCCTTATAGATCCTTATTCCAAAATATGGGTGGCTTAAACGAGATCTTATATGAAAACCATCTTCCAAGCTAGGTTTTAACATGTTCCAAGGTTGGAATATTATTTCCAAATAGTAGTGTGTCATCAACATACAACACTAAGAATACAATTATGCTCTCACTAGCCTTCATATATACACAACCTTCTCGATGCTTGTTTCAATCCATAGATTGATCACTTTAACTTATATACATTATTAGGATGTCATGGATCGAAAAAACCATCATGCTAAACTGTATGGACAGTCTCTTCGAGATGTTCATTAAGAAAAGCGGTTTTGACATCCATTTGCCAAAACTCATATTCAAAATATGAAGTTATGGCACATAATATCCTAATCGACTTTAGCATTGCCACGGGCGTAAGAGTTTCATCATATTCAACCAATTGAGTTTGATGGAAACTTTATGCTATAAGTCTTGACTTATAAGTATTCAAGTCTCCATGTATATCTGTTTTCATCTTGAAAACCCACTTGTATCCAACCGGTTTGGAGTTAAGTGGAGGGTCAACCAATTCCCAAACTTGGTTGTTATACATGGATTGCATCCTTACGTTCATGGCTTCTAGCCATTTGTCCCAATCCAAATTGGACATAGCATCTTGGTATATGGTTAGCCTACAGGGGTCAACCACATAGCATCCACTCTTGGAATATTCATATCACTTAGATGGAATACTAACTCTACCAGATTTGTGAACGTTTTGTGTGTATTTATAAACCTCTTGATTATCACCAACAACCTCTTGTTGGTAGCTAGTTTCAACCAAAAGTGTACCGGCTTGTGGATTTTGATCCTTATCAAGCTCCACAGTTCTATACGTCATTCCTTCCATAAAGAACTCGGTTTCCAAGAACTTAGCCTTTCGAGCAATAAATACTTTTGCTCCGTTGAGTCAAAGAAACAGTATCCCATACAGTCTCTGTGGATTCTCAACTTATATACACTTTCTTTGTCCGGGTCATATTCATAATATGAGCCTCAGTGAGCAATGCGAAAACCCAAAATGATAAAGATGGTAAGCTCATAGCCATAATAAACTGAACCATATCCAAATAGGGTTTAGTTTCTCCTTTATCAGAATGAAGAACATAGATAGTTATGTAGAGTTGATTTTCTACTTCATTATTGAAGATTTTGAACATTTCAAAAGCTTCATATTTATGTGTCATCAAGTGCACACACAATAATAGCGACTGTAATCGTCGGTAAAAGTAATGAAGTATCTTTCACCAATCTTTGTCATTGTCTTAAAAGGACCATATACATCCAAATGTATCATTCCTAATAAGTCTTTTGGTTCACACTTATCAAATGAAACATTTTCATTTGTTTCCAAAAGACCATTCTTTTGAAGTGTTTGAATCCAATTCTTGTTTATGTGACCAAGATGACAATGTCAAAGATAATAATAACTTAAACCCATTTTAAGTTTCTTGGTGCTTATGTGTATAATGAGTTATTATAGGACGAATTATCATGAACCAATTCATGGATATCATTAAAAGGCATGTCCTTAAAATGAAATACATCATCCATAAAACTTAATACCATTATTTACAAACTTTAAATCATGATCACATTGTTTTAATAGGAAACATTAATTATGTTCCTAGTCAAACTAGGTGCATACAAATGTTTTGAGAACAACTTCCAAACCATTTGAAAGTCTCAAAATAGAGTTTCCCTCCTTGAAGCGCACATTTCTTTTGAACCCCTTTGCAACAATTGCAAGTATGAGTCTCACATCCGGTATCCAATACCCATGTGTTTGAAGAAATGACATTTAATACAATGCGTGAATCATGGAAATTGTATTTGAGGTTTGCCCAACATCCCTCTTGTCTTTCAACTCCTTGAGATAGGAGGGACAATTCCTTTTCATTCTCCTATCTCTCCATACTCAAAGCATGGAACGTTCTTCGTTACCTTAGGCTTCATAAGCTTAGGTTTTTCGAGGTTTCGCATTAACCTTTGCTTTGATGTATTCCTTTCCTTTGGCAATAATTGCCTTAGGATCGGGATTGGCCATTTCTTATAGCCTCCCTCATTGATCGAGAGAATAGGTAGAACCTCTCTACCCATCCCTGCCTCGGTTGCTTTGAGCATTACGTGAAGTTCACCAATGCTCTTGTCCTACCCATTCATATTACAGTTTATTATGAATCTCTCAAACCTTTAGTTAGGCAGTCAAGGATCAAATCCTTGGCCAACTACTTTGAGACAGGATAGTTAAGCATCTTGAGGCTATCAATGTGGCTTTTCATCTTAAGAATATATAAGATGATATCGATTGGGTTTCTTCCATGTGACATGCATAAAGTGCTCGGACCGTTTCGAAGCAATCTACTAAAGTTTGTTGAAGGAACATTTCCTTCAACTAGATTATGATGTCATATGCCCCATGATGCTCCAAACCCTTTTGGAGTTCGGGAATCATATTCCCAACATGAGGTAGGATACTTGAACAGAATCCTTAGTGTGCCTAAGCCAATCGTCAAAAAAAACTTAACATCAATAGCGTTGGTTGGTGAGGTATGGGATCGTCAAGGACATAGGCCTTTACTCATTTTTGAGAACGATTCTCAAGTTTCGAAATTGAGTCCATAAGGTTATTATGGTTAAGACGATCCCCTTTTAAGATGGTTCTTGGTGATAGGGTAGGGACGGTCAGGGTAGTAGCATCGTGGTTTGCGGCCATTACTACAAAATTACAAAGTTCATTTTAGTATTTCTGAAAAATTGCATTTTAACTATTAATACCCTTTACACGTCTCATAGACAATTAATAATTAAAATCTAGAATCCAACGTTACATTTAAATGATGGTTAGGTGACCTTTATCCCATTATTTAAATTAACAAGGTAGTCAACAGTTGACAATTGCAACCTATTGCAACTTCTAGTCTTATGGGATCGGTTAAACATCATATGTTTAGTCGGCATGTTTAATCCCATCAACACCATTGTACGCCATGCTTCGGTGACCCTAATCACATGGTTTCCAATTCAAGTCGTCCTACTTACACACACGTGTGAGTTTTCACATACAAGCGGTTAGGTGACCTTTATCCCACAAGTACGTTAGACTCACCTCAAAGATACAAGTTCCCTACAAGTGGTTAGGTGACCTTTATCCCACAAATAGTTCCCAAGTGATTCGAGTGTCGTGTAAAAGGATGGTGTTAGACTTGTTACCAAAGGGATTTAAGTTTCCATTAATTCTAGTTATGAAAACTCTATGTACCTTGTATTCGCATGCTTTCAAATACATGGTACCCTATGGTTCTCTTTAATAAAACTACTTTTATTTTGAAATCATTAATCCTTTTAATAACCTTTTATTAGTCACTTAATGATTAGGAACCAAAAAATTCAGCTTGTTATTATAATTTATTTAGATTGTTAAGCATATCCATATATCAAACAATCAAAATAAAATGAATAATCAAACAAGCATATTTCATACAACCACATGTGCATAACCATAGCCACTAAGTTGACTACACTTGTTTGCCATCACAAGTGTTGTCATAAGGTATTTCCTAAGGGTTAACAATGACACATCATATGTGTCCATGAACTCCCACTTGATTCCACATCCAAATACTTCAAGTGTCCATGTCTCTTGTGTCCTTCCTTTTGTGTCTTCATCTTGTGCATCTTTTTTTACAAAATCATATCCTAATACAATTTTCTAATAAAAGAAATGCACCTATTCTATTTATTACATAACCAAATGAATAAGTAAATTACAACCCAAATACAAACACAAAAGAATAATATTACAACCCTTTACGAATGAAATCAACCAACATGACAAAATCACAATCAACCAAATCCAAAACACACATGGTCAAGGCTATGTTATGCACTAAAATATGTATCCATATACATCATTTACAACATTCAAGAACCAAATAATCCCCATATGACCCTAAATTTTCAGCCAACATAAACCATGAATTTAGGGTCTTTTGTCCAAACAAAACATAATCAACTACTTGATATCTTACTTTCAAGGTTTAATCACTAGCATGTTAGATATAACCTTGAAAGGTTGAGGATTTATTATCATCACCACAAAACAGCCCCAAAATGGTTGTTAAAGCCTCATAAAACCAATTTTACAAGAACACATGAAACTAGTCATCCACATATCCGGCTCTAGATGCCAATGTTGGGTTTGTTGGACCATATCAAAGTAGTTTAACCTTTTAAACTATGAAAATGCAGCGGAATGTAACCTTAAAATTATCATTAGTAATCTGAAAATTAGGGCTTATAACAAAACATCAACAAACCCAAGAACATAGGATCATTTATATGTGTTTGAGCTAGCTATCAACAATAAATAACAACCAAAAGAAACCGTGGAACTACCTTCCAAGGCTGCTGAAAACGTTGATGAACTACCTTCCAAAAGGCTGCTGAAAAAAAAGGATTGGGATGAAGATGGGGCTGCTCTTGAATGACCAAAACATCAAAGTAGATGTCCTCAAGCTTTCATACCCACAAGCATGATGCAAAACACCTTTCTTGCTAGGATTTGTGCACCAAATCGCAAGAACATGGCTGCTGAAAACCGATTTTCAGCCTAGTTTTTCCTTCTTGGATGAGAGAAAAATGGATCTTGCAAGTATGTGAGAGAGAGAGCTAAATGGGAGAGTGTGACTAGTGTTAATTAGAGTCTAGTTTCAAGACACAAAAATGACCAATAATACCCCCAAAGGGGCGGCCAAATCTAGTGTTTAAAATGGGTTCCCCCCATTTTTAAACACCCACTAATATGTTAACTAGTTATATTGTTAGTTATATAATTAACCTTTTAGATATATAACTTAACCTTTTTAAACACACTCTTATTATTTGATGTTATTTAACAAACTTAAATAACATTACAAATAATGTCCATGAACAAAATATCCTTATAAGTTGTTCTTTCTCACATATAATTTATTTAGAAAACCCATTTTCTAAATTGGTGCAATGATTTAATTGTATGATCATATCATCAATTAAATACATATTGGTGTTTGCTAAACTTGTTATTGGGTATGACCCGACTTGGATCATGACGTACTAACCACATCAATATTCTATGTGTCTTGGGCATAAAGAATCCAACACACTCAAGATCATCAAAGCAGAATTGATGATCATTGGAGTGTCCATTCCCTGAGACAAATGCACAGCCCTCCTGAAAGGAGCTTTGCTGAGCTGTATGAGACCTTGGAGTCTCAGGAAATGTGATGTAAGGCCCAGATGAACAAGATGGCTGCTGGGTGTAGGTCTGGTACTGCTGAGACTGGGAGATGCCTGAGCCTTCAACAACCATTAAAGCGTTGCTAGCAGGAAGGCTCAAAGGTCTGCTTGCTTGGTGACCCTTCTTGCTTTCCATTTCCAAACGGTATCCATCAAGGATCCCATAGAGTTCGGTCATGGTGAGTGTATTCAAATTCTCTGTTCTCTTGATGGAGACACAGTAGAATGTCCACTCATTGGGTAGAGCACTCATAAACTTTCTAGTAAGGTCTCTAAGTTCTTGAGTGATTCCTACAGATTGAAGGGAAGAGATAAGATCCATATACCTGAAATATTGCTGGTTAAAAGTTTCTCCAGCAACATAGGTGAAGTTCTCAAACTGCTGCTTCAGTGAGTCCTTCTTTGAATCATTCGAGCTTGAGTACATTTGAGCAAGAGCATCAAAGAGTTCTTTGGCAGACTTACAATGCTCAAACCCCACCATGATGGAGTTTGGGATTGCAGTCATAAGAACATTCATAGCATTGCTGTCTATGTCAAGCTTCTTCCTGTCTTCATCGGAATAGTCTTCAACGGCCTTCTCGATCATGGCACCGTTTCCACCAGCAACTTTTGGCTTATACAGGCCATTAACGATGGATTGCCACATCTTGCTATCCTGGTATCTGATGAAGCCTTCCATTCTTCTGCTCCAAGACCTGAAGTTTTTAGGGTCGATGATGGGAGCTTTGGTCATCGTTCCCATCTCAACTTCAGATTTGATGAGGGCCATATTTGAGTGAGGTATAAGGAGGAGTAAAAAACTGGTTGATTAGGATGGTAAGATCTCACAATCAAGAGCCTAAAAAGCTCTGATACCAATTGCAAGATCGGGTTTTGTCACTTAAACACTTGTGATTCTCTCAAACTCACTTATAATAACACTCAAATGAGATGAAGCAATGCCTTTAACAAGAGTTGATAATAATATAATAAGTAATCAAAGGAACAAGCAGAAGTATTTTCAAGGTACTTGTATATATTACTTCTCAACTCAAGATTACAAGACACTTACAAGCATAAAACAAGAGTTACAATGAGAAACTATATATACTAGATCCTACAGCCGGTTATACTTGATACCAGCTGGAAACCTACGACTAAAGCATATACTACAATGCTATAGTTAAGGTATCTTAGATAAAGTATTATCTAAGATATGGTAGTCATGACATGTCCATGACTTACCTTTTGTCACCAACTAAAGATGGCAACTGTACTTAACATAAAAGGTAAACAGTAGATTAAAGTATGGTCAACTACATGGCTTTTAAGAAAACGCCATGCAGTATCTCAGAGATTTGCAGCGGAGTGTCAGACAGACCATACTTATGTCTACTGGATAATAGAAGTGTCTTCCGAAGGTTAACTGGCTTCGGAAGAACAAGTTCTTCCGAAGCCACTTATACTTCGGAAGATGCTTCTATGCTTCCGAGGCTTTGAGGACTTCTTGTACATCGGAAGTTGACTTCAGATCTTTGTCTTTAAGTCTTGATCTTCGGAAGTAGCTTCTTTATCTTCGGAAGTTGGAGTTTTCCTTCGGAAGTGTATTTTACACTTAGACTTCGGAAGAGCTCCTTCTTCCTTCGGAAGTTGTACACTTGGCTTCGGAAGTCCTTTGTATGTTGTACTCAAAATCTTCTAAGTGACTTAGTTTTGGTTGCAACAGCCTCTCTAGATCCAACATCATGTCATAAGCTCCGTGATGTTCATACTCCTTTTGGAGATCCGGAGTCATGCTCGCTAGCATGAGACAAGACACTTGGACGGAGTCCTCAGTGTACTTCAACCAATCGTTGAAGGCCTCCTCATCATCCTCAGTAGGTTGATCGGGGATAGGGTCGTCTAAAACATATGATCTTCTCTCTTGCTTGAGAACGATTCTCAAGTTTCGATACCAATCAATAAAGTTGTTATGATTTAGACGTTCCTTTTGGAGGATCGCTCGTAATGATTGGTTGGACGCGGATGAGTTATCGTGATTTTCATTGTTGGTGGCCATCTACAAAATTTAACAAAGATCTATTTTAGTATTTTCGATATTGCTATTTTTAATAATTAATGCCTTTTAAGGTCATTTTTATATTAAAATCTAGAACCCAACATTACATTTAAATTGTGGTTAGGTGACCTTTATCCCACGATTTAAATTAATAAGGTGGTCAACGATTGACGGTTGCAACCATTTGCAACTTCTAGAGGTATGGGATCGACTTTAAACATCATATGTAAAGTCGGCATGTTAATCCCATCAACACCATTTGGAAACCATATTTAGGTGATCCATTTAACATGGTTTGCAAATCAAGTTATCCTACTTGCACACACGTGTGAGTTTACCCACATAAGTGGTTAGGTGACCTTTATCCCACCAATGTGGTATCTCCACCTTAAATCACAAGTTCCCTCTAATTGGTTAGGTGACCTTTATCCCATTAAGAGTTTCCAAATGACTCAAGTGTTGTGCAAAAGGACGGTGTTAAACTTGTTGGTTAAAAGTTTAGAGATTTCATAATTCTAGTTTTAGAAAACTCTATGTACTTGTATTTGCATGCTTTCAAATACAAGGTACCCCATGGTCCTTTGATTAAAACCTATTTTAATCTTTAAAATCATTAAATCATTTTAATAACCTTTTATTACATTTTAATGATTAAAAACCATCATTTTTATAACTTGTTAAGTTTGTTAATTAGTTTGTAATGCATGTCAAAATTTCAACCATACAATCAAATAACAAACATTCAAACAAGCATAAGCAAAAACAACCATAATGTGCATAACCTTAGCTACTATTGTGACCACACTTGTTTTCCATCACAAGTGTGGTCATTTGGTCTTTCCTAAGTGTTGAAATCAACACAAAATTGAGGTCATTATAGACCCCCACTTGAACTTGCATCCATATGCTTCAAGTTCCATGTATTTGATGTCCATCTTTGGGTCTTGATCTTGTGCATCTTCCTTTTACAAAAATTGTATCCTAATACATTTTTCTAATAAAAGAAATGCACCTAATCTATTAATTACATAACCAAATGAATAAATAATTACAACCCAAATAATAAACATAAATATTACAACCCAATTGAATGAATAAAACAACCATTCCAATCATCCAAACAACACAAGGCCAAAAGCTAGGTTATGCACTATCAAGAGAACAATCATAAACATCATTCAACAAACTAAATAAACCCCATCAAACCCAAATTTTCAGCCAACATAAACTGAAAATTAGGGTTTGTTTGTCCAAACAAACCACATTCAAATATATCAACCAATTGACATTCCTATCTTTCAAAGTTTAATCATAAGCATGATGATATAACTATGAAAGACTTGGGGTTTACTAAATCAGCCAAAATCAGCCTCTAATAGGTTGATTATAATATTTTAAAACCGATTTTAAAGAACAAGAACAAGCAAGTTATCCACATAACCGGCTCTTGATGCCATTGATGGGTTTGTTAGAACACCAAAACCGCAGTTTAACCATTTAAACTTACACAAAAACGCAGCGGAAGATTAGCATTATAACTTTGTTTATAAGCTAAAAATCATGTCCTTATGATGACATTTATATGTATAAAACAAACCCATAATCAAAGGATCATAATATGTGAATAAACAAGCTATGAACATATGTTAAACTACATAAAATCACAGCTACAATGAGCTGTGATTACTACCTCTTTCAGCAGCAAAAAACGACCAAGAAGGAGATGTTGGATGCTCCAAAATGACCAAGGCTCCAAGGAGAGGATCCCTCAAGCTTGTATACCCAAAGCCCTTTGCTAAACACGTTCTTGTTAGGAAGAACACTACACCAAAATCACTCCAAAACTCCTCCAATACTGCTGCCTGGCCGAAAGTTTTGAGAGAGAGAGAGAGGAGTTTTTTTGGTCTATTGCATGTATTGAATGATGAGAGAGTGGTGTGCAAGAGTAGTCAAGACTTGTGTGTTTTCAAGGACACAAAGGTCCAATGAGAATTAACAGGGGGGCGGCCAAGGTTTTAAAAAAAATAAGTTTTCCCTCTCAAATTTTATCACACATTATGTAGTTAACTAGTCCTCTTACTAGATATATACAACTAACCTTTTAATTGTATAATCTATACACTCCCATTATTAATTTGTAATGTTATCTAACTTATTTAAATAACATTACAAATAATATTATTGAATAAAATATCCTAATAAATTGTTCCATCTCATATGCAACTTGTTTAGAAAACCCATTTTCTAAATTGGTGTAAATATTTAATTGCATGATCATATCATCAATTAAATATTAATTGGTGTTTGCTAAGCTTGTTATTGGGTATAAACCGACTTGGATCATAACGTACTAACCACATCAATATTCTAAGTGTCTTGGGCACACAGAATCCTACAGAGGTTCCATCTGCTGACCCACCTTCTCATGAGCCAAAGAATGATGCAACCATGGAGACCAACACAGGGAAGAACCAGGTAATTATACCCTCCCCTGCCAATGATGATCAGACCCTGGCCACCAAAGCCAGAAGAAGCAGGGCTAAGGCAGCCAGAAAAACTGCCAAGAAAGTGGCTGAGTCTAAGCTGAAGATAGACCCAAAGCAAAAAGATGTATTCATCTCAGCTGGATTCCAGGTGGTTGGAAACTCTGATTCAGGAAAGGTGTGTAGTACCAGCACTCTTGTCCTACCAAAGGATCAGATGTTAAAGGGAAAGGTTGCTGATGAAGAGAAAAGGAACAAGAAACAGCAATCCTCAAGTTCCCAAAAGATTAACATTGCATGCATAATGTGTGGTCTGCAAAACCACATGGCCAAAGATTGTTACTACAATCCTGCTAGCACACATTATGCAAATAATGTTAAAAAGGAAGGAGTCAGGGAAGGTTTCTCATTTGGACCATATCAAATGGTTCAAGTGATGAAAAAGGGAAAGCTTGTTTCCAAAGCAAGGCTGCTTTCGGAAGAAGATCCTTCTTCCGAAAGGAAAAAGGCTTCGAAAGCTAAAGCTGTCAAGACTCAAAAGAATAAGAGTCCCCTTGAAACCATCCCAGAAGAGGACTGTTTCGGAAGAAAAGGTGGTGAAGGCTTCTTCCGAAAAGAAAGAAGCTTCAGAAGAATGCCAAGCTACAAAAGCTTCAACAAGCTCATCCTCCATGATCAACCAAGGGATGGAATGAAGATCAAAGAAGATGCTGTAGCCCAAACCTCTTCTTCAAAGACATCCATTGAACCCCCATGCATAAATTTTGGTTCAATTATGTCATTATCATTGGAAGAACCCAAGACCAACAAGGTTTGGGTTTCCAATCAAAATTAATCATCTCATCTTATGTGCAGGGGCATCTATATGAAAAGAATAACAATGTTTGGATTGTGGATAGTGGATGCTCCAGGCACATGACAGGGAACAGATCTCTCCTTCAACAATTTCAACATTATGATGGAGGTCCTATCCAGTTTGGAGGTGAGGCCGGAGGATATATTTCTGGCAGAGGAAGTATATCCAATGGAAAATTAAAGGTTGACAAAGTTAACTTTGTCAAACAGCTTGAACACAACCTATTAAGTGTTTCTCAATTCTGTGATCAAAAGCATCAAATACTCTTCACAGAACATGAGTGCATAATCCTCAAACCCGGGATGACAATTCCTCAAGAATTGGTGCTTCTTAGATCTCCTAGGAAAAGAGATATGTACAAGCTGGATATGAACAATGCTTCCCCAATGGGAGAAGTATCATGCTTTCTTTCCAAAGCTGATGGTGAAGAGTCAACACTATGGCATAAACGAATATGTCATGTAATATTAAGACAATGAATAAATTGGCTAAAAATAACCTGATACATGGTTTGCCTAAAAAGGAATTTTTCTGCAAAGATAACTGTGTTGCATGCCTGAAAGGGAAGCAACACAGGGCATCTCATAAATCCAAAGTTGTTAACTTCATCATCACCCCATAACACTTATTGCACATGGATCTATTTGGTCCCACAAGTATAATGAGCATTGGAAGGAAATCATATTGCCTTGTGATTATTGATGATTTTACTAGATTTACATGGGTATTCTTTTTAAGAATCAAAGATGAAACTGCTGAAACTTTGAAATCTTTTATTCTTAAAATAGAAAATCAAATTGATCACAAGGTTAAAATAATTAGAAGTGATCAAGGGATTGAGTTTAAGAACCAAGTTCTTGACTCATTCTGTAACTCAAAAGGGATTGCTAGCCAATATAGTGCTAGTAGAACTCCTCAACAAAATGGTGTTGCTAAGAGGAGGAATAGGAAACTTATTGAGGCTGCTCGGACTATGTTAGCTGATTCAAAGCTGCCTCTAACATTCTGGGCAGAGGCAGTCAACACTGCATGCTATGTGCAGAACAGGGTTCTTGTAGTAAAGGCACATGGAAAAACCCCTTATGAGTTATGGAATAAGAGGCCACCGTTCATTGGCTTTCTAAAGTCCTTTGGCAGCAGGTGTACCATACTTAACACAAAAGACAATTTGGCAAAATTTGCTGAAAAGTCGGATGACGCTCTCTTTGTTGGATATTCCTCTAACTCTAAAGCTTATAGAGTTTATAACATTAAAAATCAACAATTTGAGTAATCTTCCAACATTGTAGTCAATGAGCACACTCCTTGTGTTAGGGGGAATGGCCCTGATCATATCATTGACTTAGAATTGTTTCCGAACTATTCTAAACCATCTTGTGAGAATATTTCAGCTGGAACAGGTGCTCAAAGCGACTCCAATGAAGATCAACTGTTTGAGCTTCCCAGACATATTCAAAGTTCTCCAAGAGCTGCAGCAAATCAAGTTCCCACTATTGAAAGATCTGACAGTATAACCATCTCAAGAGATAGTGGAGCTTCAACAAGCAGTTCACCTGTTGACTTTCAAACCTCTTCAAGTGATCCTGCACAACACCAAGCTGATGAAAGCAACATTTTGAAGGAATAGGCAACTATTGATGATGCTTCATAGCAAACAAATGATGATGTTTCTCTTTCATTCAATCAGTCCTCATTGAATGAGCTTGAAACAACAACTAGACCAAGTATTCAAGCTCCTGAGCAAAATATGTCCAATTTGGATTTGTCTTTGCAACTGGAGGTGATTCCTAGACTTAGGATTTATAACACTCATCCAGCTGAGAACATCATAGGGGAAGTCTCTAAAGGCGTGAGAACAAGAGGACAAACTCACAATGGGAATGTATGTTTGTACTCATGCTTTTTTATCCCAAATGGCACCCAAGAAGGTGGAAGATGACTTGAAAGATAGTAGCTGGGTTGAATCAATGCAAGAGGAGCTGCTTCAATTCAAAAGACAAAAGGTTTGGAACATATGTCCGCTACCATCTGGTCAAGTACCTATAGGCACTTAATGGGTTTTCAGAAACAAAAGAGATGATAGAGGCTTGATTATCAAGAACAAGGCAAGACTGGTGGTTCAAGCATACACTCAAGAGGAGGGAATCGATTATACTAATGTCTTTGCACCTGTTGCAAGACTTGAGGCAGTCAGGATCTTTCTTGCTTATGCTGCATCCAAGATATTCACTATCTACTAGCTTGATGTCAAGTGTGCCTTTCTATATGGGGATATAGATAGGGAAATCTATGTATGCCAACCTCCGGGATTTGAAGATCCACAACATCCCAACTATGTGTGCAAATTGGATAAAGCTCTATATGGGCTGCACCAAGCACCTAGGTTGTGGTATGAGACATTGTCTCAGTTTCTCCTGAAGAATGGTTACACTAGAGGTACCATTGACAAGACTCTTTTCATAAGGAAGTCTGGGAAAGACATCTTGCTCGTTCAAGTCTATGTTGATGACATCATATTTGGTTCTTCAAATGACCAAATGTGTAAAGACTTTGAGAGCATTATGAAGAAGAAGTTTGAGATGAGTTCCATGGGAAAACTGGACTTTTTCCTTGGAATTCAGGTGAAGCAAATGAAGGAAGGGTTCTTTATCAATCAATCTAAGTATGTCAATGATATCTTAGAAAGATTTGATATGAAAGATTGTAAAGCAGCAAAAACACCTATACCCAGAAACCACAATCTCTGCCCTGACTCTGAGGGGGAGCATATTGATCAACATCAATATAGAGCGATTATTGGTTCTCTGATGTATCTCACAGCAAGTAGACCTGATATCATGTTTGCAACTTGCATTTGTGCAAGATATCAGGCTGCTCCAAAGGTGTCTCACCTAGTTGCTGCCAAGAGAATTCTTAGATACCTTAAAGGAGCACCTAAACTAGGTCTCTGGTATCCAAGAAATAGTGATTTCAATCTCTTTGGTTACTCTGACACTGATCATGGTGGCTGCAATATCAACAAGAAATCAACATCCGGTGGATGTCAATTTCTTGGTGGAAGGATCATCTCATGGCAATGCAAGAAGCAATCCTGTGTCTCTACATCAATTGCTGAAGCTGAATACATTGTTGCTGCTAGTTGCTGTGCTCAGCTGCTGTAGATTCAAAACCAGATGATAGACTACGAATTCAACTTCATGAGTACTCCTATCCACATTGACAACAACAGTGCTATATCCATTACTGAAAATCTAGTAAAGCACTCCAAGACTAAGCACATCGATATCAGGTATCATTTCATTAGAGATATTCATGAGAAAAATCTTATCAAGCTAATCAAAGTTGATTCAAATGAACAATATGCTGACTTGTTCACCAAAGCCTTTGATGAACAAAGATTTAAATATCTCATTACAGCTATTGGGATGATAAACCTTGATTAGTCGATCTCATTTGAAAACCTTTTAATGTGTAAAGTCTTATGTAGAAACAATCTAAGCCCTGTTACAAAAAGATCTTCCTCTAAAATTTTATCGAAGTATGAATTCTTCCGAAGAGGAATTAACCCTCGGAAGATATTTTACATATCTTCCGAAGCAAATTTCTCCCAGGATAATTTTCTTCTCGGAAGAGTTGTTAAGTCTCGAAAGAAGCGATTGATTTCATATCAGATCTACTTCCGAAGCTTGTAACACTCTCCATTCAGAAAGCAACATATACTCTCGGAAGTGATCACTTTACCTTCGGAAGTAAATTTGCCTTCGGAAGAACGTTACCTTCGGAAATGCTTTATACTCGGAAGAAAGATTTTGCTGTGTAACGGAAATCTTTTAGGCCCCACTCTATAAAAAGTAAAGATTTTGTTAATGATGTTGGATTATTTAAATGGACTAACCTTACTGCCCATGTCACATCATCCACTGAAACCTCACATCGTCTTATCCAAACCCCCTTTAATTCGCCATTCCACCCATTTAAATACCTCTGGCTAATCACTTACATCCTTTTTACCAAAATTGTGAGCTGGACCAGAGCAAGCTTGTCTGCGCAGCTGCTCTGATTGCTCCTCAAATGAGGCCGACCATCTTCAAAACTTTGAAGAGAGTGTCCACCAACTTCACCGGAAGAGATACTGCACTTCTTCCAGGTACGATTGAGCCAATGGCTCCTAGTGACATCCCTGTTAACCCTACAGGTGATGAACCCACACCAGCAACTATCCTCACTTTGCCAAATCTACCTTCTCCACATTATTACCTTCACTTATCAAAGACGCCCCAAACGAACCCTTGTTCAATCTTCTCTGATTGAACAAGCTCCTCATGTTCTACCCAAAAAGGCTAGAGTGGAACAAAGGGCTCCCACTCAGCCTGAGGTCCAACCATCCTTCAAAATTGACCTCAATATGGGTCTTGAGTCTCCTTAGTCTCAGGCCCATGAGCCCCAAACCCAAGATGAAAGCCCTCAAGGAGAGTCACTATACTCCTCTGAGCAGCCAAAAAGGGACAGCCCCATCACAGGCTCAATGCCTTTAGACATTGATCAAAGTCCCGGGTCACTAGGTTTTACTTCCATATCCTTTACTAACCTATTAATTGGAGCTGATGAAGAGATTATGTCTCTTCAGGGCAATGAAGTTGATCCACAACACCCTCTCAAGGATAAACAGAGCCTAGAGAGATCTCTTTTCTCTAGCCCCCATCAGCAAACCTTTACTGAGGTGAGTCCCACTGATTTGGAGGGGACTCATGTAGATTCAGTTACCACTACTGAAGGATCCTCAAGGGATCCTCATGACAGTGGTAACATCACTGAGACTGAATCTACGGCAACCATGCCCTTTGATGACTCTTAAATAGACATCATTGAGCAAGGGAAACTAGGGCGCCAAGAAACCATATCTGATGGTGAGGATGAACATACAAGGTATGTTACCTCATCTCCTCGTGATTCTTCAAAAGAAGATGAGGGAAGACTGCAACTCACCATTGAAGACCTACTTTCTAAAGTCTCAAAACTTGAATCCCAGGTTAGGACTTTAGAGGATAGGTCTGCAACTCAGCAACTTAAGATTGAAAATCTCAAGGCCAAACTAGCTGAGAAACAGATTGAGAGGTCTGTTAGGCACGTACAAACTCAGATCTGTTTGACCTCTTCCTCTAGCTCATCAAGCTCTCGGGATGATGCTACCAAAAAGGGGGAGAGTGTTCAGAGACAAAATCAAAGACAAGAGGAACCCCAAAGTCAAGCTCTCACTTTCCTGAGCTCAAAGTATCCTATGCAACAAGCTTCAATTTTCCCTGAGCCTCCTCTAGTTGTAATTCAAATGGATCAAAGGATGCTCCAAGATATCAATAGGTTCTTCAACAAGTTCCTATTGGAATCTCTTATTAAACAGCCAAGTCCTGATCTGTATGTGATCTACTTCGGAGCTAAGGAGCTTCAGAGGTTAAATGCACCTTCTACCACTATTGAGGAAGTTGATCAACCTAAGGTCCAAGTGGAACCTGAGATTAACTTTGAAGGGGAAACAAGGACTGATGGCCCATCAACTGACACAGTTGCGATAGATAGTGCATTCTCACAGACTTCCGAAGCACAATTCAAAGCCTCAGAAGAATAATTTCAAACTTCTGAAGCTAAGATTGCTGTTGCGGAAGAACTATTCTCCTTATCTGATGATCTAATAGTCACAGATGCAATTCTAGAACTTGCATATGAGGTTAATAGGGAGGATTTTCTCACCCAACCACTTGCTCAAACATCAACTAAGGAAGAGCTTTAGGAGGAAGAAAGGTTGGAAAAACTCAAAAGAAAAGGGAGGCTTCCAACTAGAAAACTGCTAGTTGCCAGTACCAAAGTAGCTGCAGCAAACCAGGAGGCAGTCAACAATAGAAGAAGAATAGAGATCATTGATAGACTTGTCAGTCTAGGAGCTGCGAATGAAGATGTACTCCTGCTACCACTAGAGGAGTTAGTTGAGCTGGTAAAGGCAACTTTGCTGCAAAAACAATAAAGAGAAGAGGCAGCAAGGTTGGCCTTAGAAGAAGAAAGGGAGAGAAAAGAACGAGAAGCTGATCAGCAGCTCAGGAGGGAAAGGATAACTTTCCTAACCTCCAGAGGTTTCTCTCAAGAAGAATTATCTCCACACAACAATGACACGATCTTATGGCTCTTCAACAAAGAGCAAGATCAAATGGAGAAAGAGAGAAAGAAAGGTGCCAGGGAAAAGCTGATGCAGAAGAAGAAGAAGCAAGAGGAAGCAGGACTAACTACTACCAAGAAGATAGGTGAGAAGGCATGGATGAAGAGCTATCTCAGGGCTCATGGCTTCTCTGACAGGCAGGTGGGTCATATGTCTGAAAAGACCCTCCAGCGACATGTCAGTGACATAAAGGCTGACATTTGCTTGGGGAAGAGGAAGGAGATGTACAGAAGGTGACAGGGGATGATCTTCAAATCAACTACTCAACCCCAACCCCAACTCCAAACCCAACCACAACCTGAACCAATACCCTTTCCATTCCCCATCAAAACCGAACCAACCACTGAACCATACACCCCTGAACCTACACCATCACCCCTACCAACCTCTTCACCTCAACCACCTAAACTACCCATTCTCCAACCCAAAACTCTAGCCAAAACCCAAATACCTCAACCTACCTAACAACCCATCAAACCATCCCCTCAACCTTCTAAACAACTCTCCTTAGAAGAATTCAAGGCAATCAAGACAAAGCTCATCAATTGCACAACCCTGAGCGATATCTCCTGTGAGGAGGATTCAGTCAATTTGACTTATGTTGATGGATCCTCATGTTCCCTCACTAAAGATCAATTTCTTGATCTGCCCAGAGGAACACTAGACCAAGCTGCAAATCTCCTTGGCCTCAATTCAGACACTTTGAATGAGGAAGAAAAGAAGTTAAGGAGAAGGTTGGTGACTCTGCTGGATACCAAGAAAGGTGACCGGGTGCCAAGACAATCTCTTGCACCTAGGAAGAAGATCATCCAGTGGAGGTTCAAAGACTCTTCTCACAACTTAGTTGTTGAAAGAGAGAATGGAGAGATCAACAAGCTAAGTGCCTCATCTCTGCTACACTTGAGCAGATTTGACATTGCTGAGTTAGCAGAGATGCCATTCTCCAACCCTTCAAACTCTGATGTAGCTGCCCATATCAGAAATCATCTAGGCAGTCTTCATTTGGCCGAGCTAACTGCTAGAAGCAAGGTTGAAGAAGAGTTGAAACTAAGAGAGGAGGAGAAAAGGAAGGGATCAACAACCAAAGGCAAAGCATTTCTACAAATGGTTGAAGATCCTGAACTTGAATCCATAGTTAGATGGGAGTATGACTATAACTCCCGACAACTAACTCTTTTCAGGGGGACGCAACAGAGGGTACATGTCATTCAGAGTGATAGACTGGATCTCCTATCCACCAATGACTTGTACAAGCTTCTCAGCACCACTTCAGGAAAGAACAAAGAAACAGATAAATATCTTCTGTCCCTGGTGTTGAAAGCTTTGAGAATCAGAAACAAGTGAGGTTTTGGAAGCATCATCCTAGGGGGAGTTTGTTGGATCTTGAAAGGCTGGTGCAACCAAAACCAAATCACTTAGAATTGGTACAACAAATAAAGGACTTCCAAAGCCAAGTGTGGAACTTCCGAAGGAAAAAGGAGCTCTTCCGAAGACCAAGTCTAAAACTAACTTCCGAAGGAAAACTCCAACTTCCGAAGACAAAGACTTACTTTCGAAGATCAAGACTTAGAATGACAGATCAGAAGTCAACTTCCAAAGTATAAAAGTCCTCAAGCCTCGGAAGTATATAAGCCTCTTCCGAAGCCAACTTACCTTCGGAAGACACTAATATTATCCAGTGGACATAAGTATGGTCTCCCTAATACTCCGCTGCAGACCTCTGAGATACTGCATGGTGTTTTCTCAAAAGCCATGTAGTTGACCATACTTTATTCCACTGTTTACCTTTATAAGTTAGTACAGTTTCCATCTTTAGTTGGTGACAAAAGGTAAGTCATTGACATGTCATGACTACCATATCTTAGATAATACTTTATCTAAGATACCTTAACTTTAGCATTGTAGTATATGCTTTAGTCTTAGGTTTCCAGCTAGTATCAAAGTATATCCGGTTGTAGGATCTAGTATATATAGTTTCTTATTGTAACTCATGTTTTATGCTTGTAAGAGTCTTGTAATATCTTGAGTTGACAAGTAATTTATACAAGTGCGTTGAAAATTATTTATGTGTGTTCCTTGCTACTAATTATATTATTATCAACTCTTGTAAAAGACTTTACTTCATTTGATTTGAGTGTTTTGTAAGTGAGTTTGAGAGAAATCCAAGTGTTTAAGTGACAAACCCGATCCTGCACAACTTCTTGAGCCATTGCAGTTGTTTCTATTGACTTTCCAGTGGGCTTTGGTGTAGAGGGATGTGTGGAGGCCTATGAGGTTCCCGGATTAGACTTAGGAGCCTTGCATTCCCTTGCAAAATGACCAAGTTGGTTATAGTTGTAACATTTGGCCTTGGTTTTGTCAAACCCAAATTTGCTGTTGATTGGGTTCTGGGGAAAATTGCCTTCCAGTTCTCTTAAAGAACTTCTTTGCTCTGTAGGTTAATAGAGCCATTTGTTGGACTATGTCCACGTATTCCACGTCATCTGGGCTGAAGCACTCTAGATCATCAAAGCAATATTGATAATCATTTGAGTGTCCACTTCCTAAGACAAAAACACAGCTGTCCTGAAAGGAACTTTGCTAAGCTTGTTGAGACCTTGGAGTCTCAGGAAAAGTGGTGTATGGCCCAGAAGAACAAGATGGCCGCTGGGTGTAAGTCAGGTATTGTTTAGGCTGGGAGGTTCTTGAGCCTTCAGCAACCATTAAAGCGTTGCTAGCAGGAAGACTCAAGGGTCTGCTTGTCTGATGACCTCTCTTACTCTCCATTTCCAAACGGTATCCATCAAGGATGCCATAGAGTTCTGATAGGATCAATTGTACCAATCTATGATTATGTATGAACACAATTCAAAGAAATACAAACAAAGTAATCAAATCAAGCAAGATATCAACAAAATTCATAGTTTCATTGAAATCAAGAAAAGACAATTACAAAGTAAGTAAGCAGTTATGAATCCGTTGTTCGTCACTACCCTCGTCTCTTACTCTCGTCTCTTAAGTCTAAGCTATTTATAATGAAACAAAAGGAACTAACAAAATTACAAAACTAGTCCCTATACTATTTACAATAGTAAAAAGACACATAAAGACAACATGTTAATCTTTCTAGAGAACTAACAATACTCCCCCTAAGATTTACATGGTCTTCGGTCTTCAAAATCTTCAATCTTGTTTTCTTTTTATCTTTTCTTCAGCTTTATCTTTCATCTTCTATTTCATTTTCAACTATTATCTTCTATCTTCTATCTTCAGCACTCAAAGAAATCTTCAGGTTCTTCCTTGATCTTGAACATTGGCTTCTTTTTATACATCTCCTATTCTTTCAAAGCATTAGCAATAGTAGACTTAAATTTTCTAGCAAGAATGTCTTGTTCTGGTTTTGCTTCATTCGTCTTTATCTCCATTTTCTCATTCTTTCCAATGTATCTTTTGATATACATGTGATATCAATATTAGCATATAACTCAATAGGATTTTTACTTTCCTTTGAGTATATTTATAATACTCCTTTTCTTGAAATTCTCATGAACTCAATGTCTTTGATATCCTTCTTAACAATGTTTGCATATGCAAGAGCTTTCCTTAATGATATTCTTTCAATTGCAGCACTCATAACATTGATGATAGAAAGAAAATACTTCTTATCTTGCTCTGCAATCTCTGGAGATACCTTTTCAAACTTTTGTACATACAAAAATGATATATAACTTGGATGCAATAGTTTCAGTTCAGAAGCACCAAATAATGTAATCATGTCCTCATCCCATTGTTCGAGATTTCCGACCAGTTTAAACTCAAAAGTCTCAGAGATATAGAATCATCTGAGAATTGGCTTTTACTTCAGATTACCATCAATCACCTTTAAACCAGGAGTTGTGACTTTTTCAAAATAGTTATCACAAAATTCTATCATGATATGTTCTTCTTCAGGTTGTAATCCTTTAAGCTTTTTGTTCTTCTTTAATGTAACAAAGTACTCCTTGTCTTCTTGATCATATCTCGTTTGAAGAAAATTACTTGATCTATCCATTCCTCTTCTCAATAATTCTATCATCATCTTACCACGTTTAGAATCAGATGGATTAATCAGAGGTAATCTATTTAACTCTTTCAAGTCTTGCACTGGAAGTTTAATGATGCTTGAGTAAAAATGATATACATCACAAACTGCATTTACTCTTTTTATCAAAAAGCATCAAATATCACATCATACTTCCATGCTATTATCTTTACTTGGTTTGTGAAATCAGGAGCAATCATCGCATTTAACAACTCAGCAACCGATTGTCCTTTTTGTAATACATTTCTCACCAAGTCTCTAGTAGATCTGGCATTATCAAAAATTTGTCTTTGTTCAAAAGTGGCTTTATATGCTTGTCTTTCATGGTCATAAAACATTTTAATCAGATCTTTTCTGCTATCATGAGTATTTGATTTTCTTGTCATCTGTTTAATCTCTTGAGGCTTCAACATTCTTGTTCTTTTGGTAATCTCAAGGTATTGAGGATTATCAGTATCAAGAATGATCATCTTCTTTGATTGTTTTTCAGTTTCTTGAAAACTTCTAACAAGATTCCTCAAAGATACAGATTGTAATCTTTTCAATTTCCTCCATGGGTAATTCCTAGCTTGCAACCAAGACCTTAATGCTGGAATACTCATATTATCAGGATCAGGATAGTGCAGCTCAGAGCTTGATAATTCTTCTACATTAATACTTTCTTTAGCTCTATTCCATTCACCATGTTCCATTACAATCTCATTTGGATCAATAGGAGCAACTGACTCTATAGTAATGCATTTCTCATATTCATCCTTTATTTGAGAAACAGTCAGTCCATCCAAAAAGACTCTATTGTATTTCATCTTCACAAGGTAGTTGTATCTATCTTCAAAGTCTTGTGGAATTTCATCTTGATCTTGAGTTAGTTCTTGTGAAAAGAAATTTGATACAAATTGAGCTTCATCTATGTCTTCTTTATCTAAGACTTCGTCATACCAGTCATCATTATAAACTTCTTCAATGTCTTCTAAAGCTTTAATTTGTTCTTGAATGTTTTGCTCTTCAACAGCTACTTCTATTCTTTGTACTTTTGAAGATGACTCTGTTCAAATTGTATCTGCTACATCATCAAGTTTCCTTTTGCCTTTGATCACCTCAAGATTCTCTTCACCAATCATCTCAGAACTTATAATTTGATCTGGTGAGATAGGCTTTTGAGATTCTTTTACCTTTATTAATTCATCTTTAAGTTTTTCATTTTCATCAGATAATTTCTTGAATTTCTCTTCAAGAATGTCATAATCATTTATCATAACTTCAAAATTTTTGGTAACATCTTCTTTGTCTTTTGCATAGCTCACAAGCTTTTCATCTTTCAGTAAATTTTCTTCATTCAACTTAGAATTTTCATCCTTTAACTTTTGAATTTCCTTTTCAAGAGATATATTCATCTCTTTCAATCTTTCATTCTCAACTTTTAATTCTTCAATTTCTTTCTCTTTAATAACATTTTCTTCTTTCAAATTCTCCATCTCATCTATATCAACTATCTCCTCTGTTTGTACTGACACATTGTGTGTTGTACTCACAGGAATTTCTTCAACATTTTCATTCACTTTAGCTTGAAACACTGGTTCAAATAACATATCATTCATGAAATCAAAATCAAAAGTTTGATTTTGTGAATCTTCTTCATGTACAACAAAAGCTGGTTCATCTCCTTAAACTTTATATACAGAATCATCATGAATATCAGCATCAGTAGTTTCTTCAACTAAGTTTTGAGGTTCATTGACATTATCATCATCATTCCTTTCATCAATAGCTTCTTGATGTGCTTTAGTTGCACCATCATTACCATCCTCATCATTATTATTATCATCATCATCATTATTATCATCATCATCATCATCTGATGAGCTTTCAGTAGCTTCATCTTCAGATAAATGATAGTGTTGTTGATTGATGTCTACTTCATCCACAGCTACATTCCTTATATAATCAAATAATGGAATGTTTTGAGCACCAGTAATCATAGCAAGTCTCTTATACACAGCTTCAGACATGTGCTCTAATTGCAACTTATCTCCTTCAACTCCTTCAACATATAAATCTGGATTCTCTTCATTAATGAGCAGTTGAAGAAATCTTGGATACATCAAGTATTTGTTTCTCTTTCCTCTTTCAAGATTGAATATGAAACAATTCATTATCCACTTTGCTGTGTTAAACCTTCTGTTTGTAGCTAGAGCAATAATAGGAGATGCAATGTCCACTGGGAATGAATCTTAACCAGCACTTCTTTTGGACATGCAATGTTGAAATATATAACACAACAATTTCCAGTGTTTATATACTCTTGCTCTGAAGAACTGTTTCTTAGGAAAGTGATCAGGATGACCCATTCGTAGAAATACATCTCTACATTCATTGAAAGTATACTCAGATAAGTCTTCTGGATCATTTTCTCTAAGTTTAATAGCTGTTCTGATTGTTTGTTCAAACACTTCAAGCATTCTAGCAGATGTAATAAAAGCTCTTAAAACTTTATGCCCTTCTTCATCTCTTTCTATTTCTGCTGTTCTCTAGAATCTTTTGATCAATCTTGCATTAATCATAGGTCTTGCACACATTGCATAAACATATTTTGATCCTAGCAAAAATCTTATAATCTCTTCATAACCAACTGATTCTCTGTTTTCATCATCTAAAAATGCAGCAACATTATGTTTAGGCTCAAACTTCAAAGCTGCCATCTGCAAAACATAGAGAAAAAGAATATTAGAACATTACAATTTTGATTAATGAATTTCATTTTTAGATATGAATTTGCATTTTTGTAATATTAAATTCAATTTTGACTTATGATTTTGACTTTTGAATTATGAATTTAATTTGTGAAATCTTAAAATTTATTCATTTTGTATCTATTATTTTTATTAATCAGTTATTTGAATTCTTATTTATCTACTTTTTATTTAAATTTTATTTTTTTATTTTTATTTTTTTTAATTCAAAAATTGAATTTTGTCTGTTCATCTTCTTCTTCGTCCTTCGAAGAACTGACTGATCAATCCATAATCAATATCATTCACAATTTGAGTCGATGAACTATATATCAAATTGCTCGAAATTTGATACATATCAATAATCCAGAATCAATTTTAGATATGATTAAGATTTGATTAGTTAAACTTTGAATGTTATAGTGTTCAAACGCCCGAATAGCAGTCAAACACTATGCCAATCATCATGTTTTAACAAAAATCTACTGATTTGAATCACAAACTTACGTTTATAAACTCAAATAATATCTAACAATCAACAAGATTTGTTGCAATCACTGAGAATCTGAGACTTCGATGACGACGAGTCGATAGTTTAGAGATTTGTTTTTGAAGAATTTTTTAGTGTGAATGAGAAACAAGTGTAAGTGTTCAATTTATATCAAGTGAAATTTTAGACGTATGAGCACTGTTTGTGCTTATGAAACCCTAAAATTCACAAAATAATGAGACGTATGAGCACTATTTGTGCGTATTGACTCAGACGCATGAGAACTGTTCAGTCGCATGAGTATTGTACAGACGCAAAGCATTGTTCAGCCACATGAAGTTCCTGAAACGTCTAACTTGTAACTTAAAATCAGACTCATTATCACTGTTTAGTGTAGACGCATGAGACATTTAAAACGTCCAACACTTGGTTAAAATCAGACTCATTATCACTGTTTAGTCGCATTGGTTTGTGTAAAACGCCCAAACACTTGGTTAAACTCATGGAGTTATTGTAACTAATTAGGTGCATGGGAATATGAAACACGCCCAAACACTTGTATAATTCCTAAAAGTTCACCATGCTCCTATTTAGACGTATGAACACTATTAGGTGCATGAGTTGACTTTGAGTTGACTTTTATGAGTCTTACAGTTGTGGTTTTCAAAATTATTCACCTGCACACTGTTTAAACATATTATTAATATTTCATACTAATATTTAAATATTTTAAGCATATTTTTGTATTTCCCAAAATTTACATTTTAGTCCCTCAAATTTGAACTTTTTACATTTTGCACACTTAATTTTAATTTTTAACAATTTTAAATCTTAACTTGTTGTTTAATTTTTTTTAAATTTATCTTTCCCTTCATTTTAGTCTCAATACAAAATCAAATATCTATTTTTCAACTTTTGAAAGAAGCATTTCCACTTGCAAATTTATATAAGTTCATATTATCATTTTCAAAAGGTACATTATCAAACTCACATACACTTTGACCATATTGCATCATCCTTTCAATTCAACATTTTAACTTTGATTTTGATTTTCGGAGAAAAACTCTTTCATTTATTACTCCCCCTAAACTTTTAAGTTTGAACAACTTATGAGTTTCGTAAGGTAACATAATAAGATCACACATCTCATTGATACATTGCCTTCACACACAAAAAACATGCATAAAATTAAAATGAAAGTAGAATCAAAATCTAATATAAACAAAAGAATTAATGTCTGCAGTGAGATCATATCAATGAATATCAGCACATTAAAATAAAAAAAATGTGAATAATCATAGAAAATGAATAAATCCTGATCAAGTGTGTTCCAGCTCAGTGATATCACAGCAAAGGAGACACAAGATCTAAGAACAGAAAATGAATGTTTTTGACAAAATATCAACTCACTTACTTTTTCAATTCTTGGATTGATTAGGGTATATTTAGATATAACATGATGTAAAACATACAGAGACTTAGAGAGCTCAACTATCATCAAGACATGCAAGAAAGAACACATACTCAACTTATTACCTGAAACATATGTATCACTAGAGTTCATGTCACTTAAATTAATAGAGAATGATCATGGATAACCATTTGATCAGCTCTAACTATTCATTTGAATAGATTGTGCACATTGGCATCTTTTGCATCAAAGAGAAAATCCAGGTCTGTAATGACTTACAACAAAGGATATCTCAGCACTTCAGGTCTATGATGACTCATAACAAAGAAGTGGTATGATGCTTGTAACAGATCTCATGATTAATCACATTACCAACAGGTGTGAGTGGTGTAACTTAACAAGCAATCAATCTGATAAGCCAATACATCTCAAAAGTACTCAGATGAATACACACAAGCATAAAGATTTAGTGTAATCACAAGAATTTACTTTTTCAGTATAGTAGAATGATATTGTCTACACATCATATTTGATCATGTCAGACTTTATTAATGAGTGAAATATGCAACTGATCTCATTAATGTACTATCATTTCTCACACTTTGCATAAACAGATTCTTTTCTAAAAATAAACTGACAATTAGAAAAAGACTCTATTTTTAGAGTTTTGATTTATACTTTTATATTTGGTTTTTCTAAAAAAAAACATACACACAAAATACAAACAGGCAATTAACATTGAGAGGATCACTTATGATGATCTTTTGATTTAGAGAGTTCACATATGATTAATAAGACCAATTGACTGCACTAAATACTCAAACCGTCCTTGTAGGAAGGCTTTAGTAAATAGATCCGCCAACTGTTTTTCCGTTGCAATTTGAATCAATATGATTAATCCTTTTTCAGAGTTATCTCTGAGAAAATGATATCGAATTTCGATATGTTTTGTTTTTGAATGTTGAACAGGATTAGCTGTAATGAACATAGCAGCAGCGTTATCAATGTAAATAGGTGTTTTAAGAAAATTGAACCCGTAATCCAGTAGTTGATTTTCCAACCAGAGATTTGAGAACATCCTGCTGATGCAGCAATGTACTCAGCTTCTAAAGTTGAAACAGAGACATTTGTTTGTTTCTTACATTGCCACAAGACTAATCGGGGACCAAGAAATTGACACCCACTCGAAGTAGATTTTCTATCTTGACAACATCCACCATAATCACTATTTGTATATCCATGTAGTTCAAAGTTACCCTCGTAAGAATACCAAAGCCCTAAAGATGGTTTACCTTTGAGATACCTGAATATCCTTTTGACATCAATTAAGTGAGATTTTTTTGGGTCTGATTGATACCTGGCACAAACACAAACTGCATACATAATGTCTGGTCTAGATGCAGTAAGATACATCAAAGAACCAATCATTGATCTGTATAACGTTTGGTCAATAGATTTTCCTTTTGGATCAGGTTCAATCTTGGTGTTAACATCTGCTGGAGTTCATATGGACTAACAGTCTTGCAACTTAAATTTCTTCAAAAGCTTGTCAACAAACTTCTGTTGATTGATAAAAATTCCAACGTCAGTTTGCTTGACTTGAAGTCCAATGAAAAAATTAATCTCTCCCATAGAACTCATTTAGAACCGAGATTTCATGATTTCTTCAAATTCATTGTACAATTTTGGACTGGTAGAACCAAATATGATATCATCAACGTACATTTGTACACATAAGAGATCATCATTATCCTTCTTTATGAATAAAGTTGGATCAATTTTCCCTCTTGTGTATCCATGTAGGATTAAGTGTTGTGATAATGTCTCATACCAAATTCTAGGGGCTTGATGAAGTCCATATTAAGCTTTACTCAGTTTATATACTCGATGTGGAAATGCTGCATCCTCAAAGCCCGGAGGTTGCTTCACAAACACATCGTCAGTGATAGGACCATATAGAAATGCACCCTTTACATCCATTTGATACACCTTAAATTTCATGAATGAAGCATAAGCCAGGAAAACTCGAATGGATTCAAGTCTTGCAACTGGTGCAAAGACTTCATCATAATCTATCTCTTCTTCCTGTGTGTACCCTTGTGCAACAAGTCTCGGTTTGTTCTTTATTACTACACCATGATCATCAATATTATTTCTAAACAACCATTTCGTGCCTATAGCATTTTCTCCTTCAGGTAAATCCACTAAATTCCACACTTCTTGTTTGCGAAATTGAAGTAATTCTTGTTGCATGGCTTCTATCCAACCATTGTCCTTTAATGCTTTGGTAACATTTTTAGGAACAATTTAAGAAAGAAAACAAGAGTATAAGCACAAGTTTGCTTGTTCTGATTTACTCTTTGTTGTTCTCTCATTCAATGGACCAATAATCTGAGAAATTGGATGATTCTTGTGAATACGAGATGTTGGAATCTCATCATATTGAACATTAACATCCAGATTTGTTTGGTTTAAGTTGGAAAGCTGATGTAGCAAATTAGAATAATGTGGATTGAAGTTTGGAACTTGAGTATGTGAGTTAATAAAGTAATCAAAGTTACCAGTGTCAACTGCATCACAGATATGGATGATGTTCCAGACTCAGGTTGCACAAACTCATTACCATCATTAGGAATTAGTTGTGAGTCTTCCTGATCAAATGAAACTAAATGATCCAAAACTGTATTAGCATGATTATTGTCATTGAATCGAATTGTTGAGTCCTTAACAAATGATAAAAATGGGTAGTCTGAGCTAGAATCATCTAGGTCGTCAGAATCTGAATCCCCACTGAAAGATCCAAGATCTTTTCTAGAGTTCTTTTTACCTGTAGAATCAAGACAATTTGATTGATTAAACAAGTTAGATTGAAGAGAGTTTGATAATGAGTCTAAATCAAATAACCAGGCAGGACCATTTAAAACTGATGGAAAAGAATTTTCTAGAAATTTAACGTTGAATGTTTCAAGGATTATATTTGTCCTAGAGTTGTACACTCGATAGGCTTTTGAAACAGATGAATATCCAACGAAAAATCCATTATCAGATTTTGATTCAAATTTTCCTAACTGATCGTTTGAATTAAGAATCATTACAGGACACCAAATGATTTTAGAAAGTTTATGTTCGGTTTCCTGCCAAACATTAACTCATAAGAAGTTTTCATTTTATCTTTCACAATTAAGATTCTGTTCTGAACGAAACACGCAGTTGATATAGCTTCATCCCAAAAAGTGATAGGAATTTTTGTATCAGCTAACATAGAACGAGCAGCTTCAATCAGCGTTCTATTCTTCCTTTCAGCAACTCCATTTTGTTGAGGAGTTCAGGGAGCACTGAACTGATGAGCTATCCCTTTATGTGCACAAAACATTTCAATGTTAGCATTTTTGAATTCCGTTCCATTATCACTTCTTATTATTTTCACTTTATTTTCTAATTGATTTTCAACTTTAATGATAAATTCTTTCAGTAAATCAGTCGTTTCAGATTTAGCATACAAAAAGAAAACCCATGAAAATCTTGTATAGTCATCAGTGATAACTAAACAATATGATTTTCGACCAATACTCTTGACATTTGTTGGAGCTTGATGGAGCCCGTAGATAGCCTTATCTAGTTTGTAAACTCTGTCCCGATGATACGGATCCTCAAATCCTTCGGATTGACTGACGTACACTGTCTCCCGGATTTCACCATGAAGGAATGCACTCTTTACATCTAATTGATAAAGTTTGATCTACATGTAAGAGGCATAGGCTAGGAAGATACAGATTGCTTCCATCCTTGCAACAGGTGCAAACACTTCATTATAATCGATTCCTTCGACTTGTCTAAAACCTTGAACGACAAGTCGAGCTTTGTTGCGAATTATGACCCCTTGATCGTCTTTCTTGCATTTCAAGACCCATTTAATTCTAATAACTTTAGCACCTTTTGGTCTGTCAACAAAGGTCCATACTCCTAGCTTCTTGAAATGTAGGAGTTCTTCTTGCATCGCACTTGCCCATGCCGCATCGTTTAGTGCTTCACTAACATATTTTGGCTCAAATTGAGACACAACACATCGATATGCACTGTCATGAAGATATCCCTTTTTCATGACTAAGGAATAATCAGGTGAGTATAGCTGATTTTTTGTCTGTACTCCTGATCGAACATCTCCAATGACATTGTCCAAGGGATGATAAACATTTAATCGTGATCCAGGAGTGGTGGGAAAAACTACCTCATTATCCAGATTGTGAACACCAGTTTCAGTATCTAAGGCAGTTGGAGTTTGAGGTTCCGAAGAGTCAGATGCATCAGGCTTTGATGCTAGTGTACATGTTGTAGCAAGAACCAGTTCCTCCTGGTTCACCTATTCAGTCTCCACTTCTTCATCTTCAGAGGAGGAGTCACTTACATCAAGTGCTCCCCCTTAAGAACTAGAAGACTCCCCGAGTGGAACTGAGGTTGATGAGCCAAGAGACGGTGTGTTTAAGACATCATACATCATTTGGGTCGCTAAGACATCATACAAAACCTGTTACATGCCACAAACGACCCCTTAGGATCTCAGTGGGGTAACCTTCCTGGAACGGAAGCCATTGTGTGTGGGGGATTCCCCAAATAGATCTATTCATATAAAACAAGTGGTTCACGAAAGAATTAATGATCATGATATAAGTATCAGCAGGTAACCATAAGTCCCACATACAATCATCATGTAAAGCTTAATTATAGTTCATAAATAACAGAACATGTTTCATCCCAAAACAATAGTAAAAAGGGGGATCACTAGAACTCACCTTAGGTTTCAAGTCAAAAAGTATCTTGGTGTGCCGGGAGTGTCTCAAGTCTAGCACCCTAACATGTACATATTAAGTAATAAGCTACTGCCCTAAACTCATTTAAAGTGCAACAATAGTGTCAAGAGTTTAGCTATTGGGTAAGGCTTTGGTTTCGTGAAGATTTGATAAAAAGTTTCCTTTTATGGCAGGTAAAGGTTTCTTCATGAAAATTGAGATTTTTACTTCATTAGGTTAAGTATATTAAGGAATTTTGTTGTTCAAGTGATTATTAGCTTCCTGAAAGTCAGTTATTAAGTTTGGGTAAATTTTACAGTTTGGTTCCTCAAGTTTCAAAATTGACAGTTTCTACCCTCAAGTTTGGTTTCTTGACCTTTATGAAATTTAAGACCAAAAATCAGATTTTTAGAGTAATATTATACTTTTTATAGAGTAAGTGCTTCAAAATTTTAGTTTACGGGTCCGATATTAGAAACTATGCGTTTAACGCTCCCGGTTACGGTAAAAGCCGGAGAGTTTTAACCATTAATTTAGAGTTTTCATAAATTTGCATCTTGGACCAGTAGGTATCATCTAAAAGAGATTTTTATCAAGTTTAATTCCTTAGCTTGTGAAGTTTGGCCTTTAATAGTTGAAAATCTCGTTTTTACGTTTGACCTGTTAAAACGCGGTTTTGACCGGGTTTGACCATTTAAAGCTTGTTTGACCAATTTTTCAAGTCCTTTAAGTCTTTTATTACTTAAATTACTGAAATCATATGATTTTTATAAACCTTAGCTTTGAACTCGAATTTTATGGATTTTTCTCAAAAACGATGCTCGGTTAGTACCCGTTTTTAGTTAAAACGTCATTTATTTGCTCCTTTGACCACTTAAATTTCCCATTGACTCCAGAACACTTTATTTATCATTTTAAGCCTGGAATACTTTTCAAGAGTGTTAAATCCATATTCTTACTATTTTTAAGGTCGTTTTACCATGTTTTCGGGCCCCGAAAGTGACTAAAAGGGGGGCTAATCACAACATGTCCTTTATTCCAGAGATTAAACATTATTAACGCTCTTAATATTCATCAAAACCTACTGAAATTTCAGTCCCAAAAAGTGGCCTAGTTGTTCTACACATCCATAGACTTCAAATATGTAGAAAATGTCATAACCGACCATAACACATGTGTAAATCATCTTAACTTGAGCTTAAACATTACCAACACTTTATTTAGCTTTATAAACAGATTATTAAAGTGTCTCAAAGTCGTTCATGAGCAGGTTATGAGTCTTGGTTGAGAGGGTTTTTCAAACAAATGTTTAAAGGGTGTTGTTACATGTAGAAAGAAGGATTTTCAAGGTGTAATCCATGTAATAACCATGGGTTCGAGTTATGTAACCTTTTGTAACTTTTAAAACAGGTTCTTGGGAGTCCATTAAGCCATTAACATGCAGGTTACAAGTTTGGTTTACAAGAGTTACAACATTCATAAGTTAGATGATGCAAAACACCCAAAAAGAGGGTTTTCATGGTGGAAATCGGTTTCCACCACAAGAAAGACTATCATATCATGTGATTTACCTTCAAGAACGTTGGGAACTCCTTAAGGACAAGGTGATGGTGTGAAGTTTCTGCTACAACAAGGAAAAGCAACGTTTTTAGGTGAAAAATGAAGAAAACATGAGAAATGTCCAATACCGACAACATGGAGCTTACACTTGATGTAACTCACGGTTTGGAAGGTGTTGATGGTCGTGGATGGCTAGAAACTCCTTGGACTTGGCTGTAGAACCTCGAACAAAGGCTGGAAAAGTCGGACAAGTGCAGGTGTGTGTCCAAGACTCGCGAATGTGGCCACCTCCTTGCGGTTTGACCTTGGCCGATGGTTGCTTGATGTTGTTGTTCACGATTTTGTGCTGGACTAGAGAGGATTTTGAGAGAGTTTGTGGTGTGTGTGTGTGTATTCTCTGCTGAGAATTCGAATAAGAGGGAAGAGAGGGAGAGAGTTGAGGTCTTGCATGAAGTGTGAATGGTGGGTGTGGTGGTGGTGTAGAAAGGAGGAGAGTGGAGGGAGAGGGGGCGGCCGAGTTTGGCATGTAGTGGGGGGTTTTAGATTTAATTTTTAATTACAAATTATTATTATGTAGTGTAGTTTTGTAGTATTGGGTATAATGTATTTTTTAGTCGATGGTGTTAATTGAGGTATCTAGTGCATGTCCATGCATGCATGGGCGGAAAATATGAGAGTGTGAGTGTGTATGCTCACATTTTATTTGTTTTCTCTTGAGATAAATTTTATAAGGGTGACTAGACAATATTCCTGGAACACAAATTTTTAAAAGGTAGAAGCCTAAATTAACTAAAAGTCAATAATAAAAATCATATGAAACCATAATTTTAATCAAGTAACAAGAATTATTTCCAATTTCATGGTAGGGTTGAATAGTTTCAATTATTAGCACTCATAAGATGGATAATGATACAAGTAATTTAGGGTTAGGATAACAACCTAGAGGTCGGTTGTCACATTCTCCCACCGTTTAGGAAATTTCGTCCCGAAATTTTAGCTTTGATTAGAGCCTGAACGGGTGGGTTTGAAGAGGTGTGGATAATTCTTCCTCATTTCATCTTCACGCTCCCAAGTAAATTCAGATCCTCGCTTGGAGTTCCATCTAACCTTAAACTTGGGTATGCGGCTCCGCTGGAGTTGCTTGACCAAGCGATCCGTGATCTCCACGGGTTCTTCCACAAAATTCAGTTTGTTGTTTATTCTTGCTTCTTTTGATGGCAGTTCCAGGGTTTTGTCTACCATGCTCTTCTTCAAGTTTGACACATGAAAGGTGTCGTGTATGTGGCTCAACCCCGGGGGTAGTTTCAACTTGTACGCCACTGGGCCAATTCTCGCCAGTATTTCGAATGGTCCAATGTATCTTGGGCTTAAATTTCCTCTTTTTCCAAACCTCACGGTTCCCTTCCATGGTGCTACCTTTAGCATTACCCTGTCGCCCACTCGGAACTCTAGAGGTTTCCGTCTCCTGTCAGCGTACTTCTTCAGCCGATCTCTGGCTGCTTTCAGTCGCTCCTTTATTTTAAAGATCTTGTCGGTGGTCTCCAACACGATGTCGGGTCCCATCACTTGGCTATCACCAATCTCATTCCAACTCAATGGTGATCGGCATTTCCTGCCATTTAGGGCATCATACAGAGCGGCTTTAATACTCGCGTGGTAACTATTGTTATAGGCGAATTCCACCCAAGGAAGATGGTTATCCCAGTTTCCGCCAAAGTCCATCACGCAAGCTCTTAACATGACTTCCATCGTTTAAATAGTTCTTTCGCTCTGCCCGTCGGTTTGAGGGTGGTAAGCCGTGCTTAGATCTAAACGGGTTCCTAAAGCTTGCTGGAACGATTTCCAGAAACGAGAGGTGAAACGGGTATCACGGTCGGAGATGATCGACAAAGGCACTCCATGCCTCGTTACAATCTTGTCGACATATAGTTGGGCCAATTTCATCATGTCGTAGTCTTCTCTAATTGGCAAGAAGTGAGCTGATTTCGTTAGCCTATCTACTATCACCCAAATAGCATCGTGGCCTTTAAACGTTCTTGGCATCTTGGTAACAAAATCCATCGTGACATTATCCCATTTCCATTCTGGGATTTCAGGTTGTTGTAACGTTCCTGATGGTTTTTGGTTCTCAGCTTTTACCATAGCACAGGTTAGACATTTCCCCACATAAACGGCGATTGATTTCTTGATTCCCGGCCACCAGAAAAGTGCCTTTAAATCCTGGTACATCTTATCACTTCCAGGGTGAATCGAATACATAGACTTGTGTGCTTCGTCGAGGATTACTTCTCGAATTTCTCCGTGCTATGGTACCCAAGTCCTTCCTTCATATCTGTATGTACCATCGTCCCCTATCTCAAATTGCTTTTCCATTCCGGTCAATCCTTCTTCCTTTAATCTTCCTTCCTTTATTGACTCGCTTTGAGCTTCTTTCAGTTTTGCAATAAGGTTGGTATACACACTCATCCTTAAGGCTCGTACACGAAGAGATTTTTCTCTTTCCTTTCGGCTTAACGCATCCGCCACAACATTGGCCTTACCGGGATGGTAGCGGATTTCGCACTCGTAATCGTTTAATAGCTCGACCCATCTTCTCTGATGCATGTTGAGCATCTTTTGGTCAAGGATATGTTGAAAACTTCTATGTTCAGTGTAGATGATGCACTTTGTGCCATAAAGGTAGTGCCTCCACATTTTGAGAGCAAACACCACGGCACCCAACTCCAGATCGTGCGTCATGTAGTTCTTCTCATGATCATTCAGCAGTCTAGATGCGTAAGCAATCACCTTGTTGCGTTGCATCAATACACATCCTAGCCCTTGACGCGAAGCGTCACAATAGACCACGAAGTCATCTACTCCTTCTGGAAGAGCAAGGATAGGTGCACTGCATAACTTATCCTTAAGCGTTTCAAACGCCTCGTTCTGCTCTCGCTCCCACACAAAGGTTGTGTTCTTCTTGGTTAGTGCGGTCAAAGGTTGCACTATACGCGAGAAGTCTTTTATAAATCGTCGGTAGTAGCCAGCCAGTCCTAAGAATTGCCTTATCTTCATAGGAGTTTCAGGAATCTTCCAATTTTTATGGCCTCAATCTTGGAAGGGTCAACTTGAATCCTAGTTGTCCTGTAAGAAATACATCATGAGTAATTTGGTTTCTCATAGCTCATGATTATAATAATAGTACTAGTAATAGTAGTGATGGCAATAGTATCTGTTATTCCAACATATAGCTGTCCGTTTTGCCCAAATCAATAGTCTCTTCAAATAGTATCGGATAACATAGTTCATCATAATAAAAAAAATCATTTAAATCCCCTTTTTGAAATTTAGTTTCAAAATCATCAATGTAAATCAGAGAAGTTCAAACATAACCTAAAGATCAGTGATGGAAATTACGCGTTCGGTAAATTCATGATTACGTTGATCAAGTGTAATCATCAATTTACCCAACCCGATCATCCCAACACTTCCCACAAGGACAGTCCTAGGGTATTAGGGTTGTAGCCTAGGGTCTACTATGGTATTCCCGACTTCTCTACAACCTTTGGCTCTGATACCAATCTGTCACACCCCGAGCCCAGGTAGGGTGGGACGTCACAGACTAGCAACAATATATGGCAGCGGAAACAAACCATTACAAGAGCTCAAAGGAGAGAATATCACATGGTATTAATATTTTAAAAAGATACCGGGGCTAGAAACAAATCAAGCCCCCAAATAAGTTTTACAATCACCCATAAAAATGAATTGCACTTGTTCAACACAAACATGAAGTTGTTCAAATGGTCCATTAAGAAAATATGCCAATGCCATGGTCGCGGGGATAGGTCTAGGTCTTCACAACAGCTAGGATCTCTTCATACTTTACCTGAAACATGCTCAAAAGAAATTTGTGTCAACTAAAAAGTTAGTGAATTCAAGTGCTTAAAGTTTAAAAACAAAAGGATTTAACAAATCCTTCTTTGATTAAAAAGAAAATAATCATTGTTTAAACATCGTGGGAAAAATCATAATCAACCCTGCACTCAGTCCCGGTTGGCCTCTTCTAAAGTTGTGTTTAACCGGATATTCCCGAAGGAAGAACTGAGCCCCAAACCAGTGAACCCTACCTGCCCGGATGGTTCACCATAGTTTCTTAACAAAACCTGTTACATGCCACAAACGACCCCTTAGGATCTCAGTGGGGTAACCTTCCTGGAACGGAAGCCACTGTGTGTGGGGGATTCCCCAAATAGATCTATTCATATAAAACAAGTGGTTCACGAAAGAATTAATGATCATGATATAAGTATCAGCAGGTAACCATAAGTCCCACATACAATCATCAAGTAAAGCACAATTATAGTTCATAAATAACAGAGCATGTTTCATCCCAAAACAATAGTAAAAAGGGGGATCACTAGAACTCACCTTAGGTTTCAAGTCAAAAAGTCTCTTGGTGTGCCGGGAGTGTCTCAAGTCTAGCACCCTAACATGTACATCATAAGTAATAAGCTACTGCCCTAAACTCATTTAAGGTGCAACAATAGTGTCAAAAGTTTAGCTATTGGGTAAGGCTTTGGTTTCGTGAAGGTTTGTATAAAAAGTTTCCTTTTATGGCAGGTCAAGGTTTCTTCATGAAAAGTGAGATTTTTACTTCATTAGGTTAAGTATATTAAGGAATTTTGTTGTTCGTGATTATTAGCTTCCTAGAAGTCGGTTATTAAGTTTGGAAAAATTTTACAGTTTGGTCCCTCAAGTTTCAAAATTGACAGTTTCTACCCTCAAGTTTGGTTTCTTGACCTTTATGATATTTAAGACCAAAAATCAGATTCTTAGAGTAATATTATACTTTTTATAGAGTAAGTGCTTCAAAATTTTAGTTTACGGGTCCGATATTAGAAACTATGCGTTTAACGCTCCCGGTTACGGTAAAAGCCGGAGAGTTTTAACCATTAATTTAGAGTTTTCATAAATTTGCATCTTGGACCAGTAGGTATCATCTAAAAGAAATTTTTATCAAGTTTAATTCCTTAGGTTGTGAAGTTTGGCCTTTAATAGTTGAAAATCTCGTTTTTACGTTTGACCTGTTAAAACGCGGTTTTGACCGGGTTTGACCATTTAAAGCTTGTTTGACCAATTTTTCAAGTCCTTTAAGTCTTTTATTACTTAAATTACTGAAAACATATGATTTTTTTAAACCTTAGCTTTGAACTCCAATTTTATGGATTTTTCTCAAAAACGATGCTCGGTTAGTACCCGTTTTTAGTTAAAACGTCATTTATTTGCTCCTTTGACCACTTAAATTTCCCATTGACTCCAGAACACTTTATTTATAATTTTTAAGCCTGGAATACTTTTCAAGAGTGTTAAATCCATATTCTTACTATTTTTAAGGTCGTTTTACCATGTTTTCGGGCCCCGAAAGTGACTAAAAGGGGGGCTAATCACAACATGTCCTTTATTCCAGAGATTAAATATTATTAACACTCTTAATATTCATCAAAACCTACTGAAATTTCAGTCCCTAAAAGTGGCATAGTTGTTCTACACATCCATAGACTTCAAATATGTAGAAAATGTCATAACCGACCATAACACCTGTGTAAATCATCTTAACTTGAGCTTAAACATTACCAACACTTTATTTAGCTTTATAAACAGATTATTAAGGTGTCTCAAAGTCATTCATGAGCAGGTTATGAGTCTTGGTTGAGAGGGTTTTTCAAACAAATGTTTAAAGGGTGTTGTTACATGTAGAAAGAAGGATTTTCAAGGTGTAATCCATGTAATAACCATGGGTTCGAGTTATGTAACCTTTTGTAACTTTTAAAACAGGTTCTTGGGAGTCCATTAAGCCATTAACATGCAGGTTACAAGTTTGGTTTACAAGAGTTACAACATTCATAAGTTAGATGATGCAAAACACCCAAAAAGAGGGTTTTCATGGTGGAAATCGGTTTCCACCACAAGAAAGACTATCATATCATGTGATTTACCTTCAAGAACGTTGGGAACTCCTTGAGGACAAGGTGATGGTGTGAAGTTTCTGCTACAACAAGGAAAAGCAAGGTTTTTAGGTGAAAAATGAAGAAAACATGAGAAATGTCCAAAACCGACAACATGGAGCTTACACTTGATGTAACTCATGGTTTGGAAGGTGTTGATGGCCGTGGATGGCTAGAAACTCCTTGGACTTGGCTGTAGAACCTCGAACAAAGGCTGGAAAAGTCGGACAAGTGCTGGTGTGTGTCCAAGACTCGCGAATGTGGCCACCTTCTTGCGGTTTGACCTTGGCCGATGGTTGCTTGATGTTGTTGTTCACGATTTTGTGTTGGACTAGAGAGGATTTTGAGAAATTTTGTGGTGTGTGTGTGTATTCTCTGCTGAGAATTCGAATAAGAGGGAAGAGAGGGAGAGAGTTGAGGTCTTGCATGAAGTGTGAATGGTGGGTGTGGTGGTGGTGTAGAAAGGAGGAGAGTGGAGGGAGAGGGGGCGGCCGAGTTTGGCATGTCGTGGGGGGTTTTAGATTTAATTTTTAATTACAAATTATTATTATGTAGTGTAGTTTTGTAGTATTGGGTATAATGTCTTGTTTAGTGGATGGTGTTAATTGAGGTATCTAGTGCATGTCCATGCATGCATGGGCCGAAAATATGAGAGTGTGAGTGTGTATGCTCACATTTTAATTGTTTTCTCTTGAGATAAATTTTATAAGGGTGACTAGACAACATTCCTAGAACACAAATTTTTAAAAGGTAGAAACCTAAATTAACTAAAAGTCAATAATAAAAATCATATGAAACCATAATTTGAATCAAGTAACAAGAATTGTTTCCAATTTCATGGTAGGGTTGAATAGTTTCAATTATTAGCACTCATAAGATGGATAATGATGCAAGTAATTTAGGGTTAGGATAACAACCTAGAGGTCGGTTGTCACATTGAAGAACTTAAAAAATACATAATAATCAAAGAAGAATGCGGGTCCTTTACCAGCAGGGGGTGGTGTATCTCTGAACGTCGACGTTGCACCACACTTCTACTTGACCCGTTGAGTTGTTATAAACTCTCTTATTCGGTATGTTGTATCCTAGAAAAATTCCTTCTTAAGCCTTTTCACTGAACTTCCCTGATTGATTTTTCTTCAGCAGCGTACATGGTGCGCCAAACGGTTCGAGGTACTCTAGATTAGGTTTACGTTGTTGGAGCAACTCGTAACACGTTTTACCATGACGTTTGACCACCAGGACTCGATTTACGGTGTAACGTGCATTGGCAACTGCCTTGTTCCAGAATTGGATAGGCAGTTTTGAGTCGGCTAGCATCGTCCGGGCTGTCTCTATCAAGCTTCGATTCTTTCTCTCAGCGACTCCGTTCATTTGAGGAGTGTAGGCAGATGTGAACTGGTGCACAATTCCTTTTTCTTTGCAGAATGCCTCCATCCATTGGTTCTTGAACTCGGTGCCGTTGTCTGAGCGAACTTGCCTTACCTTTAGCTTGTAAAGTTACTCCAATGTGGTTACCAGCTCTTTGAATGATTCAAATGTCTCTGATTTGGATTTCAGAAACATCACCCAAGAGAATCTTGAGTAATCATCCGTAACTACATAGCACTACAAATCACCGGTAATGCTCTTTGTACTAACTGGTCCAAACAGATTCATGTGAAGAAGCTCAAGAGGTAGGTCAATTGAGTGAACTTTCTTATCCTTATGAGACTTCTTTGTCTGTTTCCTTTTCTTACACGCGACACAAAAATCCGGTAATTGGAAGTTCTTAACATTTACTCCACGCACTAGATCATTCTGGATCAAGTGATTCATCTTCCGTGGATTAATGTGCCCCATTCTCCTATGCCAGGAAATGGAGTCTTTCTCTGTTGCCTTTAACAAGAAGCATTGAACTTGATAATCGGTTGTGGAGGCCTTTGATAGGTCCAAGACATATAAATCATTATATCTTGAAGCTGACATTAAGACTTGCAGGACCGTTTAAGGGCTTTAACACAATTACAACACAACAACACAATGAGGAGAGCAACTAAACTTTAATCAAATAGTGAACTGGATTAACCAAGGTGATACAAAGAACACAAGTAAAGTAAAGAAACAGAACAAGAGAGTATGGGTTTCAAGGAGGCAGTATATTGCTTTCTCAAGTTCTTCTACAAGTGTTACAAAGCATAAAGAAAGATACAAGAACTTGAAATACTTATACTACAACCTACAGCCGGCTATACTTCGAAAGCCAGCTGGATACAATTGACTAGACACTAACAAAATCAATTGTAGAATCAAAAGGCATATCTGCCTTTTGACCTTGTGAGTATAACATGCCATAGCTCATATCCTTATACATTACAAAAAGGATAAAGTACATAAAGTAGAAAGTTATAGACTCAAGACCTCAATGTACAGTTACCAAAATCATGGACCTTTTCACCAACTCATGTAAGTTGGTGACTTTACAGAGATGCAGCGGAAAGGTGCTTTATGGAACAGTACATCAGATAAAGCATGTGTACTAAAATTCTTCGGAAGAAATCTGTCTTCATAGGTTGAAGCTTCGGAAGACTTTGTCTCTGAAGCTTCGGAAGACTTCATGTTTGGCTTCGGAAGATATTGGTCTTGGCTTCGCAAGATTTTACACTTTGAGTATTTTCTAATGCATTGTGTAAAACTTCCGAAGCATTCTTCACTTCAGTACTTAGTGCATGTTGCAGAGACACTTTGGATGTTTTGGGTTGCATCAGACATTGAACTCATTTCAAATCTGTCTTTCATCAGCTTTTCAAAGTCTTTGCAGAGCTTTGGATTAGTTGAACCAAAGATGATGTCATCTACATATACTTGAACCAGCAATAAGTCATTTCCCTGTCCTTTGATGAAGAGAGTTCCATCTATAGTACCTCTCCTGTATCCATGTTTACAAAGATACTCAGATAGTGTATCATACCACTTCCTGGGTGCCTGATGCAGCCCATAAAGAGCTTTGTCAAGCTTGCAAACATAATCAGGATGATCAGGGTCTACAAAACCAGGTGGCTGTTTGACATAAACCTCTTCATCAATCACTCCATATAAGAAAGCACACTTTACATCAAGTTGAAAGACCTTGAAGTTCTTGGATGCAGCAAATGCCAGGAATATCCTAACAGCTTCTAGTCTAGCTACAGGAGCAAAGACATCAGTGTAGTCAATCCCTTCTTCTTGTGTGTATCCTTGAACAACTAGTCTTGCCTTGTTCTTGATGATGATTCCTCTATCATCCTTCTTATTCCTAAAAACCCATTTGGTTCCAATGGTAGTCTTCCCATAAGGAAGAGGACAAAGGTTCCAAACTTTCTGCCTTTTGAATTGAAGCAGCTCTTGTTGCATAGCTTCAACCCAACTTCCATCCTTTAGAGCTTCATCAACTTTCTTTGGCTCTAGCTGAGATAAGAAACAAGAGTGAAGACAAACATTTGCTTCATGGGTTTGTCCTCTTGTTCTTACCCCTGTGACAACATCTCCAATGATGTTTGTGGTGGGGTGAGACTTGTGGATCCTTAGCTGAGGGATCACAGCAAGTTGCTGAGAAAGATCCAAATTTGAGAAATTTAGATCTGGTCCGGAAGATTTACCCTCCACATTATCACACTTATCAAGATTAACTTGATCTAATGAGTGTGTGACATCATTGATGTTGTCATCTATGGTATGGTTATTAGCATCAAGAAATTCCTGATCACTATCACCATCACCATTGTTGTCTTCTACAATTGAGGTGTCTTTATCTGGTTGAGAAGCCTCTAAGCTGGAATTTGTAGGCATACCAGATGTATCAGCTGAATTTGTCATTGTTGTGCTGATAGAAACCTCATTTGCTGAAGTAGTTCCAACTGGAGCTGAAGATGTATGAGTTGAGGGTCTTCCTAGCTCAAATCTTGGATTAGGATCATCTGTATTTAAATTTTCTGCAGATCCTAAAACATACTCACAAGATTTGTTAAAACAGTTGGTAACTAAATCAAGATCAAACAGCCAATCAGGACCAGAACCAGCCACACAGGGTGTGTGTTCATTGAAAGTCACATTGGCTGACTCCTCAACATTTCTAGTTCAGAGATTGTATACTCTATAAGCCTTAGCTTGGGAAGAGTATCCAATGAAGTGTCCATCATCTGATTTCTCAGCAAACTTGGCAATTTGATCTTTGGTATTCAAGATGGTGCAGGGACATCCAAATGACCTGAGAAAACCAATGAAAGGTTTCCTCTTGTGCCAAAGTTCATAAGGAGTCTTACCATGTGTCTTAACTACTAAAACTCTGTTTTGCACATAGCAAGCAGTATTAACTGCCTCTGCCCAGAAGGTGATGGGCAGTTTAGAGTCAGACAACATAGTTCTTGCAGCTTCAATAAGTGTCCTGTTTCTCCTCTTAGCAACCCCGTTTTGCTGAGGAGTCCTGGGAGCACTATATTGTCTTGTAACACCTTTTTCATCAAAAAATGTATCAAGGATTTGGTTCTTGAATTCAGTTCCTTGATCACATCTTATGGTTTTGACCTTGTGATCACATTGATTCTCAACTTTTAAGATGAAATTCTTTAGAATCTCAGGGGTTTCATCCTTAGTTCTAAGAAAGAAAACCCAAGTGAATCTTGTAAAATCATCTGTGATCACCAAACAGTAAGAGGTCCTTCCTAGACTCATTACACTGATGGGGCCAAAGAGATCCATATGTAACAAGTGTAGGGGAGTAGTGATGGAGTTCTTTTCCTTAGGCTTGTTAGATACCTTGTGTTGCTTCCCTTTCAGGCATGCAACACAATGATCATCACTTGTAAACTCTTTCTTTGGCATTCCAGTTACCAGATCATGTTTAATTAATTTATTCATGTTCTTAAAGTTTACATGGCACATTCTATTATGCCATAGGAAAGCCTCATCACTATTTGCTTTAGATAGAAAGCATGAACTTCTCCAGAGGGAGATGTTTCTTGCAAATCCATCTTGTACATGTTCCCTTTCCTGGGGGCTCTGAGCACTATATGCTCATGAGGAATGACCACTCCAGGCTTGAGAACAATGCACTCATGCTCAGTAAAAAGCATGTTATGACTCTGATCACAAAATTGGGATACACTCAGAAGATTGTACCCAAGCTCCTTGACAAAATTTACCTTCTCAATGCTGAGCTTACCATTTGTGACCTTGCCCCTTCCAGAAATGTAACCACCTTCATCTCCTCCAAAAGCAACTGGTCCTCCATCAATTCTCTCAAAATTATGGAGTAGAGACCTATTGCCTGTCATGTGCCTGGAACAGCCACTGTCAATTATCCAGACATTCCTATTTGTCTTGAGCTGTTCCTGAACAAAGAAAATGATTACTTACATTTGGAAACCCAAGCCTTACTTGTCTTGGGCTCACTAAGTGTAATAGAAGGTAATGCAACAGTAATACATCATATGGTTGTACTATGGGGATCTTCAGCTGTTGTTGATGGAGAAACTTCAGTCATTTGGTCTTTCTTAGACTTCCACACCACCTTTGGAGTCTTGGACTTGACCTTCAAAACCTTAGAAGCTTTTGGGACTTCACAAGTTTTGATGGATGAACCTTCAGAAGATTCTACAGTCACTGCAGCAGACTTCAGTGCTTCGAAAGAACTCCTTTCTTCCGAGACCAATTTTACTTCCGAAGGTAATTTTCCATTTACCTTCTTCTTTGATTTGGAGCTTCCGAAGGAACCAGACTTTTCTTCCGAAGCTTGAGACTTCTTGAGACTCTTTGAAGTCTTTGTATTGGTCATGTGAATAGTACTTTTAGGATTGTATGGGCAATCCTTAGCAATGTGAGAAGTACTTTCACACATGACACATAACATTTTCTTCTTCAAACAAGTCTCCTTTTGAGAGCAAGACTGGCTTTGGTCACATCCCTTCTCCACCTTCATCTTGGTAGATGCTGAGACAGTTCTTTTAGGCTGTGAACTGTTCTTGGAGTTTGATGGTCCAGGCTGTGCAGCAGTGGTACACAGCAGCTCAGTCTTCTTCTTTGCACTGAGATGATTTGAACAAAAACCAGGACTCTTAGCTGGGGAGTCTTGGATGATGTCTTCAGTCCTTACTACTTTGAAACCTGCAGAGATAAAAACTTGTTTCTGCTTAGCATCAAAAGTAGCCTTGATTTCTTGAGCCTTCTTTGCATTCCTCTTGCTCTTCCTGATCAAGTTCTTTCTCTTGGACTTGGTCATCGCAGTAGATTTCTTCTCCTCAGAAGGATAGTGGCCCTTGGAAGAATCCTCTTCTTCACTCTTCTCAGAGGAATTCTTCACTATCACTTCTTCATCATCCTCACTTATAGAATCTATGAGAGGAAGCTCATCTTCACAAGTTCCACACCTAGGAGATCTTACAGACAAGATTGTGTGTGGAGGAGCTATTTCATTTGATCCCAGTCCCTGTCTATTTTGATAGCACACTTTGTTATGCAGGGATGAGGATATCATGTTCTTGAAGGTCTCTTCTTCAAGAACACTCTTCTCTGCCTTGGCTTTGCTGATCACAAGCTCAGCCTGGCACTCAGTCAACTTAGTTATGAGATCTTGGATCTGAGTTCTAAAATCTGTATGTTCATGTTTTAGTACTGAAATGGTTTTCTCCAAGTCCTCTATCTTTAACTTGTAATCATTTTCAGACTTTCTAAATTCAGATTTCAATATGTTTAATGACTCAAGATCAGATCTCATCTCTAAGTTGTAGGACCTGTATCTATTTACTTTAGCAATGCATTCAAGAGTACAGAGATGTTCCAATACCTTGGCTTCATCATGGTCAGCCATCAGTGCTTGGTTTGGAGAAGCATCTTCCACCTGAAAGCTCCAGTCAAAGCCTCCCTCTTCAACAGCAACAGCAGCATGTTGCTTAGGCTTCTCAGTCTGAGGGGCTTTGTCAGAGTAGTTTGGTCTGGGTGTTAGGTGCCTTACACTCCCTAGCAAAATGACCCATAAGGTTACAGTTGTAACACTTAACTTTGCTTTTATCCAGCCCAAACTTTCCACTGGTAGCATTGCTTGGAAATCTTCTTCCTGTTCTCTTGTAGAACTTCTTGGCTCTGTGAGTGAGGAGAGCCATCTGCTGAACCATCTCCATGTATTCCAGGTCATCTGGATGGATACAGTCCAGGTCTTCAAGAGTGAAGAGATAATTCCCACAGCTTTCATCAGTAGACACAAAGGCTTGAGAAGAAGTTGTCTCTTGGAATGGGCTTCCTTGAGTAAAGTTCTCCCTTGGTGTCTCCAGGAAGGTGATGAAAGGACCCTTTTGTGAGTTGTTAGGGTAGCATATGAGATGATGTTGGGGTTCTATGCTGTCCCTTTCAACCACATGAAGGGCTGAACCCATTTGATTGTTGGAGTTGCCAGATGAACCTTGCATGTTCATCTCCATCTGGTATCCACTGAGAATCCCATACAACTCTGTCAGAGTAAGAGTTTTAAGGTTCTCAGTCCTCTTGATCACCACACAATAGTGTGTCCATTGCCTAGGAAGTGAGGACATGAACTTCCTTACAATGTCCTTGTTCTCAAGAGGAACTCCTCCATCCAATAGGGTATCCACTATCTCAACATACCTGAAGTATTGTTGAGTCATGGTTTCACCTGCTTTGAAGGTGAAGTTTTCAAACTGCTGCTTCAGAAGATCTTTCTTGTTCTCCTTGGCTTCAGAGGAGCCTTCATACATCAGCTTCAGTGCATCCCACAGCTGTTTGGCTGTTTTGCACTTCTTAAAACCTCTGTATACAGAGTTTGGGAGAGCAGTCTGAAGAGCAGTCATGGCCTTCCTATCAATCTCTACTCTTTTTCTATCTTCATCTGAGTAGTTGGCCACATCTTTAGGAATCATACCAGCACCAGTAGCAGAGGGGGTGCTAGGTATGAAAGATCCATTGTCAACAGATTCCCACATTCTTGAATCAAGAGACCTGATGAAACCTTCCATTATCATGCACCAGGTGTCAAAATCATCAAGAGTGATCAGTGGGGATTTGTTCATGGTTCCAGTCTCCATATCAGTCTTTGAGATGGAAGCCATTTGGAAAGTTTAGTCTTTGTGTGTGTGAGGGATCTTAAGATGGTGAGATCTTATATCAAGAGCCTGGAATGCTCTGATACCAATTGCAGGACCGTTTAAGGGCTTTAACACAATTACAATACAACAACACAATGAGGATAACAACTAAACTTTAATCAAACAGTGAACTGGATTAACCAAGGTGATACAAAGAACACAAGTAAAGTAAAGAGACAGAACAAGAGAGTATGGGTTTCAAGGAGGCAGTATATTGCTTTCTCAAGTTCTTTTACAAGTGTTACAAAGCATAAAGAAAGATACAAGAACTTGAAATACTTATACTACAACCTACAGCCGGCTATACTTTGAAAGCCAGCTGGATACAATTGACTAGACACTAACAAAATCAATTGTAGAATCAAAAGGCATATCTGCCTTTTGACCTTGTGACTATGACATGCCATAGCTCACATCCTTATACATTACAAAAAGGATAAAGTACATAAAGTAGAAAGTTACAGACTCAAGACCTCAATGTACAGTTACCAAAGCATGGACCTTTTCACCAACTCATGTAAGTTGGTGACTTTACAGAGATGCAGCGGAAAAGGTGCTTTATGGAACAGTACATCAGATAAAGCATGTGTACTAAAAGTTTTCGGAAGAAATCTGTCTTCATAGGTTGAAGCTTCGGAAGACTTTGTCTCTGAAGCTTCGGAAGACTTCATGTTTGGCTTCGGAAGATATTGGTCTTGGCTTCGGAAGATTTTACACTTTGAGTATTTTCTAATGCATTGTGTAAAACTTCCGAAGCATTCTTCACTTCAGTACTTAGTGCATGTTGCAGAGACACTTTGGATGTTTTAGGTTGCATCAGACTTAAGGAATCCTTACAAGACTTCGTCCTCTGGTATCACATACTCCTTCTTCAACACATGGCACTTCTTGTTGTCAAAGACTACTTTGAATCCTTTGTCACAGATCTGGGATACAGAAAGCAAGTTATTTTGAAGTTGTTGAACGTAGTTGACCTTGTCAAACTTCACTTTCTGGTTTCCCACTTCGCCTTGAGCCGTGATGTATCCTCCTTTATTTCCAGCAAAGGATATATGTCCCCCTTTAATTTGTTTGACATTGAAAAGGAGAGACAAGTTCCCAGTCATGTGGCTTGATGCCCCACTATCAACGATCCAGGTATTTGTAGAAGCACTATAGCGGACACCATGCACATTTAAAGGAAATGATTAGTTTAGGGTAGGTACCCAAGCCTTAACTGGCTTGGGTGACCCTGAGGCATCACACATCATAAATTCAACCCACTGTCCATTTGAAGGTGAGGCAATATCATGCTTCTTAGTGTTCTCAGTATCAGACACTGAACTTGACTTTTCTTTCCATAAGCCAGTTTTATGCAAGGCATGTTTGTGATAAACAGACGACTGGATTACGGTTTGAACTTTAGGTTCATTACTTCTTTTTGGTGGAGTAATAGAACTCCTTTTTGAAGAAATTGGTTTAGTATCATAAAGTTCAATTTTCTTTCTTGGTGTCTGATAATGAGGACAATTAGAAGCGATGTGTCCTCTCTTTCCATAATTGTAGCATGATCTACCTTCTACATATTGGGAAAATTGTCTCTGTGGGGAAGTGTGTGAAACAGTACTGAATTTAGTCTGGTTTGGTTTGGACACTTCTTGTTTAGATGTTATTGTTTCTTTAACAAAATTTACTGTTTGAACATTTTTAACATTTTTGGCCTTTTGTTTATTTGGACTTTGGCGTGAAGCACGTGTTTGGTTAACTAGTTTGGTTAGTTTGGATTCACAATAGGCATCTTGCCTTTAGACTTCAAATTAGCCTCCTTCTGTTTAGTGACAGATTCCATTGGTTTACACATGGAATCTGGATCACAAACTAGAGAAGTGGACACCACATGATCCTTAATCGGATTGTTATTTACTGGTCTACATTTAGCATTTAACATTATCTCATGTGGTGGTGGAACCACTTTGTAGCCCAACCCTTCCCCATTGTTCCTTTCTTTCACTAAGTTTTGAACTATGTGAGAGGAACTGGTCCAACTGTGTAGTTTTAGTTTTAATGAGTCGACTTCGACTTCCAAAACTGCTTTTTCTTTTTTAGTTTCTTCCAAAGAGTTCAAATAAAAGTTTATATCATTTGCTTGATAAAAAGCAACAACCTCAGTTTCCCTTAGTTGTTTATTTAAAACTTCTATTTTCTCTTTATAACTGCACTCATTTTGTTTTAAAATCCGATTAGCTTCTGTGCACAGTTGTAAGTCAGTTACTAAGCTATCATTGTGATCTAATAACCTAGCAAATTTAAGATCAATGCTTTCTCTAAAATTATTACATTCATTACATGCATGACTTACAAAAAGTTGGTCTTTGTTACTTACCTGTGAAGATTCGGTTGAATCAACCATCAACGCAGAGTTTGACTCCTCAGAAGCTGGAGATTCTGAACTTGTTGTTCTAAGATCTTCTTCAATCAAGTGATTGACCATATTAGCCGTATCTTCATGATCTTACATCACTAGTTCAACTGCTCTTTCACCTTCACTTGCAGTGTCATCATCCAGACCCTCAACATTAGCAATGTTCGATTCACTCGGAGATACAAACTTGAAGGTCCAATCTTGTCCTTCATCATCTTGAGCAGTCAAGGCCTTTGTATCTTTTCTTGACCATGCACCTCCACTCGTAGGTTTGTCTTGACGGTTGAAAGACGAGAATGGATTCCCATTACCTGTCTTCTTGGGCTTTACACATTCACGTTTGAAGTACCCCTTTTCTGCATAGTTAAAGCATGTATCTTTGGTTTTGTCAAAACCAAAGGTTGTATCCTTTGAGGCTATCAAGTTCTGTCCTGTCTTCTTCACAAACTTCTTAGCTTGCCTGACAGCATTTGCTAAAGCCACATAATGTCCATTCTCTCTAATTCATTCTAGTCCACCTGCTCGTTATCCTTATCAGCCAGATGGCAATTCCCGATCTTTCCTGCAACAAGACCATCATAAGAATGAACGACCGTAGCTAACAGGTCCATATGCTCCTTTGCAACCTCCATAGTGATATTCCCGAGATTCTCGGTCTTCAACTTCGTAGCATTTGCTTCCGGTGTGATATATTGGGTGCAAGACGACCCTGATGTTTCAAATCCCGAAGCAGTGGATTGGGAAGGAAAAGTTGAACAAGACACAAATGCCGTTTGAAAAGGTGCTCCTGAACTTGTTGAAGAGAAAGAGGATCTATAAAGTGAAGGATTCTGGTCATAGGATCCTTTCTATGACCTGTATTTCATCCTAAGTTCCTCCTTTCTCAATTTCAGGATAAATTCGTTTATGTCTAATGTCTCCTGTAACTTGATCTGTCTCAAATTTGACACAAATGAGTCCCACTTCTCTGGCAGACCATCGGCAAAGCTTGAGACCTTATCTTCCATTGACGTTGTGACTCCATGAGTGTGCAGCTCACTCATTAAATGGTAGAATCTGTCTATGACATCATCCAAGCTCTCTTTACCCATTGAAGAGAAGTTATCAAACTCCTTCTTTAAAGCTTTTGCCTTTAGAGCTTTCAACGATGCATTCCCGTCGTATCGTTTCTCCAAGGCGTCCCATAGCTTCTTTGCCTGTGTGTTCTCAGAAAACTGGTGGAATATATCCTTAGGTATCGACTGAGTCAACAAAGCATACACTTTCTTCTCAGCATTGCACTTCACCTTGTGGCTATCAGTCATGCCACCCAAGGTAAGTTTAACACCATCAACACCAACCGGCATGCTATAACCTATCTCGATTGCTTCCCACAGATTGGGATCAACTCCATTTAGATAAATCTCAAACCTTTGCTTCCATTGCGGGTACTCATCTAACGTTATAAGTTTAGGTGGCTTATTGTGATTTCCAACTTCATTCTTCAGAAGCAAAAGGTTCTAGAATTGAGAGTCTCTACTGGCAGTAAACGCAGAGTGCTGATCTTCCATTTCTTTAAACTTTGAGAGTTAGAACAAAACTGTTTCACTGGTGCGAATGGAGAGATGCGATTGGGTCAATCGTGCGGATGGACTAATGCGGATGAATCAATCGTGCGATTGAACCAATGCAGATGAGTCAATCGTGCGATTGAACAAGTGCAGATGGACAATGCGAGTGGGGTGTCCAGTCGTACGAATGGATGAGCGACTGAGTTCAATCATGCGTATGGGAGGTGCGATTGAGTTTAGTCGTGCGATTGAGCCAATCGTGCGACCGAGGCTGCTGGATTTGAAAATTCAAAGGTTTTTGGTACTTTGACACAAAAAAACGATTTTTCAAGAACCCTAATCTGCTGTATGCCGAAAAACGTAAACTTTTTGATCTGGAGACACTGAAAACACTGTTTTTACTCAAAAATTGACTCTTTTGAATGAAAAACTTGATTTTTTCACCAAAACTAATCGAATCAACACGAAAAATCAAGAGCCAAAGCTCTGATACCACTTGTTAGGACCGTGTACGGAAGGAGTACTAACTGATAATGCATGTATACCTAATCAAATAGTGCGGAATCCTATTTGATTGGCGATCCAATCAGCGAGAAAGCAGTTTCGATCAATCTAGAGATTAAAGAAACGTTATGAACGATTAGAACACGATCAACTGTGATCTATGAAGTTGGAACAGGTTTTCTAGAGTCTCTGGACGGCTAGGGTACGTCTGTGAGTTGAAATTCTTCATGTGTTACGTTTTTCCACGAATTAAGTGGTATTTATAGGTTAGGGTTTGTCAATCGTGCGACTGAATCATACGATTGTTCCATACGCACGACTGAAGGTTTAGTCGTGCGATTGAGCCAATCTTATGTCTCAATCGTGCGACTGATCCTGTCTCCTGGTTCAATCGTGCGACTGGTCCATTAGCATGGTCCATTCGCATGAATACTTCATACGATTAATTTTAAACACATTTCTCAACTGTTCTTGACTAAGGACTATGTAAACAACCACAAACCTATATAGTTAGTTCAATATGCGTTATGACACAATAAACAAAGAAACATTAAACAATATAAGTATCAAACACATATTTCATTTCATTCAACTCATTCATTACATATATGTAAGACATGAAAGACATTTAACATTAAACTCATAAATTAAGTACATATGTATCAACAGTCTTCATCATCATTTGACCTTCCACCTCCACCTATTTCTGCATCTCTTCCTTCATCACCTACATCTACCTCATCACAGCCAGTACCATCTTTTTCGCCTTCATCTACCCATCAACAATCTATCAGCCTACCATCTCCAAATACCCTGCCTATGCTCACTGATTTCAAAACCTTGAAAGATCATCCTAATGATAACATCATTGGATCTATCATCGTTGGAGTACCGGCGCGGAGTCAATCTGGTTTGATTAACATTTGTCTATTCTTTTGTTTTATATCCCAAATCATTTCGAAAAATGTTCATGCAGCTCTCCAGGACCCTTGCTGGGTTGAATGAATGCAGTTAGAGCTACAACAGTTTAGGAAACTCAAAGTGTGGAGCCTGGTCGATCTTTTACCAAACAAATGCCCAATTGGCATGAAATGGGTTTTCAAGAACAAACCCGATGACCGTGGCATTTTGGTGTGAAACAAGTCAAGATTGGTGGTCCAGGGATTTGCTCAAGAAGAAGGGATAGACTATACCGAAGTTTTTGCTCCTGTCGCCTGTCTTGAAGCCATCAGAATCTTTCTAGCTCATGCCGCCCATAAACAATTCAAAGTCTATCAGATGGATGTCAAATGTTCCTTCCTTTATGGAGATATTGACAAGGAGATATATGTTTGTCAACCACCAGGTTTTTAGGATCCCGATTTTCCTGACAAAGTTTACAAGCTTGACAAGTCTCTTTATGGTCTTCATCAGGCACTTCGGATCTTGTATGAGACCCTAACATAGTATCTCTTAAGCAATGGATTCTCTAGTGGCACCATCGATATGACATTATTTAAGAAGGAAGTGGATGGTGAGATGCTGATCGTAAAAGTCTATGTCGATTATATTATCTTTGGCTCCACCAATCCAAAGTTGTGTCGGGAGTTGAGGAGGTAATGCGTAGTCATTTCGAAATGAGCATGATGGGGGAGATATGGTTTTTTCTTGGGTTGTAGGTTGAACAAAAGCCAGAAGGAATCCTCATTCATCAAGAGAAGTATATTAAAGAAATGTTGAAGAAATTAAAGATGGATGACGCTTCTCCTGAAATGACTCCATTTACTACTCAAACGTGCCTCACTCCTTTCGGGAACGGGAAACCTGTTGATCCTCATCTCTACAGATCCATGATCGGTTCCCGTATGTATCTTACAGCAAGTCGTCCCGACATCACCTTTGCTGTAGGATATTGTGCTCGATACCAATCTGCCCCGAAAGAGTCTCATGAAAAGGTTGTAAACGAATCTTTCGTTATCTTAAAGGCTCTTCTCGTTTAGGTCTTTGGTATCCTTATGGTGGGAATTTTGACTTACATGCCTATTCTGATAGTGATTCTAATGGCTGTAGGTTAAACAAAAAGTTGGTTATTGGTGGGTGTAAATACTTGGGAAATTGTCTGGTTTCATGGCAAAGCAAGAAACAGACCGATGTTTCTTTCTCTACGGGAGAAGCAGAATACAATGCTGCCTCCAGTTGCTGTTCACAAGTGCTCTGGATCCAACACCAGATGATTGAGTATGGGATAAACTTTCTCCATACACTGTTGTTCTGTGACAACAAAGCAGCCATTGGGATCGCCAAGAATCCTATTCATTATTCCCGAACCAAGCACATTGAGACACTGATTCATGCGATACGTGATGCTCAGGAAAAGGATTTTATTGATATTATTCCCATTGACACCAAAAATCAGAAAGCAATTTTTTTCACTAAAACATTTGATAAACCTCGCTTTTATAATTGATCTCTATGTTAGGTTTAATATCATTTTAAAACCATTTTCCTTAACACTATCTTCTATACAAATTGTTTATCCTTCTTTTTTTATTTTGTTCCTTTTTCTTTTTGTTCAGCCCGCTCCTTCATTCTTCATTATTTTTCACATAAAAAAATTAAAAAAAATTAAAAAAAAAATAATAATAAAATAATATATATATATATATATATATATATATATATATATATATATATATATATATATATATATATATATATATATATATATATATATGTATATATATATATGTATATATATATATATATATATATATATGTATATATATATATATATATATATATATATCTATATATATATATATATATATATATATATATATGTGTATCTATATATCTATATATATATATATATATATATATATATATATATATCTATATATATATATATATATATATATATATATATATATATATATATATATATAATAAAAAGATAGTGACATAGGGTCAAGTAAGAAATTTCCACATCTTACGTAAGTGTACAAATTTTGGGGGAGAATATATATTAAAAGTTCTTCTTGTTTTCCTCTACATAGTAAAATGAGAAGCCTGGACGATGTAAAGGAGGTTAATAATATTGTGTGAATATGTTTGATAGATTCAGCTAGAAATCAAAGTAAACAGTTATCTTGTAGCTAAATTAATAGAACAAGAAACTTGATGACTCAAATAATCCCCTTGACATCTTTGGCCTTCACGAAGTTTCAAGTCCTTGTTCAAAAATAGTTGAGAACGTGATACCTCTGTTTTGAATTATGCTTATCTAAAGTATCTTTGAGTCAAATAATTCCAATCTATCTCAAAAATCAATATGCTTTTTCATCTTTGCACATAAGATGCTCCCTGCTGTATTCTATCTAGTGCTTATCTCCTCTGTTATGTGTGAACATTGACCTGGAGTGATGATCTCCTTTGATGTATGATAGTACTGACCTGGAGCTTTCATCGGCACAATATGATAATCTCTCTGTTATACATAAGTATAGACCTGAAGTTATCATCTAGAAAACTCAATTGATCAACTCCTTTGTTATACATAAGTATAGACCTTGAGCTCTCATCCTTTGATGTCTATAAGGGCATTGCTTCTTTCCAAATAAGACCTCTGTTGCTTCTGAGTGGAAGATCCATGCAAAGCGTGTCATTTGTTCAATACATCATGAGGACAGGATAAGATTCTTTGCCAAATGTCTGTGGGGATTGGTTCATTTAATGTTTTCTTTAAACAAAAACCAAAACATGATAATAATAGCTGTGATGCATCTGTTGAAACGAAGAAGGCATGGTCTTAAAAGGACGAGCATATCAGCAATCCCACCAAACTTTCATTCTCCAGAAGATCTTTTCAGCTACTCATACATATCCTTTTATATTGTTCAAATTTTGTTATAAAAATTATTAAACGTGAAGAATTGTGAGGTCTTGTAGGGCAAACTTCTTTTCATTTTGTTCACCTTATTTTAATTCTTTTTATTTCTTTTTCTTTTATTTTATCTTATTTTAAAGAAAGGGAATCAAAATAAAAAAAATTTAAGTTTTTGGTTATCAGCGAAATTATTCTTTCGCTGGTAGTTTCGCAGGGCGAAATTGTAGCTTCGCCTGTTCTTTAACACCGTGCAAAGTCAATTTTGACCAGAGTTTGGTCCGGCGAAATTGTAGCTTCGCCTGGCGAAACTACAGTTTCGCTCTCTGTGAAACTATTTGCTATATAACTCAATTTGCGAAATTACTTTCTCATTTTCGCACATTCGAAGGTTTAGGCGTTTTAGGGTTTATCGGTTGCTTCTGAGTGCGATTTTGATTTTCGGTGTTTTTGATTCTTGATTGACCATTGTATCTTGTTCGCATATGAGTTTCGAACTTAGGACTATAATTTAATCGAAGTTAAACAGCAACATTGGAGTCTATTAGATTGAGACTCCTCGGTACCTTCGCAGTTCTTACTGCGAAAGTACCGATAGTCCAGAGAAACTGAACGAAAGTTCATGGTTTTTCAGCGAAACTGTGGTGTTATGTTGTCCGAGCGAACTTAACAGTTTCGCTGGGTAAACATCAGTTTAGCTGTGCCGAAACTATAATTTCGGCAAGTCGAATCTACTTCACTGGCTTGCCGAATCTAATGTATAATTGCCACGAAACTATACTTTTGCTTGCCGAAACTAAAATTCTTCCTGCGAAACTATACTTTCGGCCAACGAAATTAATTTGGTTTTTGTTTAATGTTAATACTTTTCTTATTTTTCTTTAATAAATATACTATTCTAATGCATTTCATTTGGTTTTTAGACTTAATGGCGAATTTGAAGTTTGACGAGATGAACAACATTACTGCCATCTTAGACGACACACACCCGAAAGTAGCTGGCTTTAGAGACTGCATTCGCTGGTTGTAGAGATCTCCTATCGCCTACGCGATCTCTCATTCCTCTACAATATATGACTTACATATCAGGGATTTCTAGCAGACGGCGGAGTATGATACGAGAGGTAACTCTCAGAGGATTATAGCCAGGGTTATGGAGAATGAGGTGATCATTACTTTAGAGGTCGTATCGAGGGTGTTAAGGTTAGATGAAGACATAGGAGAGGAGGTTACTATGTCAGATCCAAAGGTGTTTGAAGCCTTCAGATCAATGGGATATGAGGGACCGCCTTTTGGGACTAGGAAGGAGATTAAGAAGTCCTTCCTTTCTAAGAAATGGAGATATATAGCTCATGTCTTCATTATGTGCTTAGATCATCGTAAAGGTGGATCAAGTGGGCTTAACTTAGATTGGGCAAAAGCCATGGTGTTATGCTGCAAGGGAAAGAAGGCAAATATAGCGAGACTGATTTTTGCCTGTATGGCGGAGAATGTGATGGCATTGAAGAAGGATAAATGGTTGCTTTACCCTTGATTTTTACAGATCATTTTTGATGATCTTATTCCTAACTGACCAAGACACGGGGAGGTCAAGAGGCTGGTGCAAATGAACACCCGTATCTTTGCAGATTGTTGTTCCATTCATCACGATTTTAGTGGAAAAATTACTCATCTCTGGGAGAACATGTATCCACCAGAAAGATGAAGTTATATTAGGAGGGTAGACGAGTCTGAGAACAAAAGAGCTAAAGAGACCAGGGTACAACAGACTGATGCTGCTAAGAAGAGGAAAAGATATGTGAAGGAAAAGGATTACGATTTTGAGGAGGAAGTGCATGAAATGGCTGAGGAGGCAAGGGTTGAGAAAGAAAGGAGTTCAAAGAAGAAAGCTGATGTAGGAGAGACTGATAGAAGGACTAAACATAGACACCAATCATTTACTGAGACCTCAAGGAGAGAGGAGAGAGCCGGATTAGATGAGGATGTGATAAGAAACCTCAACACCTCTCTGGCCAATAAGTTAAGCATGATTAAGACAAAACTTACCAATCAAGAGATGAGGGAAAGGCAGAAGGATGAAGTGATTGATGGTATGACCAGAATGCTGATAGATCAGAATAAACTGATTAAGAGACTGTTTGAGGAGGTGAATGAACTAAAGGTTGTAGCCGGCCTGCCCAATCAGATAACTCAACCTGATTTAGATGATTTGACTGACTCTTCCAAGTACCTATTTTTACATGTGGGTATATCTTCCCGGGCAGGAGAGGGCACATCTAGTGCAGCAGTTGAAGAAGTGGGAGGTTTTGGTGTGAGGAAGGAGACTGAAAATGTGTAGAATGTTGAGGAGATATTTGAAGCTGGGTTCATTAACATGGGATTCAAAATTGAGAAAGATTTGGTTGGTGAGGAGGTAGTGAGAGAGAAATCTGTAGAACATATGGAAAAGAACACTGAGAAGGGGAAGGGGCCGATTGATGAAGAAGAAAATGATGAGCAACTGGTTGATTATGATTCAAAACCAGAATATTATGAGGTTGATGAGAGGCCCCTAACATATGTTGCCAAGAAGGGGGACAATGATGGAGATGTATTTGAAATGGCTAAAGAAGAATGGTTTGTCAAAGAGAAAGAGCCTGAAGAGCTGACTCCCCTATTCCAAAACATGGAAGGGTTGAGCAAGAAGGAAGCAGATAAGAGAATTATCAGTTGGTGTTATAACCTGGCCTCAAAATGTTTATGATCAAGAGGAGAGGGGGAGGCATAACCTATATGCACAAGAGGAAGGCTTTCAAGACCTTACCCAAATGGGATTTGAGGAGGCTGGTAGTGCTGCCATTACTAAACGCTCATCTAAGTGAAAGAGACTCGTTGCTGGAAAAGGAAATAAAGAATGGACTGAATGACAACTTTGAGTCATTTGGGTTTATGAAGGCTGAGAGGAGAAGATCCAAGAAGGATAAAGATTGGGAAACAGGAAAGGGAAAGATTATGCTAAGGGTGAAAGCCCCAAAGACAGTGAACATGATTAGACTAGCAGATCCCCTCCCCCAGCAACTGCAAAACATTAGGAAGTGGTTCTACGATAACAGTACGGGGGAGGCGGTGATTAGGGTAAAGAATGGGGATGAGCTTAGAGTGTTTGATCCTATGGATCTGTTTAGTTCTTTGCGAAAATCATATTAAAGCGGGTGCAGGTGATGAGACGAGAAAGGAAGCCAGTCTGTTTATGACTGTGGCCAATAAAGTAAGAGGAGTGAGAGCAGAAGTGAAAGAGATAGCTGAGAAAGTAAGAGCTGAAGATGATTTAAACATGGATGTCCAGGATTTGGCAAGACAGTTTGAGCAAGCTAGTGCTCATCCTGAGGGGGCTAATGAAGCTGGAGCTGACCAGAGTGAATCAGTTGTTGAAGCTGCTAAGGAGGTTGCTGCAGGAGCTGAAGAAGACATATCAAAGGCAGCGGGGGAGATTGGAGCTGACCAGGGAGAATCTATGTCTAAAGCCCCCAGGGAAGAAGCTGCAGGAACAGATAAAGATACATCAGATGCAGCGAAAGAGAATGGAGCAGACGCTACAAATCCAGACAACTGAAGGCGGTGAGATCCAACCTAGGGGGAGTATTGAAGATCATGTATAGGTTGGACTCACCTTAGTTTAGATTAGATTATGTTTATATTACTTTGTAATAGGTTTAATGTTAGTTACTTTTGAATGTAGTTCATTTTGTCTAGTTTTGTAGTCCAGCGAAACTATGAGCGAAACTACAGCTTCGCTCATAGTCAGCTGTTGTAGTTCACCCGGCGAAACTGTTATTTCTACCCGGCGAAACTATAGTTTCGGCAGTACAGTTTTGGTGGCAGCGAAACTGTCTATGAAACTAAGACTGCTATATATAGATTTGATCATTTTCATTGTTGGGTAATCCTTGCAAAACCCTAATCGTTTATCATTTTTGCAAGTGACCTTTGTAAGCAGTATTATCACAGAAATACATTTGTGCTTTGTTATTATTGATTGTATTGATCTTCATTATTCTTACTTTGATACATTTGTGATTGTTTTCAATAGTCTTCATCTTTTTTCTCTATTGTTTATATTTGATATTGAACGATTCAACAACTCATTTGTACTGCAAATCGATCAAATGGACCAACAATTTCATATATGATGCATAAGCCAGGAAGACCCAAATTGCTTCAAGTCTTGCAACTGGAGCAAATACTTCATCATAATCTATTCCTTCTTCTTGGGTGTAACCTTGTGCAACGAGTCTCGCTTTGTTGCGAACAACAATTCCCCGATCGTCTGACTTGTTTCTAAACAACCATTTGGTGCCTATGGCATTTTCTCCTTCAAGTAAATGCACAAGCTTCCACACTTCCTGTTTACAGGATTGTAATAACTCTTTTTACATAGCCTTAATCCAACTATTGTCCTTTAAAACTTCTATGATGTTTTTAGGGATAATTTAAGATAGAAAACATGACTATAAGTAGAGGTTTGCTTGTTCAACATGACTCCTCGTCATTCTCTAATTCAATGGACCAATAATCTAAGACGTAGCATGGTTCTTGTGAACACCAGACTTTGGAATCTCATCTACTTGAACATTAACGTCAAGATTTGTCTGGTTCAAGTTAGAAAGCTGCTGCAATAGGTTTGAAGAATATGGAGTAATTAGGAACTTGAGTCACTATATTTGATAAAGTAATCAAGATTATCAGCAACATTTCTATCATTAGAACTAATGAAGTCCTAGACTCAGATTGTACAATTTTAGGACCATCATTAGAAAAAGGTTGCGAAACATTTGAATTTTGAGAAATAGGATGTTCTTGTGCTTGTTGAGATTGATTATGAAATTCAAAATGAAATACGAGATCTTTAACAATGGAAAAGAGTGGATAATCTAGGCTAGAATCATCCATATCATCAGAATCAGAATCATCACTGAAAGATCCAAGATCTCCGACTTGTTTCCTGTTATCACCTGGAGACTCAAACAAGTTAGAATTGAATGAGTTTGACAAAGAATATAAATCATATAACAAAGCTGGACCATTTACAACTCATGGAAATGAGTTTTCGAGAAATTTAACATTGAAAGTTTCAATGATAACATTCGTCATAGAGTTATAAACTCTAAAAGCTTCTGAACCCGACGAATATCCAACGAAAAATCCATCATCAGATTTTGCATCGAATTTCCAACCTGATCATTTGAATTTAAAATCAAAACTGGCCAACCAAAAGATTTAGGAAAATATATATTAGGTTTCCTGCCAAACATCAACTCATAATGAGTTTTCTGTTTATGTTTCACGAGTAATATACGATTCTATACAAAACATGCAGTGGATATGGCTTCATCCCAGAAAGTGATTGGAATCTTTGCATGTGCTAACATTGAACGTGTAGCCTCAATCAAAGTTTTATTTTTCTTTTAATCAACTCCATTTTGTTGTGGAGTTCTAGGAGCACTGAACTGACGAGTAATTTCTTTTCCTGCACAAAACATATCAACATTAGCATTTTTAAATTCAGTTCCATTATCACTTCTAATGATTTTCACTTTTTTTTCTAATTGACTTTCTACTTTAATGATAAACTATTTTAATAATTCAGTCGTTTCACATTTAGCATGCAAAAAGAAAACCCATAAAAAGCTTGTAAAGTCATCAATGATAACTAAACAATAAGATTTATTTCCGATACTCTGCATATTTATTGGTCCGAATAGATCCATGTGCAACATCTGAAGAGGCTTAGAAATTGAGTTTATCATCTTGGGCTTATAAGACGCTCTATGTTGCTTCCCTTTTAAACATGCTTTGCAGATCTGTTGTAGCAAACTTCTTTGTTGGAATTCCTACTACATGATTTCCTGCAACAAGTTCATTCATGTTCTTAAAATTTGTTGGAGCATGTATAGTCATATATAGTGTGTCCGTCGCTTGTCGAATAGTCTAGACTTAATGTAATACACCTGATATGTTGTAAACACATGCACTGGGTCATTCGCAGGAGCATATGCGAATGAAACTCTGTCGTGCGACTGAGCCTTGCTAATGGGCCAGTCGTGCGACTGAGAGATGCGATTGGGACATTCGTAAGACTGAACCATAAGTATGGTCCAGTCGTACAATTGAACCATACGCATGGTCCAGTCGTACGATTGAACCATACGCATGGTCCAATGGCACAAATGGGCCCAGTCGCATCTAATATATGCCGAGGCCTATATATAGCAGTTTCAATGTGTAGAGAGATTAAGGGTTTGGGGGAGGGAGTCTGCCCGGGGCCTAGGGCTGCCGGATGAGAGGGGAGGTCATGCTCGATCTCCCCTTGCCAAGAGTCTTGATTCTTATGTTGTAACGATCTTGTAATCATTAGGTTTTATTAATGAAACCATTTTATTATAGATCGTGTTATTGATTGTCTCTTGGTTTTTGCTGTTGTTTATCCTTCCGTCAAGAACATGCTCGGATGTTTACCGATCCAGCTGACTTCACAAAATTGGAATGCCCAAGACATCTATGCTATAACTGACTTTTATCATTTGATGCTTAAGCAATTAGGCAAGTTGTTTCTGTAGTTGGATCTACATGAGACATATCTAGCTTGTATACATCTTGATCACGTACAGCTTTAACAACTACCCATTCTTTGCTTATCTGAAAACCTGACTTCAAAATATAACCATAGGAATCATCAAATAAAGTATAGTAAGATTTTTCACAAATTTGGGAAACACTTAAAAGATTAAAGGTCAACTAAGCACAACAGTAGACTTTATCAAAGCTAATAATCTTATTGGACACTGTTCTTTCGCATGTAATCTTACCACCTGCATCACCTCCAAATGCAACATGAGTACCACCTTTTAACTTAAAATCTTAAAGTAAGGCATGGTTGTCTGTCATATGCCGGCTACACCCACTATCAATATACCACGTGTTGATAGGTATTCTTGGGCGTACCTACATTTCAAAGAAATTTTAGGTGAGTTATCAACCCAAGCCAAGATGGTCTTGGGCTTACCAAATTTATCAACAATTGTAAATTGCTTAAAATGAAGCTTATTCAAATCAGGCTTCTTTTGAGGTTTTAGTTTCTGAATTCTTTTTCCTGACAAATTGTTGATTATCTTTGATTTGCTTAATACTCAAAGCTTTGTCACATTTTTAAAGATCAACATCAAGATAATTTGAACCATCAACAGGATCATTTTTAGAAAAATTTTGCATGCCAAATGTTATTCATTCTCACAGATCGTGGGACGAAATTTCCTTGTTTATTCTGCTTTGTTTTCACAGCATAAGACTCATCATAGTCAGAAATGATCCTTCGGAGAGATGTCAAGCCTAAGTAAGGTTGTTTTGTTAAACCTTGAAAACCATTATTTTGATTTCTTTGAAATCTTGGGTTAACATATCCTTTCCTCAGCAAGTTCTTTCTGAAGTAACAATCATTAGTGTTATGATTTCTTTCATTACACAAGGTACAATACTTGTTGAAATAAAAATCAACTATTGAATGATTGTTAATATCACAAATATGAAATACCTGTTAAAGAAACATTCAGCAGTGTTATGATTATACATGTCACATATATCACATTACCTTTGTTGAAATTTAAACAACTGTTGATTAACCCCAGCTGTGGAAGCCACATTTCATCCTTGTTTTGATTTAGGAGAAGTCAAGTTAATCAGTTGTTTTTGACTTATGAGTTTGTTCTTTGAAATTTAGGTTTTGATTTTTGTTCATTAACACTATTCTAGATTCCTTAGATGCAAATCTTTTATTGACAGCGGAAGACCTGGAATTGTGTTCATGTCAAAAGTACCTGCAGACATAAACTTCACTAGATTAAATTGATTATATTGATTTTGAGAAGTTTTAGCTTTATCATTTTTCCTTCTCATTATCTGGTTTTATTGGGTATTCTACCTTTGAAAAAATTAAATATTTCTAATAATTGTTAGAGATGAAGACTTGAAGAACAAAAGCATAAAAGTATTGGTCGAGGGTTTATTTTGTAAACATTTTAAATGCTAGACTAGTATAAATAACAATATATATCATTATTGTAATGTGTGTGGATGGTTCACCATCAAGGGTGGAAATCATATTACATCACCAACATCATCATATCATCATCCTTCATGAATGATGAATTCACCATCAATCAATAAACAACAAACATTAAGCACTTATGTGTTCATCATTATTATTAAATTTCAGCATCTATTCATCAAATTTTGTACATATCAATTTGAATCCTAAGATCCAAGCTCATCGATCCCATCCAAAACGAGAACACACAATTGGTGTCACAGCTGGAGTTGTTGGATTCATATTGATTTTGATCAGATTTCATGGTTAGATTGCTAAAATTAGTGAAGATTTGAAAAAAAAAACTTGAAGAAAAAGTTAGTGTTTTCTTCAAGAGAAATCCAAGGATTTAAGGTGAAACTGAGGGATTCAGCTTGAATCTAATGTTAATTGATCATCATCTATGATCAATTTAAAAATTGGAAGCAAGAAATCAAAGTTTGGAGCAGAATCCATGAGATTTGGAATTTTCAGATTCATGTTCGTCATTTTCACACACTAGTGTATGTGTTCTTGATGTTCTTCAAAAATTCTTAGATCTGTGTTAGGGCCGTGTACGGACGGAGTACTAACTGATTATGCGTGTATACCTAACCAAATAGTGCGGAATCCTATTTGATTGGCGATCCAATCAGTGAGAACGCAGTTTCGATCAATCTAGAGATTAAAGAAACGTTATGAACGATTAGAACACGATCAATTGCGATCTATGAAGTTGGAACAGGTTCTCTAAGGTCTCTGGAGGCTGGGGTACGTATGTGACTCGAAATTCTTCAAGTGTTTTTTTTTTCACGAATTAAGTGGTATATATAGGTTAGGGTTTGTCAATCGTGCGACTGAACCATTAGTATGGTTCAGTCGTGCGACTGAATCATACGATTGGTCCATATGCACGACTGAAGGTTCAGTCGTGCGACTGATCCAATCTTATGTCTCAATCGTGCGACTGATCCAGTCTCCTGGTTCAATCGTGCGACTGGTCCATTAGCATGAAGTGTTCATGCGTATGGTCCATTAGCATGGTCCATTTGCATGAATACTTTATACGATTAAGTTTAAACACATTTCTCAACCATTCTTGACTAAGAACTACGTAAACAATCACAAACCTATATAGTTAGTTCAATATGCGTTATGACACAATAAATAATGAAACATTAAACAATATAAGCATCAAACACATATTTCATTTCATTCAACTCATTCATTACATATATGTAAGACAAGAAATACATTTTACATTAAGCTCCTAAACTACGTACATATGTATCAACAAACTCCCCCTTGGACCTAGTTTACATCATTGTCTAATATTCTTCATTAGCTCCTCAAACTTCTTGTACTTTTCCTCTCTTGTAACTCCAGCATGTATCTCGAATGGGAAACAGAGTCGTATGACATTTTGGAACTGGAGGGTTTGTACAATATCCTACGAGACATAGAATAGTGGCCAGTTGTATAAGGTATATACATCGTCAGCAGACAAGTTAGTCAGCCACATAGCGTCAAACACCTGGATAGTATCCATTTGGCTCTCCTTCTGTAAGACTATGATTGCTTCACCTGTTCTCCAATCGTAGTACCACCACTTGAAGTGTGGAGTGAAGTCCTGTGGCATTTCCCTTAGAGGGATTTTGGACATTGTATGTGGAGGACTCCACTTTAGCACTACCTTAGGCTTTCCAGTAATGGGATCAACTTCAGATTGTCTGATGTACCTCTTCGGTTGTTGAGGTTTGAAGTTAACCAACCTGGTGTGGTATTCTTTCCTCAGTGCAGCCTCAAACCAGCCTGACATCTTTCTCGGGTCAGCATACAACAACTTTAGGCGTGCTAGCTGGTTGAGCTTAAAACCAAGGAGAGTCTTTAGATCATGTGGGTATCTAAAGTACCCTATGCCCTTTTCTCTTTTCACTTCATACACATTCAGATCCTCAAAATAAGTCCATGCAATGATCTTGCCTGACACCTTTAAGTGTTTCTTGACTTTGTATAACTTGGTGTAGACATTGGGCTTTTGTGCAGTACGCATGGCTCAAATCTCAGCAAAACAGGCTGCCCATTCAGCCTTTTTGATGTCAACATTGGAGTCTGAGGCTTGGGCTTGACCCTCTGTCTTCTCAACCTCTTTCTCCATCTGATCCAACTTGTCAAATGTATCACTGCCGAGAGTATCACCAAAGTTGGGGACTACATTTCCCTCTCGGTTTATGTACTCTAGATAATGGTCAGTAGTGACATCCTCTATCTCGACTTCATCTATGTCGTTGAGCTTATCATCCCTTGTCACCTCAAGAGTATGAGCATCCTTGACAATATCGTCCGGGTTCAGCCTGAACATCTCATCAAGTTGCTCGTCAGTCAGGTCATGAATGATTTCTCCTTCTTCGGGAGTATAGCTCACTTACCGTCTGACAACCCCTTGCAAATCAAGAATCATTGTGAGTTGAGACTTGATTTGCTGAAGGGGAGCAACAGCGTATTCATCTTGCTGAAATGTTTGATCTGCTTGATTTAAACATGTAACACATCAATCATTAGTCAATAATCAAGACAGTTAAACATTAAATATATATAAACATTAAGTACAAAATTTTAATACATGATTCAAGTACAAAAGCTTTCAAATACATTGTTGGACCAAAAGAACCAACGAGCCAGATCAAAAAAACCTTTAAGTCCTACAGACATCATAACAACTGAAGTGATCTACATCTGCTGAAGACAAAGTCTGAAGATAAAGTCTGAAAACAAAGTCTGAAGACAAAGTCTGAAGATAAAGTCAGAAGACAATAGCTGAAGAAAAAGTTTGAAGACATATGCTGAAGACAAAGTCTGAAGACCAAGTTCTCAGAAGTTGACTCAAACAGCTGAAGTAGTTCCTTTCAGTAGTTGTAATGCTTTACTTTTCAGTAGTTTCTTTTCAGTAGTTGTAATTTTGGTTTATACTTAGCTTTTTGTGAAGGTGTCCTCAGTTGTTGTGGACATCTTCAGTAGATTTGTTTACTTTCAGTAGTTTGTATAAATCAGTTAGATGTCACTATCAAGTGACATCAGTTGACGTCACATTGCTTTATAAAAGGAATGTTGATCTAATTGTTTTGTGACCGAAGCATTTGCGTGAATGAAAATCTTCTATTAACAGAAAAATCTTCTCTCTATAATCGTCATAGTGTGATTGAATATTCATACTTGTCTTGCTTAATTTGATCTAATTTCTGTTATATTCCGCTGCAAATTCCAATCTAATTGATCAAACTAGATCCGATCCTATCAAATGGTATCGGAGCTGGTTAATCATTGATCGATTTAACAATTGATCATTGAAACTGCTCTTTTGATATATAAGTTTGATCGAATTAGAAAATTTGCAAGTATTGGTTATAGAGTTTAATTTTCTGTTGCTTCCGGTCAATTAATTTGAGATTCAAATTGTGTTGTTGAGTTTTTGAGCTAGACTTAATAAAATCTCATTGAATTTGGTTGAATAGGTGAAAATGACTACATCAATCAATGATCCTCACAATACTGGCTCCTCAAAAAAGCCGCCGATGCTTGTTAGGAGTGAGTATAACATATGGAAACGCCGAATGCTCCATCACCTGTCTGTTAACAGTTCAGGTTGTTGGAAGTCAGTGGTTCATGGACCATATAAGCCTATGGTGAGTAATCCAGAAACCAAGGAGATGGTTCCGAAGAAGAAGGAGCAATATTCTGATAAGGATCTAAAACTGTTTGAAATTGATGCTAAAGCCCATGGAATTCTGGCCATGGCACTGCCTAATGAAATCTACTCTGGGCTTATGCATCATGAAACTGCTCATGATCTCTGGGTTGCTCTGAAAGAACAATTTGGAGGAACTGATGAGGTCTTAGCAAACAATAGAGAAATCCTTGCCCAGCAATATGAGACATTCTCTCATAGAAAGGGTGAGTCACTGACTCAACAGTTTGAGCGATTTTCCTGTTTGATATCTGAGCTAAAAATGGTTCAACATGAATATACAAACAGTCAGATGAACAACAGATTCCTCAAATCCATTCCTGAGAGATGGGACACATATACCATTGTCCTACGCTCCAGTGCAAATCTGGACACTCTATCTCTTACCCAACTTCATGGGAAACTCTTAACATTTGAAAGAGAGATAGAACAGAAAAGGAAACTGGCTTCATCTGGGAAGCTCACTGATGACTTTGTACCAGGAAACACTACTCTGGTTGGTCACGAGTCAGAATATGCTACATCAGAAAGTTCTTATGATTAGCATATAGATTTCTCTTCAAACAGTGGAGATCATGCTTTTGTTGGTGTTGATGGTAACTCAGGGTTTAGTGTTGATAATTTGTGCTTTTTGATGGATGATTTGAAAGGAATTGCTGATGATGATCTGGAAGAGATGGATATTTTGAGCCAAATGGCATTAATCAATATCAGATCTCAAAAGTTTTACAAAAGGACAGGTAAAAAATTCCCTGGTCTCTCTGGAAAAACCAAAGTTGGTTTTGATAAGAGCAAGTTGAGATGTCACAAGTGCCATAGACTTGGACATTTTGCTAGAGAGTGTAGATCATCTGGATCTAACTCAGCTGCACCCTTTGTGACTTTTCCAAGCAATAGCTCACAAACCAAAGGGCAACATTCTACCAGTTTTGATCATCATTCACAAATGCAATCATCTCCTGCATTTTTTGTTCCTCAAGGTCCAATGCCATATCCTTATCCATGTTTTTATATGCCTCAGTCTAGTCAGGTTCATGTACACATGGCTCAACAACCACATGCCCTACCTGATCCTCAACCATCTCAATCAAGTCAACAATCTCAATCTCAATCACATCAAAGCTTTTTCACCCCTGAGGTTGTTGACTGGAGCAGCTTACCAGATGATATTTCTGGTTATTCTGAACAAGTGTTTACTGGTGCTGGTCAACATGGTGGTGATAATCCTTTTGGAAATCTTGCTCTTATGGCCTTGGAGTCTACTGATGGAAATGCTTCATCTCAGGTACCACATGTATCTTCTGAGGCTAAGGCCAAGTTATGTTCTGAGTCATGCATAGCTACTTTTGTTTCAATTAGGGAAGCAAATGTAGCCTTAATTAATCAAAATCTTGACCTAGAGAAAGTGATTTCGAAAAGAAAAGCTGAGTTTGAGTCTGTTTTAAAAGAAAAGGATGAGGAGATTTACAAACTAAAATGTCAAATCACTGATGAAAAAGCAAAGGTAGAGGTCATTGTTGGATCTAGAGAGGCTGTTGCAACCAAAACTAAGTCACTTAGAAGATTTTGAGTACGACATACAAAGGACTTCCGAAGCTAAGTATGGAACTTCCGAAGGAAGAAGGAGCTCTTCCGAAGTTTAAGTGTAAAATGCACTTCCGAAGGAAAACTCCAACTTCCGAAGACAATGAAGCTACTTCCGAAGATCAAGACTTAGAGACAAAGATCTGAAGTCAACTTCCGAAGTACAAGAAGTCCTCAAAGCCTCGGAAGCATAAAAGCATCTTCCGAAGTATAAGTGGCCTCGGAAGAACTTGTTCTTCCGAAGCCAGTTAACCTTCGGAAGACACTCCTATTATCCAGTGGACATAAGTATGGCCTGACTGACACTCCGCTGCAAATCTCTGAGATACTGCATGGCGTTTTCTCAAAAGCCATGTAGTTGACCATACTTTAATCTACTGTTTACCTTTTTATGTTAAGTACAGTTGCCATCTTTAGTTGGTGATAAAAGGTAAGTCATGGACATGTCATGACTACCATATCTTAGATAATACTTTATCTAAGATACCTTAACTATAGCATTGTAGTATATGCTTTAGTCGTTGGTTTCCAGCTGGTATCAAGTATAACCGGCTGTAGGATCTAGTATATATAGTTTCTCATTGTAACTCTTGTTTCATGCTTGTAAGTGTCTTGTAATCTTGAGTTGAGAAGTAATATATACAAGTACCTTGAAAATATATTTCTGCTTGTTCCTTTGATTACTTATTATATTATTATAAACTCTTATTAAAGGCATTGCTTCATCTCATTTGAGTGTTATTATAAGCGAGTTTGAGAGAATCACAAGTGTTTAAGTGACAAACCCGATCCTGCAATTGGTATCAGAGTTTTTTAGGCTCTTGATTGTGAGATCTTACCATCCTAATCAACCAGTTTTTCAATCCTCCTTATACCTCACTCAAAATGGCCCTCAACAAATCTGAAGTTGAGATGGGAACGATGACCAAAGCTCCCATCATCGCCCGTGAAAACTTCAGGTCTTGGAGCAGAAGAATGGAAGGCTTCATCAGGTACCAGGATAGCAAGACGTGGCAATCCATCGTTAATGGCCCGTATAAGCCAAAAGTAGCTGGTGGAAACGGTGCCATGATCGAGAAGGTCGTTGAAGATTATTCTGATGAAGACAGGAAGAAGCTTGACATAGACAGCAATGCTATGACTGTTCTTATGACTACAATCCCAAACTCCATCATGGTGGGGTTTGAGCATTGTAAGTCTGCCAAAGAACTCTTTGATGCTCTTGCTCAAATGTACTCAAGCTCGAATGATTCAAAGAAGGACTCACTAAAGCAGCAGTTTGAGAACTTCACCTATGTTGCTGGAGAGACTCTTAGCCAGCAATATTTCAGGTACATGGATCTTATCTCTTCCCTTCAATCTGTGGGAATTACTCATGAACTCAAAGACCTTACTAGAAAGTTTATGAGTGCTCTACCCAATGAGTGGACATTCTACTGTGTCTCCATCAAGAGAACAGAGAATTTGAATACACTCACCATGACTGAACTCTATGGGATCCTTGATGGATACCGTTTGGAAATGGAAAGCAAGAGGGGTCACCAGGCAAGCAGACCCTTGAGCCTTCCTGCTAGCAACGCTTTAATTGTTGCTGAAGGCTCAGGCATCTCCCAGTCTCAGCAGTACCTGACCTACACCCAGCAGCCATCTTGTTCCTCTGGGCCTTACATCACATTTCCTGAGACTCCAAGGTCTCAACAAGCTCAGCAAAGCTCCTTTCAAGAGGGTTGTGCATTTGTCTCAGGGAGTGGGCACTCAAATGATTATCAATACTGCTTTGATGATCTAGAGTGTTTTAGCCCGGATGACATACAGTATGTGGACATAGTCCAACAAATGGCTCTTCTAACCTACAGAGCGAAGAAGTTCTTTAAAAAGAACTGGAAGGCAATTCCCTCAGAACCCAATCACCAGCAAGTTTGGGTTTGACAAAAGCAAGGCCAAATGTTACAACTGTAACCAACTTGGTCATTTTGCAAGGGAATGCAAGGCTCCCAAGTCCAACCCGGGAACCTCACAGGCGTCCACACATCCTTCTACACCAAAGCCCACCGGAAAGTCAACTGAAACTGCAGGAATGGCTCAAGAAGTTGACTGGAGCTTCATGGTTCAAGATGTGACTCCTGCTCAAGCACTCATGGCAGGAACATATGAAAACAAGGTATATGACCATCTCTGTACCCCTGCTTGCATTGCTAAGGTTAAACTGTATCAGGACTACAATATGGAAATTAAATCTGATATTGAGTCTTTAAATGTTTTAAAATCTGACTTTAAAAGGGCTGAATCTGACTACCAAAGAAAAATTGAAGAGTTAGAGAAAACTGTGTCCCTCTTAAAACATGAACACACAAACTACAAGACTCAAATCAAGGATTTAATATCCAAATTGACTGAGGCTCAAGCCCAGCTTGTCACTGCTGAGGCTCAAGCTAGGAAGTATGCTATTTTCGAGCAAAACTTCCAAGCCATTCTTGCATCATCCTCTCACTCAAAACTTTGTTATCAAAACAAAGGTGGGTTGGAAACCATGAAATTGCTCCACCACACTCTTATGAGTCTGTAAGACAACCAAGGTGTGGTACTGAAGAGCAAGAGGTTCCATTTGTTTACCCACCTTCTCAAGAGTCAAAGAGTGATGCAACTATGAAGACCATGACCATCACAGGGAAGGAACAGGTAATTGTGCCCTCCGCAGCCAATGATGATCAAACCCTGACCACCAAATCCAGAAGAAGCAGGGCTAAGGCAGCAAGAAAAACTGCCAAGAAGGTGGCTGAATCCAAGCTAAAGATAGACCCAAAGCAAAAGGGTGTATTCATATCAGCTGGATTCCAGGTGGTTGGACCTTCTGATTCAGGAAAAGAGTATAGTACCAGTACTCCTATCCTACCAAAGGATCAGAAGTTAAAGGGAAAGGTTGCTGATGAGGAGAAAAAGAACATGAAACAGCAATCCTCTCATTCCCAGAAAGTTAACATTGCATGCATAATGTGTTTTCTGCAAAACCACATGGCTAAAGATTGTTACTACAATCCTGCTACCACACATTATGCAAATAATGTTAAAAGAGAAGGAGTCAGGGAAGGTTTCACATTTGGACCATATCAAATGGTTCAAGTGATGAAAAAGGGAAAGCTTGTTTCCAAAGCAAGGCTTCTCTCGGAAGAAAACTCTTCTTCCGAAAGGAAAAGGCTTCGGAAGTTAAAGCTGCAAAGACTCGGAAAATTAAAAGAGTCCCCTTGAAACCATCCCAGAAGAAGACTGCTTCGGAAGAAAAGGTGGTGAAGGTCTCTTCCGAAAAGAAAGAAGCTTCGGAAGAATGCCAAGCTACAAAAGCTTCAACAAGCTCATCTTCTATGATCAACCAAGGGATGGAATGGAAGATCAAGGAAGATGCTGTAGCCCAAACCTCTTCTTCAAAGACATCAATTGAACCCCCATGCATAAATTTTGGTTCAATTATGTCACTATCATTGGAAGAACCCAAGACCAATAAGGCTTGGGTTTCCAATCAAAACTAATTATCTCACCTTATGTGCAGGGACATCCATATGACAAGAATAACAACATTTGGATTGTAGATAGTTGATGCCACAGGCACATGACAGGGAACAGATCTCTCCTTCAACAATTTCAACATTATGATGGAGGTCCTGTTCTGTTTGGAGGTGAGGCCGGAGGATATATTTCTGGCAGAGGGAGTATATCCAATGGAAAGTTAAAAGTTGACAAAGTTAATTTTTTCAAACAGCTTGAACACAATCTGTTAAGTGTTTCTCAATTCTGTGATCAAAAGCATCAAATGCTTTTCACAGAACATGAGTGCATCATCCTCAAACCTGGGATGACAATTCCTCAGGAATTGGTGCTTCTTAGATCTCCCAGGAAAGGGGATATGTACAAGCTTGATATGAACAATGCTTCCCCAATGGGAGAAGTATCATCCTTTCTTTCCAAAGCTGATGGTGATGAGTCAACACTATGGCATAAACGAATGTGTCATGTCAATTTTAAAACAATGAATAAATTGGATAAAAATAACTTGGTGCATGGTTTGCCTAAAAAGGAATTTTTCTGCAAATATAACTGTGTTGCTTGCCTGAAAGGGAAACAACACAGATCTTCTCATAAATCCAAAGTTGTTAACTCTATCACCACTCCATTACACTTATTGCACATGGATCTATTTGGTCCCACAAGTATAATGAGCATTGGAAGGAAATCATATTGCCTTATGGTAGTTGATGACTTTACTAGATTTACATGGGTATTCTTTTTAAGAACTAAACATGAAACTACTGAAACTTTAAAATCATTTATTCTTAAAATAGAAAATCAAGTTGATCACAAGGTTAAAATAATTAGAACTGATCAAGGGACTGAGTTTAAGAACCTTGTTCTTGACTCATTTTGTAACTCAAAAGGGATTGCCAGACAATACAGTGCTCCTAGAACTCCTCAACAAAATGGTGTTGCTGATAGGAGAAATAGGACACTTATTGAGGCTGCTCGGACTATGTTAGCTGATTCAAAGCTGCCTCTAACATTCTGGGCAGAGGCAGACAGCACTGCATGCTATGTGCAGAACAGAGTTCTTGTAGTAAAGCCACATGGAAAGACCCCTTATGAGTTATGGAACAAGAGGCCACCGTTCATTGGCTTTCTAAGGTCCTTTGGCAGCAGGTGTACCATACTTAACACAAAAGACAATTTGGCCAAATTTGCTGAAAAGTCAGATGATGCTATTTTTGTTGGATATTCCTCCTATTCTAAAGCATACAGAGTTTACAATATTAAAAACCAACAATTTGAGGAATCTTCCAACATTGTAGTTAATGAGCACACTCCTTGTGTTAGGGGGAATGGCCCTGATCATATCTTTGATTTAGAATTGTTTCCAAACTATTCTAAACCATCTTGTGAGAGTGTTTCAGCTGGAACAGGTGCTCAAAGTAATTCTGATGAAGATCAACTGTTTGAGCTTCCCAGACCTACTCCAACTTCTCCAAGAGCTGCAACAAATCAAGCTTCCACTATTGAAAGATCTGACAGCATAACCATTTCAAGAGATAGTGGAACTTCAACAAGGGATTCACCTGCTGATTTTCAAATCTCTTCAGGTGATCCTGCACAACACCAAGCTGTTGGAAGCAGCACTTTGAAGGAACAGGCAACTGTTAATGATGCTTCACAGCAAAGAAATGATGATGTTTCTCTTTCATTCAATCAGTCCTCATTGAATGAGAGTGAAACAACAGCTGGACCAAGTATTCAAGCTCCTGAGCAAAATATGTCCAACTTGGACTTATCTTTGCAACTGGAGGTGATTCCAAGACCCAGAATTCACAATACTCATCTAGCTGAAAACATCATAGGGGAAGTCTCTGAGGGTGGGAGAACAAGAGGACAAACTCATAATGGGAATGTCTGCTTGTACTCATACTTCTTATCCCAAATGGAACCCAAGAAGGTGGAAGATGCCTTGAAAGATAGTAGCTGGGTTGAATCAATGCAAGAGGAGCTCTTCAATTCAAAAGACAAAAGGATTGGAACCTATGTACGCTACCATCTGGTCAAGTACCTATAGGCACCAAATGGGTATTCAGGAACAAAAGAGATGATAGAGGCTTTATTATCAAGAACAAGGCAAGACTGGTGGTTCAAGGATACACTAGAGAGGAAGGAATCGATTATACTGATGTCTTTGCACCTGTTGCAAGACTTGAGGCAGTTAGGATCTTCCTTTCTTATGCTGCATCCAAGAATTTCACTGTCTACCAGCTTGAGGTCAAGTGTGCCTTTCTATATGGGGATATAGATAGGGAAGTTTATGTATGCCAGCCTCCAGGATTTGAAGACCCACAGCATCCAAACTATGTGTGCAAGTTGGATAAAGCTCTATATGGGCTGCACCAAGCACCTAGGCTGTGGTATGAGACATTGTCTCAATTTCTCCTGAAGAATGGTTATACTAGAGGTACCATTGATAAGACTCTCTTCATTAGAAAGTCTGGGAAAGACATTTTGCTTGTTCAAGTCTATGTTGATGACATCATATTTGGTTCCTCAAATGACCAAATGTGCAAAGACTTTGAGAGCATTATGAAGAAGAAGTTCGAGATGAGTTCCATGGGAAAAATGGACTTTTTCCTTGGAATTCAGGTAAAGCAATTGAAGGAAGGGTTCTTCATCAATCAATCTAAGTATGTCAATGATATCTTAGAGCGATTTGATATGAAGGATTGTAAAGCAGCAAAGACAACCATACCCAGAAACCATGATCTCTGCCCTGATTCTGAGGGGGAGGATACTGATCAACATCAGTATAGAGCAATCATTGGTTCTCTGATGTATCTCACAGCAAGTAGACCTAATATCATGTTTGCAACTTGTATCTGTGCAAGATATCAGGCTGCTCCAAAGGTGTCTCACCTAATTGGTGCCAAGAGAATCCTCAAATACCTCAAAGGACCTCCTAAATTAGGTCTCTGGTATCCAAGAAATAGTGATTTTAATCTCTATGGTTACTCTGATAGCGATTATGGTGGCTGCAACATCAACAAGAAATCAACATCAGGTGGATGTCAATTTCTTGGTGGAAGGATCATCTCATGGCAATGCAAAAAGCAATCCTGTGTCTCTACATCAACTGCTGAAGCTGAATACATTGCTGCTGCTAGTTGCTGTGCTCAGCTGCTGTGGATTCAAAACCAGATGATAGACTATGGATTCAACTTCATGAGCACTCCTATCCACATTGACAACAACAGTGCTATATCCATTACTGAAAATCCAGTGAAGCACTCCAAGACAAAGCACATTGATATCAGGTATCATTTCATTAGAGTTATTCATGAGAAAAATCTTATCAAACTAATCGAAGTTGATTCAAATGAACAATATGCTGATTTGTTCACCAAAGCATTTGATGAACAGAGATTTAAATATCTCATTACAGCTATTGGGATGATAAACATTGATTAGTTAATCTCAATTGAAAACCTTTTAATGTGTAAAGTCTTATGTCAAAACAATCTAAGCCCTGTTACAAAAGATCTTTTCTTAAATTTATCTAAGTATAAGTTCTTCTGAAGAGAAATTAACCCTCGAAAGATGTCTTGCATATCTTCCGAAGCAAATTTCTCACAGGATAATTTTCTTCTCGGAAGAGTGTTAAGTCTCGGAAGAAGCGATTGAGTTCACCTCAGATCTACTTCTGAAGCACTTAACACACTCCATATGAAAGCAACATATACTCTCGGAAGTAAGCAACTTACCTTCGGAAGTAAATTTGCCTTCGGAAGAACTTTACCTTCGGAATTGCTTTATACTCGGAAGAAAGATTTTACTGTGTAACGGAAATCTTTTGGGCCCCACACTGTAAAAAGTAAAGATTTTGTTAATGATGTCGGATTATTTAAATGGTCTAACCTTACCGCCCATGTCACATCATCCACTGAACCCTCACATCATCTTATCCAAACCACCCTTTAAACCGCCATTTCACCCATTTAAATACTTCCGGTTAATCACTTACACTCTTTTTACCCAAATTACTGCCCTAAAAGCTTTCTTCTTCTCCAATTTACCTTACTCCGAACTATTCTTCTGTCATCTTCTTCAATGGCCTTAAACCCTCAGCACAACCAGGTCGCACTCCTTGACTCTTCAAGGGATGCTGACTTCTCAGATATCATTTCTTTCCTAGCTCAATCTTCATACTACACTGCTTTGACCGTAAACCCTACCATCTACTCAAACCAAATGTCCGAATTTTGGGCAAATGGTTGGATTAAAACCCTAAACGGGGTTAGAGTTCTAAGGTCAAGCATTTGTGGCCAAGAGTTGGTCATCTCTGAACAGATCATCAGGCAGCATCTCGAGCTCCATGATGAGGGCGCTCCGACGGAATTCCCCAAATCAGATTTAGATAGTTCTTATCTCCAAATGGGATACGGTGGAGATGTAAGCAGGTCAACGGTCTACAAATTCAACTTCTCCTACAAGTGGAAGTTCCTGTTGCATGTGGTTCTTCACTGTCTATCTAACAAATCTGGGGGATGGGATCAAATCCCGTATGAACTTGGGTGCTTAGTTCACGGGTTGGTACAAAGCCTCCGCTTCAACTATTCAAGGTTTGTGCTGACTAACCTTATGGGAAATCTTCAAAGGGACACATTCTTTATGTATCCCAGGTTTTTCCAGCACCATCATCAACTGTGAGCTGGATCAGGGTAAGCTTGTCTGTGCAGCTGCTCTGTCTGCTCCCCAAATGAGGCCGACCATCTTCAAGATCTTGAAGAGAGTGTCTACCAACTACACTGGAAGAGATACCGCACTACTTCCAGGTATGATTGAGCCAATGGCTCCTGGTGACATCCCTGTTCACCCCACAGGTGATGAACCCACACCAGCAACTACCCTCACCATCCCAAATCTACCTTCTCCACCCATCATTGTTACATACCAGAGACGTCCCAAACGAACCCTTGTTCAATCTACTCTGATTGAACAAGCCCCTCCTCTTCAATCCAAAAAGGCCAGAGTGGAACAAAGGGCTCCCACTCAGCCAGAGGTCCACCCATCCTTCAATATTGACCTCAATATTGGTCTTGAGTCTCCTCAGTCTCAGACCCATGAGCCCAAAACCCCAGCTGATAGCCCTCAGGGTGAGTCTCTACACTCCCCTGAGCAGCCACAAAGAGACAGCTCAATGCCTTTTGACATTGATCAAAGTCCCGGGTCATTAGGTGTTCACTCCTTTTCTTTTACTGACCTTTTGACCGGAGCTGGTGAAGAGATTATGTCTCTTAAAGGCGATGAAATTGATCCACTACACCCTCTCAAGGATCAACAGAGCCTAGAGAGACCCCTTATCTCTAGCCCACACCAGTAAAGCCCTACTGAGGTGAGTCCCACTGATGTGGAGGGGACTCATGTAAATTCAGCTGCCACTACTGAAGGAGCCTCAATGGATCCTCAGGACAGTGGTAACGACAGTCAGACTGAATCTACGGCAACCATGCCCTTTGATGCCTCTGAAAGAGACATCATTGTGCAAGGGAAACAAGGGTGCCTAGAAACCACATCTGGTGGTGAGGATGAACATACAAGGTATGCCTCATCTCCCCGTGATTCTTCAAAAGAAGATGAGGGAAGTATGCAACTCACCATTCAAGACCTACTTTCTAAAGTCTCAAACCTTGAATTAAAGGTTAAGACTTTAGAGGATAGGTCTGCCACTCAGCAACTTGAGATTGAAACTCTCAAGGCCAAACTAGCTGAGAAACAGATTGAGAGATCTGTTAGGCATGTACCAGTTCAGGTCTCCTTGACCTCTTCCTCTAGCTCATCTAGCTCTCAGGATGATGATACCAAAAAGGAAGTGAGTGTTGAGAGACAAAGGCAAAGACATGGAACCCAAAGTCAAGTTCTTACTTCTTTGAGCTCAAAGTATCCAATGCAACAAGCTGCCATCTTCCCTGAGCCTCCTTCAGTTGTCTTTCAAGTGGATCAAAGGATGCTCCAGGATCTCAATAGGTTCTTCAACAAGTTCTTTTTGGAATCCCTCATAGAACAGCCTAGCCTAGATATGTCTGTGATTTACTTTGGAGCTCAAGAGCTTCAGAGGTTGAATGCACCTCTTACCACTGTAGAGAAAGTTGGTCAACCTAAGGTCCAAGTGGAACCTGAGATTAACTTCGAAGGGGAAACTAGGACTGATGGCCCAGCAACCGAAACAGTTGGGACAGAAGGTGTATTTTCACAGACTTTCGAAGCACAATTCAAAGCCTCGGAAGAACAAGCTCAAACTTCCGAAGCTGAGATTGCTGCTGCGGAAGGACTATTTTCTCTTTCCGATGATCTAATAGTCACAAATGCAATTCTGGAACTTGCATCTGAGGTTAATAGGGAAGACTTTCTCAGCCAACCATTGGCTCTAACATCTGCATTGACTCCAGCTCCCACCTCTACTACCCAACCTAGATCTTCTATCCAAGAACCCCCAAAGTCTAGCACTTCCGAAGACATAAAAGGCAAGAGGAAGTTGACTTCGGAAGAGCTTCAGGAAGAAGAAAGGTTGGAGAAGCTCAAAAGGAAAGGTAGACTACCAACTGGGAAACTGTTAGCTGCAAGTACCAAAGCAGCTGCAGCCAACCAGGAGGCAGTCAACAATCGAAGAAAGGTAGAGGTTATAGACAGACTTGTAAGTCTAGGAGCTGCTTCTGAAGATGTACTCCTGCTACCATTAGAGGAGTTGATAGAGCTGGAATAGGCAACCTTGCTGCTAAAACAACAAAAAGAAGAGGCTGCAAGGTTGGCCTTAGAAGAGGAAAGGCAGAGAAAGGAAAGGGAAGCTGATCTGCAGCTCAGGAGATAAAGGATCACTTTTCTATTCTCCAGAGGATTCTCTCAAGAGGAGTTGTCTCCACACAACAGTGATACGATCTTATGGCTCTTCAACAAAGAGCAAGAACAAATGGAGAAGGAGAGAAAGAGAGATGCAAGGGAAAAGCTTGTGGAAAAGAAGAAGAAAGAAGAAGAAGCTGGACTGTCTGCCACCAAGAAGATAGGTGAGAAAGCCTGGATGAAGAGTTATCTCAAAGCTCACGGCTTCTCTGGCAGGCAGGTGGGTCCCATGTCTGAGAAGACTCTCCAGCGACATGTCAGTGACATCAAGGCTGACATTCGCGCAGGGAGAAGGAAAGAGATGTATAGAAGGGGACAGGGGATGACCTTCAAAGCAACCTCTCAACCCAAAATCCAAACCCAACCTCAACCTGAACCAATACCCTTTCCCTTCCCAATCAAAACCAAACCCACTTCTGAACCATTCACCCCTGAACCTACACCATCCCACCCACCAACCTCTTCACCTTACCCACCTAAACTACCCATCATCCAACCCAAAACCTTAGCTAGAACCCAAACTCCTAAACCTACCCAACAACCAATCTCTCTATGGAGGAATTCAAGGCAGTCAAGACTAAGCTCATCACTGTACAACTCTGAGCGACATCTCCTGTGAGGAGGATTCAGTCAACTTGACTTATGTTGATGGATCCTCAATTTCCCTCACAAGAGATCAATTTCTTGATCTGCCTAGAGGAACTTTGAACCAAGCCGCAAAACTCCTTGGCCTCAATTCAGATACATTGAATGAGGAAGAAAAGAAGCTGAGGAGAAAGCTGGTGACTCTACTGGATACAAAGAAAGGAGATAGGGTACCAAGACAACCTCTTGCACCCAGAAAGAAGATAATCCAGTGGAGGTTCGAAGACTCTTCTCACAACTTTGTTGTTGAGAGAGAGAATGGAGAGCTCAACAGGCTGAATGCCTCATCTCTGCTACACTTAAGCAGGTTCGACATTGCTGAGTTAGCAGAGAAACCATTCTCCAACCCTTCAAACTCCGATGTAGTTGCCCACATCAGAAATCATCTAGGCAGCCTTCATATGGCCGAGCTTACTGCTAGAAGCAAGGTTGAAGAGGAGTTGAAACTGAGAGAGGAGGAGGAAAGGAAAGGATCAGCAACCAAAGGCAAAGCCTTTCTTCAAATGGTTGAAGGTCCTGAACTTGAGACCATAGTTAGATGGGAGTATGGCTATAACTCCCGTCAACTAACTCTCTTCAGGGGGTCACAACAGAGGGTACATGTCATTCAAAGTGATAGACTGGATCTCTTATCCACGAATGACTTGTACAAGCTTCTCAGCACTACTTTCGGGAAGAACAGAGAGACAGACAAATATCTTTTATCCCTGGTGCTGAAAGGTTTGAGAAGCAGAAATAAGTGAAGTTTTGATAGCATCAGCCTAGGGGGAGTTTGTTGGATCTAGAGAGGCTGTTGCAACCAAAACTAAGTCACTTAGAAGATTTTGAGTACAACATACAAAGGACTTCCGCAGCTAAGTATGGAACTTCCTAAGGAAGAAGGAGCTCTTCCGAAGTTTAAGTGTAAAATGCACTTCCGAAGGAAAACACCAACTTCCGAAGACAATGAAGCTATTTCCGAAGATCAAGACTTAGAGACAAAGATCTGAAGTCAACTTCCGAAGTACAAGAAGTCCTCAAAGCCTCGGAAGCATAGAAGCATCTTCCGAAGTATAAGTGGCCTCAGAAGAACTTGTTCTTCCGAAGCCAGTTAACCTTCGGAAGACACTCCTATTATCCATTGGACATAAGTATGGCCTGACTGACACTCCGCTGCAAATCTCTGAGATACTACATGGCGTTTTCTCAAAAGCCATGTAGTTGACCATACTTTAATCTACTGTTTACCTTTTTATGTTAAGTACAGTTGCCATCTTTAGTTGGTGACAAAAGGTAAGTCATGGACATGTCATGACTACCATATCTTAGATAATACTTTATCTAAGATACCTTAACTATAGCATTGTAGTATATGCTTTAGTCGTAGGTTTCCAGCTGGTATCAAGTATAACCGGCTGTAGGATCTAGTATATATAGTTTCTCATTGTAACTCTTGTTTCATGCTTGTAAGTGTCTTGTAATCTTGAGTTGAGAAGTAATATATACAAGTACCTTGAAAATATATTTCTGCTTGTTCCTTTGATTACTTATTATATTATTATCAACTCTTGTTAAAGGCATTGCTTCATCTCATTTGAGTGTTATTATAAGCGAGTTTGAGAGAATCACAAGTGTTTAAGTGACAAACCCGATCCTGCAGTCATTTTGGAGAATCATAAGAATCTCAAAGAAACACTTGCAGCTACTTAAGTTAATTGTGAACGTTGGGTAATATCATGCAAGGGATTTGAAATGCTTCTCAGTAAGCAAACAACTTCAAATGTGAAGTTTGGGATTGGGTATAATCATACCATACCTCCTAAAGATTTTACTCCCAAGCTAGAAGTAAAATCTGAAGGTGACTGTAATTCCCAAACCACATCATCATGTGTCTCATCCTCAAGTGATAATTCAAAATCAGAGGATGAAGTCAGTGTTATTACCTCAGCTAATCAATTTGCTGATGGTCTCACTGCTTCTAAACACATGATCAAAAAGAAACTGAACAATTCAGGTGTTATCCCACAAAGTACTCAAAGTACTGAAGGGAAAAACACAAAACCTAAAGAGCATTTCAAACCAATTGAAATCAAGCATAATTTGACAACTGCTGAAAAGTCTATCAGGAAATCCAAAAGTACTGATAGAAAACTTCTGAAGAACAAATCTTCAGTTGTTGCAAATCCTTCAGTACTTACCATAAGTACTGAAAGGAAGAAAGTGCTGAAGAACAAATCTTCAGTAGTTTCATCACCTTCAGCAGTTGATCAATAAAAGATGAAGAGAAAGCCATGTGAAATATGTGGTTTGTTTAATCATCTCACTGATGAATGTTGGTATAACAAGGGTTTAAAATTCAACAAAGAGAAAATCATTAAAAAGAAAATGAATAAAATGAAAGATGAATTTCAAACCAAGTTTGTACCACAAACATCTCAATCTGATAACCCAAAGTTTTTCCAAAAAGCTAAAAAGAAGGAAGGGGTTTATCACAAAACAGCTGAAAATATTCCTCATGGAATATCAAAAACCCAGACTAAGTCTGTGTCTTTTAAAAGGGAGGATTTGGTGAATCACAAGAACAAATCAACAACAAGTACTGATATGTCAACTTAGCTGAAGGCTTTGACAACCAATCAGACACAACTTTTTATGATGGTTCAACATGTGTTGGGGAGAGTTAACCAATTAGATGTTTCTGTGACTAAACCACTGAAAAGGAAAACTAAGCCAAAATCAAAGGAATCCTTTTCAGCTCCATCTCCACCTTCAAAGGTTGTCAATCATGAAAAATCAGTTAGTTTAAAATCTGTTGATGAAAACTGACCCAAAACCAAAATGGTTTGGGTCTCAAAGGCTAACTAATTTCTTGTGCAAAATGCAGGGTTCTTCAGCATGCCAAAGAAGCATCTGGTATGTAGACAGTGGAGGATCTATGCATATGACAGGGAGCAGCTCTCTTCTTCATGATTACTCTCAAGGGAAGAAGGGATTTGTTTCTTTTGGTAATGATGCTAAGGGTTACATCATAGGAAAAGGTTTTGTGTCAAATGCTGAAATAAGGTTTGATGATGTTAACCATGCGGAGAACCTCAAGTACAACCTGTTGAGTGTCAGTCAAATGTGTGATAAAGGGCATGTTGCACTTTTCACAAGTCAGAACTGCCGGATTCTGTCTTCCAAAGTTCTGAACAGGATTGACAAGATATTGGATGAATATACTCTCCTGAAGGCCAACAAGATTGGAAGAGTATATGCCTTAGATTTATCAAAGAAAATTGATCTTAAAGGCCATCCATGTCTGTTCTCTAAAGCCTCTCCTCAAGAATCTGAACTATGGCATAGAAGGCTTGGTCATGTGAATCTTAAAAATATGAAACAGCTTATTCATCATGGTTTAGTGAGAGGTTTGCCATTGAAGGAGTTCAAATGTGATGACAACTGTCCAGCTTGTTTTAAAGGAAAGAAACACAAAGTTTCATTCCCTCCAATAGAAGAACCAAAGTCCATTGCCTGCTTGCAATTACTGTATATGGATCTCTTTGGTCCTGTAAGAGTGATGAGTATGGCAAAGAAAAAATACTGTCTGGTAATTGTGGATGATTATTCCAGATATGTATGGACTTTCTTCATACATTCCAAAGATGAGGCTGCCCAAATCATCATTTGCTTTGTGTTGTATGTGGAAAAGCAGTATTCACTTCCAGTCAGATGTGTGAGAAGTGATAATGGCACAGAATTTAGGAATCACACTCTTGATGAATTCTATTTGTCTAAGGGAATCAAGAGGCAATATAGCATTCAAAGAACTCCTGAGCAAAATGGAGTGGTGGAGAGAAAGAACAGGACCCTTATTGAAGCCGCAAGGACAATGTTGGCTGATTCTGGTTTGCCACTAACCTTTTGGACTGAAGCTGTCAACATAGCTTGCTATGTACAGAATAGGGTGTTAGTAAATCAGAGGTTGATAAAGACTCCTTATGAGTTATTACATCATTTAGCCCCTCTGATTTCATTCTTTAGAGCATTTGGGTGTCCCTGTTATATTCTTAACACAAAGAATCCACTTCAGAAGTTTGAATCAAAGGTGGATGCAGGGTATTTTGTTGGGTATTCATCTACTTGCAAGGCATACAGAGTTTTTAATTGCAGAACAAAGATTGTTGAAGAAACTTTGCATGTCAAGTTTAATGAATCTCCAAAAGACAAAATTCCTCAAAACCCTATGGAGTTATTTGATTTGGACATACTGCAATATGTTCCATATCAGTCTCCATCTTTTATTGTTTCTGAGGATCCATCATCTCCATCTGGTGGTATAAATGCAAGTTGTAGTAATCATCTGCCTTTGTCTACTACGCTTGATGTTCCTGTAGCTTCAGCCGTTCCATCCACAACAAATACTGATGAAATCTCTGAATCCTCTACTTCATTTGAACTGCCATCTTATTCTAGGTTTCAAGAGTTTGAATCAACATCTGTTGCTGCTGAATCTCCTACAAACACTTGCACATATATTATTGAGTACCAAGAACTAAAGAATCATCCCATGTCTCAGATCATTGGTGACATCAATGCTGGTGTTTCAACTAGAAGTCAATTGTCCAATTTCTGTCTCTATGCTCTCTTCATCAGTCAGCAAGAGCCAAAGAATTATCATGTGGCATTAAGAGACAATGGATGGGTTGAAGCCATGCAGATTGAGCTTCTTCAGTTTCAAAAGCAGCAAGTGTGCGAACTGGTTCCTCTACCCCAAGGTAAGTGTGCAATAGGCACTAAATGGGTGTTTAGGAATAAAACTAATGAAAAAGGCCAAATTGTCAAGAACAAGGCCAGACTGGTTGTACAGGGGTTTTCACAAGAAGAAGGTATTGATTATGATGAAACCTTTGCCCCTGTACCCAGACTGGAGGCAATCAGATTGTTCTTAGCTTATGCTGCTTTCCATAACCTTAAAGTTTTTCAAATGGATGTCAAAAGTGCATTTTTATATGGTAAAATTAAAGAAGAAGTTTATGTGTGTCAACCACCAGGTTTTGAAGATCATAAACATCCAGATTAAGTGTATAAGCTTTATAAGGCTCTTTATGGGTTAAAACAAGCTCCCAGAGCCTGGTATGAAACATTATCTAACTTTCTTCTTCAAAATAATTTCACTAGAGGCTCCATAGATAAAACTTTGTTCATTGAGAAAGTAGGCAAGCTCATTGTTCAAATTTATGTAGATGATATTTTTTTGCATCTTCTGATCCACAGTTGTGTGATGCCTTTAATAAATTGATGCAACAAAAGTTTGAAATGAGTGCCATGGGAGAATTACAGTTCTTTCTGGGTTTGCAAATCAAACAAAGGGCTGATGGAACTTTCATTCGTCAGTCAAAATACACAAAGGATTTGTTAACCAAGTTTGATTTACAAAACTGTAAGCCCTGTTCTACTCCCATGTGCAGCAACACACAACTGGATGCTGATCAGAAAGGTAAAGCAGTTGATGAAACTCTTTACAGATGTATGATTGGTTCCTTGATGTACCTTACAGCTTCTAGACCAAACATTATGTTTGCAACTTGTGTCTGTGCTAGATTTCAGGCTGCACCTAAAGAATCCCATATGATTGGTCAAAAGGATCTTTAGATATTTGCAAGGAACTCAATCTTTAGGACTTTTGTATTCCACTGGGCACTCTTGCAAATTAGTTGCTTTCTCTGATAGTGACTATGCAGGGTGTAAGTTAACAAGAAAATCAACTTCTGGTGGATGCCAATTTCTAGGCAATTGTTTAGTTTCTTGGCAGAGTAAGAAAAAAACTTCAGTTGCTACATCCACAGCTGAAGCAGAGTACATTGCTGCTGCAAGCTGTACCTCTCAGGTACTCTGGCTTCAAAATCAATTATTGGATTATGACATTACAGAGACTAAGACTCCTATACTAATGGATAGTGCTTCAGCTCTTTGTATTGTTAAGAATCCTGTCCAGCATTCTAGGACCAAACATATTGAGATCAGACATCATTTTATCAGGGATTGTTATGAAAAAGGTGTGATTGATCCAAAGTTTGTGCCTAGTGCTAATGAGCTTGCAAATATATTTACTAAGCCTTTGGACAGTGCAACTTTTCAAAATCTTGTGCTCAGGCTTGGTATGCTGCAACTAGAATGATTTGACAACTACTGATGCTCTTAGTTAATAAGTACTGATGAGCATCAGTATACAGCTGTCAAAAATAAGTGCTTATAAGTTATTTTATCTTCAGCAATTTTTATAACTACTGAAGGCTAAATTACTTAAAAGTACTGAAGTACTTCATTTGTTGAAAAGTACTGATGTAGTTAAAACTACTGATGTCTTTTCTAATAGATAAGTACTGATGACCAATGAAACATCTGAAAATCAGATGATCTGCTGAGTAAGTGTTAAGGTCATTGAAACAACTGAACTTTGTGATTGACGACAACAACTGCTGTTTCATTTCAAAACAACTTAAGCCAAAACCAAGTCTTCAGTAGTTTACAACTACTGATGACTAACACCAAGTCTTAAGTTGTTTACAACATCTGAAAGTTAAAACCTTGTCTTCAGTTGTTTTCTAACAACTGATGACTCACACCAAAACTTTCAGTTGTTTTCTTTTAGCCGCTTCATAACCTATAAATACCTAACCCTAACTTCAACCTTTTCATAAATCGCTTTCCAAACGTTCATCTTCCATTAATGGCGACCATGCAAATCAAATCTCGACACAACTGTGTCGCTTACCTCACAAAATCAACCTTTTGGACCAAGTTTGATGCTGCCATTGATCTGATGGTTGATTCCCAATATCACACAACTTTCCTCTTGAATCCTACCATCTATCCTGATACCCTTCGCCAATTCTGGACAAACGTCACTGTTCATACTAATGAGAATGATGACTCGATCACTCTCCAGTTGTTTGTCAACCAGAAGAAGGTGGTCATCACTTCTGAGATCATTCGCCAAACCCTAGACCTGAATGATGCTACCTATGTCACTAGATACCCCAAAGGCACCATTGATTTATCATTTGTTAACCATGGATATGAGGGTGACCTAAGTGCTACCACTATTATGAAGAAGCACTTCCATGATGCTGAGCGTCTCATTTTTCATATGATCAATGTCTGCCTTGCCCCCAAAACATCTTCATGGGATCAAATGTCATCCAGGTGGCAACAGGTATTGTATTCTATCCTTGAACGCCAAAGCTTAAATTTTTCTGAAAAAGATCTGGCAATGAAACCTGTGGCTAACAGATGTATTATATCCAAGGTTTCTTATGGCCATAATTATTAATCAAATTAAAATCTGATGGCCTTGTTGTCCTTGGAGTCCCTGCTATGGTAGTTTTGCTAGAAGTATACTCCGGGCACAACTCAAACCCACAACTCAAAGAGGCTGCCAAACTGCTAAAACCCAAGCAGAAGGAACCCACAGCCTCCACCTCCAGATCTAAAGTCCCCTCCAAACCAAAATCCAAGCAACCCAAAAAGGCTACTCAGGGAGTTGAGTCCCCTGATGATTCCCCTGCAACACAAACGCAAGATGAAACTACTGGTAGTGATCCCCTTGTAGTTTCTAAGAGTCTACCAGCTGAAACCGCTCAGGTATCCTCTCAACAGGATCCTGATGCAACCAAAATTGGGGAAACCACATTACTGGAATCTCTCTCACTTGAGAAGATTGCCATTGAAGAGCACCATTCACCCCAGGTGCAATCCGTTTCACCTTTATCTCCCACTGAAACCACCCCTACAAGCCCAACTGCAGTCATTGCACAAGTGCTGACTCAACTACATTCCTCTACCCCTCCCCAGAAACCTATTACCACTAGGAAAACCTCAACAGTTGAGGGAGAGGATTATAATGTGGTTGACAACCCAAAGCATAGGGATTACAAAGTTCAATCTCCCGGTGTAGAGGAGGAGATTAGAACATCTGGTGAGGCTACCTCTTCTCCTGTTTCAGCACATGAACAGGATGAAGGTGGTATCATCGCTAAGACCTCACCACAGGCAACTGCCAATGAAGGACTTAATCCTGAGGCAAGAAGTCCCCAGTTCCAAGACAAAGGGGCACATATGAATACTGATCTACACTCAGCACATGTTCATCCTGATTTACTCAGGAGGTCAGCTGATTCTGCAAAGCCTGATGATGACCTGGGCTTTTTCTTTGAAGTTCTAGCCCAAAACACCATTCTTGAGGCTGAGGTATCTAGACTACAAGAACTGCTTGCCAAAATGTCTCAAGAATCAAGTCCATCTGCCCCAATTAACCCACAGATGGCAGCTTCTTTTGAAGCTTTCCCAAACACGAAGCCACTCTCAACATCTAATCCACCAGCCTCTGTTTCAGGCATCATTTCTCAGGGACAGAACCCCTCTGAGCAAATGGTTGCTACCTTTAAATCCTCCTTACCTCACATCACTCCAATCATCACTACCATTGTCCATCAAACCATTGATGAGAAGCTTTCCTCAAATCTTCAAACCCTAGTTGATGATGCTGTCTCCAAGAAACTTTCTGACATTCAAACCCCTGAACCCAATGCAACCAAAAAGGGGGAGTCTAAGTCAGTAAAAGAAGATAAAAGAAAGAGAGTTGAAGAGGAAGAAGCCAAAGAGAAGAAAGGAAAAGAGATAATCACTTATAAGAGAATGAAAAGTGCTGAACTGACTGAGGATGAGAAGAAGTTAGAAGAACTGATCAAAGAAGCTAATGAGGAACACAACAGATCTATGGATAAGATCATTGATCAGCTCTTCAGACAAGGCTTTGACACTGCCAAACTTGATTCTAAGATCAGACGGCTAGAAATTCAAGAGATTGAGAATAGATGGGCCAGTTGCAATGAGAAAGAAAGAGAAAGGTTGGAAGCTATTATCAGATTCTTGTCAAAACACTTGGGAAGACCAATCATTGAAGTAAAGTCATGGTCCAGAGACAGTATTTTGGAGATAACCACCAAAATCTGTTCTTCTGAAACCTTCAACAAAGGATTGATCATAGAAGCTCTGGATGAAGCTGGTGCTGGGAAAAGGTCTGACATGGCAAAATTATCCAAAGCCACCCTCACAACCAAAATGATAGAGCAGCCTTTACAATCTCCCTTACCAAAACAACCAACCTCACAACCCTCAAAATCAACCTCACAACCCTCAAAACAACCAACGTCACAACCCTCAAAACAACCAACCTCACAACCCTCAAAACCAACTCCTTTACCCATGACACCTACTCAATCAACCACCAATGATGCACCCAAGAGAAAGAGAAGGGTGTTGAGGATGGAAGAAGAAGAAGAAGATGATGAGGATGATAGTCTGCCAATCTCTGCTGTGATTAAAATGAAGATGCCTGAGCCTAGGAGTCAACCAAAAACAATAACTCCTGACACTCAAAGGCAAATGGTTAAAGTGAAGATTGAAGAAGAAGAACAGCAGAAACAACATGATGAACAGCTGTTAAGGATGGTTGATAAGGAATTTCCTAAGTCTTCATCCATACAAGCTATAAAGAAACATGCTCAGAGGTTGTATGCTCTCAGATTTACATTTCAGTATCAGAAAGAGAAAGTGAGGATTTGGCCTGACCCCAGAGTTAGTGACAGATTTCATAGAAAGAATGTTCCAAGTAGATACAATGGCCAAGTGAGGAAGACTGTAGATGCTGTGATAATGCTGGCCATTGTAGTGTCACCCTGGGAAATCCTTGATGACTTCAAGCGAGCTTACAAGACTAAGATGACTCCACAAACTTTGTTAGAAAACAAAATGGTAAAGAAGGGGTTAATTTACAAGAAGCTTGAAGAAGTAAGAAGAAATGAGCTCCAGTCGTTACTTGAAGGTACTCATCCAGATGAGTTTGATACAGAGAAATAACAACTGTGGAGCTGAAGAATGAAAAGATTGTTAGATACTTATCAGAGTATTATGGGCCTGAGTTCTTCTTTGATAGTGAAGCTGAAGAACTCAAAATAGAAGAAAAAGTTGTTCTTCTTGAGGCCTATGTTAGAGAGTCTTACAGACTCATCATTGGAAAGTAGGTTTAATGATTGGGGTAACAGCTCTGTGTCCAATTCCCCAAGACAGAGTTCCCATTCATCTTTTGCCAATCAAATTTTTTGAAACCTCTTCCTGGCCTGAGCTTAATTTGGTGATTTCTGAGCTGATCTAGAAAATGTGTCTGCCAATAAGTGGGACTTCAATAAGTTTAAAGGTTTTGGCTGCATTGGTTCAGAGGGAGTTTGTTGGACCAAAAGAACCAATGAGCCAGATCAGAAAAACCTTTAAGTCCCACAGACATCACAAACCTGAAGTGATCTACATCTGCTGAAGACAAAGTCTGAAGATAAAGTCTGAAGACAAAGTCTGAAGACAAAGTCTGAAGACAAAGTCTGAAGACAAAGTCTGAAGACAAAGTCTGAAGACAAAGTCTGAAGATAAAGTCTGAAGAGAATAGCTGAAGACAAAGTCTGAAGACATATGCTTAAGACAAAGTCTGAAGACCAAGTTCTCAGAAGTTGTCTCAAACAGCTGAAGTAGTTCCTTTCAGTAGTTGTAATGCTTTACTTTTCAGTAGTTTCTTCTCAGTAGTTGTAATTTTGGTTTATACTTAGCTTTTTGTGAAGGTGTCCTCAGTTGTTGTGGACATCTTCAGTAGATTTGTTTACTTTCAGTAGTTTGTATAAATCAGTTAGATGTCACTATCAAGTGACATCAGCTGACGTCACATTCCTTTATAAAAGGAATGTTGACCTAATTGTTTTGTAACCGAAGCATTTGCGTGAATGAAAATCTTCCATTAACAGAAAAATCTTCTCTCTATAATCGTCATAGTGTGATTGAATATTCATACTTGTCTTGCTTAAATTTGATCTAATTTCTGTTATATTCCGCTGCAAATTCCAATCTAATTGATCAAACTAGATCCGATCCTATCATACATAAATATCTAATCATTACTTTTGTCTTGAATAGCAGGCTCGTCAGCCGGAGGGGCTGAGGATGAGTCTCCCTGTTCCTGAGCCTTCTTTGACCGCTGCTCTCTAGCATGTGTGGATGCTAATGCAGCAGCATCATCCCCTTCATCCTCATCTCATCCCTTCTCCTCTCCTTCAGCTCCATCACCTTCTTCATCTGTCTCATCATCATCATCCTCATCATCCTCAACATCATCATCATCACCATCATCTTCTCCTTCTCTAATCTTGAGGGGCTCATCTTTGGAGCCTTTGAGTCGTAGCATCAACTTCTTGTTCTTTGCCTCAAGATCATCTATCCTCTGTACTGAAGAAGTTTGCAGCTCACGAAGCTCAGCAATCTCCTGACTCTGAGCTGCTATCTGCTGAGCCTGAGCAGCATTGAGCTCCATCAACTGGTTTAGTTGTGTAGCTCGTTGCTCATCAGTAGCAAGCAGCTTAAGCACAATCCAGTTTAGATTGGCCAGCTGTTCCTCTAACCTAACAGAGGGAAGAGAGGATCCAAAGCTCAGTGGGACCTGAGATGAAGTTCCGGCTCGATGGGTGGTGGTAGTGGTGGTAGCTGTGGTTAAGATGGGTGGTGGTATAGGTATAACTGGTGGAGGTATGGCTGTAGTAGTGGAGAGTGGAGGTGTGGTAGTGGTGGTGGTAGGGGTGGTGGTGGTGGTGGTAGAGGTGGTGATCAAAGTGAATCTCCGTCTCTTACTCTTCATCCCGTGCGGCTGAGCCATCCTCTTTTTCCTCGATCCCTTTGAGGAGGATGCTCCCCATTGGCTGCTTGGCTGGTCTGGGGTGTAAGATGTATCAGTATCAGCCTCCTCAGACTCACCCTGGCGTCTACCCACCGCCTTAATCCCTCGCTTGGTGGCAACCACCTTGCTGCCCACTGTTCGAACTAATGGCTCCTCATCAGACTCCTCCTCCTCGTCAGGACGGAAGTTCTGATGGAATCCTGCCATATCAGCTCCTCCGCGGGTGGATGATGGAGATGTAGCATCTCTGGTAGTGGCCCTAGATTGGGTGGGGCCAGTATCTCCACCATCACCACTATCATTATCATCAGAATCGTCGGATGGGAGCACAATTGGCTCAGAATCTGAGTCACTATCATCGTGACGCCACTTTCTCCTAGCTGGCGCCACGTAGTCCTCTCGGGCGAAATGCCCAAACAACCTCCTCACCGGGGGCTTCACCTACTTGCCCTGGTAGACCTTCATCCTGCCTAAGGTGGTATCATCGATCACCTCAAGCACCACAGCATCTTCTTTCTCCATGGGCAGTGACGGAAGCTTCTGGTCGATGATCATCTGAATGAAACGTGGGTACATGCAGAAGCCTTCCTTGCCTTGGCCTCTATGTTCTCCACCAAGTAGGTGAAGATCATCCTCGAAAAGCTGAACGGATGGTTCAGCACCAGAGCTACATACGCGTTCTGGATCTGATCTGACATCTCATCAAATCCGCCCTTCCTCGAGGCAATACACTTCAGCATCACAGGGGCTAAGTACTTGAGTTGGGGGCACAGGTTGCTCTTGTTGAGCACACCTGCGTTGATGTCCCCCGAGTACTTAGCCCGAAGAAAACATCCTCGAACTATCAACGGATGCAGTCAGGTAGGGCAATCACCATCATCTCCCAACTCTAAGACTGTCCTCAGATCCTCCTCACTGATCTCAATGTCCTGACCAAAGATGGAACTCCTAATACGGTGAGGCTCTGTGGACCTATCTACAACCGCGCTTTCCCAGAAAGCCTGCTGTATCGATCTGTATGGTGTGCACGGAGTGGAGATAGCTCTTAAAATCCTCAATCTCTGTAGAAATGTAATAATGCCCGCAAACTCAGACGCGTTCCGGGACGTACTGTCTAGATGAGCACATATGTTGTGCTTTGTGCTAATCGTCCACCGAGTTGCCATGCTGCTGTAACACAAGATAGATAAACTTTAGAGAGTGTGTAAATGCATGACATTTTAATTTATTGGACTTGAATCCTTCTGTTCTGTCGTGCGAATGGACAGTGCGACTGAGACTGAGTCGTGCGATTGAGCTCATTCGTGCGATTGAGCATGCGACTGGGCTTAGTCGTATGCTGTGTGATGGGTGCAGATAGTATATATATTTGGATAAAGATTTATTGCACAGATTCAGTTTTAATTGGTTGTTACTAATACTAAACCACACACACAAAAGGTAGTGTACCTGTCGTGAGGTAATATAGTGTTGGTAAGAACCGAGTATCAATCCGTGGACACACCTAGCCTACTCAACAAACTTGATGTTTGACTATCAGATTTGGTTTTTGTTAAAGAAAGTGATAACTTGCATTTGGAAAGATTTTTAGGGTTTAAAAATAAACAATAATAGAAAGAAAGTAAACTAAGAATTGAAGTGTTTGGATTTAAAACCAGGGAATAAAAGTTATCATCCTAATTAGACTCCACTTATGTAATTGTGATGAATTGGTGATGTGATTGAAAGATATTAATTAATGTAATTATGTTAATGTTTATAAAGATGAGCTGGCGCGATTTCTCGTCTATCCTGCTGCCGTAGTTACTTGATCCTGTCAGGCTGAGTTTACTGCTCAGATCAAAGCCCAAGTAATGTAGGTGAATCTTTTGTGTCCTATTTGACATACGATTTCTGAAAACATAACTTAATGTTAAAAAGAGAGTTGATCAGGTTCCTTCATAACATACCATTAAATTTAGAAAACCGTAACGATTACTGAAGTTTCCGAACTAATAAAAGGGAACCCGCAAATGATCAGAAAGTTAAAGTGATATGATTTCTAATAACCATTTCTAATTCATTAGCCATGGATTTATTATGAAGACCGGTTTCACGAATGAAAGTTAATCATACGGTTTTCAACCTTGTATGACAATCACAATCCCAAACCATAAAGTTATAACTTCCAGTTCAAATGTAGATGCTACCCATCAATAGTTTTCCCACGACCACCATAACATTAACATAATACTTATCACACCATTAGTTCATCACAAATTACATAAGTTTCATCCGATTAGGATGATAAATAGAGTTTAGCTCATAATGAGCTTTATCATAACAACAGATAACAAAGAAGATAGATAAGTGATCATCGATGAAATGGAACAATCAAACCGATAATCCACAATGGATGACGTTTAGGTGATCCCAAGCTTCTTCCAAGTGTTGTATGCACCTCCAGAGCCTCCGAATGATCTTGAAGTCTTGATTCCCGAGAGAATTCTACAGAGTAACTCTCCCCCCCCAAAAGCTCTCCAAAAATGGTGAGCTTAGGCTTCTATTTATAGGCTTTCCGGAGTGTTTAAGCACGGCCCCGTGCCTAAAAGGCACGGCCCCGTGCTAGTACACTACTTACGAAAGTTGGTCGGCTCGTACATGCAGGTTGTGTCGGGCACGACCCCGTGCTAAATGGGGCACGGCTCTGTGTTGGAGGTGGGGCACGGCCTCGTGCCTCATGGGGCACGGCTCCGTGTCTACTTTTAGGGGACAGTACTTTTTGTCCAGTCAAATGTCCAGGCACGGGGGTGTGTTAATTTAGCACGGGGGTGTGTTTCTGGCAAGGCATGGGAGCGTGCTTAATGAGGCATGACCCCATGCTTGGAGTCCAAAGCTCGGATCACTTCAATTTCTTGTTAAATATACTCCTTTTGTCCATCTTGCCCTTTTAAACACCTGAAAACACAATTTAACACTTTTAAGTACATTTTCATCATTTTAAGAAAGATATTAAGGAATAATTGATGTGCTTTTGATAGGATTTTTATGTATAATTTAGAGCACATCAAACATCCTCACACTTGAACTTTGCTTGTCCTCAAGCAAAAATCACTTAAAATGACAATTCCACCAAAAACCAAATAAATCAAATTATAAACATGTCTTTCGAGAAATATGCAAGTAAATATTATTTTCATCCAAATATAAATATTCTAAGCATATGTAAAATGATATCCTAGCAAGCAATAGGTTGATTAGTAAAGATTATTATTATGTAAAAATCCACACTTCTCACAAGATGCACTCACACTCGGCTAAATATATGGAGTCATAATCAAAATTAAGTATGACTAATACACTCAATTGCCTAGTATGAATACGTGTGAAATCATATGCTTGTTAAGGGATCAAATCTCCACCTACTTAGATATTTACTTGCATAAATCATTAGGTCTTTGATGGGTTGTAACTTGGCTCGGGCTCGGGTATGGAATATTTGGAAAAAGTGGCTAATTGCTAAAGACGACGGTCTTGGCTTATTTTTCTAACATAAACTACAAAGAAAGCAATAAAGGTTCCCTATACAATACTTCAAGCTAGAAGGGATATGCTAGCTTGAGGACTCGTTTAAGGTCAGATTGTCAAGACCGTATTTTGCTTTCAAGAACCGTACTTCATCTTTTACCCGAAGATACACAAAACTTTCCTTTCTCAAGGATCGTTCGGCTTGAAGCCTAATAGCACCCAATCGGATTAGTTCTGTGTATTCGTATTGAGATTCAGTTTGATTCTTTTTGCATTTTCCATTATGGGACCAATTTCCACAATTCGGGCATCTTTCATATCTTTTTGCCCGTCTCTTTATAGCACTTTTTGAAATCCCACAAAATGGCGGAACTTGTTCCTTTTTTCGCCATTTCTTTCTTGCGTCAAACGTGAGATTGAAAATTTGTTCGCGGATTTCCGGGGGAAGTCCCGGTTTTGCGTGCTGAAGGTCACAAAGCAAATTGAAATCAAAAGAATGCATTCAAGTTCTTTAAGGTCTGCCGGTAAAAGACCATTTTTTTTAGTTTTTTTAATAAGCCAAATACGTGTCTTTAACGAAAAAGGGTTTTGTTGAAGGCTTTTTGGTTAAGTGACTTGGTGACTCGGGTGATTGAAAGATAAAAACGTTTAAGCTCAACGGGGCTAACTAGGGTTGACGTTCGGGTAAGGAAAATTAAAGACAATGGTTGGGGCTTGAATGGTTAAGGTTTCCTAGTGCCTAACTCATTTTTATGCAACAAATACTAATTAAGGTCTTGAAATGTATACCCAAAGCAAGTTCTAATCACACGTATCATATGGCACCCTCAATTAAATCCAGAATGAAAGTAGAATTGCAATTTGCAAAAGCTTGTTTAAGGCTCAAAAATAAACTCACATACGGATGGAATTGGGTAAAAGTGTTTTATTTTACATGATTAAATATTTTACTAGATTATTGCTTTTAAGGATATCACAAAAAACATTTTCAATTTTTATTTGGACGTCATGGATTTACTTCTTTATTTCCCGAAAACGTATATTTATAATTTGGTTTATCAAAAATTATATTAAATTTTTGGTTTCTTGTCACAAAAATTATTGGTAAGTGATCTTTTCTTAAAAATTTTAATTTGGACCTTTTTAGCAAAGTCAAATGCATTACTCCCATCCCCACACTTAAAATTCACATTGTCCTCAATGTGATTAACATATTCAGGATCGAGAAAGGGTAATGAAATAACTCCCCTAAAAATGATGAATTTTTCACTTGTGTTTGGTTGCCGTCGCGTTGTTAGAATCCTCGGTATCACCTGAAATGTCACCAATTTATTGAAAGCATTAAAATCCTAAACACACAAAATAAAAACAAAACGACATAAATTAAAAGATAGATTGGCACAAAACAACTGTGTCGGGGCCCCGAAAATGATACGGTTTTCAAGGGCTTTGTGGTGGGATATCCCCCCACTCGCGGTACATTCGGTTCCTGATGTACGTGACATCGTTGCTCATGTCATCGACTCGGGAATGCAGATTTTCGACTCGGTTGAAGGCTCGTTGGGCATATTCAAATGATCGCCTTGCATGGTCGCTGGTGGTTTGGATTGACTCATAAAGGTCTAACATGGTTGGGAATTCCCTTGTACGTGAACTTGAAGATCCAGCTCCGGCTCCTTCCGGCTGTATCGGCATGTCGAGGTCCATGATAATTTCTTCGGGATCCGCCGGATCCCAGATTTGTCCCTTCTTATCCATGAATCTCGGCTGCCCATTTGGTAAGCTTGTCACCATGTACATACTTGTACAAATGCTCAAGTCTAACAGTCCCGGCATCACTCCTACGGTTCCCTTAGTGTTATAACCATAGCTTTCATATAAGTTCAAAATCCAGCTTCCTCCTAACATGGGTGTTGGAGCACCTGCAATCGCATTCCTGGCAAAAAGATTACAAAACAAATACCCAATATTACATGGCAACTGATTAACCATACAATATAAAATAAACAAGTCCCTCAAATTAACAACTCCCTCACTTTGACCACGAGCTGTTATGGAATGACTGAGTAACCGATGAATGTATCGCAGCAGCAGGTCTCGTATCTGACTGCTTTTTGTTTTGCTCGAGTTGAACCCTCCGGTTCCAATCCGCTCCCAAAATATTTTCCTCATTGCACCACTTTCTGCGTCTTTACTTTCCTCGTCCGGGAAGGTATGATACGCCCGCATTCCAGATATTGCCTCCTCCTCCATTTCTTGTTCTGTGTATATCCAAGATAGACACCGAACAAGGCAATGGATGTTTTATGCCAATTCCCAGCTAGCCTGAATGAAACTGCACTTTCATCCCAAGGATCAGAGTCTTTCATGCTAAATTTAAAAGATGCTAAAAATTCAAGAGTTAGTTCATAAACGGAAGGTCTATTTTGTGAGAATAAACGTTTCCACTGAACACTTAATAAATTATTATATCTTTCTAGCTGTCTGACTGCCGCTAGTGTTTCTTCATCTGCTTGTAAGTGGGATCTTTCGACCCTTTGTAGCAATCTTTGAAGTCTATCATGACACCATCTCTCGCGGCTCCCTTCAAAATGTAAGTAGGGATGATCCATGATCCTGAAATTTTAAAAATAAGTTAATCTAGACAAGACAAATTTCTTAAGCAGTTTCATGATGTTAGTGAAAACCATGTGTTTTTCAAGACATAACATCATAATGATTCAATTCATGTTCAAAAATAGTTAAAAATTTATCATCCAAGGAAAAATTTTAACATGGAGGTGCGCTTTGTAAAACGTGGGGGTGCGGTTAACATGTTTAGGCATGAAATCTTGACTCGAGCAATCGTGGTTTTGTTTGTAAATCGTTGATTAAGCATGAGTTTAACATTTTCTTGCTTTAAAAATCAAAGATTATACGTTTAACATTTTAATCATTTGTTAATAATTCAAGATACTCAAAATATATATTTTGTTTTACACCACTTGAGAATTCTTGTAACTTGAACATGATTAACAAAGGTTTCACCACGAATTATGAAGATAGTCTTGTTAACAATAAAAGAAAACAACTAATTAACTAACTAAACATACTAATATCTAACTAAACATACTAATTAACACTAATCTACTACAAGAATAAACATGAACAAGTAGGTTAAAAGCATTCATCATTCCATAACACGTTTAAGAACAAGTGTTTACACATAATTGCTAGGATTTCGGTTGTTTAGAGACCTAATCACCTAACTACATGTAAATGACTTTCATAATCATAGGAATTAGCATACTAACCTCTTGGTCAATTACTCTTGCAAGAACACTTGAAAAGATGAAAGAAAAATGGAAAACAAGATGGAATTGAAGGTGGATACGACTTTGCAGGCAAATTAGTTCAGTTTTTATCATGCAAAATTGATGGGAAACAAGACAAAAGGCTGAAAATTGTCAGGTGGTGTCATGTCTTGTCGAACACGGGGGCGTGCCTCTTTAAGCACGGGGCCGTGTTCATGTGTATCGTTCGGTTTCAGTCTTTTGTTGTTCCGTTTTTCAGTTTCGCGCGTTATGTAATTTTCCCGGTTAAGTTTTATCACTTCCAAATCATCAGAAAAGATACGAAAATAGTCCTATAGTTAAATAACACAAGCCAAATTGAAAATTACATTCCCTAGGATCCTACGGTTACACGATACGTTAAAAGCCGAGAATCTGAAACAGCAAAACCAGACTCTTTAACGCGCAACAGCGCACTTAACACATCACGGAATGCTTCTAAAAGAAACCTCCACACATTTCGTGTGGAAGGTTTGGCATGGGATAGTGAGAAGTGCGGTTGCTCAATTCCGCAAGCTGCCGGTTAATGGAAATGAGTTCCTCGCTCATCTGTTGAACTTTTTGGATAAGTTCAGCTAAGCGTTGGGAAGCAACGAGGTTCATTTCAGTCAATTGCTTGATTAGTTCATGCATTTTGAAGAAATATTCTTGAGTCGTCGGCTCTCGCGTTTCAGAACGCGGTTTCTTCGCAGGATTCCAGTTTGAGCTTCCGTGACTTGATTCTTTCATTTTTTCAGACGTTTTTAAGCAGGATAAGTGTGATGAAAGAATGGAACAAGTGTGGTATTTATACACAGGTCGTGAAAAGTGAACACGGGGGCGTGCTTGGCTAGGCACGGCCCCGTGCTTGTCAGAATTCGTCTTAAATTCGACCTGCAACGTTCCAGAGTCGTCAGCGGAGATCGTGGAAAAATTTTGTCAGAGACACGGGGGCGTGCTTGATGAGGCACGGCCCCGTTCTTGTGCTTGTGAAGTCCTAAAAATTGCTTAAAAGTGAGAAAAATTTATGTACAGGTGCCGCGTTTAAGTTTCGGGTCTTCGGCATGACCCTTCCCCACACTTAGTTTTCGTCGGGGCGGAGGTGTAATTCCTCCGAAGGAATCTTGGTTGGTCCATCGTTATACGGTTTCAAACGATGACCATTTACTTTGAAACTTAAACCTGCGTGGTTGTAAATTTCAATGGCACCATTCAGAAACACGTTTTTGATCGTATAAGGTCCAGACCAACGTGATTTCAGTTTTCCGGGAAATAAACGTAAACGAGAGTTATACAGTAAGACACGTTCTCCCACATGAAATTGTTTTGTGCTCTTTAATCGAGCGTCGTGGAATTTCCTTGTCTTTTCTTTGTAAACCCTAGCGTTTTCGTACGCTTGTTCCCTCAATTCCTCCAATTCGTGAATTTGTAGGAATCGATTCTTTCCTGCAAGGTCTTGGTCCAGGTTTGCTGCTTTAAGTGCCCAAAAGGCCTTGTGCTCTAGTTCTACAGGTAGATGACACGACTTCCCATAAACTAGTTTAAACGGTGTTGTGCCGATGGGAGTCTTATAGGCTGTTCGAAAAGCCCATAATGCATCATCTAACTTGGTAGACCAGTCCTTGTGATTTTGACCTACAGTTTTCTCAAGGATTCGTTTGATACCTCGGTTAGTGACTTCGGCTTGCCCATTCGCTTGTGGATGGTAAGCAGTTGTAAAGCGATGGTGAACTCCATAACGTGCCATTGCTCTTTCAAGCTGATTGTTAAAGAAATGAGTTCCTCGGTCACTAATCAGAGCTTTGGGGGCACCAAAACGAGAAAATAGTTTCTTAAGGAATTTGACAACGTTCCTGGCATCATTAGTAGGCAGGGCTTGAGCTTCAGCCCATTTTGAAACGTAATCAACTGCTACCAAGATGTAACGATTGCCAAATGACACCGGGAATGGCCCCATGAAATCAATACCCCATATCTCAAATACCTCGCATACTTGAGATATTGGTTGCTCTTTGACATGCATCACAGGTGCGTACCATGTTGTGAGCATCTTTGAAGATCGTGGGCCAATAAAATCTAGAGTCGAATACTTCCTTGGCTGTCAAGGTTGCTCCATGGTGTCCTCCTGTGGGTCCTTCATGACAGTGCCTTAGAATTTGTTCTGCTTCACTTCCGTATACGCATCTTCGAATGAGTTGGTCTGCACCGATTCTGAACAGATACCAGTCCTCCCAATAGTAATGTTTGATATCAGTAAAGAACTTCTTCTTTTGCTGATAAGTCATTCCTTTGAGAGGGATTCCGCTTGCTAAGTAATTTGCAAAATCGGTGAACCAAGGATGTTCATCGATTGAGGATTGAATGTGCATAAGGAATTCGTGAGGAAAATTGTTTTTATTTTGGATTCCTCAATTTGTGAAGGACTTGAATCCCCAAGACGCGAGAGATGATCAGCCGCTAGATTTTCCGCTCCTTTCTTATCACGAATTTCGATATCAAAATTTTGAAGCAGAAGAATCCAACGAATCAATCTCGGCTTTGCATCTTGTTTGTTGAACAAATAACGAAGGGCTGCATGATCGGTGTAAACAATTGTCTTTGAAAGGATGAGATACGAGCGGAATTTGTCGAATGCGAAAACTACCGCAAGAAGTTCTTTTTCGGTGGTAGTGTAGTTTTCTTGTGCGTCGTTTAGGGTTTTGCTCGCATAATGAATTGGGTGAAATTGCTTGTCTTTCCTCTGTCCTAATACAGCTCCTACCGCGAAATCGTTTGCATCGCACATGAGTTCAAATGGTAGCGTCCAATCTGGGGAAACCATGATTGGAGCAGTTACCAGTCTCTCCTTAAGCAATTTGAATGCACTAATGCATTCATCAGAAAATACAAATTGCGCGTCTTTCTCCAGAAGTTGAGTCATTGGTCGAGCGATTTTTGAGAAATCTTTAATGAAACGACGGTAGAATCCTGCATGTCCTAGGAAACTTCTGATGTCTTTCACGGTTGTGGGATGCGGAAGTTTAGAAATAGTGTCGACTTTGGCTTGATCGACTTCAAGCCCCGCTCGAGAGATTTTGTGTCCTAACACTATTCCTTCCGTAACCATGAAGTGGCACTTTTCCCAATTTAAAACAAGGTTAGAGTCTTCACATCTAACCAGCATCTTTTCCAGGTTTTCAAGACATTGCTCAAATGAGTTTCCAAAGATGGAGAAATCATCCATGAAAACTTCCATTGAGTGTTCAATCATGTCATGAAAAATTGCTACCATGCATCTTTGAAATGTAGCAGGAGCATTACACAATCCAAAGGGCATTCGCCGATAAGCAAATGTGCCATATGGACAGGTGAATGTTGTCTTCTCTTGATCTTCGGGAGCAATAGGAATTTCAAAATAACCTGAGAAACCATCCAGAAAAATAGAACATTTTTCCAGACAATCTCTCAAGCATTTGGTCGATGAAAGGAAGAGGGAAGTGATCTTTCCTTGTGGCGTCATTGAGTTTGCGATAGTCTATGCAAACTCTTCATCCTGTAACCGTACGAGTGGGAATAAGCTCATTCTTCTCGTAGTTACAACAGTTATTCCTCCTTTCTTTGGAACAACTCGGACGGGACTGACCCAAGGCGAATCAGAAATAGGGTAAATCAAACCGACATCTAGCAGTTTGATTACTTCTTTCTTCACCACCTCTTGCATGCTCGGGTTTAAACGTCTTTGAGGTTGAATGACGGATTTGAAGTTCTCCTCCATCAATATTTTATAAGTGCAAAAGGATAGATTGATTCCCTTGATGTCCATAATTTTCCATGCAATTGCTCGTTTGTGTGCCTTAAGCACATTGAGCAACTTGTTCTTCTCATCAATTGATAAGGCGGATGAGATTATGACAGAAGTTGAGATGTGTTTTCAAGAAAAGCGTATTCGAGATGAGATGGAAGTTCTTTGAGCTCTAAGACTGGAGGGTCTTCGATAGAAGGTTTGGCTTTTGGTTCTAAGTCTTGCTCAATGATCTCAAATGCTTCTTGATGAAATGATGTTTCGTCAACTTCAAGTTCTGGAATGATTTGGTTCTCACAGATGGGTTCGGTGATTGTGACTTCTATTAATTGAGTGTTGCAAGCTTCATTTTGAAGGGCTTCCTTCAAATGACGGCTTATGATCGAATCGCAAGCATCAACGTAATAGAGTGAGTCATCATGATGTTGAGGGTGTTTCATGGATTGGCCTATATCGAAAGTTACTTCCTCCTCGTCTACTCTAAGCGTGAGTTTTCCTGTACAAACATCAATGAGGGCTCGAGCAGTCGCTAAGAAAGGTCGACCTAGGATAAGAGGAACATTTTTGTCCTCATCCATGTCTAGGATCACAAAATCAACGGGAAATACGAATTTGTCAATTTTAACTAAGAGATTTTCAACGATGCCCCTCGGATATTTGACAGAACGGTCAGCTAACTGGATGCTCATACGGGTAGGTCTAGGTTCACCTAGGTTTAATTTTCAAAAACCGCATAAGGCATAAGGTTAATGCTTGCACCTAAATCAGCTAACGCATTACTGACAGAAAGATTTCCTATTAGGCAAGGTATGGTGAAACTTCCTGATCAGTCATCTTTTGAGGTAGTTTGTTTTGAAGAACTGCAGAGCATTCCTCATTCAAAAACACGTGTGATAACTCTTCCAGCTTCTTTTTTTTGACAAGACACCTTTTAGAAACTTAGCGTAGTTTGGCATTTGTGCTAAGGTCTCCACCAAGGGCAGATTGATGTGGAGTTGCTTGAACATCCCAAGGAATTTGCCATATTGTGCCTCCATTCTTTGTTGTCTCAAACGACCTGGATATGGAGGTGGTGGAACATAAGGTGGTGGTGGAACATATTTCTTTGCTGGTTCTTCAATAACAATAGGTTGCTTTTGCTTATCACTCACATTATTTGGAGTTTCAGTTTCTACTTCTTCAAGGATGGGTTGTAATGCGGGTGCATCACCTTGAGTGGTTTTGCCACTCCTGGTGGTGATGGCTTTGACTTGAGCATTACGGTTTGTCACAGTGTTGCTGGGCAAAGCTCCTTGAGGTCTTTCAGATAGTTGTGCTATTTGACCTACTTGGTGTTTTATGGTTTGTAATGATGCTTTGTTGTTTTTGATGTCAGCTTCGTTTCTTTGGAACCTCTCCTCATTTCTTCGATCAGTTTTCCGGATGTACTCATCTGTGGCTTGTGTGGTTAACAACAATTGCTGCAATAGTATTCCATTGATGATGTTCCACGGTCTTGGTTACTACTGTTTGGAACTTGGTATGGTGGTTTCTGTTGTTGGTAAGGTGGCCTTCGGTTGAATCCAGATGATTGTTGGTTACTGCCAGCATCTCTGTAATTCGAGTTGCTTCTCCAATTTGAATTGTATGAGTTGTTTGGGCCTCCTACGTAGTCAACATCTTCAACCATCATAATGCCTTGTGGGCACTCGTTGGTCTTGTGTGAATTTCCACATGTGTTGCATCGTGTTGGAGTTTTCTTTAGCTCGCTTTGCAATTGTTCAATTTTTTGGTTAGAGCTTCTAATTGGGCTGCAATTAGGGTTTCAGAGTCTACTTGATGAATACCTTTAGAACTGGGTTTGGTTCTTAAGGGATTGTAAGCAAAGCTCTTCTTAGCTGCTCTTTCTAAAGCTTGATATGCTTCTGTTGGCGTGACACTTCCGAAATCTCCTCCCGCACTTTGGTCTACCGCTTGCTTGTGAGCTCCGCTGATCGCATCGTAAAAGGTTTGACACTGCAGCCACAGATCAAGTCCGTGATGTGGGCATCTCCGAAGGAGACTTTTATATCTCTCCCATGCTGCGTGTAATGATTCATCGTCGTCTTTACGAAAACTTGTGATGCTACTTCTTAGTTTAGCACTACGATCGGGTGGAAAGTATTTCAAAAGGAATTGTCCAGCCATTCCCACCTATATGGTGATGGAACCAGGCAAAAGTGAATCAAGCCAATCGATGGCTCGGCCTCGAAGTGAAAATGGAAAAAGTCTTAGTCGAATGGCGTCGTCTGAACAGTTATTGATTTTGATGGTCGCACAGATACGAAGGAATCGTGAGATGTGAGCATTAGGATCTTCGTCTTGTAACCCATGGAACTGAACAAAGTTTTCTACAAGTTGGATAATACTAGACTTAATCTCGAAATTGTTGGCCGCTATTGCTGGTTGGACAACACTAGACTCATAACCATCTATTGACGGTGTGGCATAGTGTGTCATTTTCATTTCCTCGTCTTGGTTAGCCATGTCTTCTTCGGATGGTGTATCTTCCAAAATGTCTTCTTCAATGACTGGTGCTTCTTGTTGTGATCTTTTGTGCAATCTTTGACGAAAAGTCGTTCGGGTTCCGGAAGAGGCGGAACAAGTTCAGAACTAGACGAGTCGGACATACACTAATTTAAAGAAGCATAAACTAACTAAGGCTTAAAATGAATCAGGAAAAAATAACTAAACTAACTAAGGCAAACTACCTAAAAATAAAATGAAGTTTAAACAAAAATATATTAACAGGTTATATGCAAGATAGTCAAAAATTTAGTTTGTCTTTCAAACTGCCTTGTGTTCCCCGGCAACGGCGCCAAAAATTTGATGGGTGCAGATAGTATATATATTTTGATAAAGATTTATTGCACAGATTCAGTTTTAATTGGTTGTTACTAATACTAAACCACACACACAAAAGGCAGTGTACCTCTCTTGAGGTAATATAGTGTTGGTAAGAACCGAGTATCAATCCGTGGACACACCTAGCCTACTCAACAAACTTGATGTTTGACTATCAGATTTGGTTTTTGTTAAAAAAAGTGATAACATGCATTTGGAAAGATTTTAGGGTTTAAAAATAAACAATAATAGAAAGAAAGTAAACTAAGAATTGAAGCGTTTGGATTTAAAACCAGGGAATAAAAGTTATCATCCTAATTAGACTCCACTTATGTAATTGTGATGAATTGGTGATGTGATTTAAAGATATTGATTAATGTAATTATTTTAATGTTTATAAAGATGAGCTGGCGCGATTTCTCGTCAATCCTGCTGTCGTAGTGACTTGATCCTGTCAGGCTGAGTTTACTGCTCAGATCAAAGCCCTAGTAATGTAGGTGAATCTTTTGTGTCCTATTTGACATACGATTTCTGAAAACTTAACTTAATGTTAAAAAGAGAATTGATCAGGTTCCTTCATAACATACCATTAATTTTAGAAAACCGTAACGATTATTGAAGTTTCCGAACTAATAAAAGGGAACCCACAAATGATCAGAAAGTTAAAGTAATATGATTTCTAATAACCATTTCTAGTTCATTAGCCATGGATTTATTATGAAGACCAGTTTCGCGAATGAAAGTTAATCATACGGTTTTCAACCTTGTATGACAATCACAATCACAAACCATAAAATTATAACTTCCCGTTCAAATGTAGATGCAACCCATCAATAGTTTTCCCAAGACCACCATAAGATTAACATAATATTTATCACGCCATTAGTTCATCACAAATTACATAAGTTTCATCCGATTAGGATGATAAATAGAGTTTAGCTCATAATGAGCTTTAACATAACAACAGATAACAAAGAAGATAGATAAGTGATCATCGGTGAAATGGAACAATCAAAAATCCACAATGGATGACGTTTAGGTGATCCCAAGCTTCTTCCAAGTGTTGTATGCACCTCCCGAGCCTCCGAATGATCTTGAAGTCTTAATTCCCGAGAGAATTCTGCAGAGTAACTCTCCCCCCCAAAAGCTCTCAAAAAAGGTGAGCTTAGGCTTCTATTTATAGGCTTTCCGGAGTGTTTAAGCACGGCCCTGTGCCTAAAAGGCACGGCCCCGTGCTAGTACAATGCTTACGAAAGTTGGTCGGCTCGTGCTAAATGGGGCACGACCCCGTGTTAAATGGGGCACGACCCCGTGTTGGAGGTGGGGCACGGCCCCGTGCCTCATGGGGCACGGCCCCGTGTCTACTTTTAGGGGACAGTACTTTTTGTCCTGTCAGATGTCCAAGCATGGGGGTGTGTTAATTTAGCACAGGGGTGTGTTTCTGGCAAGGCATGGGGGCGTGCTTAATGAGGCACGGCCCCATGCTTGGAGTCCAAAGCTCGGATCACTTCAATTTCTTGTTAAATATACTCCTTTTGTCCATCTTGCCCTTTTAAACACCTGAAAACACAATTTAACACTTTTAAGTACATTTTCATCATTTTAAGGAAGATATTTAGGAATAATTGATGTGCTATTGATAGGATTTTTATGTATAATTTAGAGCACATCACCATGCAATGCGGTTGAACTAGTCGTGCGACTGGACTCATATGCATGGTTCAGTCGTGCGATTTTGCCATTCGCCCAGCTCAGTCGTGGGATTGAGGTTCATCAGTATGTCCATTCGCATGATAGTCTGTTTTTCCATATAAATTTCAAATCTTGAGCAAAACTTGATGTTAGACGTTGTGGTTTGGCTCATTAGACTCGCAATCGTTCCAACTAACATCTAACACATTTTAAATTGGCAATTTACTTATTTTACAGGTTTATTTTGTGAACTAAGTGTCGGTTCTAGTTAGGGCTCAAATTAAGTTGATTTAGGGCACGTTTTGATGAACATTTGAGTGGATAACGTCGCACATTACCTGTATAAATAACAGAAATCGTTAGAAGCAACAATAATCAGTCTAGAACACTCAATCACAATTTTGGCAGCGTAACAGTACTATCGTGTGAAGAGAGAGCGATTTGGGGGTTATGAGTGTCTGCGACCGACTCCCCCTTATTTATACTAGGGTTTCTTTCAGTCGTGCGACTGAACCTAATCGCACTGTTGATTCGTGCGACTGAGGCTCAATCGTGCGACTGGCTCAGTCGATCACCTTCAGTCGTGCGACTAGGTTTCAGTCGTGCGGCTGTCTCATTTGGTCACCTCCATTCGTGCGATTGGTTCATTCTGATGATCCAATCGTATGGATTGACTCATGCTTATGGTCCAATCGCAAGTCTGGTCCATACATGTGGTTTAGTCATGCGATTGGGCTCATACGTATGGTCCAATCATACGACTGGTCCATACTCATGGTCCAGTCGTGGGAATGGCTCATACTTATGAGTTTGATCTTATGACCATTCATACACTTAGCCCTTTTACTTATTGATAAGATATTTTGACCATTGATCATCTCAGACATGACCAATTTAACTTAGAAAATTGTTGATCACCTCAGACGTGATCCTTTTACCTTTGAAAACCCCATTAGTCACCTCTGACGTGACCCTTTTAGTGAGTGAATCCCAGATTGACTTCTGATGCGTAGTCCGACATTTAACTACTAAATTAACTGAAATTAACTAAATTAAACAACTAAAATAAAACAAAGACAAGACATATTTTTGTATTTTTGATTAGAGATGAAATACGACCTATTAGAATAATTCTAACTGATTTTACTTCATGGACATCACAACTTCAATTCCAGTTAATCATTTATGGTACGATTCATTTTGGAATCATACATGTATTCCAGAATCATTTGGGACATGTTACCAATACCTTTTGATGCTAGATTCTTGTTTTTATTGAGAGTCATTAGCAAGTTTAGGAAATCATACTAGAGCTATAGGGTACACACACTGATTTGGACTTTCAAGAGTTGCAGCCACGATGATTGTCAGTATACTTGTCCACTTAAATCCATACACAGATTTTTGACACACATTGGTGATGAGTTAAGGGTTAACTATTTCAACAATCATTTGTGGATCCCACGCTTATATGGTAATCAACGTACCTCAGGAGATTTGTGAGCGGTCTACGGGTATTTTCACAAGAAGAAACTATTCTAAGAGCTGACAACCTATCTTCTTGTGAGAGCATTTTTCTTTTCTTTGTGCACGTAACGCATCAACAACATTTGTTATCAACTTGATAGCGCTTACACATTTTTTTTCGTGCTTTGCTCTTTTTATGGTCATCCGTACACATTTGTGGCGTTTATTTGCTTGTCACCCCTTATTGGAACTACGTTGATTGTGTTAACCAGGGATAAGATGGGAACCCACAGCAAGTTGAACAATTTGAATTTAAGTCACCAAAGAGGTCTACTCATCTATTGTGTTGAATCTACCAACACATCATATAATTAACTTGCAACCTCTAGGTCAACTTTCTCTATGTTACCTTAGTAGCATGCTTGTTTTACTAGCATTTTTCCTTTTATTTTGCTTAGTCTTCTCAGATTTATACTTTGAATTTTGCATCTTAACCATTTAAATTTTTGAAGTCCCAAATAATCTGTTCCCGTGTACTATCATTTTTCATAAGCATTTAATCAGTATCACAGATTTGATTTCTATCCTTTTAGCTATGCTGTCCTCCTCCCTCGTTTTTTTTAAGTACTGAAATTAAAACACCTAATTTAATACTACTCTAACCTATTCTCCCCCTAAAATTCTAAAACCGAAAATATTTTTCTAAGTTTTTTGATTTTATAGAAACAGGAAATTAAAATACGAAAAATAAAGGAAAAAAAAATTTAAATAAAAGAAAATAAAAATTAAAAAATAACAAAACTCGTCAGACTAAGTACTGTCATCTTCTGGAATCACTTCATATTTCTTTTTCACGCCGTTGACCTCTAAGAGATATAAAATCTTGGTTTATCAAACGCTTTTGTGTAGAGGTCAGCGCGTTGAAAGTCCGTATTAATTTTAACAACATCGATTAAATTCTTTTCAAAACAATCACGTATAAAGTGATATTTAATTCCAATGTGTTGGGTTTGTTGTGCCAAAACAATGTTGTTTAAACCATTTAAACAAGAAAAAACGCAGCGGAATATGAACTTAATATCATGTTGTAATCTGAAAAATTATAGCTCATAACTTTGTTTCAACAAACCCAAACCATAGGATCATATATATGTGAATAAACTAGTTATCAAGAAGCAAACAAAACAACCAAATCAACACAATAAACTACCTTTTAGAAGCTGTCAAAACGTTGATATAAGTGAAGATGGGGCTGCTATTTGATGACCAAAACATCAAGAATAGATGTCCTCAAGTGTTCATACCCACAAGCCTTCAAGAAAACACACATTTGCTAGGATTTGAGCACCAAATCGACACAAGAAGGCTGCTGGAAACTTGTTCCAGCGTGAACTTTCAAAGAGGATTCTAAATCCTTTGTTCCAGCCATGACATCCTTCTTCCAAAAGAAAGATTATGTTCTTGTGACTCTTTTGCATTAGAGAGAGAGAGATCTGAAAATAAGAGTGTGTGTGTGTACAAGGAGAGCAAGAACTCAAGAGAACCAAAAAGAAAACCAAAGAGGGCTACCCTAAGGGGGGCGCCGAAACCCCTTATTAGGGTTGTGTTCTTTTTGTTATTTTCCCAATTAGTCCTTGTTATTAATCTTTTGTCAAACTAAAGATTAATAAATACATATATATAATTAACCTTTTAATTATATAACATACACACACTTTTATTATTTGATGTTATTTAACTAAATTAAACAACATTACAAATAATATCCATGAACAAAATATCGATATAAGTTGTTCAATCTCATATGCAACTTATTTAGAAAACCCATTTTCTAAATTGGTGTATTTATTTAATTGCATGATCATATCATCAATAAATATTAATTGGTTTTGCTAAGCTTGTTATTGGGTATGACCCGACTTGGATCATAACGTACTAACCACATCAATGTTCTATGTGTCTTGGGCATAAAGAATCCAACAATCTCCCACTTGCACAAGATACATAGAAGATTGATGCAAGCAGTAAATACACCGCCTAACAACGGTTTACTACCCTTATACGCATGATTATAAGCCATTCAATAACATCATCCCCTTCAAGTTCCAAACTTGAAATGATTTAGGTGAATCAATCATCTATCCTTTTGTTACAGATGTCATGTTAAATCCAAGGACATAGAATGATCATTCCTTGTTGATTTAACTTAATCAGGCCTTAGACATCATGCTCTCAACGAATAAGAGGAACAAATTCCATCTTGACTACATATGTTTCTCACAATCACCTTATGTTGTACCTAAACATAGCCTTATGTACTGACCATTATTTCAGAGCAGCGAAGAACTAGCTCAAGGTATAACACTTGGTGAATATCAAAACCCAATATGTATCTCAGGTCAGAGATACCAAATGATATTCGCCTTTACTCAATTTACTTATGATCAATCTAGAAGATTCCATGTAGTAAATTGAGATGCGGGTCAGTCCAATATTTGCATCCCACAAATATCTATGAACCTTGGTAGCAACCAATTGCTCTATATTCATACCTTATGAATATCTACCAATCCATGTTCATAATAGTCTTACATTCATATTTGTTCCCACAATATGACCGACTACGGACATTTAGAATAATAAACATATTCATGGATGTAACATGCTAAAAGGGAACACGACTCAAAATTAGTCAAAATACAATTGTTCCGTACTTCAATACTAAACAGACCAATTTCAATTACTAGAATATCGAAGTCCTAAGGCACAAGTATGACCCTCATACTTTGCCCTCACAAGGAGCTTCGTGAGTGGATCCGTAATGTTTTGATCTTTTATGAACTTTATGAATACATATCTTTACCCTTTTCAACTCCATCCCTTATGATGTTGAATCTCCGCTCAAGGTGCTTAGTCTTTGATGAGTACGGGGTTCCTTGATTTGAGCAATCCCACCCACGTAATTACCAAAGATCTTTAGGGAGTCTTGAATGGTAGAGACCACCCTTAGATAAGCAATGGACAAGCTTATCCATGCAGCTTCCAAAGCTGCCAATGAAGCGGCTATGTATTCGGATTTTAGACTGAATAATGCTACCGTGTCCTGCTTTGAACACTTCAAGGATACCACACCTCCATTCATAATGGAAGTACACCTGATTATGATCGAGAGTTGTTTCGATCTATTTTGGAAGTCCTCATCTGTGCAACCCTTTACACAGATTTCACTTCAACAGATCCGTATATTAGAAACATATCCTTAGTCTTACTAAGGTGCATCAACATACTTTTAACAACCATTCAATGGTTATTTCTATTGGTATCTACTTTGTCATACCTGATAAGCATGACCGTCCGGTTTAGTGCATATCATGAGACAAATGACGGATCCTATAGCAGATGTGTATGGGATATCCTTCATTTGATTTTGCTCATCCTATGAGCTTGGACATTGAGACGTAGTCAACATGGTCTCTCTTTGAAAGGGTATCATACCTTTCTAAGAGGTTTCCATCTTGAACCTTTTCAAGTTTATATATGCACTTTGGTTTGACCCTATCACCCACCTCGATCTATCCTTATAGATCCTTATTCCAAATATGGGTGATTTCAAAGAGATCCTTTTATGAAAAACATCTTCCAAGCAAGGTTTTAACACCTTCCAAGGTTGGAATATATTTTTCAAATAGCAGTGTGTCATCAGCATACAACACTGAGAGTATAATTCTGCTCCCACTAGCTTTCATATATACACACCCTTTTGATGCTTGTTTCAATCCATAGATCTATCACTTTAACTTGTATACTTTATTGGGATGTCGCGGATCGACAAAACCTTCATGCTGAACTATGTGGACAGTCTCTACGAGATGTCCATTAAGAAAGCTGTTTTGACATCCATTAGCCAAAACTCATATTCAAAATTGCAGTTATGGCACTTAACATCCTAATCGACCTTAGCATGCCACGGGCGTAAGACTTTCATCATAATCAACCAATTGAGTTTGATGAAAACCTTATGCTATAAGTCTTGACTTATAAGTATTCAAGTCTCCATGTATATTTGTTTTCATCCAGAAAACCCACTTGTATCCAACCGATTTGAGTTTAAGTGGAGGTTCAACCAATTGCCAAACTTGGTTGTTATACATGATTGCATCCTTACGTTCATGGCTTCTAGCCATGTGTCCCAATCCAATTGGACATAACATCTTGTGTATGGTTAGCCTACAGGGTATAACCACATAGCATCCATTCATGAAATATCCTTATCTTTCAATGGAATACTAACTCTACTAGATTTGTGAACGGTTTTGTGTGTGTTGATCAACCTCTTGATCTTTAGTCAACAACCTCCTGCTGAATTGCTAGTGTCAATCAAATGTGTATCCCTTGTGGATTTGATCCTTATCAAGTTCCACAGTTCTATACTCATTCCTTCCATAAGGACTGGTTTCACTTGGTTTCAAGAACCATAGACTTTGGAGCAATAAATACTTCTGATTCGTTGAGTCAAAGAAACGGTATCTTATACAGTCTCTTTGGATTCTAAATGAATACACACTTTCTTTGTCCGGGTCATATTCATAATATGAGCCTTCGAGGGCGATGCGAAAACCCAAAATGATAAAGGTGGTAAGCTCATAGCCATAATAAATTAAACCATATCCAAATAGAGTTCAGTTTCTCCTTTATCAGAATGAAGAGCATAGATAATTATGAGGAGTTGATTTTCTACTTCATTATTGAAGATTTTAAAACATTTCAAAAGCTTCATACTTATGTGTCATCAAGTGCACACAATAATAGCGACTGCAATCGTCGGTAACATTAATGAAGTATCTTTCACCAGTCTTAGACATTGTCTTAAAAGGATCATATGCATCCAAATGCATCATTCCTAATTAGTCTTTGGTTCATACTTATCAAATGAAATATTTTCATTTGTTTCCAAAAGACCATTCTTTTGAAGTGTTTGAATCTAATTCTGGTTAGTATGACCAAGGCGACAATGTCAAAGATAGTAATAACTTAAACCATTTTATGTTTCTTTATGCTAAATGTGTATCAATGAGTTATAATAGAATGATCTACCATGAACCAATTCATGGATGTCATTAAAAGGCATATCCTAAAATGATATACATCATTCAAAACTCAATACCATTATTTACAAATTTTGAATCATGATCATATTGTTTTAAAAGGAACATTAATCATGTTCCTAGTCAAACTAGCTGCATACAAAATGTTTTGAGAACAACTTCCAAACAATTTGAAGGTCTCAAAATAGAGTTTCCCTTCTTGAAGCGGACATTTCTTTTGAACCCTTTTGCAACAATTGCAAGTATGAGTCTCACATCCGGTATCCAATACCCATGTGATTGAAGAAATGGCTTTCAAAACAGCGTATGAATCATGGAATTGTATTTGAGGTTTGCCCAAAACCCTTCTTGTGTTTCAACTCCTTGAGATAGAAGGGACAATACCCTTTTTATAGTCCTATCTCCATACTCAAAGCATGGATCGTTCTCCGTTACCTTAGGCTTCATAAGCTTAGGTTTTGAGGTTTCGCTATAACCTTTGCTTTGACGTATTCCTTTCCTTTAGCAATAATTGCTTTAGGATCGGGATTGGCCACTTCTTATAGCCTCCGTTATTGATTGAGAGAATAGGTAGAACCTCTCTACTTATTCCCGCCTCGGTTGCTTTGAGCATTGCATGAGGTTCACCGATGCTCTTGTCCCATCCGTTCATATTACAGTTTATTATGAATGTCTCAAACCTTTAGTTAGGCAATCAAGGATTAAATCCTTGGCCAACTACTTTGAGACAGGACAGCAAAGCATCTTGAGGCTATCAATATGGCTTTTATCTTAAGGATATATAAGATGATATTGATTGGGTCTTTTCATGTGACATGTATAAAGTGCTTGAACCGTTTCAAAGCAATCTTACTAAAGTTTGTGGAAGGAACATTTCCCTTTTAGATTAACATGTCATGTGCCCCATGAGGCTCCAAACCCTTTTGGAGTCTGGGAATCATATTCCCAACATGAGATCGGATGCTTGCACAGAATCCTAAGTGTGCTTAACTCAATCGTCAAAAGGCCATAATAACATCAACAGCTGTGGGTTTGTGAGGTATGGGATCGTCAAGGACATAGACCTTTACTCATTCTTGAGAACGATTCTCAAGTTTCAAAATCAAAATGAGTCCATAAGATAATTATGGTTAGGACTATCCCTCTCGAGAATAGGTCTCAGTGATAGGGAAGGGACGATCGGGTTGTAGCATTATAGTTAGAGGTCTTTATTATAAAATTGACAAAGTTCATATTAGTATTTCTCATAAATTTATTTAATCGTTAATACCTTAAATGTCTCATAGACAATTAACAATTAAAATCTAGAATCCAACGTTACATTTAAATGATGGTTAGGTGACCTTTATCCCATTATTTAAATTAACAAGGTAGTCAACAGTTGACAATTGCAACCTATTGCAACTTCTAGTCTTATGGGATCGGTTAAACATCATATGTTTAGTCGGCATGTTTAATCCCATCAACACCATTGTACGCCATGCTTCGGTGACCCTAAGCACATGGTTTCCAATTCAAGTCGTCCTACTTACACACAAGTGTGAGTTTTTACATATAAGCGTTTAGGTGACCTTTATCCCACAAGTATGTTAGACTCACCTCAAGGACACAAGTTCCCTACAAGTGGTTAGGTGACCTTATATCCCACAAGTAGTTCCCAAGTGATTCGAGTGTCGTGTAAAAGGATGGTGTTAGACTTGTTACCAAAGGGTTTTAAGTTTCCATTAATTTTAGACTTTGAAAACACTATGTACCTTGTAATTGCATGCTTTCAAATACATGGTACCCTATGGTTCTCTTTTAATAAAACCTCTTTTAAATCATTAATCCTTTTAATAACCTTTTATTAACCACTTAATGATTAGAAACCATAAATTTTTAGCTTGTTAAGTTGCTAATGAGTTTGTTTTGCACATCCAAATATCAAACAACAATCATACAACAAACAACCAAACAGCATAATCATACAAACATATGTGCATAAGCATAGCCACTAAGTTGACTACACTTGTTTGCCATCACAAGTGTTGTCATAAGGTCTTTCCTAAGGGTACAACATAACACAATGATGAGATCTCCAAAGACCCCCACTTGAACTTGCATCCAAATGCTTCAAGTCCATCCTTTGTGTCTTCCTTTTGTGCTTCCATCCCGAGCATCTTCTTTTACAAAATATATATCCTAATACATATTTTCTAGTAAAAGAAAAATACTCCTAATCTATTTATTCATTGCCAAATGAATAAACAAATTACAACCCAAATAGAAACACAAAAGAAATTATTACAACCCATAAAGAATGAATACAACCAACATGACAAGATTACAATCAACCAAATCCAAAACACACATGGTCAAGGCTATGTTATGCACTAAAACATGTATCCATATACATCATTTCAAGAACCAAAATGAACCCATTGACCCTAAATTTTCAGCCAACATAAACAAAAAATCTAGGGTCTTTTGTCCAAACAAAACACAATCAACCAAATTGATATCTTTCCTTTCAAGGTTTAATCACTAGCATGTTTGATATAACCTTGAAAGATTGGGGTATCATCAAATCAATACAAAACAGCCCTAAATTGGTTGTTAAACCTTATATAACCAATTATACAAGAACACATGAAACTAATCATCCACATAACCGGCTCTTGATGCCAATGTTGGGTTGTTGTGCCAAAACAATGTTGTTTAACCATTTAAACAAGAAAAAAACGCAGCGGAATATGAACTTAATATCATGTTGTAATCTGAAAAATTATAGCTCATAACTTTGTTTCAACAAACCCAAACCATAGGATCATATATATGTGAATAAACTAGTTATCAAGAAGCAAACAAACAACCAAATCAACACAATAAACTACCTTTTAGAAGCTGTCAAAACGTTGATATAAGTGAAGATGGGGCTGCTATTTGATGACCAAAACATCAAGAATAGATGTCCTCAAGTGTTCATACCCACAAGCCTTCAAGAAAACACACATTTGCTAGGATTTGAGCACCAAATCGACACAAGAAGGCTGCTGGAAACTTGTTCCAGCCGTGAACTTTCAAAGAGGATTCTAATCCTTTGTTCCAGCCATGACATCCTTCTTCCAAAAGAAAGATTATGTTCTTGTGACTCTTTTGCATTAGAGAGAGAGAGATCTGAAAATAAGAGTGTGTGTGTGTACAAGGAGAGCAAGAACTCAAGAGAACCAAAAAGAAAACCAAGAGAGGGCTACCCTAAGGGGGCGGCCGAAACCCCTTATTAGGGTTGTGTTCTTTTTGTTATTTTCCCAATTAGTCCTTGTTTATTAATCTTTTGTCAAACTAAAGATTAATAAAGATACATATATATAATTAACCTTTTAATTATATAACATACACACACTTTTATTATTTGATGTTATTTAACTAAATTAAACAACATTACAAATATATCCATGAACAAAATATCGATATAAGTTGTTCAATCTCATATGCAACTTATTTAGAAAACCCTTTTCTAAATTGGTGTATTTATTTAATTGCATGATCATATCATCAATTAATATTAATTGGTGTTTGCTAAGCTTGTTATTGGGTATGACCCGACTTGGATCATAACGTACTAACCACATCAATGTTCTATGTGTCTTGGGCATAAAGAATCCAACACAATGTGTTTGGTTTAGGATGTTGGACAGGATTTTTAGTTACGGCTATTGCAGCAGAATTATCAACAAATATAGGAGTGTTAGAGAATTTCAAATCGTAGTCCCGCATTTGCTGTTGAATCCAGATGATTTGTGAACAGCAACTTGCAGCAGCAACATATTCAGTTTCACAAGTTGACAGAGCAACTGATGTCTGCTTCTTACACAGCCATGTGACTAATCTTCTCCCAAAGAATTGACATCCTGCTAAAGTGGACTTGTAGTTCATTTTGCAGCCGCCATAATCCGAATCGCTATACGCTGTAAGCTCAAAGTCATCATCATGAGGATACCACAACCCAAGTGTTGGAGTTCCCTTCAGATAATGAAATATCCTTTTGACGCCTATGATATGGTTGACTTTCGGTTTTGCTTGATATCTGGAATAGAGACACGTCGCGTACATGATATCAGGTCGTGAGGCAGTGAGGTACATGAATGATCCGATCATTCCTCTGTACATGGTGGCATCCACCAGATCGCCATTTTCGTCGGGTGCCACATCATGGTTTGTAGCAAGTGGAGTTCCAGCTGTCGAAGCATTCTCCATATCGAACCGACTTAGGATATCACCTACATACTTGGTCTGATGTAGAAATATTCCCTTTGGTGTCTGATCCACCTATAACCCGAGAAAGAACTTCATTTCTCCATGGCACTCATCTCAAATTCCGCTTTCATTACTGCTTCAAATTCTTTACACAAATCTTCTTTTTTGGAACCGAAGATTATGTCATCAACATAAATCTGTACGAGTAGTAGGTCACCATCCTTTTCTTTGATGAACAGTGTACAATCAATCACTCCTCTGCGAAAGCCGTGTTTCACAAGATGAGTGGAGAGCTTCTCATACCATGCTCTTGGGGCTTGATGGAGCCCGTAGAAAGCATTATCTAGTTTGTAAACTCTGTCCTGATGATACGGATCCTCAAATCCTTCGGGTATACTAACGTACACTGTCTCTCGGATTTAACCATGAAGGAATGCACTCTTTACATCTAATTAATAAACTTTGATCTTCATGTAAGAGGCATAGGCTAGGAAGATACAGATTGCTTCCATCCCTGCCACAGGTGCAAACACTTCATTATAATCGGTTCCTTCGACTTGTCTAAAACCTTGAACGACAAGTCGAGCCTTGTTGCGAATTATGACCCTTTGATCGTCTTTCTTGCATTTCAAAACCCAGTTAGTTCCAATGACTTTAGCACCTTTTGGTCTGTCCACAAGGGTCCATACTCCTAGCTTCTTGAACTGTAGGAGTTCTTCTTGCATCGCACTTACCCATGCCTTATCGTTTAATGCTTCACTAACATATTTTGGCTCAAACTGAGACACAAAACATCGATAAGAACCATCGTGAAGATATCCCTTTTCCATGACTGAGGCATAATCAGCTGAGTATAGCTGATTTATGGTCTGTACTCCTAATCGAACATCTGCAATGACATTGTCCAAAGGATGATAAACATTTAACCTGGATCCAGGAGTGGTGGGAACAACTACCATATTTTCCAGATTGTGAACCACAGCTTCAGAATCTGAAAATGTTGGAGTTTGAGGTTCCGAAGAGTTAGAGGCATCAGGGTTTGATGCTTGTGTACTTGCTGTAGCAGGAACCTGTGCCTCTTGGTTCACCTGTTCAGTCTCCACTTCTTTATCGTCAGAGGAGGAGTCACTTACCTCAAGTTCTCCCCTGAATGTAAGGCCCTGTTCCCGGAAAACCTCACAGTTGGTTGATCATAGCATAAAATCATTTTTTATAACAAAACGTTGCAGCGGAAATAATTAGACATTCATTTAAAACTTAGAAACCATATCGTACTCATACATTTGTCCTTTAATTGCAAACAAAACATATTATTTGTTCTTAAATTACAATAAAGATTTCATAAACAGTAATGCCATCCATAGCTCCCCAAGTAGCTCTGCGTGCCATCCTCGGCATCAACGTTTACCTGCCAACTATTATGCATAAAAGTCAGCTTCGCTGAGTGAGTTCTAGTTTTAAATAATATAAGAAAATATAAACTTTATCCTTCATATAATGACCATGCATACATCATAGTACATAACATTACTTGCATTATAATAAGCATGTTCATTATCTTTCATTCTTTCATTATCATTCACTTTCATCATAAACGAGATTGCACAAAGCAAGAGCTCCATGTTGACCGACAACAAATGCCAATCCCTGTCGGTACACATGAATACGGTAGCTAACCCCCGACAGTTGATCCACACTGCAAGGCACATAGCCCGCTCATGAATACGGATCCATCATCATAAATCAGACTCACATAAGTGACGTCTATCATAGTGCTTGCAAGACTTTACATCATCAAACGTGCCCGGGGGTAATATTCATTAAGTTTCGCTTTTCATTAATATCATCTTCCACTTTAATATATAATACTTAACTTATTAAGTACACAACATACCAAGTACTAGTCATCATAAAGCATAACCGACCCTCCGCGAAACAGTGGGGGTTCGGGGGCGGCAGCCCCTGACAGCGGGGTCCTAGGGGCTACTGCCCTAGTGGGGTCCAAAGGGCAACGATCCTGGCTGGGGCCGGGCTGACCTGGTTTCAAAGAAAGGGTTGCACTACACAGCCTGCATATAAGTTAACACTCAAAAGGTTGCACTACACAACCTGCAGATAAGTTAACACTCAAAGGAGTTAATAGCCCTAAAACATGGAAAACTTATAAATAGGGGATCTAGAACTCACCTGGATACCACGAATAACTTCTAGACTAAGCTTTCTAGGCTAGGATCACACTACATAGCCTGCAGACAAGTTAACACTCCTTGGGGTTAATTTTCTGCCTAAATTCGCTGCTAATTTCGCTGCAAGATCAGCAATTTCGCAGCTAGATTCGCCAACACTTTCGCTGCTAGTTTCACCAGCAGTTTCGCTGCTAGTTCCGCTAGAACCTTCGCTGGCAGTTTCGCTGGCATCTTCGCTGCCAGTTTCGCCCAACTTTCGTTGGAAAACCATGTCTGCGAAACCACCTGCGAAACTATAGTTTCACAGAGAGTCCTCATAGTTTCGCTGATTGAATATGCAAATTCGCTTTATGCATATACAGTTTCGCAGAGCGCATAAAAATTACGAACCAACCCGTTTTTAACCCAAAATCATAACTTTTTACGTCCAATCTCTTAATTTATCATCCATGAGGCTAAATCTAAGCTTTATACATGTTTTCATACGTAAAAATTTGACCTTTATGCGATTCTTTGCAACTTTTCAAAACCCAAAACCCTAGAATCCGGGTTTGATCTACAGAAGGGTTTAGAGGTCAATTCTTACCTGGATTTGTTGCTTCTTTCTTAGGTCTTGATGCTCCAACACCCAGATCTTCAATCTCTTAACCTTGGAAGCTTCAAATCTTAAGTTTTCTTCACTTTCTCTCTCTACTTTCTCTCTCTACAAATTTTGGTGGCTAGGGTTGCAATGAGGAAGATGAAGGCTGGTTTGGGTGCTTAAGGGCTGATTATGAGCCTTTAATCTCATAGGCCACTATCCAATAAGCCTAATTTAGCCCTTGACCATTTATTTACCTTATTAAAATACCCAATAATTAAGCCCATTATCCTTAATGACTCGTTTTGACTTTTCGGGGTGTTACACTAAAGAACTAGAAGACTCACCTTGTGAAGCGAAGGTTGTCGGGTCCAATGATGGTGTGTTTAAGACATCATACATCATTCTGGTAGCTAACTCATCTTCAGAAGGGGAGAGAAGGATCTTGAAGGACTTAAAGAATCCATCATAATCGAAGAAGAATACGGGTCCTTTTCCAGCAGGGGGGTGGTGTATCTCTGAACATCGACGTTGCACCACACTTCTACTTGACCCGTTGAGTTGTTGTAAACTCTCTTATTCGGTATGTTGTATCCTAAAAAAATTCCTTCTTCAGCCTTTTCACTGAACTTCCCTGACTGGTTTTTCTTCAGCAGCGTACATGGTGTGCCAAACGGTTCGAGGTACTCTAGATTAGGTTTACATCATTTGAGCAACTCATAACACGTTTTACCATGTCGTTTGACCACCAGGACTCGATTTAGGGTGTAACATGCGTTAGCTACTGCCTCGTTCCAAAATTGGATAGGTAGTTTTGAGTCTGCTAGCATTGTCTAGGCTGTCTCTATCATTCTTCGATTCTTTCTCTCAGCAACTCCGTTCATTTGAGGAGTGTAGGCAGATGTGAACTGGTGCATAATTCCTTTTTCTTTGCAGAATGCCTACATCCATTGGTTCTTGAACTCGTGCCATTGTCTAAGCGAACTTTCCTTACATTCAGCTTGTAGAGTGACTCCAATGTAGTTACCAGCTCCTTGAATGATTCAAATGTCTCTGATTTGGATTTCAGAAACATCACCCAAGAAAATCTTGAGCAATCATCTGTAACTACATAGCAGTACAAATCACCGGCAATGCTCTTTGTACTAACTAACCCAAACAGATCAATGTGTAGAAGCTCAAGAGGTAGGTCAATTGAGTAAACTTTCTTCTCCTTATGAGACTTCTTTGTTTGTTTCCCTTTCTTACACGCGACACAAAAATCCGGTAATTGGAAGTTCTTAACATTTACTCCACGCACTAGATCATTCTGGATCAAGTGATTCATCTTCCGTGGATTAATGTGTCCCATTCTCCTATGCCATGAAATGGAGTCTTTATCTGTTGCCTTTGACAAGAAGCATTGAACTTGATGATCGGTTGTGGAGGCCTTTGATAGGTCCATGACATATAAATCATTATATCTTGAAGCTGACATTAAGACTTGGTCCTCCGGAATTACATACTCCTTCTTCAACACATAGCACTTCTTGTTGTCAAAGACTACCTTGAAAGCAAGTTGTTTTGTAGTTGTTAAACGTAGTTGACCTTGTCAAACTTGACTTTCTGGTTTCCCACTTAGCCTTGAGTCGTGATGTATCCTCCTTTGTTTCCAGCAAATGATACATGTCCCCCTTTAATTTGTTTGACATTGAAAAGGAGTGACAATTTCCTGGTCATTTTCCCAGACGCCCCACTATCAACAATCCAGGTATTTGTGATAGCACTGTAACGGACACCCTGCAAATTAAAAGGAAATGATCAGTTTAGGTGTGGGACCCAAGGCTTAACTGGCTTGGGTGACCCGGAGGAATCACACATCATAAACTCAACCCACTGTCCATTTGAGGGTGAGGGCATATCATGCTTCTTAGTATTCTTAGTATCAGACACTAAACTTGACTTTTCTTTCCATAAACCAGTTTTGTGTAAGGCCTGTTTCTGATAAACAGACGACTGGCTTACGGTTTGAACTTTAGGTTCATTACTTCTTTTTGTTGGAGTAATAGAACTCCTTTTTGAAGAAATTGGTTTATTATCATAAAGTTCAATTTTCTTTCGTGGTGTCCTGATAATGAGGACAATTAGAAGCGATGTGTCCTCTCTTTCCACAATTGTAGCATGATCTACCTTCTACATATTGGGAAAATTGTCTTTGTGGGGAAGTGTGTGAAACATGTGCGACTTTAGTCTGGTTGGGTTTGGACACTTCTTGTTTAGATGTTTTTGTTTCTTTAACAAAATTTATTGTTTGAACATTTTCAACATCTTTAGCCTTTTGTTTATTTGGACTTTGACGTGAGGCATGTGTTTGGTTAACTGGTTTGGTCAGTTTGGATTCTGAAGAAGACATGTTTGAACCTGACTTTACATTAACCTTTTCAAATTGTTCTTCCAAATTCACAATAGGCATCTTACCTTTAGACTTCAAAGTAGCCTCCTTCTGTTTAGTGACAGATCCCATCAGTTTACACGTGGAATCTGGATCACTAACTATAGGAGTGGACACCACATGATCCTTAACAAGATTTTTATTTACTGGTCTACATTTAGCATTTAACAATATCTCATGTGGTGGTGGAACCACTTTGTAACCCAACCCTTCCCCATTGTTCCATTCTTTCACTAAGTTTTGAACTATGTGAGAAGAACTGGTCCAACTGTGTAGTTTCTATTTTAATGAGTTGACTTCGACTTCCAAAACTGCTTTTTCTTTCTTAGTTTCTTCCAAAGAGTTCAAATAAAACTTTATATCATTTGATTGATTAAAAGCAACAACCTCGGTTTCCCTTAGTTGTTTATTTAAAAGTTCTATTTTCTCTTTATGCTTGCACTCATTTTGTTTTAAAATATGATTAGCTTCTGTGCATAGTTGTAAGTCATTTACTAATCTATCATTGTGATCTAATAACCTAGCAAATTTAAGATCAATGCTTTCTCTAAACTTATTACATTCATTACAAGGGTGACTTTCAAAAAGTTGGTCTTTGTTACTTACCTGTGAAGATTCGGTTTAATCAGCCATCAGCGCAGAGTTTGATTCCTCGGATGCTGGAGATTCTGAACTTGTCGTTATAAGATCTTCTTCAATCAGGTGATTGACCACATTAGAAGTATTTTCATGATCTGACATCACTAGTTCAACTGCTATTTCACCTTCACTTGTAGTGTCATCATCCAGACCCTCAACATTAGCAATGTTCGATTCACCCGGAGACACAATCTTGAAGGTCCAATCTTGTCCTTCGTCATCTTGAGCAGTCAAGGCCTTTGTTTCTTTGCTTGACAAAGCAGCTCCACTCGTGGGTTTGTCTTGACGGTTCAATGATGAGAAAGGATTCCCATTACCTGTCTTCTTGGGCTTTACACATTCACGTTTGAAGTGCCACTTTTCTCCACAGTTAAAGCAGGTAACTTTGGTTTTATCAAAACCAAAAGTTGTATCCTTTGTGGCTATCAAGTTCTGTCCTGTCTTCTTCACAAACTTCTTAGCTCGCGTGAAAGCACTTGCTAAAGCCCACATAATGTCCATTCTTTCTAATTCATTATCGTCCACCTACTCGTAATCCTCATCAGCCAGATGGCAATTTCCGATTTTTCCAGCAACTAGACCATCATAAGAATGAACGACCGCAGCTAAAAGATCCATATGCTCCTTTGCAACCTCCACAGCGATATTCCCGAGATTCTCGGTCTTCAACTTAGTAGCATTTGCTTCAGGCACTATATATTGGGTGCAAGACGACCCTGACATTTCAGATCCCGAAGCAGTGGATTGGGAAGGAACAGTTGAACTAGACACAAATGTCATTTGAAGAGGTTCTCTTGAACTTGTTGAAGTCGAAGAGGATCTATAAAGTGAAGGATTCTGGTCATAGGATCCTTTCTGTGACCTGTATTTCATCCTCAGTTCCTCCTCTCTCAGTTTTAGGATGAAGTCGTTTATGTCTAATTTTTCCAGTAACTTGTTCCGTCTCAAATTTGACACAAACGAGTCCCACTTCTCTGGCAGACCATCGGCAAAGCTTGAGACCTTATCTTCCATTGACGTTGTGACTCCGTGAGTGTGCAGCTCACTCATTAAATGGTAGAATCTATCTATGACATCATCCAAGCTTTCTTTACCCATTGAAGAGAAGTTATCAAACTCTTTTTTCAAAGCCTTTGCCTTTAGAGCTTTCAACGATGCATTCTTGTCGTATCGTTTCTCCAAGGCTTCCCATAGCTTCTTTGCCTGTGCGTTCTCAGAAAACTAGTGGAATATATCCCTAGGTATCGACTGAGTCAACAGAGTATACACTTTCTTCTCAGCATTGTACTTTACCTTCTGGCTATCAGTCATGCCACCCAAGGTAAGCTTAACGCCATCAGCACCATCTGGCATGCTATAACCTGTCTCGATTGCTTCCCACAGATTGGGATCAACTCCATTTAGATAAATCTCAAACCTTTGCTTCCATTGTGGGTACTCATCTAACGTTATAAGTTTAGGGGGCTTATTTTGATTTCCAACCTCATTCTCCAGAAGTAGAAGGTTTTGGATTCGAGAGTCTCTGCCAGCAGTAAACACAGAGTACTGATCTTCCATTTCTTTAAACTTTAAGAGTTAGAACAAAACTGTTTCATTGGTGTGAATGGAGAGATGCGATTGGGTCAATCGTGCGGATGGACTAATGCGGATGAATCAATCGTGCGATTGAACCAATACGGATGAGTCAATCGTGCGATTGAACAAGTGAGGATGGACAATGCGAATGGAGTGTTCAGTCGTACGAATGGACGGGCGACTGAGTTCAATCGTGCGTTTGGGAGGTGCGATTGAGTTCAGTCGTGCGATTGAGCCAATCGTGCGACTGAGGCTGCTGGATTTGAAAATTCGAAGGTTTTTGGTACTTTGACACAAAAATACAATTTTCCTTGAACCCTAATCTGCCGTATACCAAAAAACTTAAACTTTTAGATCTGGAGACACTGAAAACACTATTTTTACTCAAAAAGTGACTCTTTTGAATGAAAAACGTGATTTTTGCACCAAAAGTAATCGAATCAACACGCAAAATCAAGAGCCAAAGCTCTGATACCACTTGTTAAGACCGTGTACGGACGGAGTACTCACTGATTATGCGTGTATACCTAACCAAATAGTGCAGAATTCTATTTGATTGACGATCTAATCAGTGAGAATGCAGTTTCGATCAATCTAGAGATTAAAGAAACGTTATGAACGATTAGAACATGATCAACTGCGATCTATGAAGTTGGAACAGGTTCTATAGGGTCTCTGGATGGCTAGGGTACATACGTGACTCGAAATTCTTCAAGTGTTTTTTTTTTCACGTATTAAGTGGTATTTATAGGTTAGGGTTTGTGTAACACTCCGAAAAGTCAAAACGAGTCATTATTGGCACTGGGCTTAATTAATGGGATTTAATAAAAGAAGGAAATGGGTTATGGGCCAAATTGGGTTTACGGACAAGAGCCTAAGTGATTAAGGCCCATAATCAGCCCTTAACCTACCCAAATCAGCCTACATCTCCATCATTTGAACCCTAGCTCCCAAAAATTCGTAGAGAGAGAAAGTATAGAGAGAAAATGAAGAAAATTCAAGATTTGAAGCTTCCAAGGTTAAGAGATTGAAGATCTGGGTGTTGGAGCATCAAAACCTAAGAAAGAAGCAACAAATCCAGGTAAGAATCGACCTCTAAACCCTTCTGTAGATCAAACCCGAATTCTAGGGTTTTGGGTTTTGAAAAGTTGCAAAGAATCGCATAAAGGTCACATTTTTACGTATGAAAACATGTATAAAGCTTAGATTTAGCCTCATGGATGATAAACTAAGAGATTGGACGTAAAAAGTAATGATTTTGGGTTAAAAACGGACTGGTTCGTAATTTTTATGCGATCTGCGAAACTGTATATGCATCCAGCGAATTTGCATATTCAATCAGCGAAACTATGAGGACTTCCTGCGAAACTATAGTTTCGAAGGTAGTTTCGCAGACATGTTTTTCCAACGAAAGTTGGGTGAAACTGACAGCAAAACTGGCAGCGAAGATGCCAGCGAAACTGCCAGCGAAGGTGCTAGCAAAACTAGCAGCGAAACTGCTGGTGAAACTAGCAGCGAAACTATTAGCGAACCTAACTGTGAAATTGCTGATCTTGCAGCGAAATTAGCTGCGAATTTAGGCATAAATTAACCCCTTTAAGTGTTAGCTATTCTGCAGGCTGTAGAGTGATCCTAGCCTTGTAAGCTTAGCCTAGAAGTTATTCGTGGCATCCAGGTGAGTTCTAGATCCCCTATTTATAAGTTTTTCCATGTTTTGGGGCTATTATGCATACTAAATTTACATTTTTAAATGACCAAGATTTTAAGGGGTTTTAACAGGAAGAACGATTTTTTAAGGCGTTGCCCCTTGGACCCCACTAGGGGCTGCTGCCTCTAGGACCCCGCTGTCAGGGGCTGCCGCCCCCAAACCCCCGCTGTCCCGCGGCGGGTCGGTTATGTTTTATGATGATTAGTACTTGGTATGTTGTGTACTTAATAAATTAAGTATTATATATTAAAGTGGAAGGTGATATTAATGAAAAGTGAAACTTAATGAATGTTACCCCCGGGCCCATTTCATGATGTAAAGTCTTGCAAGCACTATGATAGACTTCACTTATGTGAGTCTGATGTATGATGATGGATCTGTATTCATGAGCGGGCTATGTGCCTTGCAGTGTGGATCAACTGTCGGGGGTTAGCTACCGTATTCATGTGTACCGGCAGGGATTGGCATTTGTTGTCAATCAACATGGATCTCTTGCTTTGTGCAATCTCGTTTATGATGAAAGTGAAAGATAATGAAAGAATGAAAGATAATGAACATGCTTATTATGATGCAAGTAATGTTATGTACTATGATGTATGCATGGTCATTACATGAAGGATAAAGTTTATATTTTCTTATATTATTTAAAACTAGAACTCACTCAGTGAAGCTGACTTTTATGCATAATAGTTGGCAGGTAAGTGCTGATGCTGAGGATGGCACACGGAGCTACTTGGGGAGCTATGGATGGCATTACTTTTTATGAGATCTTTATTGTAATTTAAGAACAAGTAACATGTTTTGTTTGAAATTAAAGGACAAATGTATGAGTACAATATGGTTTCTAAGTTTTAAATGAATGTCTAATTATTTCCGCTGCAATGTTTTATTATTAAACTGATTTTAGGCTATGATTAACTAACTGTGAGGTTTTCCGGGAACGGGGCCTTACAGTTTGTCAATCGTGCGACTGAACCATTAGTATGGTTCAGTCGTGCGACTGAATCATACGATTGGTCCATACGCACGACTGAAGGTTCAGTCGTGCGACTGAGCCAATCTTATATCTTAATCGTGCGACTGATCCAGTCTCCCGGTTCAGTCGTGCGACTGGTCCATTAGCATGAAGTGTTCATGCGTATGGTCCGTTAGCATGGTCCATTCGCATGAATACTTTATACGATTAAGTTTAAACACATTTCTCAACCATTCTTGACTAAGAGCTATGTAAACAACCACAAACCTATATAGCTAGTTCAATATGCATTATGACACAATAAACAATAAAACATTAAACAATATAAGCATCAAAAACATATTTCATTTCATTCAACTCATCCATTACATATATGTAAGATGTGAAAGACATTTTACATTAAGCTCCTAAACTAGGTACATATGTATCAATAATCTGGATCATGGAAATGGAATTTGGATTGATTTGTATTCATCAACATGATGCTACAACATCAATTTCATCAAAAAATCAGCATCAACATCATGTTTGGATCAAAATCAAAATCACTAGTAAGTGGGTTTTTGAATGTTCTTCATTAATCCCTAGATTTGGATGTGGATTTAAGCTCTAATTTCATGTTTAATTGATGAACAATGATTTATCACATCAGTTAAACATGAAACATCATCATAATAAACTAAGAAATTTGGGGTATGAGAACTATTCAGGTGCATGAGCACTGTTCTAGCACATGACAACTGTTCAGGTACATGAGGTTAACTTGAAACTTCCACACTTCACCATTTTCAGCAACAAGGCTGAATTTCAGCAGCATGTCAGCTGAAAATCAGCAACCAAACTTTGTTATTTCGTAGATCATCTACGAAAACAGAACATTAACTTTTTGTTATTCCGTAGAAGATCTGCGGATAGAGCATACATAACACTTTCTTGTTTTGTAGATGAGTTACGGACAGAAACTTAACTTTGTTCTTTCGTAGATAATCTACGGACAAAGAAAAGTTTTGCTCTTCCGTAGAAGATCTACAGATAGAGAACATGCGCAGACTGTTTAACTTAGTCAAATTTCATGGAGCTCACTTCTGCAGATGTTTAATATCTATGGATGTACTTATTTTATCAATTCTACATCTACGGATCAAAACAAAACAAAACACAATTAGTTATTCCATACTTTGAAGACCTCGCTTCCGCAACAACAAATATTCTCATCTTTGGACAACTATTCAACAAATCAAATTTCATTTTCACATTAGAAATCTACAATTTAGGGTGAGTATTGTTGGTGATGGGTTTGTTAGAACACAAGAAAACAAGTTTAACCTTTTAAACTTTCTGAAAAACGCAGCGGAAGATTAGCATTATAACATGTTTATAATCTAAAAATTTCATGTTCTTAATGATGTTTTAAGATGGAGAAACAAACCCAAATCAAAAGGATCTTTAATATGTGAATGAACAAGCTATGAACATATGTTAAACTACATAAAATCACAGCTTCAATGAGCTGTGATATCTACCTTTTTCAGCAGCAAAAATGTCAGGATCAGTGATCACAAGTTCGATGGATTAGAGTGTAATGCAGCGGAATAAGATCAAGAATTAGACAATTTGTAGCAAGAATTTGATATTTGTAAACAAATACGAGAGAATATATTTCTATGATAAGGAATGTTTCAATTATACCAAATATTTCTGCTCAATCATTCACCTATTACAATAAGGTTGACACTCCTTATATAGAGTGCAATCACTGCTGTTATCACGGGATAGTGACAACTGGCAGATCTATTACAAAAATAACTAACACTTAACAAACTACTGAAATGTTCACAACTACTGAGAACATATCAGAGTGCTAAGTATAAAATATAAAACTACTGATAAGAAACTACTGAAACTACAACGACTGAAGAACAAGCTCTTCAGTCGTTTTACAAAACTACTGAAAGGATAAAACATAAAACTACTGAAAGTAAACCGTCACAACTACTGAAGAAGTCCTCTTCAGCTGTTATGACAACGTCTGATACTTGGTCTTCAGCACTTGTCTTCAGACTTTGTCTTCAGCACTTGTGTCTTCAGACTTTGTCTTCAGCACTTGTCTTCAGACTTTGTCTTCAGCACTTGTGTCTTCAGACTTTGTCTTCAGCACTTGTCTTCAGACTTTATCTTCAGCACTTGTCTTCAGACTTTGTAATCAGTTGTTGTCTTCAGCTGTTATGGACTTCAGTAGTTGTTGTGACGTCTGTGGGACTTAAAGGTTTTTCTGATCCGGCTCATTGGTTCTTTTGGTCCAACAAACTCCCCCTGAACCAATGCAGCCAAAACCTTTAACTTTATTGAGGTCCCACTTATTGTTGGCAAAATGGTTGGTCTTTTTCCTTCTTGATCAGTTGAGAAGATTACCCATATAAGCACTGGCCTTGAAATGAGTCTCTGATGATTTGGTTGGCAATGTATGGATGGGAACTCTGTATTGGGGAATTGGACACTGAGCTGTTCCCCCATCCATGAGACTCACTTCCCATGTATAAGCCTGTACGATTCTTTGGTGTATGCTCTAAGAAACATAATTTGTTCTTCCATGGTAAGATTTTCTGGTTCACCATCAAACAATCCTTCACGCCCATACAGCTTTGAGATGTACTTGGCCTGTTTGCCATTTTTGAGCTCAACTGTTGTAATCTGTCTTATGCAAACTCATCTCGGTGAGTACCTTCAAGTAACAGACTGAGCTCATTTTGTTTGAAGTTCTCAAGCTTCTTGTAGACTAACCCCCTTTTAATTACTCTGTTCTCTAACATCTTTTGGGGAGGCTGTTTAGTCTCATAAGCCTTCTTGAAGTCTTCTACAATTTCCCAGGGTGATACTACAAGGACCACTGTGATCTCTTCATCTACGATCCTTTTTACTTGGCCTTGTATCTCGTAGGAATGTCTTCTTTACAATTCTGGAGCCACCCTAGGATCAGGCCATATTCTCACCTTTTCCTTTTGATATTGAAATGTTTCAAGGGTGTACAATCTCAGAGCTTCTTTCTTCATACTGATTATTGATGAAGAAGCAGCATAAGTTTTGTCTATGCTTTCAGCATCTCCTCCTCATCATGAAGCCTTTGCTGCTGTTCTTCTTCTATCTTACTCTCACGTTTCCATCTGTGAGGTGGGAGTGATGGGCATAGGTTTGGCTTTAGGCAAAGTTAGGACTGCGAAAGAGGCAGCCTATCTTCTTCCTCATCATCCTCTTCTTCTTCTTCTTCTAGCCTCAACATCCTTCTCTTCTTCTTCTTGGATGCATCATCGGCTGTTGGTTTTGAGGGTAAAGGAGTTGGTTTAATGGGTTTTGGTAGTGGTGATTTTGAAGTGGTAAGGTTTGCAAGTTGTTCTAGCATTCTTGTAGTGAGTGAGGCTTTTGAGTGTTTTGCAGTTCATTTCTGTTCCCAGCACCTGCCTCATTTAATGCTTCAATACCAATCCCTTAGTGTATGCTTCAGACGTACAGATCTTGGTGGTTATTGCCAAGATACTGTCCCTGGTCCATGACTTAATCTCGATCAATGATCTCCCAAGGTACTTTGCAATGAATCTGATCATGATCTCCAGTCTTTCTCTTTCTAATGCATCATAACTTGCCCATCTTGAGTTAATTTCTTCAACTTCAAGTCTTCTAATCTCTGAGTCAAGTTGTGCAGTATCGAACCCTTGTCTATACAGTTGATCAATAATGGAGTCCATTGATTTACTATGTGTAGCATCCGCCATTTTGATCATCTCATCAAGTTGAGTTCCTTTTCTTTTCCTTCAACCTTCCTCTTCTTATATGTGATATGAAAGTCTTTATGACTTTCACCCACTTGATCAATGTCAGCTCCCTTCACAGACTCCTCTTCCTTCTCCTTCACAACCTCCTCTTCCTTCTCAGTCTCCTTTTCTTTCAGTATGCTCTTCCTCTTTGCTTTCACTAACTGACTCTCCCCCTTTTTGGTTGCATTGGTTGCAAGGGTTTGAGTAGTAGAAAGCCTTGTGCTCACAATCTCCTCCACCAGGGGTTTATATGAGGGAAGCCTCTCATCCATGGTTTTGATCACAATGTCTGTGATCATTGGGGTGATGAGAGGTAGGGATTGCTGAAAGATAGCAGCTGTTTGCTCAGAGGGGTTCTGTCCCTGAGAAGCAGTGCCAGAAATAGAGGCTGGTGGGTTGAAGTTTGAAGTGGCTGAGTGTTTGGGAGACCTTCAGGTGAAGGTGCCATCTGTGGGTTTATGTTGGTGTCAGATGGACTTGCTTCTTGAGAGAATTGGTCAAGTAGGCTTTGTAGTCTACAGACTTCTTCCTCAAGAATTGTGTTCTGGGCCAGAACATCATAAAAGAAGCCCAGGTCATCATCAGCAGATGCTGAATCACCTGACCTCCTGCTTGTAGCAGGATGTACATGCACTGGGTGTAGACCAGTTTTAGCATGTGCCCCTTTTTCTTGGAACTGGGGACTTCCAGCCTCAGGACGATGTCCTTCATCAGCTGTTGCCTCTGATGAGGTCTTAGCAATGTTACCAGCCTCAGTCTGATCATGTGCTGATTCAGAAGAGGTGGCAGCCTCACCAGATATTCTGATCTCCTTATCTACACCAGGAGACAGAACATTTAAACCCCGGTGCTGTGGGTTGTCAGAAGCATGTTGATCCTCTTCCTCAATGGCTGTGGTTTTCCCTTTGTTGGTGGTTGTTGGGGAGGAGGAGAGGCATGCAGCTGAGTCAGCACATTTGCAATTATAATGGTTGGACTTTGGGGGGCATTTTCATGGGAGAGAGGGTAAAATCAGTATGCACCTGGGGAGAATGGTGCTCTTCAATGGCAATCTCCTCAAATGAGGAAGATTCCAGATTTGTGGGTACCCCTTCTTTGGTTGCTTCAGGCTCCTTTTGAGAGGAATCCTGAGCGGCTGTGGCTGGTAGAGTCTTTGATACTACTGGGGGGTTTACACCAGCAAGTATATCCTGCCTTGGTGGTACAGGAGCATCTTCAGGGGACTCATCTCCCTGAATAGCTGTTTTGGGGCGTTTTGTTTTTGGTTTGGTGGGGACTCTGGATTTGGTGGTGGTGGCTGTGGGTTCCAGCTGCGTGGGTTTGCGCAGCTTGGCAGCCATTTTCAGTGATTGGTCAGAGTTGTGCCGGGAGTATACTCAGGCAATACAGCCATAGCAGGGACTCCCAGGCCAACAAGTCCCTCAGCTTGAAGCTGGTTTTCAATTATGGCCATTATGAACCGAGGATATAATATCCAACGGTTAGCAAGTTGTTTTTGGGCCATATCCTTGAGCTCTAAAAATAGTATTTCAGAAAAATTTAAAGGTTGTTGCTCAAGGATGGAGTACATTACCTGTTGCCACCTTGTGGACATTTGATCCCATGATGAAGTCTTGGGGCAAGGCAGACATTTACCATATGAAAGATGAGACGTTCGGCATCCTGGAAATGTTTCTTCAATATGGTAGATGCACTCAGGTTACCTTGGTATCCATGGTGGGCAAATGATAGATCTGTTGTGCCCTTTGGATAACCAGTTGGGAAAGCGGCATCATCCAGATTGAGGGTTTGGCGAAGAATGTCTGGAGTAATGACCACTTTTGGCTATGGACAAACGATTGAAGAGACTCTGTGTCATTCTCCTCAGAGACAAGAGTGACGTTTGTCCAGAATTGGCTAAGAGATTCGGCATATATGGTGGGGTTTAACAGAAAAGCCGTTTGGTAAGGTGACTGACCATTAAATCAATGGCGTTGTGAAACTTGGTCCAGTATGGCGATTTTGTGAGCTGAGCGACACAGTTGTGTCGTGGTTTTAGTTGCATGGTCGCCATTGATGAAGAGAGGTTACAGAGTTTTTGAACGTTAGGTTTGAGAAGAGAGGTGAGAAAAACTCTGAAGGTGGGATAAGGTATTTATAGGGTAGGGTTGTAAAACGACTGAAGGTTTTGGTGTTAGTCATCATTTGTTGAAAACTACTGATGACGTGGTATTAACTTTCAGAGGTTTGAAATGACTGACCGTATTGGTGTGATCAGCAGTTGTTATAAAACAACTGAAGACTTGGGTTTAACCGGCAGACGTTGAAACAGCTGAAGTCTCTGATTTAGTCATCAGTAGTTATAAAACTACTGAAGACATTTTGACTTCAGGTGGTGAAACAACTGAGGACATGGTGTTTGTCATCAGTAGTTGTGAAACTACTGAAGACAGTGGTTTTGTCATCAGTTGTTGTAAACAGCTGAAGACTTGGTGTTAGTCTTCAGTAGTTGTAAACTACTGAAGACATAGGTTTGGCTTCAGTTGTTTAGAAACAGCAGTTGTAGAAACAACTGAAGAGAAATTACTCATCAGCTGTTTTCGTCAATTCATAGCTTTTCAGCTGTTTCAGTCTGACCTCCACACTTACTCATCAGACTTAAATCTGAGTTTCAGAGGTTTCATTGGTCATCAGTACTTATCTGCATTTCTGACATCAGTAGTTGTAGCTACATCAGCTGTTGTGATTTCATCAGCTGTTGTAACTACATCAGCTGTTTTAAAAATAAAGTACTTCAGTACTTGAGGCATGTAGCCTTCAGTAGTTATAAAAACTACTGAGGGTAAAGGAACTCATCAGTACTTATATGTGACATGGTTACCAATGATCATCAATACTTATTACTGAGATCATCAGTAGTTGTCACTTATTCTAGCTGCAGCATACCAAGCCTTAACACCAGGTTGTGGAAAGTTGAACTATCCAAAGGCTTAGTAAAAATGTCTGCAAGCTCATCAGCACTAGGAACAAACTTTGGATCAATCAGACCTTTTTCAAAACAATCTCTAATAAAATGGTGTCTGATTTCAATATGTTTAGTCCTAGAGTGCTGGACAGGATTCTTGACAAACAAAGAGCTGAAGAGCTGTCCATTAACAATGGAGTCTTAGTCTCTGTTATGCCATAATCCAATAATTGGTTTTGAAGCCATAGTACCTGAGATGTACAGCTTGCAGCAGCAATGTACTCGGCTTCAGCAGTTGATGTAGCAACTGAGGTTTGTTTCTTACTCTGCCAAGAAATCAAACAGTTGCCTAGGAATTGACATCCACCAGAAGTTGATTTCCTGGTCAACTTACACCCTGCATAGTCACTGTCAGAAAAAGCAACTAATTTACCAGAATGTCTAGTAGAATACCATAAACCTAGAGATGGAGTGCCTTGCAGATATCTAAAGATCCTCTTGACTGCAATCAAATGAGACTCCTTAGGTGCAGCCTGAAATCTAGCACAAACACATGTAGCATACATAATATCTGGTCTAGAAGCTATTAAGTACATCAAGGACCCAATCATACATCTGTAAAGTGTTTCATCAACCACTTTACCTTTCTGATCTGTATCCAGTTGTGTGGTGTGGCACATGGGAGTAGAACAGGGCTTACAGTTTTGTAAATCAAATTTTTCCAAAAGATATTTTGTGTATTTGGACTGATGAATGAAAATTCCATCAGCCTTTTGTTTGATTTGCAAACCCAGAAAGAATTGTAATTCTCCCATGGCACTCATTTCAAACTTTTGTTGCATCAACTTTGTAAAGGCATCACACAACTGTGGATCAGAGGATGCAAAAAAAATATCATCTACATAAATTTGAACAAGTAGATTATGCTGCCCAGCTTTCTTAATGAATAAAGTTTTTTCTATGGAGCCTCTAGTGAAATTATTTTCCAGAAGAAAGTTTGATAATGTCTCATACCAGGCTCTAGGAGCTTGTTTCAACCCATAAAGAGCCTTATCAAGCTTATACACCCAATTAGGATGTTTATTGTCCTCAAAACCTGGTGGTTGACATACATAAACCTCTTCTTTAATTTTCCCATACAAAAATGCACTTTTGACATCCATTTGAAAAACTTTAAGATTTTGATAAGCAGCATAAGCTAAAAACAAACGAATTGCTTCCAGTCTGGCTACAGGGGCAAAGGTTTCATCATAATCAATACCTTCTTCTTGTGCAAACCCCTGAACAACCAGTCTGGCCTTGTTCTTAACAATAAGCCCATTTTCATCAGTTTTGTTCCTAAACACCCATTTAGTGCCTATTGCACACTTACCTGGAGGTAGAGGAACCAATTCCCACACTTGTTGTTTCTTGAACTGAAGAAGCTCAAGCTGCATGGCATCAACCCATCCATTGTCCTTTAAAGCAATGTGATAATTCTTTGGCTCTTGCTGGCTGATGAAGAGAGCATAGAAGCAGAAATTTGACAATTGACTTCTTGTTGATACGCCTGCAGTGATATCACCAATGATTTGAGACATAGGGTGATTCTTCAGATCTTGGTACACAATGAGATAGTGCAAGTGTTTGTAGCAGGCTCAGCAGCAACAGATGGTGATGGTGAAGCATTTCCTTGAAACCAATCAGTAGATGGTAATTCAAAGGAACTTGAAGTTGTAGAAATCTCATCAGCATTTGTTGTGGATTGTGCTGCTGGAGCTACAGGAACATTAGGTCTAGCTGAATCAGGCAGTTGATCACTAAACTTGAAGAGGTGAGTACTACTATCATCATCATCAGCACCAGCAGTACCACCAGGTGGTGAACTGTTGACAGGAGCAACAACAGGAGTTTGATAAGGAACATATTGCAGTATGTCCAAATCAAATATCTCCACAGGGCTTTGTGGAATCTTGTCCTTTGGAGATTCATTAAACTTAACATGTAGAGTCTCTTCAACCATCTTTGTTCTACAGTTGAAGACTTTGTATGCTTTGCAAGTTGATGAATAACCAACAAAGTACCCTGCATCCACCTTAGAATCAAATTTTTGGAGTTGATCCCGTGTGTTGAGAATGAAACAAGGACATCCAAAAGCTCTGAAGAATGAAATTAGAGGGGCCAAATGATGAAGAACTTCATATGGAGTTTTCATCAACCTCTTATTTACTAGAGCTCTATTTTGTACATAGCAAGCTGTATTGACAGCTTCAGCCCAAAAAGTCATTGGCAGTCCAGAGTCAGCCAACATGGACCTTGCAGCTTCAATAAGGGTCCTGTTCTTTCTCTCCACTACTCCATTTTGTTCAGGAGTTCTTGGAATGCTAAAATGCCTCTTGATTCCCTTTGAAAGGAAGAACTCATCAAGTGTATTGTTTCTAAATTCTGTTCCATTATCACTTCTAATACACTTGACTGAGAGGGAATACTGCTTCTCAACATACAACACAAAGTTGATAATCTTCTGAGCTGCTTCATCCTTTGAATGCAAAAAGAAAGTCCATACAAATCTGGAGTAATCATCCACAATTACCAGACAGTATTTCTTCTTAGCCATACTCATCACTCTCACAGGACCAAAGAGATCCATGTGAAGAAGCTGTAAGCAGGCATTGGACTTAGGTTCTTCTATGGTGGGAAATGAAGCTTTGTGCTGTTTTCCTTTTAAACAAGCATTGAAATTATCTTCACATTTGAACTCCTTCATAGGCAATCCCCTTACTAAACCGTGGTTTATCAGCTGATTTATGTTTTTGAGATTAACATGACCCAGCCTTCTATGCCATAGAGTAGATTCTTGAAGGGAAGCCTTGGAAAATAGGCAAGGATGGCCTTTGAGATCTATTTTCTTGGAAAGATCTAAGGCATACACTCTTCCTGTCCTGTTGGCCTTTAGGAGAGTGTATTCATCCAACACCTTATCAATCAAACTTAGAACTTTGGATGACAGAATCCGGCAGTTCTGACTGGTGAAAAGAGCAACATAGCCTTTGTCACACATTTGACTGACACTCAAGAGATTGTACTTGAGATTTTCCACATGGTTAACATCATCAAACTTTATTTCCCCATTGGAAACAAAGCCTTTGCCGATGATGTAACCCTTTGCATCATTACCAAAAGACACAAACCCCTTCCTTCCTTGAGAGTAGTCATTAAGAAGTGATCTGTTTCCTGTCATATGCATGGATCCTCCACTGTCTACATACCAGATGCCTCTGTGGCATGTTGAAGAACCCTGCAAAGCAAAACAAATTAGTTAGATTTTGAGACCCAAACCTTTTTGGTTTTAGGCCTGTTCACATCAACAGATCGTAAACTAACAGGTTTGTTGGAAACAACAGCCTGAGAGGAAGAAGATGGTGAAGAAGAGGAATCCTTTGGCTTGGACCTCCTTTTCTGTGGTTTCAACATATGAACATCTAATTGATTAACTCTTCCCAATAGATGTTGAACCATCATAACCAGCTGTGTCTGATTTTGTGATAAAGCTTTCAGCTCTTCAGACACATTGGCATTGGAGTTTGATAAGTTCTTATGTTGCACCTTCTTCTTTTGAGCAATCTCAGTTGTTACCTGTTTAACCCCTTCCTTTTTGGATTTCTTTTTGGACTTAAGGGTTACAGGATTTGATGTTGCTGGTACAAATGTAGCTTCAAACTCAGTTTTCATTTTAACCATTTTCTCTTTAGTTTCATCTTTATGTTTGAGTTTGGATCCTCTTTTGTACCAACAGTCATCTGTAAGATGATTGAACAAACCACATACTTCACATGGTTTCTTCTTCATCTTATGTTGATCATCAACTAAAGAGGATGAAACTACTGAAGACTTGCTCTTCAGTACTTTGGAAGCATTATTTGCTTTCTTGACTTCCTCTTTAGTAGTCTTCAAACTCTTTCTACTGACAATTTTCTTCTCTTCAGTGCTGACAGTAGTTGGAGTTTGAACTTCAGGTGTTAAATCTTGCTCTCCAGTCCTTTCAGGACTTTCAGAAATAACTCCTGAGTTGATCAACTCTTTGATCATGTGAGTGTCAGCAATAGAACCATCAACATCAGCTGATTGGTTCTGAGAGGGCTTAGTGCTAACTTCTACTTTTGATGATGCTCTATCAAAAAGTAAATCACATGATGAGGTGGATTGGTTATTGCTTTCTTCATCAGATTTCAGTTCTACTCTTGAAGCAAAATCTGTAGGAGGAGCAGTGTGATTATAACCAATGCCAAACTTCACATTGGAAGCTGATTGCTTACTAAGAAGCATTTCAAAACCTTTGCATGATTGTACCCATCGATCACACTCTACTTGGGTGACTGCAAGGGTTTCTTTGAGACTTTTCTGGTCTTCCAGAATAACCTCTAGCTTAGCCTTTTCATCATTTAATTGGCATTTAAGCTTATAAATCTCATCACTTTTACTATTAAGAGCAGACTCATACTCAGCTATTTTTTTGGAAATGGTTTTCTCAAACTCAAGTTTTTGATTTATTAATGCTACATTTGCCTCTCTAATAGAGACAAAGGCAGCTATGCATGATTCAGAACATAACTTGGCTTTAGCCTCTGAAGATACCTGAGTTACCTGTGAAGATGATGCATTTGAGCAGGAACCCTCAGTAGACTCCAGAGCCATAAGTGCGAGATTCCCAAAAGGACTATCACCACCATGTTGATCAGCAACTGTGAACATTTGTTCATGACCAGACATGTCATCTGGCAAACTGCTCCAGTCAACAACTTTAGGAGTGAAGAAGCTATGTTGTTGAGGTTGAGGAGGTTGATGAGATGGTTGAGGTTCTGGTAGTGCATGAGGTTGTGGTACCATAGGAGCTTGAACTTGACTAGTTTGTGGCATGTAATAACAAGGGTAAGGGTATGGCATTTGACCCTAAGGAACAAAATATGCAGGAGATTGTAGTTGAGAATGATGACTAGAATTGACAGGATGTTGCCCTTTGTTTTGTTGACTATTACCAGGGAAAGTCACAAAAGGTGCAGAGGAATTAGATCCAGATGATCTACATTCTCTAGCAAAGTGTCCAAGCCTTTGGCATTTGTGACACCTCAACTTACTCTTGTCAAAACCAACTTTGGTTTTGCCAGAGAGTCCTGGGAACTTTCTTCCAGTTCTTTTGTAGAACTTCTGAGATCTGATATTTATCAAGGTCATTTGGCTCAAAATATCCATCTCTCTAAGTCATCATCAGCAATCCCCTTGAGATCATCCATGATGAAGCATAGATTGTCATTATTACACCCAGTAAACTGACTATCAACACTCACAAATGCAGAATCAGAAATGTTTGAGGAGAAATCAATATGCTCATCATACTGGCATTCAGATGAAGCATATTCTGACTCATGGCTAACCAAGGCAGTGTTGCCTGGTACAAAATCTTCAGTGAGCTTACCAGATGAAGACAGTTTTCGTTTTTGTTCTATCTCTCTCTCAAATGTGAGCAATTTCCCATGGAGTTGGGTGAGAGATAGTTTGTCCAAATTTTCACTGGAGCGTAGGACAATGGTATATGTGTCCCATCTCTCAGGCAGTGATCTGAGAAATCTGTTATTCATCTGGATATTGGTATACTCATGTTTGACCATTTTTAATTCAGAGATCAAACAAGAGAACCGCTCAAACTGTTGAGTCAGTGTCTCACCCTTCCTATGAGAGAATGTCTCATATTATTGGGCAAGGATCTCTCTATTATTTGCCAAGACCTCATCTGTTCCTCCAAATTGTTCTTTCAAGGCATTCCATAGGTCATGGGCAGATTCATAATGCATTAGCCCAGAATAGATTTCATTGGGTAGTGCCATGGCCAGAATTCCATGGGCTTTTGCATCAATCTCAAACAATTTCTTATCCTCATCTGAGTATTGATCCTTCCTCTTCGGAACCATTTGATTGGTTTCCGGGTTATTCACCATAGGCTTGTGTGGACCATGTACCACTGATGTCCAACAACCTGAGCTGTTAACAGACAGGTGATGGAGCATACGTCGTTGCCATATGTTATACTCATTCCTAACCAGCATTGGAGGCTTGGTTGAGGAACCAGTATTGTGAGGATCATTGGAAGGAGTAGTCATTTTAGGTCCAAAAACAATTTAATTCAAGCTTTTAAAAGATTTTACACAGACCACAACCGACTCAATGAAAAACCAAGAATAAATCTCAGGATGAATGACCAAAAGCACAGAAAATTCAATCTCTATAACCGTTTCTTGCAAAAATCCTAATTCAATCAAACTTGGATCTTGAATAGCAGTTTCAATGATCAATTATTAGATCGATCAATGAACAACCTGGCTCTGATACCATTTGTCAGGATCTGTGATCACAAGTTTGATGGATTAGAGTGTAATGCAGCGGAATAAGATCAAGAATTAGACAATTTGTAGCAAGAATTTGATATTTGTAAACAAATACGAGAGAATATATTTCTGTGATAAGGAATGTTTCAATTATACCAAATATTTCTGCTCAATCATTCACCTATTACAATAAGGTTGACACTCCTTATATAGAGTGCAATCACTGCTGTTATCACGGGATAGTGAAAACTGGCAGATCTATTACAAAAATAACTAACACTTAACAAACTACTGAAATGTTCACAACTACTGAGAACATATCAGAGTGCTAAGTATAAAATATAAAACTACTGATAAGAAACTACTGAAACTACAACGACTGAAGAACAAGCTCTTCAGTCGTTTTACAAAACTACTGAAAGGATAAAACATAAAACTACTGAAAGTAAACCGTCACAACTACTGAAGAAGTCCTCTTCAGCTGTTATGACAACGTCTGATACTTGGTCTTCAGCACTTGTCTTCAGACTTTGTCTTCAGCACTTGTGTCTTCAGACTTTGTCTTCAGCACTTGTCTTCGGACTTTGTCTTCAGCACTTGTGTCTTCAGACTTTGTCTTTAGCACTTGTCTTCAGACTTTATCTTCAGCACTTGTCTTCAGACTTTGTCTTCAGCACTTGTCTTCAGACTTTGTAATCAGTTGTTGTCTTCAGCTGTTATGGACTTCAGTAGTTGTTGTGACGTCTGTGGGACTTAAAGGTTTTTCTGATCTGGCTCATTGGTTCTTTTGGTCCAACAAAAAACGACCAAAGAAAAAGGATTTTGGATGCTTAGATCGGCCAAGACTTCAAGTGTAGAGGTCCTCAATCTCATATACCCCAAGCCCTTTGCTAAACACCTTCTTGTTAGGAAGAACACCACCAAAATCACTCCTAAAACTCTCCTTTTCTTGCTGCCTGGCCGAAAAAATTAGAGAGAAAGAGAGAGGTGTTTTTGTCTATTGCATGTAATAATGAGAGGATTGAGAAAGTTGAGAGACCAAGACAAGTTAATGTGTGTGTTGTTTTCAAAGCAAAAATGGTCCAATGGGAAAAAAAGGGGCGGCCAAAATCAAGTTCAAAAGGGGTTTTCCCCCTTTTAAACAAGACACACTCACACATTAAAAGTCTTGTTAACTAGACATACAATTAACAATTTAATTGTATGTACAAGTTATATAACTTATACAATTAACCATTTAACTTATAAGTTTTAATTTCTCATTATTATTTGGTGTCATCTAACTAATTTAAATAACACTTCAAATAATATTATTGAACAAAATATCCTAATAAGTTGTTCCCTCTCATATGCAACTTATTTAGAAAACCCATTTTCTAAATTGGTGTAAATATTTAATTGTATGATCACATCATCAAATAAATATTAATTGGTGTTTGCTAAGCTTGTTATTGGGTATAACCCGACTTGGATCATAACGTACTAACCACATCAATATTATACGTGTCTTGGGCATATAGAATCCTACAATCTCCCACTTTCCCAAGATTCATAGAAGATTGATGCAAGCAGTAAATACCGCCTAACAACGGTTTACTACCCTTAATACGCATGACTTATAGCCATTCAATAACATCATCCCTTTCAAGCACCCTACTTGAAATGATTTAGGTGAATCAATCATCTATTCTTTTGTTACAGATGTCATGTTAAATCCGAGGACACAGAATGATCATTCTTTGTTGATTTAACTTAATCAGGCCTTAGACATCTAACTCTCAACGAATAAGAGGAACAAATTCCATCTTGACTACATACGTTTCTCACAAACACCTCGTGTCATACCTGAACATACCCTTATGTGCTGTCCACTATTTCAGGACAGTGAAGAATAAGCTCAAGGTATAATACTTGGTGAATATCTAAAAACCCAATATGTATCTCAGGTCGGAGGATACCAAATGATATTCGCCTTTACTCAAATTTACTTATGATCAATCAATAAGATTCCATGTAGTAAAATTTGAGATGCGGGTTAGTTCAGTATTTGTATCCCACAAATATCTATGAACCTTGGTAGCAACCCATTGCTCTATATTCATCCTTATGAATATAAACCAATCCAAGTTCATAATAATCTTACCCTCACACTTGTTCCCACAAGTATGAACGACTTCGGACATTTAGAGTAAACAATTTACTCATGGATTAAACATGGTAAATTGAGCATTAATTGAAACATTATAACCAAATAATTTTATTCAAATAATAAAGAGTTCCACATATCCTAATACAAAATTTGCAGATCAAATCCAATCACTAGAATATCGAAGTCCCATGGCACAAGTATGACCTTCATGCTTTGCCTTTTCAAGGAGCTTCGTGAGAGGATCCGCAATGTTTTGATCCGTGTAAACTTTGCGAATACATATCTTTCCTTTTTCAACTTCATCTCGTATGTAGTTGAATCTCCGCTCCATGTGCCTAGTCTTTTGATGAGCACGAGGTTCCTTGATTTGAGCAATCGCACCTTCGTTATCACAAAAGATCTCTAGGGGTTCCTGAATGGAAGGGACAACCCCCAGATCGGCAATGAATTTCTTCAACCATGCAGCTTCTTGAGCTGCCAATGAGGCGGCGACGTATTCTGATTCTGTAGTTGATAGAGCCACCACATCCTGTTTGGAGCTCTTCCAAGAGACCGCTCCTCCATTCAGAATGAAAATATATCCCGATTGTGACCGAGAATCATCACGATCGGTTTGGAAACTCGCATCCGTGTAACCTTTTACAATGAGTTCCTCATCACCGGATCCATAGATTAGGAACATATCTCTTGTCCTCCTTAGGTACTTAAGTATGTTCTTAACAGCCATCCAATGACTGTTTCCAGGATTTTGCTGGTAACGGCTTGTCATGCTTAAGGGCATGACACGTCCGGTTGAGTGCATATCATCGCATACATGATGGATCCAATAGCAAATGCGTATGGGATTGCCTTCATTTTATCTTGCTCATCCTTTGAGCTTGGACATTGAGTCGTACACAATATCGTTCCTCTTTGAATAGGTACGGTACCTTTCTTAGAGTTCTCCATCTTGAACCTTTTCAAGATCTTATCAATGTATGCACTTTGATTCAAACCAATCAACCACCTTGATCTATCCCTATAGATCTTTATTCCCAGAATATAGGCGGCTTCACCAAGATCCTTGATGGAAAAACAACTTCCAAGCCAGGTTTTTACACCTTCCAATGTTGGAATGTCATTTCCAAATAGTAGTATGTCATCAACATACAATACTAGGAAAGTTATTGTGCTCCCACTTGCCTTCTTATACACACAAGCCTCATCAGCGTTTTTGATGAAGCCAAATTTCTTTACCTCCTCATCAAAACGATGATTCCAGCTTCTAGATGCTTGTTTCAATCCATAGATTGATTTCTTTAACTTGCATACTTTATTAGGATGTTTTGGATCGACAAAACCTTCAGGCTGAACCATATAGACATCTTCCTCAAGATATCCATTTAGGAAAGCCGTTTTGACATCCATTTGCCAAATCTCATAATCATAATAAGCAGCTATGGCAAACAATATCCTTATAGACTTTAGCATCGCAACAGGTGAGAAGGTTTCATCATAATCAACCCCTTGAGTTTGAGTGAAACCCTTTGCTACAAGTCTAGCTTTATAAGTATCCAAGTTTCCATGCATGTCGGTTTTCTTCTTGAAAACCCACTTACTTCCAACTACCTTGGAATTAAGAGGTGGTACAACAAGTTCCCAAACTTGATTGTCATACATGGATTGCATCTCAACGTTCATGGCCTCAAGCCATTTGTCACAATCCAAATTGGACACTGCATCATGGTTGTGGTTGGTTCATCTGAATCTACCACATAGTATCCATCCATGAAAAATCCATATCTATCAGGTGGATTACTAGTTCTACCACTTCTGCGAACGTTTTGTGTGTATTGATCAACCATTTGATCATCTTCAACATCCTCATGTTGAGTGCTAGTTTCAACCAAACGTGCATCGGGTTGTGGTTCTTGATCCTCCTCAAGATCCACTGTTCTACTGCTAGCTCCTTCCATAAGAAACTTTGCTTCAAAAAACTCACCCTTTCTGGCAACAAACACCTTTTGTTCCAGTGGATCATAGAAATAATACCCCATAGAATCTCTAGGATATCCAATAAAGATACACTTGGTGGATCGGACTTCCAATTTGTTTGGGGTGGGAGTTTTAGCATAAGCCTCACAACCCCAGACCCTTAAGTATGATAGGGATGGAACTCTTCCATGCCATATCTCAAAAGGTGTCCTTTCCACCTTTTTGGTTGGGGCCATATTTAAAATACGGGCCGCGGAGAGCAAAGCGAAACCCCAAAATGATAGAGGTAATGTGCTTCTAGCCATCATAGATCGGACCATATCCAATAAGGTTTGATTCCTCCTTTCAGACATACCATTATGTTATGGTGTTCCAGGTGGAGTGAGTTGTGAGACAATCCCACAACTCTTAAGATGATCTTGAAAAGCATCACTTAGGTATTCACCTCCTCTATCGGTACGGAGAACATTGATCGACTTGTTGAGTTGATTTTCTACTTCATTCTTGAAGATTTTGAACATTTCAAAAGCTTCATCTTTGTGCCTTAATAAGTACACATACCCATAGCGACTATATTCGTCGGTAAAGGTAATGAAGTATCTTTCACCATTCCTAGTCATTGGCTTAAAAGGACCACATACATCCGAATGTATGATTCCAAATAAATCTTTTGCCCTTTGGTTAGTCCCATTAAAGGGTGCCTTAGTCATTTTTCCTTGTAAACAAGATTCACACACATCAAATGAATCACATTCACTTGTTTTTAAAAGACCATTCTTTTGTAGTGTTTGAATTCTTTTCTTGTTTATATGACCAAGATGACAATGCCAAAGATAGGTATCACTCAAATCCAACTTGAGTTTCTTGGTGCTAGTTTGGTACAATGAACTATTTAAAGTATATTCATGAACCAATTCATAAATACCATTAATGGGTATAGCTTTAAAATAGAACATATCATTTAAAGAAACATGAATATCATTTTCAATAAAAGATAATACATAATCATAAAGTCTTAATTGGGATACAGAAATAATGTTCCTAGTCAGACTAGGAGCATACAAAACATTCTTCAAAATAACATCCAAGCCACTTGGAAGTTTTAGGATGTACTCCCCACGAGCTTCAACTTGGACTTTGGTTGCATTGCCCATGAAGAGACTAACTCCCCTTGATTGAAGTCCCTACTTCTTGTGAACCCCTGCAACAAATTGCAAATATGAGTTTCACATCCGGTATCTAATACCCATGTGTTTGAAGATGTAACATTAAGATCAATATGAATCATGTATGTTGTACCTGAGGTCTGCCCGGCATCCCTCTTTGCTTTCAACTCTTGGAGATGGACAGGACAATTTCTTGCCCAATGTCCAATCTCCCCACACTTGAAGCATGGGTCATTGGTAGCAACCTTTTGCTTCTTCTCTTGGGGTTTGGTTGGTACCCTTACCACCCCTTTCCCCTTTCCCCAAACGGGTCCTTTACCCTTGGCAACCTTTGCCTTGGGTGCGGGAAGAGGCCTTTTCTTGTTCCCACCTTCATTGATGGTGAGAACGGGTAAAACCCTTTTACCCATGGCCGCCTCGGCCGTTTTCAGCATTGAGTGAAGCTCACCAATGCTTTTGTCCAAAGCATTCATGTTGTAGTTCAACACGAATGTCTCGAACTTCTTGGTAAGGCCATTAAGGATCAAATCCGTGGCCAATTCCTTCGAGACGGGACAATTAAGCCTCTCGAGGCGGTCAATATGACTTTTCATCTTAAGTACATAAGATTAAACCGATTGGTTGTCGTCCATACGACATGCATGGAGTGCTCGAACCGTTTCGAAGCGCTCAACCCTTGCTTGCTGTTGGAACGTTTCCTTCAGCTGGGTTATCATGTCATAAGCTCCGTGATGTTCATACTCCTTTTGGAGATCCGGAGTCATGCTCGCTAGCATGAGACAAGACACTTGGACAGAGTCCTCAGTGTACTTCAACCAATCGTTGAAGGCCTCCTCATCATCCTCAGTAGGTTGATCGGGGATAGGGTCGTCTAAAACATATGATCGTCTCTCTTGCTTGAGAACGATTCTCAAGTTTCGATACCAATCAATAAAGTTGTTATGATTTAGACGTTCCTTTTGGAGGATCGCTCGTAATGATTGGTTAGACGCGGATGAGTTATCGTGATTTTCATTGTTGGTGGCCATCTACAAAATTTAACAAAGATCTGTTTTAGTATTTTCGATATTGCCTTTTTTAATAATTAATGCCTTTTAAGGTCATTTTTATATTAAAATCTAGAACCCAACATTACATTTAAATTGTGGTTAGGTGACCTTTATCCCACTATTTAAATTAATAAGGTGGTCAACGATTGACGGTTGCAACCATTTGCAACTTCTAGAGGTATGGGATCGACTTTAAACATCAAATGTAAAGTCGGCATGTTAATCCCATCAACACCATTTGGAAACCATATTTAGGTGATCCATTTAACATGGTTTGCAAATCAAGTTATCCTACTTGCACACACGTGTGAGTTTACCCACATAAGTGGTTAGGTGACCTTTATCCCACCAATGTGGTATCCCCACCTTAAATCATAAGTTCCCTCTAAATGGTTAGGTGACCTTTATCCCATTTAGAGTTTCCAAATGACTCAAGTGTTGTGCAAAAGGACGGTGTTAAACTTGTTTGTAAAAAGTTTAGAGATTTCATAATTCTAGTATTAGAAAACTCTATGTACTTGTATTTGCATGCTTTCAAAAACAAGATACCCTATGGTTCTTTTAATAAAACCCATTTTATTATAAAATTATTAAATCATTTTAATAACCTTTTATTACATTTTAACGATTAAGAACCATCATTTTTATTACTTGTTAAGTTTGTTAATTAGTTTGTAATGCATGTCAAAATTTCAACCATACAATCAAATAACATACATTCAAACAAGCATAAGCATAAACAACCATAATGTGCATAACCTTAGCTACTATTGTGACCACACTTGTTTGCCATCACAAGTTTTGTCATTTGGTCTTTCCTAAGGGTTGAAATCAACACAAAATTGAGGTCATCATAGACCCCCACTTGAACTTGCATCCATATTCTTCAAGTTCCATGTCTTTGATGTCCATCTTTGGGTCTTGATCTTGTGCATCTTCCTTTTACAAAAATTGTATCCTAATACATTTTTCTAATAAAAGAAAAGCACCTAATCTATTAATTACATAACCAAATGAATAAATAATTACAACCCAAATAATAAACATAAAATTACAACCCAATTGAATGAATAAAACCAACCATACCAATCATCCAAATCAAAAGGCCAAAGGCTAGGTTATGCACACTAACATCCAATGATCATATCATCCAAACATATAATGAAACCCCACTTAAAACCACCAAATTTCAGCCAACATAAACTGAAATTTTGGGTTTTAAACATTGTCCAAACAATCAACATTTCATAATATATATCTTTCAAGGTCTAATCACTAGCATGTGTGATATGACCTTGAAAGTTTGGGGAATCATTCATATAAAACATAGCAGCCCAAAATCAGCCTCTAATAGGTTGATTATAATCTTTTAAAACCGATTTTAAAGAACAAGAACAAGCAAGTTATCCACATAACCGGCTCTTGATGCCATTGATGGGTTTGTTAGAACACAAGAAAACAAGTTTAACCTTTTAAACTTTCTGAAAAACGCAGCGGAAGAATAGCATTATAACATGTTTATAATCTAAAAATTTCATGTTCTTAATGATGTTTTAAGATGGAGAAACAAACCCAAATCAAAAGGATCTTTAATATGTGAATGAACAAGCTATGAACATATGTTAAACTACATAAAATCACAGCTTCAATGAGCTGTGATATCTACCTTTTTCAGCAGCAAAAACGACCAAAGAAAAAGGATTTTGGATGCTTAGATCGGCCAAGACTTCAAGTGTAGAGGTCCTCAATCTCATATACCCCAAGCCCTTTGCTAAACACCTTCTTGTTAGGAAGAACACCACCAAAATCACTCCTAAAACTCTCCTTTTCTTGCTGCCTGGCCGAAAAAATTAGAGAGAAAGAGAGAGGTGTTTTTGTCTATTGCATGTAATAATGAGAGGATTGAGAAAGTTGAGAGACCAAGACAAGTTAATATGTGTGTTGTTTTCAAAGCAAAAATGGTCCAATGGGAAAAAGGGGGGCGGCCAAAATCAAGTTCAAAAGGGGTTTTCCCCCTTTTAAACAAGACACACTCACACATTAAAAGTCTTGTTAACTAGACATACAATTAACAATTTAATTGTATGTACAAGTTATATAACTTATACAATTAACCATTTAACTTATAAGTTTTAATTTCTCACTATTATTTGGTGTCATCTAACTAATTTAAATAACACTTCAAATAATATTATTGAACAAAATATCCTAATAAGTTGTTCCCTCTCATATGCAACTTATTTAGAAAACCCATTTTCTAAATTGGTGTAAATATTTAATTGTATGATCACATCATCAAATAAATATTAATTGGTGTTTGCTAAGCTTGTTATTGGGTATAACCCGACTTGGATCATAACGTACTAACCACATCAATATTCTAAGTGTCTTGGGCATATAGAATCCTACAGTTGGGTATTCTACCTTTGAAGAAAATTGAAGATTTCCAATAATTATTGGAGATGAAGACTTGAAGAACAAAAGTAACAAAAGTATTAGTCTAAGGTTTATTTTGTAAATAGTGTAAATGCTAGACTAGTATAAATAACAACATATATCATCATTGTAATGTGTGTGGATGGTTCACCACCAAGGGTGGGAATCATATTCCATCACCACCATCATCATATCATCATCCATCATGGAGGATGAATTCACCATCAATCAATAAAGAACAAACATTAAACACTTATGTGTTCATCTTTATTATTAAATTTTAGCATCTATTCATCAAATTTTGTACATATCAATTTGAATCCAAAGATCTAAGCTCATCGATCCCATTCAAAACGGGAACACATAGGTTTCTTGATCTTGATGAATTTTTCTTGCTTTGGGATTGAATTGATTCTTGAGAATATTCTTTTTCAGTTTCTTTCTCTTTTTGTTCTTTTTGCCATTTTATGAAATCTGAATTGTTTAATCCATAAGAACAAGAATAATCATATGTTACTTCATTTCCTTCTTTGTGTTTTGTTTGTCATTTGTTTCAACAACTTCTTCAACAAATTTTTCAGGGTCACATCTTTCAACGACAAACTCATGAGATCCTTTGGGAACATATAACTTTTTATTCTTTGGTCTTGGTTTATAAGATTTAACTTTTACTAGATGACCATTTTTAATCTTTTTATAAATTTGTTTCTCAAATATCTCAACATTTATCTTTTCTTCCTCACTTTCTGCATCTGGTTGCAAATTCTTTTTCTTATCTTGAAAGGCTTTTAGCTTTGCTTTGTTTTTAGGTGAGTTATCATGTGTGTTAAAGTTCTCTTGTAAAGTGTTTGATATAGATTCAGGCATGGGCTTATGTGTGAAACCTAGACCTATTTTGTCTTTATCTTTCCTCCCGCTTACCAACTGTTCTACAATAGTTTTTGAACTTTTAACTTTAGCAAGATTCACCTGAGTTGCAGCATGATCTATTTTCTCTTCGTTTAGATTTTTAGTCATTTCTTCAAGTTGTTTTTTCACAAGTTCAAAGTTATTTACATGATGTTTGAAGAGATAAGATCTTTTTATCAGAGATTTTGTGATCATTTGTTAGTTTATTATGCATTACTTCTTCTTGTTTAAGTTTGTCACAGATTTTAAATAAATATGTTCTGTAATGCTCAACTTGATCAAAAGATGCTTTTGTGCAAATTTCTTCTCTGACTTCAATAGGAATTTCAGGATAGGTGGAAGAAGTCTTAGAGTTAGACATGGATGTTCAACCTTTAGTTGTTCGGACTGAGCCATGAGAACAATTATTTTTGACACTTCTTTGGGATCAGATTTATCACTCCAGTCATAGTCTTCATCCTTATTTTTTGAATCACCATCCGCCTTAGGATCATTATCTTCAAACCAGTCTTTATTATGAACCTCAGCAACAAGGTCTAAACTTGACACTAACAACAAGAGTTTTCTTTGGCTCTTAAGTTGATTTTGATTCATCTTTCAATATTGGCATAGGAAACTTTCATAAGGCTTCTGGAAGGTTTTCTGTGACTGCTGTTGGTATCTTTGACTGCTAGAACCAGCTTGACCATTTCCACCTTGATATCTTGGAGCTTTACATTCTCTTAAGAAATGACCATAACTGTTGCAATTGAAACACCTTGACTTTGATTTGTTGAAGCCAATAGTTTTATTTGCATTGGGCTTGTAATTACTTTTAACATATAAGTATTTTTGTGTTCTGTAAGCAATCATTACCATCTACTAGTTTAAGTCCATCTCTTCCACATCATCAGGATCTATTTCAAACATATCCTGCAAAATAAGATCAACTTGAGTTAAATGACTTCCTTGATAATCCTGAAAACTTGCCATAAAAGCAGTAAAAGCAGATTTTGACTCTTCATCCTGTAAAAGGATATTTATGACATCTTTAACTTTTCTACGTTTAACAGAGTTAGAAGATGGTGTCTCGGTTTGAGGTTTAGGATTTTGAGTTTTAGGAGGAGACTGAGGTTGGGTTGTATAAACAGGAGCACTTGTGAAGAAAATAGTTCTAACAAACAAATCACCCTCATCTTCTGGAGTACCATCATCCTTTTCCATAAATGCATTCTCTAGTGTGTTAGCTGGAGAAGCAACATACTTATACTGAGATGTTGATAAAGCTCTATCATTGTTTCTGGAGCTCTCATCAATTTCAACTGACTCAATTTTGGTAATCAGAAGATTAAGATCCATTGGGAACTTTTTAGTATGCTTTAACAGAGTGATTGTCTGTTTCCATGAAGATGGAAGAGCATTGAGAAGTCTGTCATTTAAATCTTTGAGATCATTTTTTATGCCAGCAGTTGACATTTCAGTAGTTAGTTGCACAAATCTGTTCATCATTTGATTGATTGTTTCTCTAGAGAGGTGCTCAAATAATTCTAGTTGCCTATTGAGTTTCTGCTTTTTGAGATCTTATATATCTTTACCACCTTCACAAATAATTTTCAATGCTTTGTACATGTTTAAATTAGTTTGATAACCTTCAAGTCTAGTCAAGACTTCCAAACGTAGACCCTTACACATCAGTGAGTAAGCTTTAATGTCGTTCTTAACTTTCTTTAAATCATCACCTTGCAGACCATCCTTAGGATAGGGTTCCTGAGAGTCTTTGGTGTAAACAAATCCTCTGTCAGGACCATCTAATGTAACTAAAATATGTGGTCCTTTCTTTATTGACTTCCATAGGTCAGTATAAATAGAGTTTAGATGATGTCTTACTCTAAGAGACCAATTCTTGAAATCAGCTCTATTCTTCAGCTTGGGAACTCTGTTCTCTGAATCTTCACAGTTAACCATTTTTTATTTTGTATTGATAAAGACAACCTGTTTTTTTTTGTTTTTTAAAGTTTAAAATAAAACTATGAAATGAAAATATTTATGGATTTTAGTTATAAAAAAAATTTTAAGTGTTTAATGAAAAGTCTGAATATAGATGCGCCTACTGCTTGAGAAACGCCCAACTTTGAACGAGAAACTCCTAAGGGAATGCCTTAAATAAATTCTGAAACGGCTGACTGATGATGTACCTGAACAGTTTTCAAACGGATGAACAGTTTTCAAACGCCTAGGGTACTTGGTTAACTTACTGATTATTAACCTAAAACGCCCAAATGGTCTTCAAACGCCTAGAGTTCTCAAGTTTCAAAAATGTCCAAATAGTCATCAACCTTCCAAATAGTGGTAAAACGCCCAATTCTGAAATGCCTAAATAGTGCTAAAACGCCTAAACAGCTGCAAAGTGCCTAAACACTTGGCAAATTTCAGATGAATTTTACACCTCAAGCACCTATTTAATCATCTTTTTAACAACTATATCTTATCAATTTCTTAAAAACTTGTTCAATTTTCCAATTAGGTAGTATATAGACCAATTAACAATCCTCAATCGTTACTTCAATCAATTAACAACAACAAATCTGTTTTTCAGATTGAATTTGACTTCGAACAGGAGAACAAAAATCGCACACAAATCTGATGAGAATTCAAATTTTAATGGATTAAACACAAAGTTGTGATTCAATTCATGTTTCTACTGATGAAACACAACTGAAATGAAAGCTGTGACAGCATTTGACAGGTTTAAATGGATTGATCTGTGATGATATTGTAATGCAATGATCAATTATAAACAAAAAGTAATCAAACACTAGAAATTACTTCAAAATTTATAGTGTCACTCATAGGTAAAAGCTAATGGATACAATGTGCAAAGGTGGATTGTGACATCCGGTAAATTTCCGTTATCAAACTTCGTTAGTTCCGTTAAGTCTTGCACACACGTGTCGTAAACACACACTAGTTGTCGTTTAACGTTGGTGACCTAATAATAATTAGAAATGTTAAATTATTGATAATATAACAGATTATGTGATTATTGTATTATGCTTATTTGTTTGTGTGTTTTATATGTTAATTGGGAATTAATCGCGTAACGTGGAAACGTGTGTATTAATTCGTATGCTTCTGTTTTATAAAGATAAAATATATAATTGTTACCATGAGTTTATATGTTTATTATTATAGTTAAAACCCATTTAAAAAGTGTTTAAAAAAGTGCCTTTTTATAAAACGCAAAACACAAGGGTTTAAGTTGTAAATATGCAAAATTAAAATAAACAAAACACTAAACCCTAGCCCCCACACCATTTTCGGCCGTGAACCATCATCCCACACCCCTCCCTTGCGAATTCAATCAAGATCAAGCAATTGGCTGAGATTTTGGTCCGATTTCAAGCCACACAACAAGCTAACAACATCAAAATCGTGTTCCTTGGCAAGAATAAAGGTTAGTTTTGGTGTTTTTATGGTTTTCTTGTTAGGGCCGAACCCTAGTTGCGAAATTGGTGTTCATGGAGTTGAATTTGATGTTGTTTGATGTTGTTAATACGTTAGTTAGATTGTATACATGTTAGTCAACGTTGATTATGTGTGAATTGTATGTCTTTAGTGGATTATTCATGGACTTTGATTGGAAGCAAATCCTAATTCGAAAATTGGTAGGATAATGGATGAATGATGATTGTTTGATGAATGTTTGATGATTAATAGGTTGTATGAATGCTAGGTTACATTGATTTTGCAAGAAATTGATGAATTGATGTTGGTGTTCATAGGTTACTAAGAATAGTAACTTTATTTTGCATGTAATGTTGAATTATTGATGAATTGATGTTATGGATGTGTTCATGGTGATGATTAGATGTTAGATTGTTGTTGTGAGCATTGGGAATTCAAGAACACATGTTATAGTTCATACATTACTAAAGATAGTAACTTTTTAGGATATGAATTGTTGAGTTATGATGTTTGGATGTTGTTGATCATGCTTAGATGTTGATATGAACTTGAATTGGTATATTATCAATGAATTCATGAATGCATAGGATGTTTGATAGATTTTGGGATGTGCTTTCCCAAAAGGGAAACTTTATTTATGCAAAATGTGAAAGATGATAGTTTGATCATGTTTGATATGTTAGGAGCATGTTAGTAAGTTCATGGATGAATTCTAATGTGGTTGGAACATGTTAATATAGTTGTATGAGATGTTGGGATAATCATGGGTGGTGTTAGGACTTTGATGATCATGAATGATATTGATGTTGATTAGTAGTTAAGATATCATGCTTGGGACTAGAAATTGATTGTTGTGATGTATGTGGAATGTATGTAAATGGTTAGTGAATGTGAATGTGATCATCATCATACACGCGTGCGAATCTGAGGCCCCTACTTAGTAGGATTGGCAGGGTTTAGGGTGTGAAGTCGTGAGTGGCTTCACATGGCATGTGGTGCGTGATTTGATCTTTGTGCGACATGTTAATTATGTTATAACTAGTGGACATGTTAATGTTCTAGATTCGCATGACTTGTATGATACTTGGTTGTATGATGATCTATGTGATACACCTGGATAATGTAGCATACCTATGAACCTTTTGAATGCTAAACATGTATGATATACGTGTATGATTGCTTAAATGGTTTAAAACACATAAAGTCACCAACGGGTCAAACGGGTCAACTTAGTCAAATGTATTATTTTCTGAAACCTTGAGTCTTTGGTTGTAGTGTACTTAGGGTTTCACATGTTCTCTGTTGCACGTACTCATATACTTATATGATCTAGGTAACCTCTGAGGGTTGTCTATCCACTCTGTCAGTCAAGTCAAACTCTAAGTATCTATACGCATATCAGGTGAGTTCATGCCCCACTCTTTATTTAATCTCTTTTGGGGGAGATAGCATACCGGTAAACTACAAACGCTTTATATATATTTTAGTTGTGCATAATATTAATATAGTGTTGTTTATCAGGGGAAAGTCCTCACACTTTCGAATTGTTAATATTGAATAGCGGGGAACCTTGGGTAGTACTACTGGGTCTGACGAGCCCCACCTGTGTGACTCGAGGTCAACCGGGTGCAATTTGTCCTATTGAACATTGTCACGACCTGTTGAGTCGTGACAGGAGGCAACAACGTAACACAGTCAGCTTCAATTGCGAAATCACTATGCATTAATATTTATTGTTAATGGACTAGCTATCTGTTACAATGCACTACTTGTATATCTCTATTATTAAACTGTTTATGATTGAATATCAACTCTTGAACTCACCAACCATTGTGTTGACATTTTAGTATGCTATTCTCAGGTCATTAGCTTTCTTGCCTTTAGGAGCACTCCATGGTTCACTTGCATACTAAGACTCGGTCTTCAAGACATTTTTATCATTTAATGGTTAATGTTTACTCTTTTGGGTTGGCGCTTGTTTTGCCATAGTATACACATTTATTTCTTTGGGTTGTTTTACAAAATGCTTCCGCACAATTTAAAGTTTGTACTTTGGTTGATTTATTTTTAATCATGGCATATAGAGCCGTTCTGAGTAAATATTGACTGTGATCCTGGTTTGTTCACACGCCTCGCGGTAAAACTCTACACTTGGATTTTGAGGGTGTGACAGATTGGTATCAGAGCCATTGGTTATAGGGAACTAGGTTGCATACACACTAGACTATAACCGCACACAGTTAGTTAGTTACCTGTACTTTATTTTCATCTACTGTATACTCATTGATATACACGTCACACTATCTGCAGCATGGCATCGTCATCAAGAGCTCCTGGTAAACGACCCGCATCACCGGTACGATCTGAGTCCCCACCTCCCGCACCTGTACCTGATGATGGACTCGACTGGCCTCGTTTAGATTATCCTCGAGGGGAGTTTGATTGGGATCAACCTTTTGCGTTGATGAAGCGTGACCCCCCACGGGACTGGAGTTTTTACCCTAAGTTTGTCAATCACATAATGTATAGGGAACGCGTACCTGACCCGAAACCTAGAACGAGAAGTAATTCTGATCAAGCAATGCCTACACTTCCCCGGATGGTGCAGTCCAATGAGCAATTGATTGCTGCATTGGTGGCAGCACTGGATACAGAGCAGCATCGAGTTAGGCGACTCACGAGTGACGTTTGTACACTGCAGACCGAGGTGTACAAACTACGACATAAGGTGGATGAACTCGAGGAGCACCATGGAAAGACCCTAAACGGGTGTTACCAAATGGAAGATGGGATCATAGCACTTAGAGGACGCGTGGCTGCTCGCGAACAGAGGGATGCAGTGGCTGATGATAGGATTGCTACCTTGGAAGCTCAGCTGGCAGCGCTTTAGATTGCTATAGCTCCTGCTCCTGCAGTAGACCCTGTGGATGAGGAACCTGAGGAGGAGGAACCGGAGGAGATGGAAGATGACAGTGATGGGTCAGATATTGTAGATTGATTTTCTTATATGACTTAGACTACGTAGTGTTTTTCTTTGAAACCTATGTGGGAAGGGTTGTTTCCCCACTCGAAGGACAAATTTAAATTTTGACATTGATGAATACATTGTGACTCATTTGCAATTTATTTACTTTGGTTATATTTTTGTTATGAATGTTATGGTTGTGATGATTTATTATTTCTTTATTGTTTACTGTACTTCAATGAGATAAATGTGTTTGATGTTACTCATTATTGTATTTGTGAATGTAAAGTGAAAAATGGACGCCCGTGGACGTGGACGTGGACGTGGGCGTGGGCGCGGACGTGGACATGGCGCCGGAGACCATGGCGGTGGTGCCATGAACATGACCCCTGCTGAGATAGTTGCCCTGATTCAGGCAGCGGTGGCTGCTGCCCAAGCGGGACAGCCAGCAGGTAAACAAAGATTGAAAGGTAAACCGAATATCCTATGTAACTGTATAGGTTGGCTGATCAATATTTGTTGTGTTAAAGCAGGAACACCGGCGTGTACTTATAAGTCCTTTATGGACTGTAAGCCACATACCTACAGCGGTACTGAAGGTGCTGTGGAACTAGTACGCTGGTTTGAGAAGACGGAGTCCGTATTCTCCAAATGCAACTGCCCACCTGCTGATCAGGTGAAATATGCCACCGGGACCCTGGAGGGTGCCGCCTTATCCTGGTGGAATGCACAAGTCCAGATGCTAGGGCAAGCAATGGCTAATGGACTGCCGTGGGCTGAATTCAAAGCAATGATGACCGAGGAGTACTGTCCTCGCAATGAGGTGCAGAAGTTAGAGATAGAGTTCTGGCAACTGAAGATGCAGGGCTCGGAAATCGAGGCCTACACCACCAGAACTCACGAACTAGCAACACTATGCCCGGGAATGGTGAATGAGATGCATAAAGGGTTGAGCATTACATACGGGGACTAGTACCCGAAATTCAAAGTATGGTAACTACTTCCGACCCTACTACAATACACCAAGCCATCCAGTTGGCTCATAAGCTAACTGACCAAGCCGTGGAACAAGGACGTCTACCCAAGCGGGGCGCCGTGGCAAGCGTGCCCGATAACAAGAGAATGTGGGATGGTGCCAACAATACCAAAGCATCATCATCTTCTGGCGGTCAACCCCAACCTCAACAGCAACAACAGCCAGTCCAACAACAACGGAGGTTCGACAATAATCGTAATTTCCACCAAACGACTGCAAATAGTCAAGGACCCAGTGGCTATGGTGGTAGACATCCTAAGTGCACTCGGTGCAACTATCATCATGTAGGAAGATGTGATAACTTCAAGTGTCAGCGTTGTTGTAAAATTGGACACGCTGCGAAGGATTGCCGTGGTGAGCTGGTAAGGAGGACACAACAACCTCAGGAAACTCCTAAAGGTTGTTTTGAATGTGGAAAAGAAGGGCACTACAGGCGAAATTGCCCACAACTAAGGAGATTGGTAATGGCAACATCGGAAATGGTCACAACAACAACAACAACAACAACAACAACAACAATAACAACAACAACAATGGTAATAACAACAACGGTGGAAATGGTAATGGTAATGGCGGTAACAAAGATGGAGCCAAAGGGAGAGCCTTCGTCATTAGCTCAGGTGAGGCTCTAAATGATCCTACAACTGTTACTGGTAGATTCTCTGTTAATGGTTGTTTTTTTACGGTACTATTCGATACTGGAGCTGATAGGATTTTCGTGTCCTTAAAATTCTGTAGTCTTTTAAGTGATATACCCTTCGCCTTAGAATCTAAATACACCGTAGAATTGGCCGACGGTAAACAGATCCATGTAACGCATATCCTTAAAGACTGTAAGATAGAACTTGCTGGTCATACTTTTGCTATAGATCTTATGCCTGTTACGCTGGGGAGTTTTGATGTTGTGATAGGCATGGATTGGCTCTCTAGCAAGCAAGCGGAAGTTATATGTCATGAGAAGATCATACGAATCCCTGTTGATGACAAAATTCTTACAGTCCGAGGTGATAGAAGTGGTGCTGTGATAGGCATCATCTCGTACATGAAAGCCCAAAAGTTACTACGAAAGGGTCGTGTGGCTACTCTAGCATTTGTAACCGATAAGCAAGCGAAAGAAAGGAGAATGGAGGATATTCCCATAGTGCGCGACTTTCCAGAGGTGTTTCCAGAGGATCTTCCTGGATTACCACCTCACCGTCAAGTGGAATTCCAAATCGAGATGACTCCCGGCGCAGCCCCGATTGCTAGAGCACCTTATCGATTAGCACCGAGCGAACTACATGAGTTGTCATCACAACTCCAGGAGCTTTTAGATAATGGATTTATTCGACCTAGTACATCACCTTGGGGAGCCCCTGTCCTGTTTGTTAAGAAGAAGGATGGCACACTTCGTATGTGTATCGACTATAGGGAGTTAAATAAAGTAACAGTCAAGAACCAATACCCTCTACCTCGTATCGATGACATGTTTGACCAACTCCAGGGATCAAGCTATTATTCGAAGATTGACTTGAGATCCGGCTATCATCAACTCAGATTCCGAGAAGAAGACATTTCCAAAACCACGTTTCGTACTCGCTACGGTCATTATGAGTTCTTGGTCATGCCTTTTGGGTTGACAAATGCACCTGCTGTGTTCATGGACCTCATGAACCGTGTGTGCAAACCCTATCTCGATCAGTTCGTCATTGTGTTTATCGATGATATACTGATATATTCCAGGACCAAGGAAGACCATGAGGAGCACTTGCGAATGATCTTAGAGCTATTGAAAAAGGAACAGTTGTATGCCAAATTCTCTAAGTGGGACTTTTGGATACGAGAAGTACAATTTCTAGGTCATATTTTAAATGAGAAAGGGATACATGTTGACCCTGCCAAAATTGAGGCGATAAAGAATTGGACCACACCCAAAACGCCGAGTGAGATAAGACAATATTTGGGGTTAGCAGGTTATTATCGACAATTCATAGAGGGATTCTCTAAGATCGCACAACCTCTCACAGCTTTGACTCACAAAGGGACGACATACAAATGGGGTGAGAGTCAAGAATCGGCTTTTCAATCGTTAAAGCAGAAACTCTGTACCTCGCCGATACTAGCACTGCCAGAGGGGACGGATGACTTTGTGGTGTATTGTGATGCATCCATTCAAGGATTGGGTTGTGTCTTAATGCAACAAGAAAAGGTGATCGCCTACGCCTCGAGACAATTAAAGGTTCATGAGAAGAACTATACTACCCATGACTTAGATTTGGGTGCAGTGGTTTTTGCCTTAAAGATTTGGAGACATTACTTGTACGGTACCAAGTGCACTATCTACACCGATCACAAGAGTCTTCAACATATCTTTGAGCAAAAGGAGTTGAATATGAGGCAACGACGTTGGGTGGAACTGCTAAACGACTATGATTGCGCTATTAAATACCATCCGGGAAAGGCGAACGTGGTTGCCGATGCCTTAAGCCGGAAGGAAACAGCTAAACCCAGACGGGTGCGAGCTTTACAGCTTACTATCAGTACTCAACTGCCCGAATAAGTCAAGGAGGCACAGATAGAAGCTTTAAAAGCGGAAAATGTTGGTTCTGAGTCGTTGAGAGGAATGGATAAACAGCTGGTGATGAAGGAGGATGGAATTCCGTATTTCATGGATAGACTTTGGGTGCCTGCCTATGGAAATCTGAGAGACTTAGTTATAAGTGAGGCACACAAATCTAAGTATTCTATACACCCTGGATCCGACAAAATGTATCATGATCTAAAGGCGCATTATTGGTGGCCTAACATGAAAGCGGATGTAGCTACGTATGTGAGCAAGTGTTTGACCTGCTTGAAGGTAAAGGTGGAATACCAAAAACCATCCGGACTATTGCAGCAACCCGAAATACCAATGTGGAAATGGGAACAAATCTCCATGGATTTTATTACCAAGTTGCCCCAGACTAGTACTGGATGTGACACGATATGGGTTATTGTGGATCGGTTGACAAAATCTGCTCATTTTCTTGCAATTAAGGAAACTGACAAGATGGAGAAATTAACCCGCCTGTACCTCAAGGAGATTGTTTCGAGACACGGTGTAACGATCTCAATTATCTCTGATCGCGACGCTCGTTTCACGTCACACTTCTGGCAGTCATTGCAGAAATCTTTGGGTACACGATTAGATATGAGTACTGCTTATCACCCACAAACGGATGGCCAGAGTGAGCGTACCATACAGACGTTGGAGGATATGCTACGTGCTTGTGTAATTGACTTCGGGAATAAATAGGAAATTCACCTGCCATTGGTGGAGTTTTCTTATAACAACAGTTATCATACTAGCATACAGGCAGCACCTTTCGAAGCGTTGTATGGGAGAAAATGTAGATCACCGGTTTGCTGGGCGGAAATTGGTGATAGCCAGCTAACTGGTCCCGAGTTAATTCATGAGACAACCGAGAAGATTGTACAGATACGGAACCGTATGGCGGCAGCGAGAGACCGACAAAAGAGTTATGCTGGTAAGAGGGGGGAACCTTTAGAGTTTCAGGTTGGTGACAAGGTTTTATTGAAAGTTTCACCATGGAAAGGCATAGTTCGGTTTGGCAAGCGAGGAAAGCTAAACCCGAGGTATGTTGGACCATTTGAAATAGTGGAAAGAATAGGTCCAGTGGCCTATCGACTAGCCCTACCTGATTCGCTAAGTGGAATCCATGATGTATTTCACATATCAAATCTAAAGAAGTGCATAACTGATGAAACGATGGTCGTACCACTGGAAGAAGTTCATGTGGATGAACAATTATGTTTTATTGAAGAACCAGTTGAGGTGATGGACCGTGAGGTGAAAACAGTTAAGCAAAGCAAGATACCTATTGTCAAAATCCGTTGGAATTCGCGACATGGACCGGAATTCACATGGGAGCGAGAAGATCAAATGAAGCTTAAGTACCCCCAATTATTCGAAAAGACGATGCCAGCAGACGAAGGTATTGATTTAAATTTCGGGACGAAATTTCTTTCAACATGGGGATGATGTGACAACTCTTCCAAAACTCACTCGATTTCGATTTCTGTGTGCCAATGCAGTAGACCAGTGATGCAACACTCTCACCATGTAACGCAATTTTCGGGACGAAAATTCTTTCAACATGGGGATAATGTGACATCCGGTAAATTTCCGTTATCAAACTTCGTTAGTTCCGTTAAGTCTTGCACACACGTGTCGTAAACACACACTAGTTGTCGTTTAACGTTGGTGACCTAATAATAATTAGAAATGTTAAATTATTGATAATATAACTGATTATGTGATTATTGTATTATGCTTATTTGTTTGTGTGTTTTATATGTTAATTGGGAATTAATCGCGTAACGTGGAAACGTGTGTATTAATTCGTATGCTTGTGTTTTATAAAGATAAAATATATAATTGTTACCATGAGTTTATATGTTTATTATTGTAGTTAAAAACTATTTAAAAAGTGTTTAAAAGAGTGCCTTTTTATAAAACGCAAAACACAAGGGTTTAAGTTGTAAATATGCAAAATTAAAATAAACAAAACACTAAACCCTAGCCCCCATCCCATTTTCAGCCGTGAACCATCATCCCACACCCCTCCTTTGCGAATTCAATCAAGATCAAGCAATTGGCTGCGATTTTGGTCCGATTTCAAGCCACACAACAAGCTAACAACATCAAAATCGTGTTCCTTGGCAAGAATAAAGGTTAGTTTTGGTGTTTTTATGGTTTTCTTGTTAGGGCCGAACCCTAGTTGCGAAATTGGTGTTCATGGAGTTGAATTTGATTTTGTTTGATGTTGTTAATACGTTAGTTAGATTGTATACATGTTAGTTAACGTTGATTATGTATGAATTGTATATTTTTAGTGGATTAATCATGGACTTTGATTAGAAGCAAACCCTAATTCGAAAATTGGTAGGATAATGGATGAATGATGATTGTTTGATGAATGTTTGATAATTAATAGGTTGTATGAATGCTAGGTTACATTGATTTTGCAAGAAATTGATGAATTGATGTTGGTGTTCATAGGTTACTAAGAATAGTAACTTTATTTTGCATTTAATGTTGAATTATTGATGAATTGATGTTATGGATGTGTTCATGGTGATGATTAGATGTTAGATTGTTGTTGTGAGCATTGGGAATTCAAGAACACATGTTATAGTTCATACATTACTAAAGATAGTAACTTTTTAGGATATGAATTGTTGAGTTATGATGTTTGGATGTTGTTGATCATGCTTAGATGTTGATATGAACTTGAATTGGTATATTATTAATGAATTCATGAATGCATAGGATATTTGATAGATTTTGGGATGTGCTTTCCCAAAAGGGAAACTTTATTTATGCAAAATGTGAAAGATGATAGTTTGATCATGTTTGAGATGTTAGGAGCATGTTAGTAAGTTCATGGATGAATTCTAATGTGGTTGGAACATGTTAATATAGTTGTATGAGATGTTTGGATAATCATGGGTGGTGTTAGGACTTTGATGATCATGAATGATATTGATGTTGATTAGTAGTTAAGACATCATGCTTGGGACTGGAAATTGATTGTTGTGATGTATGTGGAATGTATGTAAATGGTTAGTGAATGTGAATGTGATCATCATCATGCACGCGTGAAAATCTGAGGCCCCTACTTAGTAGGATTGGCAGGGTTTAGGGTGTGAAGTCGTGAGTGGCTTCACATGGCATGTTGTGCGTGATTTGATCTTTGTGCGACATGTTAATTATGTTATAACTAGTGGACATGTTAATGTTCTAGATTCGCATGACTTGTATGATACTTGGTTGTATGATGATCGATGTGATACACCTAGATAATGTAGCATACCTATGAACCTTTTGAATGCTAAACATGTATGATATACGTGTATGATTGCTTAAATGGTTTAAAACACATAAAGTCACCAACGGGTCAAACGGGTCAACTTAGTCAAATGTATTATTTTCTGAAACCTTGAGTCTTTGGTTGTAGTGTACTTAGGGTTTCACATGTTCTCTGTTGCATGTACTCATATACTTATATGATCTAGGTAACCTCTGAGGGTTGTCTATCCACTCTGTCAGTCAAGTCAAACTCTAAGTATCTATACGCATATCAGGTGAGTTCATGCCCCACTCTTTATTTAATCTCTTTTGGGGGAGATAACATACTGGTAAACTACAAACGCTTTATATATATTTTAGTTGTGCATAATATTAATATAGTGCTGTTTATCATGGGAAAGTCCTCACACTTTCGAATTGTTAATATTGAATAGCGGGGAAACTTGGGTAGTTACTACTGGGTCTGACGAGCCCCACCTGTGTGACTCGAGGTCAACTGGGTGCAATTTGTCCTATTGAACATTGTCACGACCTGTTGAGTCTTGACAGGAGGCAACAACGTAACACACTCAGATTCAATTGCGAAATCACTATGCATTAATATTTATTGTTAACGGACTAGCTATCTGTTGCAATGCACTACTTGTATATCTCTATTATTAAACTGTTTATGATTGAATATCAACTCTTGAACTCACCAACCATTGTGTTGACATTTTAGTATGCTATTCTCAGGTCATTAGCTTGCTTGCCTTTAGGAGCACTCCATGGTTCACTTGCATACTAAGACTCGGTCTTCAAGACATTTTTATCATTTAATGGTTAATATTTACTCTTTTGGGTTGGCGCTTGTTTTGCCATAGTATACACATTTATTTCTTTGGGTTGTTTTACATAACGCTTCCGCACAATTTAAAGTTTGTACTTTGGTTGATTTATTTTTAATCATGACATATAGAGTCGTTCTGAGTAACTATTGACTGTGATCCTGGTTTGTTCACACGCCTTGCGGTAAAACTCCGCACGTGGATTTTGAGGGTGTGACATGGATAACATAAGTTTTGACCATAGTTCTGACCACCTGCAAAAAACGTACAATATCCTATTTATACTATCAAAGAAAAACAAATGAACATATATTTACACAATAAGTCCCTACACTATGACAAAAATAAAATGACAAGTGCTAATCTTCAAAAGAGCTCCAACAAATATTATTATTATCATTATTATTATTATTATTATTATTATTATTATTATAATAATAATAATAATAATAATAATAATAATAATAATAATTATTATTATTATTATTATTATTATTATTATTATTATTATTATTATTATTATTATTATTATTATTATTTTTATTGTTATTATTATTACTATTATTATTACTATTATTATTACTATTATTATTATTATTATTATTATTATTATTATTATTATTATTATTACTATTATTATTATTATTATTATTATTCTTATTATTATTATTATTCTTATTATTCTTATTTTTCTTATTATTTTATTCTTCTTCTTATTCTTCTTCTTCTTATTCTTCTTCTTCTCCTTCTCCTTCTTCTCCTTCTCCTTCTTCTCTTCTTCTCTTTCTTCTCTTCTTCTTCTTCTTCTTCTTCTTCTTCTTCTTCTTCTTCTTCTTCTTCTTCTTCTTCTTCTTCTTTTCTCCTTCTTCTTCTTCTTCTCGTTCTTCTTCTTCTCGTTCTTCTTCTTCTCGTTCTTCTTCTTCTCGTTCTTCTTCTTCTCGTTCTTCGTCTTCTCGTTCTTCTTCTTCTCGTTCTTCTTCTTCTTCTTCTTCTTCTTCTTCTTCTTCTCTTCTTCTTCTTCTTCCTCTTCCTCTTCCTCTTCTTCTTCCCCTTCTTCTTCTTCTTCTTCTTCTTCTTCTTCTTCTTCTTCTTCTTCTTCTTCTTCTTCTTCTTCTTCTTCTCCTCCTCCTCCTCCTTCTCGTCCTAATTCCTCCTTCCCTTCCTTATTAATATTGAACTAAATTTAACTTAATTAGTAAAATATAACTAAATTTAATTGGGGAATTAGCTTGACAACTTACTTAACCTACAACCACCCCCCCCCCCCCCCCCCCCCCCAACAATCGGCTGCCTTATTTACCCCGTAACCCTAATACCCTCCTTCGCTACTTCTTTCCTTCTCCACACCAATTCGTTTGTGATACACTGTCTCCGGCAACCCTCTTCACCTACAACCGCGAGTCACTCGACGACCTTCGTCATTGTCACGCGGCAATCTAGTTGATCTAGCCAACTATCGTATCCACCGGCTTTGTTCTCGGCAGCTTTGGATCTGTTCTCGGTGACTCCTTTGTTATCAACGGTCGGTACCTCTTCAATATCCATGCGAACTGATTGGAACTGCTCTGTTCGGTATGATTCTTTCTACTCGATTCTTCATCTTGCTCGTAACGTTACAGCTTCAAGTTCTACGGTTTCTTTCGTGTGCGGGTTCGATCTAGTGTGTTGTGTGTGTGATTCTACGATGAGAGTGTGTGTGGTTATGGCATGCGTGTGGTCTGCCGTGTGTGTGCTTTCAGTTTGTGTGCGTACGTAAGTTGCTGCAGTGTGTATATGTATGCACTTTTGGTGCTTATCTTGATTATTGTTTTGATCTTGTATCCTTAAGTGTTTGTTATGTAAATGATGGTGATATGTTCTAGTAATTGGGTGTGCGAATTGTACATAATATATATATAATCCATGTATATGAGTTATGTATAATGTATATAAGTATATATATGTGCGTTCCTATGTGTGTATGTTTCTACCGTATGTGTTATACTTGTTTATGTTTGAGGTGACAGGAGGAATTTGGGAAAGAAGGCCTTTTTATGTGCGTGATGTGGGCATCGAAGTGTGGGCATGTGTTGGTGGTGTGGTTGTTGCATGTGTTTGTTCACATGGGATCATGCATGCATATGATTTCATGATTTTCTTTTTGGATTTGGGTTTGGTGTAGGCATGAGTGCATGCATACGAAAGCATAGAAGTGAATTATTCGTATACAAATAAGATTATGAGGGGAGTATAGGTGATTTAAATAGTGAATGTGCATGTGAAAATAATATACATGATGTTGTGTTCGATGATCCAAGAATAAGAAAAGTAGTGTGGGTGTGATGTGTATAAAATATATATATATAAATTATCATGAATGGATTACGTATGATTGTCGCGTTGTGATATTTGTGTTATTATGCTATTAAACGTATGAGCTGTATTATTAAAAAGTCATATAAAGTACTTTTATACGTGATAAATGAATTTGCGCATTTGATGTGATTTGGTGTTTGAATGTGCTTGCGTGTGAAAGGAGGATTTCGATGACCTACATCGTAACCGATTTGAGAAGACGAAACCGTACGATACTATTATTAGTACTTCAAAATTAATTAAATATTAATTGAAATCCAGGTTAAACGAACCCAAATCTTTTGTGCTTAAATTTACGTGTCGCTGTGCAATCAAGGTGAGTTCTCAGCCACACATTTTCTATTTCCTTTGGGGGAAAGAAACATGTGTTCTAAACATATTATCATTTGATCAATATTACTGTAATGTCACTTGTTACTAGTGTTATACCATACTTAAGTCCTCATACTCGACTGTTAATTTATGTAATTTAGCGAGGTAATTCTGAGTAGATCTATTGGGTTTGACAAACCCCACTCGGGCTAGTCGCGCTACCACGACTACACGTCAAACGGGTGTTTAGTTGACCTAATTTATGTTGTTGTGGCCTGGTAACCACAGCCGAGGCCTTCATTAACATTGTTAGCTTCGGTTGCAAACTACATGCACTTAGTAAACTCGTTAAGTAGACTAGATATCTAATACTATTACTTTGTTTACTATATCTGTTTATATTGTGTATTGTTTATCAGAACTTGTGAACTCACCAACCTTGTGTTGAAACTTTAGCATGTTTATTTCAGGTTCTTAAGTGAGCATGGCTAGGGTCACCGTATCATTGCATACATTATTGTTGGGTCAAAAGAACAACTTACCTTTTTATAATCTACTTTTAATTGGTTTTGTGTGTTGCGCAGTTTGAATCTTGAATTATTACACTTCCTAATGTTAATGAGCAATTATGTATTGTAATTGGTGTTTCGTTTGGTGTAACTAGTGGCTGAGATCCTGGTATGTCACGTGCCTAATGGTAATACCCTGTTTGTGGAAATTAAAGGTGTAACAGATAGGTATGAGAGCTAACGATTATAGCGAACTAAAACAAATTTGCATTTCATTTGCATTATATTTAGACTATAGCCTTATGCCTTAGTTACACATATATAGATACTTTTAGCATCATTAGTTGGCCTTGTCTGTTTGCTTTATTTTCCGGATTGCGTGATGTTGCTCATTCCTGTAAGCGGTTGTTTGCAGGAATGACATCATCTTCGTCAGCACCTTCACCAACTTCTCGGGGCAAGAGACCTATCTATTACGATGAGTGGCCCTTGAGTCATAACAATAACGAGGAGTTCGATTATGACCAGCTGTTTGCCCTACCACAATACCCACCAGTTCACAAGTTGGAATATTATCCCCAATATATGAAAAGTTTAGTTCAAGAGGAGAATGTCCCCTTACCTCCTGAAAGTCGGCCTCGTACTAGGCCACCCCTGTTCGGAACCTTAATGCCCCTACCTTACCTCCCCTTCCCTGTCCTGCCGAGCAGGCCATGGTTGTTATGGCAGCCACTTTACATCTCGAGCGTAAGTGAGTTGTTGAGCTATGAGACGATAATAGAGCGTTAAAGAAAATAGTGTGGGACTCATCTGAAGAGATCAAGGAATTAAATAGATGGTTCGACGCGTTGGTGGATCATGATAACAATCAGGTGGATTGTGTCACTGGTCTAGTCGAGCGTGTGGGTGGTGGTGAACATCGACTCGAAAATCTGGAAGATCAAGTCAACGCACTGAATTCAATGTCGGAACCTAAAGAAGAAGATCCTCAGGAGGAACTAGAGGAGGCACCGGAGGAGGATCCCGAGGAAGAACCCGAGGAGCAGCCCGAGGACAAGCCGAAAAACAGCGCAGGATCCATCGACCCCACATTGATTTTCTAGTGTCTTCATTTCTTTATTCATAAAAATTTCATTAATTTGCACACCTAGATGGGAAGGGTTTGTTTCCCATCCGACTGATGTTTTTGGATTTTAGTATTTGGTTTGATTTATTGTTGACGTACTTACAATTTGTTTAATCAGAAATTATTATTTGAACCCATCAGTTGTGTGTGTGCTAAATCCTTTTAATTACTTGTACTTAAATGAAGTTTATATGTTGCATATTACTTTTTTCTATATGTTGAGATTGTCAAGAATTTCTGGACGTGGACGCGGACGCGGACGTGGTCATGGTACAATTAACATGACTCCAGTGAAGCTTGCAACATTTATCAATCAGCACGCGGATGATACATTAGCGAACCACAACCCAAATCCATAGGCCCCTCTAATCAGTAAGCAATATCAATTTAATTCTTGACGTTAACGTTCCGTCAGTCTTGTCAAGCTATAACATTCATTTAAATTCGAAAGTCCTGATCTAAATCTGTTGCAGGTCAAGGAGTTTGTACCTTCAAGTCCTTCATGGACTGCAAACCAAATCCATTCATGGGAGTGGAAGGAGCCGTAGGACTCCTACGATGGTTCGAGAAACTCGAATCAATATTTGAGATGCGCACTGATACCTAAGTCTTCATCAGTATGGGTGAGTATATGGGGGCCTGCACAGACTCAATAGCTTGAGCAGGGATTCGTTTGGATTAACTTTGACTAGTTTGATTAATCCCTTTTCAAAGTTATCTCTAATCAAATGATACCTGATATTAATATGCTTTGTCCTTGAGTGCTGCACAGAATTCTCTAATATGGAGATAGCACTATTGTTGTCTATGTGGATGGGAGTCTCTTTAAAGTTAAATCCATAGTTCAGCATCTTATTTTGAATCCAAAGCACTTGAGCACAGCAACTTGCAGCAGCAATGTATTCAGCCTCAACAGTTGATGCAGACACACAGGATTGTTTCTTGTATTGCTAGGAGACTACTCTTCCACCAAGAAATTGACATCCCCCTGATGTAGACTTTGCAGCCATGTTGCAACCACCATAGTCACTATCTATATAAGCATACAAATTAAAGTCAGAATTCTTTGGATACCAAAGGCCAAGTGATGGAGCACCTTTGAGATATCTTAAAATTCTTTTGACAGTGACCAGGTGTGACATCTTGGGGTTGGCTTGATATCTTGCACAAATGCATGTAGCAAACATGATATCTGGCCTGCTAGCTGTGAGGTACATAGGAGACCCAATCATTGCCCTATAGAGATGTTCATCAACACACTCCCCCTCAAGATCAGGTCCAAGGGAGTGATTTCTGGCTATGGGTGTCTTAGCAACCATACAATCAGTCATGTTAAACCTTTTAAGTATGTCCTGTACATACTTTGACTGACTTATGAAGATGCCATTGTCAACTTGCTTCACTTGAATTCCTAGAAAGAAATTGAGTTCCCCCATGGAACTCATTTTAAACCTGTCCTTCATCAGCTTCTCAAAATCTTTGTAGAGCTTTGGATTAGTTGACCCAAAAATAATGTCATCTATACTTGAACTAGGATTATGTCATTTCCTGTTTCTTTGATGAAGAGAGTTCCATCTATAGTACCTCTTTTATAGCCATGTTGAAAGAGATACTGAGATAGAGTCTCATACCATTTTCTTGGTGCTTGGTGCAGCCCATAAAGAGCTTTATCAAGCCTGCAGACATAATCAGGATGATCAAGATGATCAGGATCTGCAAACCCAGGTGGTTGTTTTACATACACCTCTTCATCAATCACCCATAAAGAAAAACACACTTGACATCAAGTTGGTAGACCTTGAAATTCTTGGATGCAGCAAAAGCTAGGAATATTCTTACAGCTTCAAGTCTTGCCACAGGAGCAAAAACATCTATGTAGTCAATTCCTTCTTCTTGAGTATATCATTGAACAACTAGTCTTTCCTTGTTTTTTATGACAAGTCCTCTATCATCCTTCTTGTTCCTAAAAACCCATTTGGTTCCTATGGTAGTCTTCCCTTGATGAAGAGGACATAGGTTCCAAACGTTTTGCCTTTTGAATTAAAGCAGCTCCTCTTGCATAGCTTCAACCCAACTTCCATCCTTTAGAGCCTCATCAATTTTCTTTGACTCTATCTTGGACAAGAAACAAGAGTGAAGACAAACATTTGCTTCATAGGTTTTTCCTCTTGTTCTCACCCCTGAATCAACCTCTCCAATGTTGTTTGTGGTAGGATGAGACTTGTGGATACTTAGATGAGGGATCACAACATGTTGCTTAGACAGATCTAGATTTGAAAATTTTTGACCTCGCAAAGAAGATTCACCTTCCACATCACCACACTTATCAAGATTGACTTGATCCAATGAAAGTGTGACATCATTGATGTTGTTTTCAATGCGGTGGTTATCAGCGTCAAGAAATTCTTGATCACTTTCCCCACCACCATTTTCTCCAACATTTGAAGCTCCTTCTTCTGAGTTTTGTGCCTCTAAGCTGGAATTTGAAGGCACCTAGAAGCATAAGCAGGATTTGTCATTGATGTGCTATTAGAAGCTTCATTTGCAGGAATAGTTACCACTGGAGCTGAAGATGTGTAACTTGAAGGTCTTCTTAGCTCAAATCTTGGGTCAGGATCACCTGTTGGTAATATATCTGTAGATCCTGAAACATTCTCACAAGATTTGTTAAAACAGTTGGTAACTAAATCAAAATCAAATAGCCAATCCGGACCAGAACCTTTCACACTAGGAGTGTGCTCATTGAAAGTCACATTGGCTGACTCCTTAACTACTCTAGTTCTGAGATTGTATACTTTATAAGCTTTAGCTTGAGAAGAGTATCCAATAAAGTGTCCATCATCTGATTTCTCAGCAAACTTGGCAATTTGATCCTTGGTATTCAAGATGGTGCAAGGACATCCAAATGACCTGAGAAAACCATGAAAGGTTTTCTCTTGTGCCAAAGTTCATAAGGAGTCTTACCATGTGTCTTAACCACTAAAACTCTGTTTTGCACATAGCAGGCAGTGTTCACTGCCTCTGCCCAGAAGGTGATAGGCAGTTTAGAGTCAGACAACATAGTTCTTGCAGCTTCAATTAGTGTCCTGTTTCTCCTCTCAGCAACACCATTTTGCTGAGGAGTTCTGGGAGCACTATATTATCTTATGGTTTTGACCTTGTGATCACATTGATTCTCAATCTTTAAGATGAAATTCTTCATAATCTCAGGAGTCTCATCCTTAGTTCTAAGAAAGAAGACCCAAGTAAATCTTCTAAAATCATCTGTGATCACTAAACAATAAGAGGTCATTCCTAGACTCATTACACTGGTAGGGCCAAAGAGATCCATATGTAATAAGTGTAGGGGATTAATGATGGAGTTTTTTTCCTTTGGCTTGTGAGATACCTTGTGTTGCTTCCCTTTTAGGCATGCAACACCATGCTCATCACTTGTAAACTCTTTCTTTGGTATTCCAGTTATCAAATCATTCTTAATTACTTTATTCATGTTTTTAAAGTTTACATGGCACATTTTTTTATCCCAGAGGAAAGATTCATCATTATTTGCTTTAGATAGAAAGCATGAAACTTCTCCTGATGGAGATGTTTCTTGAAAGTCCATCTTGTACATGTTCCCTTTCTTGGGGACTCTGAGCAAGATGTGCTCATGAGGAATGACCACCCCGGGCCTGAGAACAATGCACTCATGCTCAGTAAAGAGCATGTTATGACTCTGATCACAAAATTGGGATACACTCAAAAGATTGTACCCAAGCTCCTTGACAATGTTTACCTTCTCAATGCTGAGCTTACCATTTGTGACCTTGCCCCTTCCAGTAATGTAACCTCCTGTATCTCCTCCAAAAGCAACTGGTCCTCCATCAATTCTTTCAAACTTTTGGAGTAGTGAGCTATTGCCTGTCATGTGTCTCGAACAGCCACTATCAATGATCCATACATTTTTGTTTGTCTTCAGCTGTCCATGCACAAAAGCGATGATAGTTACATTTGGAAACCCAAGCCTCACTGGTCTTGGGCTCATCAAAAAAAGTTGAAAACAATGCAACAGTAATTGATCCTATAGTCATGCTAGAGGATCATTTGCTAATGTTGATGAAGAACTTTCAGCCACTTGGTCTTTCTTTGAATTCCATACCACTTTTGGAAGCTTATACTTGACCTTCAATACTTCGGAAGTTTTAATGACTTTGGAAGTTTTGATGACTGGACCTTCAGAAGATGTTGTTTTCACTGCAGCAGGCTTCAGTGCTTCGGAAGTATTCCTTTCTTCCGGGACCAAATTTTCTTCCGAAGGCAAGTTTCCACTTGTCTTCTTCTTCATTTTGGAGCTTCCGAAGGAAACAGATTTTCCTTCCGAAGCTTGTTTCTTCTTCTCCAAACTCTTAGAAGTTTCTTTCATGGTCATGTGGAGAGTACTCCTTGGATTGTAGACACAATCTTTAGCAAGATGAGAAGTACTCCCACACATAACACAATCCATTTTCTTCCTTATGAGAGTTCTTCTTTGTGAACAAGGCTGAACTTGATCACTTTCCTTCTCCATCTTCATCTTTGCAGATGTTATGGCAATTCTTGTGGGGTTAGAACTACCATTGGAGCTGGATGGTTCAGGTTGTATAGCAGCAATGCACAACTGATCAGCCTTCTTCTTGATGATGGGATGATTTGGACATGAACTAGAACTCTTGTTGATGGAGTTCAAGTTTGTGTCTTCAGCCCTTACAAATTCAAATACCGCAGAGATGAGGACTTGTTTCTGTGCAAAATTGAAGGTGCCCTTGATCTCTTGAGCCTTTTTGGACTTTCTTTTGGCCTTCCTGATCAAGTTCTTTCTTCTTGACTTGGTCATCCCAACAGCTTTACTCTCCTCAGAGGGATGGTGACCCTTCATAGAATGCTCTTCTTCACTCTTCTCAGATCCATTCTCCACCATCTCCTCTTCATCCTCTTCAGTCACAGGATCTATGAGGGGAAGTTCATCTTCATAAGTTCCACACCTTGGAGATCTTACAGACAAGATTGTGTGTTGAGGAGTTATCTCACAAGATCCTAGTCCCTGCTTATTTTGATAACAAACTTTTGCATGCACGGATGAGGATATTATGTTCTTGAAGGTCTCTTCTTCAAGAACACATTTTTCTGCCTTGGCTTTGCTGATCACAAGCTCAGCCTGGCATTCAGTTAATTTAGTAATAAGATCTTTGATCTGAGTCTTGTAGTTTGTATGCTCATGTTTTAGAGTTGAAATGGTTTTCTCTAAGTCCTCTATCTTTAGTTCATAATCATTTTCAGCTCTTTTAAAGTCAGCTTTTAAAATATTAAGGACTCAAGGTCAGATCTCATTTCTAAATTATAGGACCTGTATCTATTAACTTTAGCAATGCATTCAGGAGTACAAAGATGTTCCAATACCTTGGCTTCATCGTAGTCTGCCATGAGTGCTTGGTTTGGAGATGCATCTTCTACTTGAAAGCTCCAGTCAAAGCCTCCTTCTTCAACAACAACTGTAGCTTGCTACTTTGGCTTCTCATTCTGGGGGGCTTTCTCAGTGTAGTTTGGTCTGTATTGTGCTTGGCCACTATTTGTCCTTGGTGCCTTACACTCTCTTGCAAAGTGTCCCATCTGGCTACAGTTGTAACACTTTACTTTGCTTTTGTCCAGCCCAAACTTTCCACTGGCTGCATTGCTTGAAAACTTTCTCCCTGTCCTCTTGTAGAACTTCTTGGCTCTGTGAGTAAGAATATCCATCTGCTGGACTATCTCCATGTACTCCAGATCATCTTGATGGATACAATCCAAATCTTCAAGAGTGAAGAGAAAGTTTCCTTAAGTTTCATCAGCAGAGACAAAGGCATGAGAAGAACTTGTCTCTTTGAAATGACTTCCTTGAGTGTAGCTTTCCTTTGGAGTCTTTGGGAAGGTGATGAAAGGGCCCTTTTGTGAGTTGTAAGGGAAGCATATAAGATGATGCTGTGGTTCAATGCTTTCCCTTTCAACCACATAGTTGGCTGAACATAGTTGATTGTTGGAGTTACCGAATGAGTTTTGCATGTTCATCTCCATCTGGTAGCCATAGAGAATACCATACAACTCTATGAGAGTAAGAGTCTTAAGGTTCTCAGTCCTCTTGATAACAACACAATATGTGTCCATTGTCTAGGAAGAGAGGACATAAACTTCCTTACAATGTCCCTGTTCTCAAGAGTTACTCCAATATCCATTAGAGTATCCACAATCTCAACATACCTGAAGTATTGTTGAGTCATGGTTTCACCTGCCTTGAAGGTGAAGTTTTCAAACTGCTGCTTCAAGAGATCCTTCTTGTTCTCCTTTGCTTCAGTAGACCCCTCACATATCAGCTTCAGTGCTTCCCATAGTTGCTTGGCAGTTTTGCACTTCTTGAAGCCTCTATATATGGAGTTTGGAAGAGCAGTTTGAAGGGCTGTCATGGCTTTCTGATCAATCTCTATTCTCTTTCTATCTCCTTCAGAGTAATCAGCCACAACCTTAGGAATCATACCACCACCAGTAGCAGAGGTGGTGCTTGGTATGTAAGGTCCTTCAACAAAAGAGTCCCACATCCTGGAGTCTTGAGACTTGATGAAGCCTTCCATTCTTTGACACCAAGTATCTAAGTCTTCAGGAGTGATCAGTTGAGACTTTGTCATAGTTCCAGTTTCCATATCAGCTTTGGTTATAGCTGTCATTTGAGTTGTTAAGTATTTTGTGTGTGTGAGGGATCTTAAGATGGTGAGATCTTATATCAAGAGCCTGAAATGCTTTGATACCAAATGCAGGACCGGTGAAGGGTATGCACTTACAACAAGACAACACAATGAGGAGAGTTGCTTTAGACACTTAACAGATCAAATAGGGAACTGGTTAAGTTATTAATAAAAGATGCTAAGAACACAAGTAAAAGTGAGTCAGAACAAGATTGCAAAACAACACAAGTATATGGTTTTCAAGAATGTTGTATATTGCCTCTCAAGTTCTATTACAAATTACAAAGCATCGATGGAAAGTTACAAGTACTTGAGATACTTTATACTACATCCAAGAGCCGGCCATACTTTGAAGGCCAGCTGGATACAATTGACTAGACAACTACAAAATCAAAAATATCTGCCTTTTGACTTGTGACTATGACATGCCAAAGCTCACATCCTAATATATTACAAAAAGGATAAAAGTACATAAAGTAGAAAGCATGGACTCAAGACCTCAATGTACAGTTACCAAAAGCATGGACCTTGCACCAACTCATGTAAGTTGGTGACTTTACAGAGTAGCAGCGGAAAGGTGGTCCAGCTTTATGGTAAAGTACATCAGATAAAGGCATATCTCTAAAAGTCTTCGGAAGAAATCTGTCTTTACTCTTTGGCTTCAGAAGACTTTGTCTATGAAGCTTCGAAAGACCTCACTTTTGGCTTCGAAAGATGTTGGTCTTGCTTCGGAAGATTTTACACTTAGAATATTTCTAGTGCATGGTGTAAAACTTCCGAAGCATTTCTACTTCTGTTCTTTAGTGCATGCTTGTAAAGAGACTTTGGGTGTTTTGCCTGCATTAGACTTATAGGGATCCTTACAACATTCATGTTGACCCTTCTAAGATTGAGGCAATTAAGAATTGGTCGACGCCGACAACGCCTACTAAGGTGCGCCATTTTCTTGGATTGATGGGTTATTATCAGCGTTTCATCGAAGGATTCTCGAAACTAGCCCAACCCTTGACTGCCTTAACTCACAAAGGATCCATTTACAAATGGGGTAGTAAGGAAGAAGCGGTTTTCCAAGCGCTTAAAGACAAGCTGTGTAGGGCACCAAACTTGGCATTGCTAGAAGGAATAGACGAATTTGTGGTGTATTGTAACGCGTCAATCCGGGGTTTGGGTTGCATGTTGATGCAATGCGAGAATGTGATAGCTTATGCATCAAGGCAGCTTCAAGTGCATGAGAAGAACTATACAACCCATGACTTAGAGTTGGGAGCTGTGGTATTTGCACTCAAGATCTGGAGGCATTACCTTTAGGGAACCAAGTCCACGATCTTTACCGATCACAAGAGCCTTCAGCACATTTACGAAAAGAAGGAACTGAACATGAGGCAGTGATGATGGTTAGAATTACTGAATGATTACGTTTGTGTCATCAAGTATCATCCGGGAAAGGCTAGCGTGGTAGCTGATGCCCTTAGTCATAAGGAAACCTTAAAGCCTCTTCGTGACCATGAGTTGTAGTTAACCATCTATTCGGATCTACCTTCACAAATTAAGAATGCCTAGGTTGAGGCATTAAAGGAAAAGAACATTAAGTTAGAATCTCTCAGGGGAGCTGAAAGATTATTTCAGGAAAAGTCAAATGGTCTTCGTTACTATGAAGACCGGGTATGGTTTACATTGCTCAGAATTCTTAGAGAATTGGTGATGGATGAAGTTCATAAATCCTGTTATTCAGTACATCCTGGATCTAACATGATGTATAAGGACCTGAAGGTCATTTACTGGTGGCCTATCATGAAAGCTGAAATTTCCACCTACATGTCCAAGTGTTTGACTTGCTCTAAGGTTAAAGTGGAATATCAGAAACCGTCAAGTTTGCTTCAACAACAAGAGATTCCAATGGATTTTGTCACTAAGTTACCTTGTTAACAAACTGGAAATAATACCATTTGGGTGATAGTGGATCATTTGACCAAGTCGGCACATTTCTTGGCCATTCGTGAGACCTGGATAAACTGGCACAAATTTACTTGAGGAAATTGTGTCATGACATGGCATGCCACTCTCGATCATCTCTGATCGTTAAGCGCGATTCACTCTGCACTTCTGGCAGTCACTGCAGAAGTCATTAGGAACTCATCTGGATATGAGCACAGCTTATCATCCACAGATAGATAGTCAAACAGAACACACAATTCAAACCCTAGAAGATATCCTTAGGGTGTGCGTCATTGACTTTGGAACTAGTTGGGAAACCCTTTTTCCTTTGGTTCAATTCTCTTTCAATAATAGCTACCACATGAGCATCAAAGCTGCACCATTTGAGGCAGTTTATGACAGAAAGTGTAGATCACCCCTATGTTGGACTAACGTCGGTGATAGTCAGTTAACTGGTCCTGAGCTTATTCATGAAACCCCAGAGAAGAATTTTCATATTCGTAACTGTATGGCGGTAGCTCGTGATCGCCAGAAAAGTTATGCATATCAAAGGAGAAAGCCTTTGGAATTTCAAGTCGGTGAGAAGGTGTTGTTAAAGCTTTCACCTTGGAATGGTGTGATACGCTTTGGAAAGCATGGAAAGCTAAACCTTAGATACGTTGGACCATTTGAAATTATCAAAATGATCGGTCCAGTAGCTTATAAGCTAGACTTACTTGTGGGACTCGGTGGTGTTCATAATGTGTTCCATGTTTCCAAGTTGAAGAAGTGTATAGCCGATGAATCACTAGTCATTTTGTTAGAGGAACTGGAGATTGATGAACAACTTCGTTTCATCGAGGAACCAGTTGAGATTATGGATCGAGAAGACAAAACCCTAAAGCATATCAAGATTCTAATTGTGCGCGTCAAATGGAATTCAAAGCATGGACCAGAGCTTACCTGGGAACGCGAGGATTAAATGAAGAAGAGGTATCCACAACGGTTCAAAGAACAGGCATCAGTTTCATAAGATATCATTTTTAAGATATCTTTTCCTTAAATTTCAATACGAAATTCCCTTCAACAAGGGGATGATGTCGCAACTCTCACAAAACCTTACATTTACTCATATCCTGAGCAAGCTTATTGGCACTTTTTGTTGTTGTTGTTAAATCTGGTGATCTGCGTTACAATGATATTCTAATTTTTGGGACGGAAATTCCTTTAATAATGGGATGATGTTACAATTCACGTTTTTAGGTTTACATCATGCCTATTTCTTAACTGCTCGTCCTTGCTCATGAATATAGTTCCTATTACACGAATATAATTCCTATTATTATTATTATTATTATTATTATTATTATTATTATTATTATTATTATTATTATTATTATTATTATTATTATTATTATTATTATTATTATTATTATTGTTGTTGTTGTTGTTGTTGTTATTGTTGTTGTTATTAATACTTAACTTAATTATATTAATATTGAACTAAATTTAACTTAATTAGTATAATATATTTAAATTTAATTGGGGAATTAGCTTGACAACTTACTTAACCTAACAACCCCCCCCCCATCAGCTGCCTTATTTCCCCCGTAACCCTAATACCCTCCTTCGGCAGTTTCTTCCTTCTGCACACCAATTCGTTTGTGATACACCATCTCTAGCATCCGTCTTCACCTACAACCACGAGTCACTCGACGACCTTCGTCATTGTCACATGACAAACTAGTTGATCCAGACAACTACCGTATCCACCGGCTTTGTTCCCGGCAGCCTTAGATCTATTCCCGGTAACTCCTTTGTTATCGGTGGTTCGTACCTCTTGAATATCCACGAGAACTTATTGGAACTGCTCTATTTGGTATGATTCTTTCTACCCATTTATTTATCTTGTTTGTAATGTTATGGTTTTGTTGGGTTCAACCATCTATGATTCTCATTGTAACTTGTTTATCAACATCAATGAAATCATAATGCTATTATTATCCATCTCTTTGTTCTTTGATTCACACACATACACCTATCTTAATTTTGATTTCTAGATCTGAACGTGATGAATCCTAAGATCCAAGCTCATTGAATCTGAAATATTGATTTAGTAAAATGGTATCAGAGCTGTTGGTTGCTGGATCATCTAGTTTTCAGATCTGATTTCAACTTTATGATGTCAAGAACAAAGAAGAAAAATGAAGAACAAAAACTGTTGTTCATCCATAACCCATCTGTTCATCACAAAACTAAGAAGAAAAACCAAAAAATCTGTTCAAATATGGTACAATTTGAAGCATTGTGAACATGTTCATGATTATTCCTTAAAAACAAGATGCAATTGAACAAGATTATCATCAAAATCGAAGAAAAGAAAAAGAAAAGGAAGCTATTGTTGCTGCTCTTCAAAGACCATGCTAAATGGCCAATTAACATGGAAATTGATGATTTAACCAACTGATTATTCACAATCGATAAAAGATTCAAGTATGTGATCAATATATTAAAAGTTTTAATGACTCATTTTGAATCAGATTGCTCGATAAAGCACCACAGTATGAATTCGCAATTTGTTCAACTCTTAAAAGAAATACAGATGCTCATCCACAAATGCGGATGACTTGTCACCAAATGCAGATGACTGGTCACCAAATGCGGATGACTTGTCAACAAATCCGGATGACTTGTCACCATGTAAGGCCCCGTTCCCGGGACGCTCACAGTTGGACAATCATCGCACATAAAACATAAAACATACATTCACATTTACTAAAACATTGCAGTTGAATACTTAAAACCATTTCATATATAAATAATTGCTTTTGCAAAATAATATAACATTGTCAATCGTTATAAAATATCGTTTGTTCGCATTACAATGCAAAAATATCATCGCAACATAAAATGGATGCCATCCAAAACAAGCCAAGTAGCCACCCCGTGCCATCCTCACCAACATCTACCTACGAATTGGAAACACATAAAAGTCGGTGTTGCTGAGTGAGTTCTAGTTTTATAAAACCATATTATATTACCTTTCATTCGTTAAAACTTTTTCTTTACTATCGCACGAGATCACACATCATACGTACATCAAGGTAATAATTATTTTCTTCCATCATCTTTCTTTTCGTAGATGTCACACGTTTCATAGTTATCGCACTTTTCGTACATTTATTATCTTTTCACTTCTATCTAGATCATGTCGTGTGCTTAACCCCCCTCTTAAGCACAAAGCCATATCATCTAGGGTCAAGCGACAAAGATCCAATATCGCACATATCGCACGTATGGAGTAGTCACATAGACTAACTCCCCCTTTTGTGAACCCTTAAGGGTTAGCCAAGATCGCACGCTGTAAATACACAGTTGAGCTAACAACTCTCAATGAGTTGTGAACCTCCTTTCATCTACTTGCAAGACTTTCATTCACTCATTCATTATGTTCCACTTCCATTATCTTAAATCTTTCTCTTCGTTAAGATAATACTTTACGTTAACTATCATAATCACACCACGTAAAGTCAAATCATAATACGTAATAAGGAACATAAGGGAACATATCATACATAAGCATAGCATCGTCACACATCATCATAACATAACATACATCATGCATCATTCATTCACATACACAAGCACATGGACAACAAGCACAAGTCATCATAGAACATAACCGACCCTCTACGGGACAGCGGGGGTTCGGGGGCAGCAGCCCCTGGTTGGGGTCGCGCTTCTTGTTAAAACCTCTTAAAATCTTGGTCATTTAAAACGTATATTTAGTATGCATTTCCAACCCCAAACTAGTTTAAAACCTTTAAAATAGGGGATCTAGAACTCACCTTGACTCGATGAGTAGCTTTTCAATTAAGCTTTCTAAGCAAGGTCGCACTACACAGCCTGCAGATAAGTTAACACTCAAAGGAGTTAATTTTTGCCTAATTTCGCTGCTAATTTCGCTGCAAGATCAACAGTTTCGCTGCAAGTTTCGCCAGCAGATTCGTCAACATTTTCGCTGCCATCTTCGCTGTCAGTTTCGCCCAACTTTCGTTGGAAATTCAAGTATGCAAATCTTCCTACGAAACTATAGTTTCGCTGGAAGATCCATAGTTTCGCTGGACGACTGCATAGTTTCACTTGATGAACACCCAGTTTCGCAAAACGGGCTGAAATTACGAACCAACCCATTTTTGACCCAAAACTTCAATCTTTTATACCAAAATCCTTGGTTTATCACCTAATAAGCAAAATCTAAGCTTCTTACATGTTTTTTTACATAAAAACGTGAGTTTTGGGGGATTCTTTGCCACTTTCAAAAACCCCAAGCCCTAAAATCCGGGTTTATATCAAAAGGAACGATTAAACGATGTTTCTTACCTGGATTCTTGGTCTTTTCTTGTTGTTTGGGTGCCCACAAACACCGATCTTCAATCTCTTGATCAACCGAGCCTTGAATCACCAATTCTCTCCACTTTCTCTCTTTACACTCTCTTTCTAGAAATTGGGTATTGAGTTGCAACCTGGATTCTTGGTCTTTTCTTGTTGTTTGGGTGCCCACGAACACCGATCTTCAATCTCTTGATCAACCGAGCCTTGAATCACCAATGTTCTCCACTTTCTCTCTTTACACTCTCTTTCTAGAAATTGGGTATTGAGTTGCAAATGAGAGTTGCTCAAGCTGATCTGTTTATATATACCGGGCGTTCCCGGGACTTTAACTCGCCGGACACATAACCCGAAAGGTTAACTCGGTCTATAATCCATATCCATCTTATTTACATTAAACAATCCCGTCTAAGCCTATTATTATTATTTGGCTAGCTTAGACTTTACTCGGGGCGGTACAAGTCCACCCCCTTTATTTAGGTTTCATCCTCCACACCTGTTATTCCTCGAATAGATGTGGGTAATGTTGTCTAATCTCTTCTTTAGTCTCCCATGTAGACTCCGATCCCTTTCTGTGCTTCCACTGTACTCGCACAAGTGGAACCACTTTAATCCTTAGCCTCTTCTCTTTGCGATCGATGATCGCCACTGATTGCTCCACATAATTGAGCGTTCATCCACTTCAAAATCCTCCAGTGGCACCACCATATCCTCCTCAGCTAAGCACTTTCTTAAGTGAGATACATGGAATGTCGGATGAATTCCACTTAACTCATTGGGCAACTCCAACCTATAAGCCACCTCTCCTACTCGAGCAATGATTCGGAAAGGCCCTATGTATCTCGGGCTCAACTTGCCCCGCTTCCTAAACTGAATGATACCTTTCCAAGATGAGACTTTCAACATAACCTTGTCGCCCACCTGGAACTCAATCGGTCTACGCCATTTGTCGGCATACGACTTTTGCCTATCCTTAGCTACCTTCATAAAAGCTTTGATCCTTTCCAGCTTCTCAGTCGTAGCCTCGACCACTTCGACGCTCCCTAACTCTTTATGGCCAATATCACCCCAACAAGCGGGTGTTCTACATCTCCTACCGTATAGCATCTCATAAGAAGACATGCCAATGTTGCCATGATAACTATTGTTAAATAAGAATTCGGCTAACGGTAAGTGGTCATCCTAGCTTCCTCCAATATCAATGACGCATGCCCGAAGCATATCTTTCAACGTCTGAATAGTCCTTTCTGACCGACCATCTGACTAGGGATGATAAGCCGTGTTTATATGCAACCTCGTCCCCATAACATCATGAAATCTCTTCTAAAACTTGGATGTAAACTGAGTGTCACGATCAGACACAATGGACACAGGTACACCATGGCGACTTACAATCTCCTAAATGAATAGGAACTGAGCACTCTTCGTCAAACGATCAAGTATCACCCATATGGCATCATACCCTTTCACTTACAATCTCCTTGGTGATATGCTCCCACTTCCACTCGGGTATACGCAAAGGTTGGATCTTCCCGTATGGCTTCTGATGCTCCGCCTTCACTTGGAAGCAAGTAAGACACTTACTCACGTACTCCACTACGTCACGCTTCATACCGGGCCACCAATAATCTTTCTTCATGTCTTGATACATCTTTGTATCACTGGGATGAATGGATATCGAGTCTTATAAGCCTCGTCCATGATCTTTCCACGAAGATCCCCATAACGAGGAATCCACATTCGTCCGAATCGGGTTCTAACCCCGAAAGTGTTTTTACCTAATTCTGCGACTAGACCTCTCATCCTTTCGGAGTTAAGACGATCTTCTTTCAACGCATCATCTTGAAACTCCTTGACCTGTTTTATCACATTGGAGGTCATAATCAATTGGTAAGCCTTTACCCGAATTGGTTCAGGCCTCTTCTTTCGGCTAAGGGCATCCGCCACTACGTTGGCTTTGCCTTGATGGTAATGCATCTCGCAATCATAATCCCTTATGAGCTCTAACCATCTTCTGTGCCTCATATTCAAATCCTTATGTTCAAAGAAGTACTTCAAGCTCTTGTGGTCCGTGAAGATTGTGCACTTTGTCCCGTATAGGTAGTGCCTCCAAATCTTTAACGCAAAGACCACAGCTGCTAGCTCCAATGTCATGAGTAGGATAGTTAACCTCATGAACTTTCAATTATCGGGATGCGTATGCTATAACCTTTCCTCGCTGCATAAGTACGCAACCCAACCCGGAGTAGGAAGCATCTGAATAGACCACCAAATCCTCGCTTCCTTCGGGTAACGACAAGACAGGAGCTTGAGTCAGCCTTGCCTTTAGCTCCTCAAAAGCATTCTCTTGATCTTGACCCAATACAAACTTCACAACCTTACAGGTTAACTTAGTCAATGGGGAAGCTATCTTAGAGAAGTCTTGGATGAATCTTCTATAATAGCCCGCCAATCCCAAGAAACTACGAATTTCGGATGGCGTCTTTGGAGACTTCCATTGCATCACCGCCTCCACCTTTGGCGGGTCTACCATAATCCCCTCGGGATTCACCACGTGACCCAAGAAATGAACTTCGTGCAACCAGAACGCGCACTTGGAGAACTTAGCATACAGCTTCTCCTTTCTCAACATCTCCAACACTTCCCGAATATGACCGACATGCTCTTCTTCGCTCCATTAGTAAATCAGGATATCATCAATAAACACAATCACTGATTTATCCAACATCGGCCGACACACTCGATTCATCAAGAACGTAAAAGCAGCTGGTGCGTTAGTTAAACCAAAAGACATAACGAGGAACTCGTAGTGTCCATAACGCGTACGAAAAGCTATTTTAGGAATATATTGCTCTCTCAACTTCAACTGATGGAAGCCAGATCGAAGATCTATCCTTGAGAACCAACTGGCACCTTGGAGCTGATCAAACAAGTCATCAATCCTCGGCAATGGATACCGATTCTTCACTGTCAACTTGTTCAACTCACGGTAGTCAATGCACATCCTCATACTACCGCCCTTCTTCTTCACAAATAAGACCGGAACACCCCAAGGAGAGATACCCGGTCTAATGAACCCCTTATCAAGCAACTCCTACAGTTGCTCCATCAATTCTTTCATCTCGGTCGGAGCCAACCAATATGGTGCCTTAGAAACAGGTTGGGCACCTGGTATCAAGTTAATCTAGAACTCGATCTCGCGGTCCGGTGGCACACCTAGTAAGTCTTCTGGAAACACGTCCGGAAAGTCACACACAACTGGTACATCGGTCAGTTGTGGTGTTGACGTATCCATATCCTTTACATAGGCCAAGTAGGCACTACATCCATGCCTCATGCACCTTCCCGCCACCGCCATCGAAATCACTTTCGGGATAGTCATAACTCGATCACCATAAATCATCGCCAAACTCCCGTCAGGCGCTGTCAATCTGACCATCTTCTTACGACATACGATATTCGCCTCGTTATCCGCCAACCAATCCATTCCTAGGACTACTTCGAAACTGTCTAAGGTCATGACGAACGGTCTAACAGGAAACTTATGACCTTCTATTTCTATGTCACAACCTTCTATCATCTCAGAAATCCTGGTAGACTTAGCTATGGCAGTTTTTACTGTTGGGGTTTGTTGAAACAAGATACATAGTTTAACCATTTAAACTTTGAGAAAAACGCAGCGGAAACAAGTTTTATATCTATGTTAATGAACTGAAAATTTCAGATTTCATCTTGATATTACAAAGTTATAAACAAACCCAAGAACAAAAGGATCTTATTTATGTGAATAAGACTAGCTATGACAACACAAACATACATTATGGCAGCCATAAAGAGGCTGCCATAAACTACCTTTTCAGCAGCAAAACGAGATGATAAAGGATGATATGGACCAAGAAAGAACGACCAAGGCACCAAAAGAAGGTCCTCTCAAGTGTGCAAACCCCAAGCTCTAAGACAAACACCTTGTTGCTAGGATTTGAGCACCAAAACCCGACTTGAAAGGCTGCTGAATCTTCCAGCCGTGAATCACTTCAACAAGAGGAGAAAAACCCTTTTTCTTTCTTGTGGTTCTTGCAAGTTAGAGAGAGAAGTAGATGGAGTGAATTAGTGTACAAAATGAGTTTCCAAGGCCACTAAAAGAAGGCCAAGAGACCCCTTAAGGGGCGGCCAAAACTTTTAAGAACATGGGGTTTTCCCCCCAAAAGCTAAAACCCATTTTTCACACATTAACAAGTCATTCATATAAGTTATTCTTATAACTAACCTTTTAATTGAATAACTCATACACACTCACTTATTATTTGATGTTATTTAAGTAACTTAAATAACATTACAAACAATATCTATAAACAAAATATCCATATAAATTGTTCAATCTCATATGCTATTTAATTAGAAAACCCATTTTCTAAATTGGTGTTTTTATTTAATTGTATGATCATATCGTCAATTAAATATTATTTGGTGTTTGCTAAGCTTGTTATTGGGTATGACCCGACTTGGATCATAACGTACTAACCACATCAATGTTCTATGTGTCTTGGGCATAAAGAATTCAACAATCTCCCACTTGCACAAGATTCATAGAAGATTGATGCAAGCAGTAAATACCGCCTAACAACGGTTTACTACCCTTAATACGTATGACTTAATGCCATTCAATAACATCATCTCCTTCAAGTACCATACTTGAGATGTTTTAGGTGAATCAATCATCTATCCCTTTGTCGCAGATGTCATGTTAAATCCTAGAGACACAGAGTGATCATTCTCCATTGATTTAACTTTATCAGGCCTTAGACATCTTACTCTCAACGAATAAGAGGGACAAATCCCTTCTTGACTACATACGTCTCTCATAATTACCTTATATCATACCTGAATCCAGACTTATCAACTGCCATATTTCAGAACAGCAGAGAACTGGGTCAAAGTATAATATTTGGTAAATATCAAGACCCAATATGTATCTCAGGTCAGAGGATACCAAATAATGTTCGCCTTTACTCAAAATTACTTATGATCAATAAGGAATATTCCATGTAGTAATATTTGAGATGCAGGTCAGTCCAATATTTGCATCCCACAAATATCTATGAACCTTGGCAGCAACCTTTTGCTCTATATTCATCCATATGAATATCTACCAATCCAAATTCATAATAATCTTACCCTCATACTTGTTCCCACAAGTCTGAACGACTACGGACATTTAGAGTAAACAATTTACTCATGGATTAAACATGCTAAATTGGAATATTAATTGAAACATTATAACCAAATAATTTTATTCAAATAATAAAAGTTCCACATATCCAAATACAAAATTACAGATCACATCCAATCACTAGAATATCGAAGTCCCATAGCACAAGTATGACCTTCATGCTTTGTCTTTTCAAGGAGCTTCGTGAGAGGATCTGCTATGTTTTGATCCGTGTGAACTTTGCGAATACATATCTTTCCCTTTTCAACTTCATCCCGTATGTAGTTGAATCTCCGCTCAATGTGCCTAGTCTTTTGATGAGCACGAGGTTCTTTGATTTGAGCAATCGCACCCTCGTTATCACAAAAGATCTCTAGGGGGTCCTGAATGGAAGGGACAACCCCTAGATCGGCAATGAATTTCTTCAACCATGCAGCTTCTTGAGCTGCCAATGAGGCGGCAACGTATTCTGATTCTGTAGTTGATAGAGCCACCACATCCTGTTTGGAGCTCTTCCAAGAGACCGCTCCTCCATTCAGAATGAAAATATATCCCGATTGTGACCGTGAATCATCACGATCGGTTTGAAAACTCGCATCCGTGTAACCTTTTACAACGAGTTCCTCATCACCAGATCCATAGATTAGGAACATATCTTTTGTCCTCCTTAGGTACTTAAGTATGTTCTTAACAGCCATCCAATGACTGTTTCCAGGATTTTGCTGGTATCGACTTGTCATGCTTAAGGCGCATGACACGTCCGGCCGAGTGCATATCATTGCATACATGATGGATCCAATAGCAGATGCGTATGGGATTGCCTTCATTTTATCTTGCTCATCCTTTGAGCTTGGACATTGAGTTGTGCTCAATATTGTTCCTCTTTGAATAGGTACCGTACCTTTCTTAGAGTTCTCCATCTTGAACCTTTTTAAGATTTTATCAATGTATGCACTTTGATTTAAACCAATCAACCGCCTTGATCTATCCCTATAGATCTTTATTCCCAGAATATAGGCGGCTTCACCAAGATCCTTGATTGAAAAACAACTTCCAAGCCAGGTTTTTACACCTTCCAAGGTTGGAATGTCATTTCCAAATAGTAGTATATCATCAACATATAATACTAGGAATGTGATGATGCTCCCACTAGCTTTCTTATATACACAAGCTTCATCAGCATTCTTGATGAATCCAAATTTGATTACTTCTTCATCAAAACGGTGATTCCAACTTCTCGATGCTTGTTTCAATCCATAGATTGATTTCTTTAACTTGCATACTTTATTAGGATGTTTTGGATCGACAAAACCTTCAGGCTGAACCATATAGACATCTTCCTCAAGATATCCATTTAAGAAAGCGGTTTTGACATCCATTTGCCAAATCTCATAATCATAATGAGCAGCTATGGCAAACAATATCCTTATAGACTTTAGCATCGCAACAGGTGAGAAAGTTTCATCATAATCAACTCCTTGAGTTTGAGTGAAACCTTTTGCTACAAGTCTAGCTTTATAAGTATCCAACTTTCCATGCATATCAGTTTTCTTCTTGAAAACCCACTTACTTCCAACTACTTTGGAGTTAAGAGGTGGTACAACCAAGTCCCATACTTGATTGTCATGCATGGATTGCATCTCAACGCTCATGGCCTCGAGCCATTTGTCACAATCCGAATTGGACACTGCATCATGGTATGTGGTTGGTTCATCTGAATCTACCACATAGCATCCATCCATGAAAAATCCGTATCTTTCAGGTGGATTACTAGTTCTACCACTTCTGCGAACGTTTTGTGTGTATTGATCAACCACTTGATCATCTTCAACATCCTCATGTTGAGTGCTAGTTTCAACCAAACGTGCATCGGGTTGTGGTTCTTGATCCTCCTCAAGATCCACTGTTCTACTGCTAGTTCCTTCCATAAGGAACTTTGCTTCTAAGAACTCACCCTTTCTGGCAACAAACACTTTTTGTTCCAGTGGATCATAGAAATAATATCCCATAGAATCTCTAGGATATCCAACAAAGATACACTTGGTGGATCGGACTTCTAATTTGTTTGGGGTGGGAGTCTTAACATAAGCCTCACAACCCCAAACCCTTAAGTATGATAGTGATGGAACTCTTCCATGCCATATCTCAAAAGGTGTCCTTTCCACCTTTTTGGTTGGGGCCATATTTAGAATACGGGCCGCGGAGAGCAAAGCGAAACCCCAAAATGATAGAGGTAATGTGCTTCTAGCCATCATAGATCGGACCATATCCAATAAGGTTCGATTCCTCCTCTCAGACACACCATTATGTTGTGGTGTTCCAGGTGGAGTGAGTTGTGAGACAATCCCACAACTCCTAAGATGATCTTGAAAAGCATCACTTAGGTATTCACCTCCTCTATCGGTGCGGAGAATTTTAATCGACTTGTTGAGTTGATTTTGTACTTCATTTTGAAAGATCTTGAACATTTCAAAACCTTCATCTTTGTGTCTTAACAGGTACACATACCCATAGCGACTATAATCGTCGGTAAAGGTAATGAAGTATCTTTCACCATTCCTTGTCATTGGCTTAAAAGGACCACATACATCCGAATGTATGATTCCTAACAAATCTTTTGCCCTTTCATTAGTCCCACTGAAGGGTGCCTTAGTCATTTTACCTTGTAAACAAGACTCACACACATCAAATGAATCACATTCACTTGTTTTTAAAAGACCATTCTTTTGTAGTGTTTGAATTCTTTTTTTGTTTATATGACCAAGACGACAATGCCAAAGATAGGTATCACTCAAATCCAACTTGAGTTTCTTGGTGCTAGTTTGGTACAATGAACTATTTAAAGTATTTTCATGAACCAATTCATAAATACCATTAATTGGAATAGCTTTAAAGTAGAACATATCATTTAAAGAAACATGAATATCATTTTCAACAAATGATAATACATATCCAAATTGTTTTAATAGGGCTACAGAAATAATATTCCTAGTCAAACTAGGAGCATACAAAACATTGTTCAAAATTACTTCCAAACCATTTGGAAGTTTCAAGATGTAGTCACCACGGGCTTCAACTTGAACTTTAGCCCCATTGCCCATGTAGAGGCTAACATCCCCTTTGTTGAAGTTACTGCTTCTTTTGAACCCCTGCAACAAATTGCAAATGTGAGTTCCACATCCGGTATCTAATACCCATGTGTTAGAGGATGTCATGTTTAAATCAATATGGATCATGTATATTGTACCTGAGGTTTGCCCAGCATCCCTCTTTGCTTTCAACTCTTGGAGATGGACGGGACAATTCCTTGCCCAATGTCCAATCTCCCCACACTTGAAGCATGGGTCATTGGAAGCAACCTTTTGCTTCTTCTCTTGAGGTTTGGGTGGTACCCTTACCACCCCTTTCCCTTTTCCCCATACGGGTCCCTTGCCCTTGGCAACCTTTGCCTTGGGTGTGGGATGAGGCCTTTTCTTGTTCCCACCTTCATTGATGGTGAGAACAGGTAAAACCCTTTTACCCATGGCCGCCTCGGCCGTTTTGAGCATTGAGTGAAGCTCACCAATGCTTTTGTCCCAAGCATTCATGTTGTAGTTCAACACGAATGTCTCAAACTTCTTGGTAAGGCCATTGAGGATCAAATCCGTGGCCAATTCCTTCGAGACAGGACAATTAAGCCTTTCGAGGCGGTCAATGTGGCTTTTCATCTTAAGTACATAAGATGAAACCGATTGGTTGTCGTCCATACGACATGCGTGGAGTGCTCGAACCGTTTCAAAGCGCTCAACCCTTGCTTGCTGTTGGAACGTTTCCTTCAGCTGGGTTATCATGTCATAAGCTCCGTGATGTTCATACTCCTTTTGGAGATCCGGAGTCATGCTCGCCAGCATGAGACAAGACACTTGGACCGAGTCCTCAGTGTATTTTAACCAATCGTTAAAGGCCTCCGCATCATCCTCAGCAGGTTGATCGGGGATAGGGTCGTCTAAAACGTATGATCGTTTTTCTTGCTTGAGAACGATTCTCAAGTTTCGATACCAATCAATAAAATTGTTATGATTTAGACGTTCTTTTTGGAGAATCGCTCGTAAAGATTGGGCGGACGCGGATGAGTTATCATGATTATCATTATTGGAGGCCATCTACAAAATTTAACAAAGATCTATTTTAGTATTTTTGATATTGTTATTTTAATAATAAATACCTTTTATGGCTATTTTTATATTAAAATCTAGAATCCAACATTTCATTTAAATTGTGGTTAGGTGACCTTTATCCCACGATTTAAATTAATAAGGTGGTCAACGATTGACGATTGCAACCATTTGCAACTTCTAGAGATATGGGATCGACTTGAAACATCATATGTAAAGTCGGCATGTTAACCCCATCAACACCATTTGGAAACCACATCGTAGGTGATCCATTTGACATGGTTTGCAAATCAAGACATCCTACTTACAACCACGTGTGAGTTTGCCAAAATAAGTGGTTAGGTGACCTTTATCCCACAAATAAGGCATTCTCACCTCAAATCACAAGTTCCCTCAAAATGGTTAGGTGACCTTTATCCCACTAAGAGTTCCCAAGTGACTCAAGTGTTGTGTAAAAGGACGGTGTTGATCTCGTTTTAAAATATTAGTGTTTTCATAATTTAAGTTTTAGAAAACTCTATGTACTTGTATTTGCATGCTTTCAAATACAAGATACCCTTTAGTCCTTTGATTAAAACCCCTTTTAATCTTTAAAATCATTAAACAATTTTAATAACCTTTTAATGATTAATGTCCATTTGGATAGATAGTTATGATCATGGAAAGGATTGTTAAGCAAACATCATATATAAGTAATCAACCACAATACCAAGAATCAACCAAATAATAGTGCATAACCATAGCATCTAAAGAGGCCACACTTGTTTGCCATCACAAGTGTGGTCCATAGGACATTCCTAAGGGACAAAACTTGACACAAAAGGCTGCCATGAACCTCCCACTTGAAACCGCATCCAAATGCTCCATGTTTCTTGTGTCTTTCCTTGTGCTTCTAACGCGTACATCTTCATATTACAAGATATTATATCCTAATACAAGATTTCTAGTAAAATGAAAAGTACCTAATCTATTTATTACAGCCCAATAATAAATAAAATTACACTTCATACCAAGCACAAATAAAAGATTATACAACCCAATTGAATGAATGAATACAACCATTACAAACATCCAAAAAACACAAGGTCAAGGGCTAGGTTATGCACCATAATGAATAATGATCAAATCATTCAAACCAATAATGAAACCCCACCATAAACCCACGAAATTACAGCCAACATAAACTGAAATTTTCGGGTTTATCTTGTCCAAACAAATAAACAATACAACATACATATCTTTCAAAGTTTAATCACAAGCATGTGTGATATAACTTTGAAAGTTTGGGGTTTCATATAACATGAATATAGCAGCCCCTAAAAGGGGTTTCAAAGTCCCAAAAAACGAAATATTTCAAGGACAAAACAAGCTAGCTATCCACATAACCGGCTCTAGATGCCAATGTTGGGGTTTGTTGAAACAAGATACATAGTTTAACCATTTAAACTTTGAGAAAAATGCAGCGGAAACAAGTTTTATATCTATGTTAATGAACTGAAAATTTCAGATTTCATCTTGATATTACAAAGTTATAAACAAACCCAAGAACAAAAGGATCTTATTTATGTGAATAAGACTAGCTATGACAACACAAACATACATTATGGCAGCCATAAAGAGGCTGCCATAAACTACCTTTTCAGCAGCAAAACGAGATGATAAAGGATGATATGGACCAAGAAAGAACGACCAAGGCACCAAAAGAAGGTCCTCTCAAGTGTGCAAACCCCAAGCTCTAAGACAAACACCTTGTTGCTAGGATTTGAGCACCAAAACCCGACTTGAAAGGCTGCTGAATCTTCCAGCCGTGAATCACTTCAACAAGAGGAGAAAAACCCTTTTTCTTTCTTGTGGTTCTTGCAAGTTAGAGAGAGAAGTAGATGGAGTGAATTAGTGTACAAAATGAGTTTCCAAGGCCACTAAAAGAAGGCCAAGAGACCCCTTAAGGGGCGGCCAAAACTTTTAAGAACATGGGGTTTTCCCCCCAAAAGCTAAAACCCATTTTTCACACATTAACAAGTCATTCATATAAGTTATTCTTATAACTAACCTTTTAATTGAATAACTCATACACACTCACTTATTATTTGATGTTATTTAAGTAACTTAAATAACATTACAAACAATATCTATAAACAAAATATCCATATAAATTGTTCAATCTCATATGCTATTTATTTAGAAAACCCATTTTCTAAATTGGTGTTTTTATTTAATTGTATGATCATATCATCAATTAAATATTATTTGGTGTTTGCTAAGCTTGTTATTGGGTATGACCCGACTTGGATCATAACGTACTAACCACATCAATGTTCTATGTGTCTTGGGCATAAAGAATTCAACATTTACATCGAAGGGCTCATCAATACTTCTACTCCTACTAGGCAACTTAGCACAAAAGGCAGCAGAAATGAAACTCCTACTAGCACCAGAATCAAATAGCACAGGTGCAAGAGTTTGGTTTACTAGAAACGTACTTGACACCACATCGGGGTCCGTCCTAGCCTCCTCCCGAGTCATCGTAAATACCCTGGCTCTTGCCCTTTTCTCTCCAGTTCTGGTTTTCATCCCTGCCCTAGAACTCTCCGCCCTCGGCTGCTTGAACTCCCTGCTCAGATGGTCATTTTCTCCACATTTATAACACCTTATAACCTCACACTCTCTCGCCAAATGACCAGGCTTCACACTCTCTCGTTGAATGTGGTGGTGTATTGCTGGTGTGTCATACTTCCCGCCTCCAAGTGTAGGAATTCTCTCTCAACTTTAGCAAGCTCCCTGTGAGGACAGAACTCCTCAATCACCAACTTCTTCAGCTCGTTCCACCTCATCCTCCTGATTGCCCTGCTGCCCTCAGCGTGGACAATATTGTCCCACCAACACAAGGTCGAGTCTACAAATGAATGGGTGGCAAACTTCACCTTTTGATCCTCTCGGCACTCGCTGATATCAAGAACAACTTCCATTTCCTTCACCCACCGATGAGCAGCAGCAGTAGTGCCATTGCCATCAAAAGTTGGGGGCTTTCATCTTTGAAATGCCCCATAGTTACAGCCTCGAGCTATTTCGGGCACAACCTCCTCCTCCTCCTCATCGTCAGAGACAACCGTCTCAGTCTCGGGTTGCTTTCTCTCCCCCCGCGGGCCTTCTCATTTCCTTCGTCTCTCCTTCCCTAACAGCTTTAATCACTTCAGTCACCACAAACGGCAGGATCGTTTGCATGACCTAGTGAACCTCTTCCACCACACCCTCCTTAACCGAGGCCCTTAAGTTAGCACTCTCATCACCACCTTCTGGATGAGGGTTCTCGGGCTCTTCATGAGCCACTTCTTCAGCCCTAGCCCTTCCTCTTGTTACCCGTGGTCCAGCACCACGTCCACCACGACCTCCGCCTCGAGAATTCTTAGAAGATCTACCTCCATCCATCCTCTAACACACTATAAGATTCAAACACCAACACGGTCATTCTAGGTAACAACTCAGTTTATGTCAAGTATAGTAAGTTCCTAATTGCAGTGGCCAGTTGTGATTAGCCACTTACTTTACTCTTCATACTCCAAGCATTTCCTATCCTGACTACATCAGTATTTAAATCTACTATAGGCACATAAATCACATAACATGCGCACATAATACCGGTTACCATTAAAGAAATACCTAATGGCACATAGCTACTCGGACTGGCATCCCTTCCCTTTGTCCCATTCCCAGTTTAAGTTTAGGTGCTTTTGAAAATATTTACCCGTTTCACTTAAACTTTGGCTCTGATACCAACTTGTAAGTCCTCGTTCCCGGGACGCTCACAGTTGGACAATCATCACACAAAAAAACATAAAACATACATTCACATTTAACATTGCAACATGATACTTAAAACCATTTCATATATAAATAATTGCTTTTGCAAAATAATACAACATTTTCAATCGTTACAAAATATCGTTTGTTTGCATTACAATGCAAAGACATCATCGCAACATAAAATGGATGCCATCCAAAACAAGCCAAGTAGCAACCCCGTGCCGTCCTCAGCAACATCTACCTGCCAACTGGAAACACATAAAAGTCAGCGTTACTGAGTGAGTTCTAGTTTTATAAAAACATATTATATTACATTTCATTTGTTAAAACATTTTCTTTACTATCGCACGTGATCACACATCATACGTACATCAAGGTAATAATTATTATCTTCCATCATCGTTCATTCCGTACATGCCGCACGTTTGGTACTTATCGCACTTTTCGTTCATTTATTATCTTTTCACTTCTATCTAGATCCTGTCGTGTGCTTAACTCCCCTCTTGAGCACAAAGCCATATCATCTAGGGTCAAGCGACAAGGATCCCATATCGCACATATCGCACGTATGGAGTAGTCACATAGACTAACTCCCCCTGTGTGTGAACCCTTAAGGGTTAGCCAAGATCGCACGCTGTAAACACACAGTTGAGCTAACAACTCTCAGTGAGTTGTGAACCTCCTTTCATTTTCTTGCAAGACTTTCATTCGCTCATTCATTATGTTCCACTTCCATTATCTGAAATTTTTCTCTTCGTTAAGATAATACTTTACGTTCATTATCATAATCACACCATGTAAAGTCACATCATAATACGTAATACGGAACATAAGGAAACATATCATACATAAGCATAGCATCGTCACACATCATCATAACATAACATACATCATGCATCATTCATTCACATACACAAGCACATGCACAACAAGCACAAGTCATCATAGAACATAACCGACCCTCCGCGGGACAATGGGGGTTCGGGGCCGGCAGCCCTGGCTGGGGTCGCGCTTCCTATTAAAACCTCTTAAAATCTTGGTCATTTAAAACGTATATTTAGTATGCATTTCCAACCCCAAACTAGTTTAAAACTTTTATAATAGGGCATTTAGAACTCACCTGGACTCGATGAGTAGCTTTTCAATCATGCTTTCTAAGCAAGGGCCGCACTAGACAGCCTGCAGATAAGTTAACACTCAAAGGAGTTAATTTCTTCCTAATTTCGTTGCTAATTTCGCTGCAAGATCAGCAGTTTCGCCGGCAGTTTTGCTGGCATCTTCGTTGCTAGTTTCGCCTAACTTTTGTTGGAAATTCAAGTCTGCGAATCTACCTGCGAAACTATAGTTGCGCTGGAAGATCCATATTTTTCGCTGGACGACTGCATAATTTCATTGGATGAATACCAAGTTTCACCAGAACGGGCTGAAATTACGAACCAACCCATTTTGACCCAAAACTTCAATCTTTTACACCCGAATCCTTGGTTTATCATCCAATAAGCTATATCTAAGCTTCTTAAATGTTTTCTTACATAAGAACATGAGTTTTGGGTGATTCTTTGCTACTTTCAAAAACCCCAAGCCCTAGAATCTGGGTTTACATCAAAAGGAACGATTAAACGATGTTTCTTACATGGATTCTTGGTCTTTTCTTGTTTTTTGGGTGCCCACGAACACCTGTAAGGCCCCGTTCTCGGGACGCCTACAGTTGGTCATTTATCGCACATAAAACATATATTAACATTTGCCTCTTGAAAATATTGCAGCGGAAACATTCAAAAATGACATCTCGTTTCATTATAAATACTTTTGCCAAACAATACATCATTATCCGTTTACAAAATACATGTTTGCATTACATCACAAAAGCATTATAAATGGATGCCATTCCAAAAGAGCCAAGTAGCCTTGCCGTGCCATCCTCAGCAATCATTACCTGCCAACATGAAAACATGCAAAAAGTCAGCGTTGCTGAGTGAGTTCTAGTTTTATAAAATAAACATACTTTACTTTCATTAAAAACTATTTCTTTTCTCATGTGATCATTCATCATACGTATACACAGATAATGTCATTATTATCTTTCATTACATTCGTTATCTTTCGTTCTTTTCATACGTTCATTCTTCCGAGTCTGTTGCGACGACAGAGTCGCTCACCTCAATAGCAATCTCAACGATTGCACGCTATCCGAGTCTGTTACAACCATAGGGTTGCTCACCTCATTGCCAATCTTAACGATAGCACGCTATCCGAGTCTCTTGCAACAACAAGGTTGCTCACCTCATGGCAACATCAACGATAGCACGTCATCCGAGTCTCTTGCAACAACAAGGTTGCTCACCCCATGGGCAATCTCAACGATTGCACGTCATCCGAGTCTCTTGCAACACAGAGTCGCTCACCTCATATATGTGCTTGCAAGCCTTTCCTTCATTCATTCATCATTCATTAATGCATGCATTCTTACTCATGTTCCTCTTTCATTATCTTTCACTTTACGTTACATAATACTTCATTCATTCATTAACATGACACGTAAAGTCACAAGAAAGATAAACATGCATCATAATAAGGAACATATCACACAGTCATCATCATCATATAATGCAACATCATACATACATAACATGCAACATTATCATCATCATGCCCAACATACTCTCTAAGGCCATAACAGTCATCTTACATGCTCTTACGGGAAACTTTACGTCAAAACTTACATCTGCACTTTCCCCCGAAAGCCAGAAGTCGAACTACACTTTCCTTCGAGTGCAACAGCCCTATTCGGGCGTATGGACACCCTTCAGTCGCATGGCCTCCATGCGACTGAACATCATGCGATTGGGCTCATGCGGATGAACATCTATGCGAATGAACGCTCAATCGTGCATATGGACCTCATGCGGATGGAACTAATGCGAATGAGCACTTATGCGACTGTCCTCATGCGAATGGACTCATGCGACTAGCCACCTATGCGACTGGACCCTCAGTCGCATGACCCCCCATGCGACTGGACTCCCAATCATGCGAATGAAAACTTAGTCGTACGATTGAACCCTCAATCGTGCGGATGAATCCCAGTCGTGCGAATGGACCTCAATCGCCTCTCAATCGGCCGTATGGTTTCATTCGGTCGCATAGCCCTAGCTGATGTAGAATGGAGTTCATCCCGAACCCAATCTGCCATTTTCAGCCTCCAAGCTCATCCAAACCCCTTCTAAGACTAAATCAACCATCCTAAACCTTAGGAATGCATACCACAACACCATACAAGCACACACAAGCTCGGAATCATGCTCTAAACACATCACACGCAACACACCCAATTGGGTCAAACACATACACATACAAAAACGAGTTTTTAATGCTTTCCAGCCCCAAAATAGGTTGAAAACAAGTAAAAGTGGGGTCCTAGAACTCACACAAACAAGCACAACGACAAGGGCTTCGATTTGGCTTCCTACACGACAATTTTGGCCACTCGAACCACCCGAACCGACCCTTTCCTCCTCTTTTCTTCCTTTCTCTCTTCTCCTCTCTTTGATAGCTGAAAATGTGAGTGTGGGGGAGAGGGTAAGGGCTGCCCTCTCCCTTATATACTCCCACTCGCCCGACTTTTTTTCGTTGGCGAGTTCGGTCTCTCGAATTTGGACTTTATTTCTTTTTCTTCCTTCGTCGGCTTCAAAATAGTAAATAATCGGGTGTTACAAGTCCACCCCCCTTAAATAGGTTTCGTCCCCGAAACCTGTTATTCTTCGAACAAACGTGGATAATGCTGTCTCATTTCCTCCTCAGTCTCCCACATTGACTCGGATCCCTTCCTGTGCTTCCACTGTACACGCACAAGAGGAACCACTTTATTTCTCAGCCTCTTCTCTTTCTGATCGATGATTGCCACTGGTTGCTCCACATAATTGAGCCGTTCGTCTACTTCGATATCCTCCAGTGGAACAATCATATCTTCATCAGCTAAGCACTTCCTTAGATGAGATACATGGAATGTCGGGTGAATTCCACTTAACTCATCTGGTAACTCCAGTCTATAGGCCACCTCTCCTACTCGAGCGATGATTCGGAAAGGGCCTATATACCTTGGGCTCAACTTACCCCGCTTTCGAAAGCGGATGATACTCTTCCAAGGTGAGACCTTCAACATAACCCGATCACCCACCTGGAACTCAATCGGCCTGCGTCGTTTATCAGCATACGACTTCTGTCTGTCTTTGGCTACCTTCATGAAGGCTTTAATCTTCTCAAGCTTCTCAGTCGTAGGCTTGATTACCTCGATGCTCCCCAATTCCTTCTGACCAATATCACCCCAACAAACGGGTGTTCCGCATCTCCTACCGTATAGCATCTCATATGGAGGCATACCCATGCTGGCATGATAGCGGTTGTTGTATGAGAATTCGGCTAACGGTAGGTGGTCATCCCAACTTCCACCAAAATCAATCACACATGCCCGAAGCATGTCTTCCAGTGTCTGAATGTTCCTTTCTGACTGACCATCAGTCTGAGGATGATAACCCGTGCTGATATGTAACCTCGTCCCCATAGCGTCGTGGAATTTCTTCCAAAATTTAGATGTGAACCGAGTGTCGCGATCCGACACAATAGACACCGGCACACCATGACGAGTTACAATTTCCTTGATGAACAGATCAGCCAACCTCTCTGATGAATATGTCTCACGGATCGGTAGGAAGTGAGCACTCTTCGTCAAGCGATCAACTATCACCCATATGGCATCGTACCCTTTCGGGGTACGCGGCAGCTTGTAATGAAATCCATGGTGATGTGCTCCCGCTTCCATTCCGGTATATCCAAAGGTTGGATCTTTCCATACGGCTTTTGATGCTCGGCCTTCACCTGTAAGCAAGTAAGGCACTTACTCACATACTCCACCACATCGCGCTTCATACCCGGCCACCAATAATCCTTCTTCACGTCATGGTACATTTTCGTGGCGCCTGGGTGAATGGAGTATCGAGTCTTGTGAGCTTGATCCATTATCTTTATCCGTAGATCCCCAAAATGAGGAATCCACACACGATCGAATCGGGTTCTAACACCGAGTGTGTTTTCACCCAATTCCGCGACCAGACCTCTCATTCTTACAGAGTTAAGATGATCTTCTTTCAATGCCTCATCTTGAAACTCTTTAACTTGCTTCATTACATAGGAGGTCATGATCAACTGATATGCCTTCACCCGAATCGGCTCGGGCCTCTCTTTTCGGCTAAGGGCATCAGCCACCACATTGGCCTTGCCCGGGTGGTAGTGGATCTCACAATAATAATCCTTTATAAGTTCCAACCACCGTCTCTGCCTCATGTTCAGATCCTTCTGCTCAAAGAAGCATTTTAAGCTCTTGTGGTCAGTGAATATGGTGTACTTCGTCCCATAAAGGTAGTGCCTCCAAATCTTTAATGCAAAGACCACGGCTGCCAGCTCCAAGTCATGAGTAGGATAATTGACCTCATGAACCTTCAACTGTCGGGATGCATAGGCTATGACCTTTCCTCTCTGCATTAACACACACCCGAACCACGAGTAGGAAGCATCAGAATAAACCACCAAATCTTCACTTCCATCGGGTAATGATAGAACAGGAGCTTGAGTCAATCTTGCCTTCAGTTCTTCAAACACCTTCTCTTGAGCCTGACCGCATACAAACTTTACATCTTTCCGAATCAACTTAGTCAGTGGAGAAGCAATCTTAGAGAAGTTTTGGATAAATCTTCTATAGTAACCCGCCAAGCCCAAGAAACTACGAATCTTGGATGGCGTCTTTGGTGACTTCCATTGCATAACCGCCTCCACTTTCGCCGGGTCCACCATAATCCCGTCAGAATTCACCACGTGACCCAAGAATTGAACCTCGCGCAACCAGAACGCGCACTTGGAGAACTTGGCGTACAACTTCTCCCTTCTCAACGTCTCTAGAACTTCCCGAATGTGACCGGCATGCTCTGCCTCACTCCTCGAGTAAATCAGGATATCATCAATAAACACAATCATGGATTTATCAAACATCGGCCGACACACTCGATTCATCAGATCCATAAAAGCAGCTGGCGCATTGGTCAAACCAAAAGACATGACGAGGAACTCGTAGTGACCATAGCGCGTGCGGAAAGCTATTTTAGGGATATCTTGTTCCTTCACCTTCAACTGATGATAACTGGATCGAAGATCTATCTTCGAAAACCAACTGGCACCCTGAAGCTGATCGAACAAATCATCTATCCTTGGTAAGGGGTATTGGTTCTTTACCGTCAACTTGTTCAGCTCACGGTAGTCAATACACATCCTCATACTACCGTCTTTCTTCTTCACAAACAATACCGGAGCACCCTAAGTAGAGATACTCGGTCTAATGAACCCCTTATTAAGCAGCTCTTGCAACTGCTCCATCAACTCTTTCATCTCGGTCGAAGCCAACCGATACGGTGCCTTGGCGACAGGTTGAGCACCCGGTATCAGATCAATCTGAAACTCGATCTCTCTGTCAGGTGGCACTCCTGATAAGTCTTCTGGGAACACGTCTGGAAAGTCACACACAACCGGTACATCGGCTAGTTGTGGTGTTGGCGTATCCACATACTTTACATAGGCCAAGTAGGAACTACATCCACGCCTCATACACTTTCCCGCCACAGCCATCGAGATCACTTTCGGAATTGTAGTAACTCGATCACCATAAACCGTCACTGAACTACCGTCAGGCGCTGACAACTGAATCATCTTCTTGCGACACACAATGCTCGCCTCGTAGTCCGCTAACCAATCCATCCCAAGAACCAAATCGAAACCACCAAAGGTCATCACAAACGGTCTAACAGGAAACTTATGTTAGGACCTGGTATTTGAACGAAATACCGAATGATTAACGTGTAAACCAAACCAAATAGTGCGGAATCCTATTTGATTGGCGATCCAATCAGTGAGAACGCACGTAGAATCAATAAAGTATTGAATCAAACGTTAAGAATCGATTAGGAATCGATCTACAGCGTTCTATGAACTTGGAGTATGAACTTGGAGGCTTCTGGACGGCTAGGGTACGTCTGGAGTCGAAATAGAATGAATGCTTACGTTTTTCCACGAATTGGGTTGTATTTATAGGTTAGTGTTGTTCATTCGTGCGACTGAACCATAAGTATGGTTCAGTCGTGCGATTGAACTATGCGGTTGATACATCCGCACGACTGAGTGTTCAGTCGTGCGACTGAGCCAATCTTATGTTACAGTCATACGACTGATCCAGTCTCCTGGTTCAGTCGTGCGACTGAGTCATTCGTATGGAGTTATTCATGCGTATGGTCCATTCGTATGGGCCATTCGTATGAGAACTTCATTTTGTTAAGTTTGAATGTATTAATTAATATAACATTATGTGTATCAATCCAAACAATCACAAACCTAGTTAACCAATTCAACATCGACTCATTAATGAAATATTAAACATTACCAATCACAAACAACCAATATCATTTCATTAACATTCCAAACATTACATCAGTATCAGACAAACAAGATCTATTACATTCAAATCATGATCTAGGTACATACATGTATCAACAAACTGCCCCTTTGACCTAGATCTCTCTAATGTCTTGTTTTCTGCATTACCTGCTCATACTTTTTGTACTTATCCTCTCTTGTGACTCCTGCATGAATCTCAAACGCAAAACAGAGTCTTATGACGTTCTGGAACTGAAGGGCTTGTACTATATCCTGCGTGTCATAGAACAGTGGCCATTTGTATAAAGTGTAGACATCATTAGCTGACAAGTTGGTAAGCGACATTGGGTCAAATACCCTGATAGTATCCATTTGTCCCACTTTATTTAGGACTATGACCACTTCTCCTGTCCTCCAATCATAGTACCACCACTTAAAGTGTGGAGTGAAGTCCTGTGGCATTTCCCTGAGCGGGATTCTTGAGATCGTGCGCGGAGGACTCCACTTCAACACTATCTTTGGCTTTCCAATAATGGCATCAACTTCAGACCTTCTGATGTACCTTGTAGGCTGTTGGGGTCTGAAGTTAACCCACCTGGTGTGGTACTCCTTCCTTAGGGCAGCCTCAAACCAGCCTGACATCTTTCTTGGGTCAGTATACAACAACTTCAGTTTGGCCAGCTGGTTGAGCTCAAAACTTGGTAGAGTCTTTAGATCATGTGGAAATCTAAAGTACTCTATGCCCTTCTCCCTCTTAACTGCATAGACGTTTAGGTCCTCAAAATATGCCCACGCTATAATCCTGCCCGACACCTTATGATGTTTCTTTACTCTGTAGAGTTTGGTGTAGGCGTTCTGTTTAGGTGCAGCGCGTTGGGCTCGAACTTCTTCAAAACAAGCAGCCCATTCAGCCTTTCGTATATCAACATCATCGTTTGAGGCTTGGGCCGTTCCTTCTGTCTTCTCTGACTCCTACTCCATATTATCTAACACCTCAAACGTATCACTGACAAGGGATTCACCCAGATTGGGGACCACATTTCCCTCGTTGTCAGCATACTGAGGGTAGTGCTCTGCAGTGACATCTTCTATCTCTATTTCATCAACGTCGTTTAGCTCTTCGTCACTTGTAGAGTCACATGTTGGAGCATCCTTTACAATCTCATCGGGATTTAGCTTGAAGATCTCAGCTAGTTGCTCATTTGATAGATCGTGAATTATTTCCCCTTCTTCAGGGGTATAACTCACAGACCTCCTGACGATCCCTAAGAATCATAGTTAACTTAGTCTTGACCTGCTGAAGGGGAGCAACATCGAATTCATTCCTTTGATAGTTTGGATCTGTTTGATTTAAACATGAAACACATCAACCATTAGTTAATAATCAAAATAGAAATGCATTAATCTTAATATAAACATCGAATACATAAGTTTAAATACATGATTCAAATATAAAAGTAATCAAATACATAGACATCTAATCATTACTTTTGTCTTGGATCACTGGATCATCGCTTTGTGGAGCAGAGGAGGAAGCTCATTGGTCTTGGTTCTTCTTAGATCTCCTTTCCTGACCTTGAGCAGAGGCAGATGCAGCTGCATCTCCTCCTTCTTCATCATCAACCTCATTCCTCTCCTCTGTCCTCTCTTCCTCAATCCCCTCATCATCATCAGTCTCATCATCCTCGTCCTCATCATCATCCTCATCATCATCATCGCCATCATCACCATCTTCCTATTTAATCTTTAGTGGCTCATCTTTAGATCCCTTAAGCTTTAGCATGATGGTCTTCTTAGCCTCCTCCAACTCCTCAATCTTCTTAGCAAATGTGACACTGTGCTCTTGGAGTTGGGCGATCTCGTGGCTCTAAGCAGCCATTTGTTGGGCCTGCTCCTCGATCAACCGAGCCTGCTCCGAGATCTGCTGAGACTGCGCCGTAGTAAGATCTGTCAGGTGACGGATCTACGCTGTCTTCTCCTCATCAGCAGCTAAAGGAGTGAAAGATATGGTGGTGGTTGGCATATGTACAGTGGTGGGAGGTGTGGTGGTGGTAGTGGTAGCTGTGGTGGCTATAGTGGTGGATGGTGTGGCTGTAGATGTGGTGGTGGTGGTGGTAGCTGTGGTGGCTGTGGTGGTGACGAAGGTGAGTCTTCTGATCTTCTTCTTCTTGCCGTGGGGCTGAGCCATCCTTTTCTTCCTCAATCCAGTAGAGGTGGATGCTCCCCCTAGAACACGGCCAGATGGCTCAGGAGCATAGTTAGGATCTGCAGCTGTCTCTCCCGAATCCCTGGGGCGTTCACAAACCTCCCGGAGTCAATGCTCTGTGGGAACAACCTTGCTTCCCACAGTTCTCGTCAAAGGCTCCTCATCCGACTCTTCTTCCTCCTCACCAGGTATGAAGTCCTGGTGGAATCCTGCTGACTCTGCTATGTCGCCTGTAGGGGCAGATACTGGAGGTATAACGTCTGTAGTTGTGCCCCTCGGTGGAATAGGCATGTCATCTCCAGCATCCCCACTGTCATCATCATCTGAGTCATGAGTGGATAGAGCAATCTGTTCAACATCCAAGTCACTATCGTCGTGGCGCCACTTCCTCCTCGCTGGCACCACGTAGTCCTCCCGGGCCAGATGCTCAAAAAATCTCCTGACAGGGGGTTTCACCTGCTTCCCCCTGTATACCTTCATCCTCCCCAAGGTAGTATCATCCATCACCTCACGGACTACCGCATCATCCTTCTCCTTTGGCAGGGAGGGGAGCTTCAGGTCGATGATCAGCTGCATAAACCTGGGGTACATACAGAAGCCCTCCTTCCCCTTCCCCTCGATGTTCTCCACCAGGTAGGTGAAGATCATCTTGGAGAATCTGAACGGGTGGTTCAGCACCAACGCAATATACGCGTTCTGGATCTGGTCGGATAACTCATCAAAACCTCCCTTCCTGGAAGCTATACACTTTAGCAGCACGTGCGCAAGATACTTAAACTGGGGACAGAGGTTGCTCTTATTGAGCACCCCATCATTAATGTCCCCAGAGTACTTGGCTCGAAGAATGCATCCTCTGACAGTGAGGGGGTGTAATCTAGTCGGACAATCAGCATCTTCCCCCAACTGTAACACGATCCTAAGATCCTCCTCCGTGATAGCTATAGCCTCTCCAAAGATGGTACTTCTGATGCAGTGAGGCTCAGAGGATCTATCAACTATAGCACCTTCCCAAAAGGCCTGCTGAATGGAACGATAAGGAGTACAGGGAGCAGATATGGCGTGTGCGATCCTCGATCTCCATAAGAAGGTGATAATGCCCAAAAAATCAGCAGCATTCCTGGATGTCAGATCTAGATGAGCACAGATATTATGCTTCGTACTCATAGTCCATCGACTCGCCATCTGTTACACAAACAAAGTAAACATTAGTACCATTGGCTAAGGATGTCATGAAACATTTGGACTTGAAGAAAAAATCTTTCTGTCATGCGAATGAGGTTGTGCGACTGAGATCAGTCGTGCGACTGAACAGTGCGACTGGGATTCAGTCGTGCGAATGACCCCATGCGTACGATTGAGTGTGCGACTGAATTCATGCGTATGTAACCTCATGCGGTTACACCAGTCATGCGACTAAACTCATACGCATGGTTCAGTCGTGCGGTTAAGCTGTTCGCACCCTTCAGTCGTGCGACTGAAGTTCATCAATCTGTCCATTCGCATGATGTACTGGCTGTTCAATTCAAATTCAATTTTTCACCAATTTTGAGTTTTAGACTTCGTGTTCTGGTTCATTAGACTCGCAATCCATTCGTATAACATCTAACTTCTTTAATTTCATTTGTTTGAGTCGTTTAGTTAGGTTATTTAGCCACTTAAGTCTCGGTTATTCTAGCGAGTCTGATTGTACAGATTTTGTGTCAAATTGAATGTTATTGTAGTGTCTCTTCACCGCAAATTACCTGTAGAATCGATGTCAATGGTCAGTATGCAAGAAACGTGGGTTTATAGAGATCAGATGAAATTTGGGCAGAGTGACTTTAGTTCGTGCGATTTAGGGTTAATTTGAGAGTGGTGAGTCTCTGCGACCGACTCTCCCTCTATTTATACTAACCCTAAATTCAATCGTGCGACTGGGCTCATACGCACCTTTCAGTCGTGCGAGTGGGCCTCAGTCGTGCGATTGGTTCAGTCTCCCTTCTTCAGTCGTCCGACTGGATCTCAGTCGTGCGACTGACTCATTCGTTCGCTCTTAAGCATCCGACTGGGCCAATCGTATGGGCCATTCGGTTCGATGGTCCATACTCATGGTCCATTCGTACGAATGGCTCCCATTCATATGATAAGTCCATACGAATGGACCATTCGTGCGAATGGGTCATACTTATAAAATGTTTTTGCCATTTTGAACATTTAACATTTACACCCTTTTTAACTGTCGAAATTAACATTATGAGCATTTGATCATCTCAGACATGATCATTTTAACTTGAAAACTTTTGATAACCTCAGACGTGATCCTTTTAAACACTTTATCACCTCAGATGTGACCCTTTTAAACTTTGAAAACACATGTGGTCATCTCAGTCATGACCCATTTAGGTGAGTTAATCCCATACTGAATTTCATGATGTAGTCTGACAAACACACAAACTGAAATGACTAAATAACTTAGAAACTTAAAATAAAATACAAAAATTAGACTTCTTTTTGACTTTTTGTGAGGGATCAATCCTAAGATAGAATCTACTGGATTTGGTTCCGGAATAGGCAGCTTCTATTAAGTTTGACCATACCTGGACCAATTCAATTTTGGAATCATACAGGCAAGTCAAATCATTTGGGACTTGTTATCAAAACCTTTTGATGCTCAATTCTTGGTGTTCATCCAGAGTCGTTAGCAGATTTAGGAAATCATACTGGTACTATTAGATTACCACATTGATTTGAACTTTCAAGAATTGCAGCCACAATGATTGTCAGTATATTTGTCCTCTTAAATCCATACATAGACTTATGACACAGACTGGTGATAGTTTTAGGTTTAATTATTTCAACTAACATTTGTGGATCCCACACTTATATGATAATCAACATTCCTCAGGAGCTTTTGAGCGGTCTACGGGTATTTTTACAAGAAGAGACTATTCTTAGAGCTTTCAAAGAGAAACCAATCCTCAGGTCAGTGCCATCGCACAGCAGAGAGGCGGCAAACAACAATGAATTCTAGAATATCTAGGTTATGCTTATCCTCAGGTCAGTGCCATCGCACAGCAAAGAGGCACACAACCTATCTCCTTGTTAGAGCAGCTTAATTTTCTTTTGCACAGAATGCACCAACAACATAAGTCATTAGCTTGATAGCATTTGTCTTTCATTTTTTCATGCTTTGCTCTATTTATGGTCATCCGCACATATTTTTGGGGTTTACATGCTCATTACCCCTTATTGGAATATTGTTGATTGTGTTAACCAGTGATAAGATGGACGCCCACAGTCAGTTGAACAACTTAGTTTGATCTTGAGATCACCAGTCAGGTCTAATCATCTATTGTGTTGAATCTACCGACATATCATATGTGGTCTGGCAACCTCTAGGTCTACTTTCATTGTGTTACCTTAGTAGTTACCAGTTTTTCTATCATCTTTCCTTTTATATTGCTCAGACTACACAGACTTATACATTGGATTTTGCATCTTTTCTAAATTAAATTTTAAAGTCCCTCTTGATTTGTTCCTGTGTACTATCATTTTCCAAAGGGTTTGAATCGGTATCACAGATACGATCTACCTTATATCAGCTATCCACTCCTTCTCCCTCGTTTTTTTTAATGTTACTGGCTGACCTATTCTCCCCCTAAAATTCTAAAATCATAATGGATTTAATTATTTTAGGATTTTAATAGACAGCTAGATAACATGAATTTAATTTAAACAAAAAATAAAATAAAATAAATAACGAAAATGAAAAAGAAAAATTTAACTACAATGCATCGGACTACACATGATCAGCATCAGGAATATCATAACTTTTCTTTTTAACGCCGTTGACCTCTAACAGATATAGAAAACGTGGTTTATCAAAGGCTTTTGAATAGAGGTCAGCGCGTTGAAAGTCAGTATTAATTTTTACCACATCGATTAAGTTCTTTTCAAAACAGTCTCTTATAAAATGTTATTTAATACCGATGTGTTTGGTCTTTGGATGTACCGGATTTTTAGTTACTGCAATTGCACCAGAGTTATCAACAAAGATAGGAGTAGAAGAAAACTTTAAACCGTAATCCCGCATTTGCTGTTGAATCTAGATGATTTGTGAACAGCAACTTGCAGCAGCAACATATTCGGCTTCACAGGTTGACAATGCAACCGAGGTCTGCTTCTTACACTGCCAGGTCACTAATCTCCTCCCAAAGAATTGACACCCTGCTGATGTAGACTTGTAGTTCATCTTGCATCCCCCGTAATCCGAGTCACTATACGCCGTGAGCTCAAAGTCATCATCATGAGGATACCATAACCCAAGTGTGGGTGTACCCTTCAGATAACGAAATATCCTCTTGACCCCAATCAGATGGTTAACCTTAGGCTTAGCCTGATATCTAGAACATAGACATGTAGCATACATGATATCAGGTCTTGAGGCAGTGAGGTACATGAGGGGTCCAATCATTCCTCGGTACATTGTGGCATCTACCAGATCTCCATTTTCGTCAGGTGCTATATCATGATTTGTAGCAAGTGGAGTCCCAGCAGCAGAAGCATTCTCCATGTCAAACCGACTGAGAATGTCTCCCACATAGTTGGTCTGATGTAGAAATATCCCATTTGGTGTCTGATCCACCTGTAACCCGAGAAAGAATTTCATCTCCCCCATAGCACTCATCTCAAACTCTTTCTTCATAACTGCTTCAAACTCTTTGCATAATTCTTCGTTCTTTGAACCGAAGATTATGTCATCGACATAGATCTGTACGAGCAGTAGGTCTCCATCTTTTTCTTTGATGAACAGCGTGCAGTCAATGACTCCCCTGCGAAAGCCGTGTTTCACAAGATGAGTCGAGAGTTTCTCATACCAGGCCCTTGGAGCTTGATGAAGCCCGTATAAAGCCTTGTCGAGTTTGTAAACTCTATCCTGATGATAAGGATCTTCAAATCCCTCGGATTGACTGACATAAACTGTCTCTCGAATTTCCCCATGAATGAATGCACTCTTCACATCTAATTGATAGACTTTAATCTTCATATACGATGCATAGGCAAGGAGGATACGGATGGCTTCCATCCTTGCCACGGGTGCAAACACTTCATTGTAGTCAATCCCCTCGACTTGGCGAAATCCCTGAACCACTAGTCGAGCCTTGTTCCTGATATTGACCCCTTGGTTATCCTTCTTGCATTTCAAGACCCATTTTGTGCCAATGACCTTAGCACCTTTAAGTCTATCTACCAGAGTCCATACACCTAACTTCTTGAACTGAAGAAGTTCTTCTTGCATGGCACTCACTCACGCCTCATCGTTTAGTGCTTCACTGACATATTTTGGCTCAAACTGCGAGACAAAACACCGATAAGCACCATCATGAATGTATCCCTTTTCCATAACAGAGGCATAATCAGCTGAGTAGAGCTGATTTCGGGTTTGTACTCCTGATCTAACATTCCCAATGGCATTGTCTAGGGGATGATAGACGTTTAGACGTGATCCTGGAGTAGTAAGAGCAGCTACCTCAGAGCCAAGATTATGAACATTTGGATCTGCATCTGAGGTAGAAGGAGTTTGAGGTTCCGAACTCGAAGGTTCATCACTGTTAGATGCTTGTGGACTTGCAGGAATTGGAACCTGTTCCTCCTGACTGTTCTGGTCATCTTCTTCAGCTTCATCTTCTGAGGAGGAATCACTTTCTTTGACTACTCCCCCTGACTGAGTAGATGATTCTCCCTGTGAGCTCGATGATGTTGAATCAAGAGATGGTGTATTCAAGGTGTCATACATCATCCGTGTAGCTAACTCGTCATCAGAAGGAGAGATAGGGATGTTGAAGGACTTGAAGAATCCATCATAGTCAAAAAAGTAGGCGGGTCCTTTGCCAGTAGGTGGTGTGGTATATCTCTGAACATCAACATTACACCACACTTCTACTAAACCCGTTGAGTTGTTGTAAACTCTCTTGTTCGGTATGTTGTATCCTAGGAAGATCCCTTCATCAGCCTTCTCGCTGAATTTACCTTCTTGAGTCTTCTTTAGAAGAGTGCACGGCGCGCCAAATGGTTCGAGATACTCCAGATTAGGTTTACGTCGTTGTAGTAGCTCGTAACATGTCTTTCCATGGAGCTTGAATATCAGAACTCGATTCAATGTATAACATGCATTTGCCACTGCCTCATTCCAGAATTGGATAGGCAGTTTCGAGTCTGCCAGCATTGTTCGTGCTGTCTCTATCAAGCTTCTATTCTTCCTCTCAGCAACACCATTCATCTGAGGCGTGTAGGCAGAAGTGAATTGATGCACAATTCCCTTTTCCTTGCAGTAAGCCTTCATCCACTGATTTTTGAATTCAGTTCCATTGTCTGAGCGTACTTGTCTCACCTTTAGCTTGTAGAGAGATTTCAGTGTGGTTACTAACTCCTTGAAGGACTCAAATGTTTCTGATTTGGACTTCAGAAACATTACCCAAGAGAATCTTGAGTAGTCATCAGTAACCACAAAACAGTACAAGTCGCCTGTAATGCTCTTTGTACTGACTGGACCAAACAGATCCATGTGAAGAAGTTCAAGAGGAAGTTCTATTGATTGAACTTTCTTTTCCTTATGAGACTTCTTCGTCTATTTGCCTTTCTTGCAAGCTACACAAAAGTCAGGAAGTTGGAAATTCTTGACGTTAACTCCTCTCACAAGATCCTTCTGAATCAAGTGATTCATCTTCCGTTGATTAATGTGTCCCATTCTCCTATGCCAGGAGATGGAGTCCTTCTCAGTGGCTTTTGATAGAAAGCACTGAACTTCATGATCCGTTGTAGAAGCCGTTGAGAGATCCAAAACATAAACGTCTTTATATCTTCAAGCTGTCATCAGAACTTGGTCCTCCGGAATCACGTAGTCTTTCTTTAGGACGTAACACTTCTTGTTGTCGAATATGACTTTAAATCTTTTATCACAGATTTGGGAAATAGAAAGTAAGCTGTTTTGAAGTTGTTGAACGTAGTTCACCTTATCAAACTTAACTTTCTGATTTCCAACTTCTCCCTGAGCTGTGATATAGCCTCCCTTGTTTCTAGCAAATGAAACATGCCCTCCTTTTATTTGTTTGACGTTTGATAAAAGAGCCCTATTCCTGTCATGTGCCTGGATGCTCCGCTGTCTACAATCCACGTGTTGGTTTCAACACTGTAGCGAACACCCTGCACATACAATGTAAAACATTAGTTTAGGTTATGAACCCAAGCCTTTACTGGCGTGGGTTTCCCAGAGGCATCACACATCATGAATTCAACCCATTGACCCTTAGAGGGTGAGGGTAGCTCAGGTTCCTTCTTGTCATCATTATCAAACGCAGAGGATGACTTCTATTTCCATAAGCCAGATTTGTGTAAGGCCTGTTTGTGATAAACAGTCGACTGGCTAACGGGTTGAACTTTGGGTTCACTAGTTCTTCTATGTGGAGTTAAAGAACTCCTCTTAGAAGACCTAGGTTTTGAGTCCTGAAGTTCAATCTTCTTCCTAGGTGTCTGATAGTAAGGACAAAAGGAAGCAATGTGTCCACACTCTCCATAGTTGTAGCAGGACCTGCTATCAACTTTATGATTAAACTTTCTTTGTGGAGATGTGTGTGACACCCTAGTAGCATCACTTAGTTTGGGTTTTGACTCTGTTTCTTTTGATGTTTTCTATTGTTTAACAAAATTAATTGTTTTAACATTTTTAACATCTTTTTTCTTTTTGGTTAACTGGTTTTTGACATGAAACTTGTGAAAGATTAACATTAACAGTCTTTTAGGTTCTGATTTGACTTTGTTTGACCCTGACTTTATATTAACCTTTTCAAATTCTTTTTCCAGATTAACACAAGGCATTTTACCCTTTGCCTTTGAAGTGGCCTTCTTTTGTTTTGTTCCAGATTCAATTGATGAACATGAGGAATCTAGATCACTAACAAGAGGAGTAGACACCACATGATCCTTGATGGGGTTATTATTTATTGGTCTACTTTTAGTATTCATCAAGGTCTCAGGTGGTGGTGGAACCACTTTATAACCCAACCCCTCCCCGTTGTTACGTTCTCTCACTAAGTGTTGGACAATGTGTGATGAACTTGTCCAACTGTGCTGTTTCCACTTTAAAGAGTTTACTTCTACTTCTAAAACTGCCTTTTGCTTCTTAGTGTCTTCTAGGGAGTTAAGATAGTACCTAATGTCATTAGCTTGGTTAAATGCTACTACTTCAGTTTCCCTAAGCTGTTTAGTCAAAAGGTCTATCTTTTCTTTGTAACTATGCTCATTTTGTTTTAAAACTCTATTAGCCTCAGTGCACAGTTGCAAATCCTTTACTAAGTTATCATTATGATCTAATAACCTAGCAAAGTTCTGATCTATGCTATCTCTAAATGTATTACAATCAGAACAAGCATGATTGTGAAACAGTTGGTCAGTGGTACTTACCTGAGAAGATTCTGAAGAATCAGCCATCAACGCAGCATCAGATGTCTCTGGTTCTGGCGATTCCGTCTTTGCTGTGGACGTCCCTTCTTCAAGCTTGTAGCTGATCTCAGTTGCAGTTGTCTCTTCACTATTTGACATCGCTATCTCAACTGCAATATCTTCTTCACTCGCGGAATCATCATCTAAGTCTTCTACGCTTGCAATGTTTGATTCCCCTGGAGAGACAAACCGAAAGCTCCAGTCCTGTCCTTCATCATCATGGGCAGTCAAGGCTTTTGGATCCTTGCTTAATGAAGTAGAACTGCTAGCTTGCTTGTCTTGACGAGTGAAGGACGAGAATGGGTTCCCGTCCCAGTCTTCTTTGGCTTCACACATTCTCTCTTGAAGTGCCCCTTTTCTCCACAGTTAAAGCAGGTCACTTTGGTCTTGTCAAAGCCAAATGTGGTATCCTTAGTAGCAACCAAGTTCTATCCGGTCTTTTTCACAAACTTCTTCGCCCTCCGGATAGCACTTGCTAAGGCCCACATAATGTCCATCCTTTCCAGCTCCATTTCATCCACCTGCTCGTAGTCCTCATCTGCCAGATGGCAGTTTCCAATCTTCCCAGCAACAAGTCCATCATAGGAATGAACCACTGCTGCCAAGAGATCCATGTGCTCTCGAGCTACTTCCACAGTCACGTTACCGAGGTTCTCGGTCTTCAGTCTAGTAGCATTTGCTTCAGATCCAATGTAGTGGGTACAAGAAGACCCTGACGTTTCTGATCCTGAAGGAGAAGCTTGTGAAGGACCCGATGAGCTAGACACAAATGCAGTCTGAAGAGGTGCTCCAGACGTCTTAGCTTGAGGCGTTGCATTGTACAAAGCTGGATTTTGAGTGTATGATGACTTCTGAGCTCGGTACTTCATCCTAAGTGCTTCTGCTCGCAGCTTTAGAATGAAGTCATTGATATCCAACTTTGCCAACATTTAATTCTGTCTCATATTTGACACAAATGAAGCCCACTTTTTTGGCAATCTGTCTGCAAAATTTGACCCTTTTTCTTCCATAGTAGTAGCGACCCCATGTGTATACAGTTCACTCATCAGATGGTAGAATCTATCAATAACATCGTCCAAACTCTCGTTTCCCATCAATGAGAAGTTGTCAAATTCTTTCTTTAACTCCTTAGCTTTAATTGCCTTCAGCGAAGCATTCCCGTCATATCTCTTTTCCAGCTCATCCCACAATTTCTTGGCCTGCTTATTCTCCGAGCACTGGTGAAAGATATCTTTAGGAATAGATTGTGTGATCAATGCATAGACTCTCTTCTCTGCATTATACTTAACTTTCTGAGCATCAGTCATCCCTCCCAAAGTAAGCTTTACCCCATCTGCTCCCACCGGCATACTGTAACCTATCTCGATAGCTTCCCACAAATTTGGATCCACTCCATTGAGGTAGATCTCAAAACGTTGTTTCCAGTGGGGAAACTCATCTAACGTTAGGAGCTTTGGTGGTTTATTATGATTACCCACCTCACTCTCAAGTAACAGTAGGTTCTGGATCCTTGAGTCCTTCCCGACAGTAAACGCTGACATCTGATCTTCCATATCGATTAACTTTAAGTCTACTAAACAAACTGTTAACTGGTGCGACTAGAGTGATGCGAATGGGCTATCCGTGCGAATGAACTATGTGACTGGTTCAATCGTGCGGCTGAACTAAGCAATTGATTCAGTCGTGCGAATGAAGCTGATGCGTATGAACACTGCGAACGGATGGTTCAGTCGTACGAATGAAGATGCGACTCAGCCCAATCGTGCGTCTGGAGTATGCGAACGAAGTCCAGTTGTGCGAATGGCTCACTCGTGCAACTGAAGCTGCTGTTTTGCGAAAATTTCTAGGTTAAATGTGTTTTGGCCGTAAAAATTCGAATTTTCGCCAACCCTAATCGCCTAATGTCGTAGAAACCGAAACTTGATGAGCAGGGGACGTCCAAGACAACTTTTGACACAAAAAGATTGCGTTTTTAGAGTAAAAACACAAACTTTGTATCAAACTTGATTGAATCACACGTAATCAAGAGCCAAAGCTCTGATACCACTTGTTAGGACCTGGTATTTGAACGAAATACCGAATGATTAACGTGTAAACCAAACCAAATAGTGCGGAATCCTATTTGATTGGCGATCCAATCAGTGAGAACGCACGTAGAATCAATAAAGTATTGAATCAAACGTTAAGAATCGATTAGGAATCGATCTACAGCGTTCTATGAACTTGGAGTATGAACTTGGAGGCTTCTGGACAGCTAGGGTACGTCTGGAGTCGAAATAGAATGAATGCTTATGTTTTTCCACTAATTGGGTTGTATTTATAGGTTAGTATTGTTCATTCGTGCGACTGAACCATTAGTATGGTTCAGTCGTGCGATTAAACCATGCGGTTGATCCATCCGCATGACTAAGTGTTCAGTCGTGCGACTGAGCCAATCTTATGTTACAATCATACGACTGATCTAGTCTCCTGGTTCAGTCGTGCGACTGGGTCATTCGTATGGAGTTATTCATGCTTATGGTCCATTCGTATGGGCCATTCGCATGAGAACTTCATTGGTTAAGTTTGAATGTATTAATTAATATAACATTATGTGTATCAATTCAAACAATCACAAACCTATTTAACCAATTCAACATCGACTCATTAATGAAATATTAAACATTATAAATCACAAACAAGCAATATCATTTCATTAACATTCCAAACATTACATCAGTATCAGACAAACAAGATCTATTACATTCGTATCATGATCTAGGTACATACATGTATCAACAACTTATGACCCTCTAGTCACAGTTTTCTATCATCTCAGAAATCCTGGTAGACTTACCTATGGCAGTTTCGACATCAAAGGGCGCATCAACACGTCTACTACTAACAGGCAGCTTAGCACGGAAAGCAGCAGAAATAAAACTTTTACTGGCACCCGAATCAAATAACACAGAAGCTAAAGTTTGGTTCACCAGAAACGTACCAGACACGACATCAGGGTCCGTTATAGCTTCCTCCTTTGTCATGGTGAATGCCTTGGCGCTCGCCCTCGGTCCTTCACCTCCTGTCTTCTTCGCCCGGAGCTCTCAGCCCTCGGCCTCTTACAATCTTTGCTCATATGACCATCTTCAGCACAGTTCAAGCACCGGACCGTATGACAGTCCTTTGCCATGTGCCCCGCCTTCCCACATATGAAGCACAAGTTCGACCCAAACTTGCACTCCTCGCTATGCTCCCTTCCACACTTGCCACACCTTCTCGATCCCGCACTCGATGTGACCACACGGCGGTCATCCACCCGTTCCTTCTTATTACCCGTCGGGGCATCACCCCGACCAAACCTCTTTCTCTGCCAGTTTCGATCACCAACGCTCTTCTTGCCACCTTCGGCCGGGCAGCGATCATGTTCCTGCGAATATCCGCTGGCAAACCCTGAATATACCTCTTGATCTTTCGGGACAGAGGTGTCCCCTGATCCGGCACCAGACGTGCCATCTCGTTGAATGTTGTGGTGTACTGTTGGTATGTCATGGTTCCCGCCTCCAGTTGCAGAAACTCCCTTTCGACCTTGTCCATTTCCCGATGAGGACAAAACTCCTCAATCACCAACCTTTTCAACTCAGATCATTTCATCCTTCCAATGGCCCTGCTACCCTCGGCTTGGACAATATTGTCCCACCAACACAGAGCCGAATCCACAAAAGAGTGGGTAAAGAACTTCACCTTCTGGTCTTCATGGCATTCGCTAATATCAAGTACAACCTCCATTTCTCTCACCCACCGGTGAGCAGCAGCAGCAGTGCCGTTTCCATCAAATGTTGGGGGCTTGCATCTCATAAACGCCCCATAGTTACAGCCTCGTACCACCCCTTGCATGGGCTCATCTTCTTCCTCTTCCTCATTATCGGAGAAAATCGTTTCAGGCTTCGGTTGCTCCCGCTCCCCCGAGGCCCTATTCCTCTCCTTTCTTTCTCCCTCTTTCACAGCGTTGATGACTTCGGTCACCACAGACGGTAAGATTGTCTGCATGACCTGATGTACTTCTTCAACAACAGCCTCCTTTACCGAGGCCCTCAAGTTTGCACTCTCATCCCCAACCTCCGGATGAGGGGTCTCAGGTTCTTCAGGAACCTCCTTCTCGTCTCTAGGCCTTCCTCTTTTAGGCCGCGGTTCCGCATCAGGACCACCACGGCCTCCACCCCTAGAAGCTCTAGAAGATCTACCACCAGCCATTCTCTATCACACTGAAAGATTCAAACACCAACACGGTCATTCAAGGAAACAGCTCAGTTTATGTCAAGTATAGTAAGTCCCTAATTACAGTGGCCAGTTGTGATTAGCCACTTACTTTACTCTTCATACCCCAAGCATTACCTGTCCTGACTACATCAGTATTTAAATCTACATACAACACGTAACCACATACCATGCGCATATAAAACCGGTTAACTTTACGAAAATACCTGATGACACGTAGCTACTCAGATTGGCATCCCATTCCCTTTTCGTCCCATTCTCAGTTTAAGTTAAGGTTTATTTTGAAAATTTACCCATTTCACTTAAACTTTGGCTCTGATACCAACTTGTAACGCCCCGTTCCCGGGACGCCTACAGTTGGTCATCATCGCACATAAAACATATATTAACATTTGCCTCTTGAAAATATTGCAGCGGAAACATTCAAAAATGACATCTCGTTTCATTATAAATACTTTTGCCAAACAATACATCATTATCCGTTTACAAAATACATGTTTGCATTACATCACAAAAGCATTATAAATGGATGCCATTCCAAAAGAGCCAAGTAGCCTTGCCGTGCCATCCTCAGCAATCATTACCTGCCAACTGGAAAACATGCAAAAAGTCAGCGTTGCTGAGTGAGTTCTAGTTTTATAAAATAAACATACTTACTTTCATTAAATACTATTCTTTTTCTCATGTGATCATTCATCATACGTATACACAGATAATGTCATTATTATCTTTCATTACATTCGTTATCTTTCGTTCTTTTCATATGTTCATTCTTCCGAGTCTGTTGCGACGACAGAGTCGCTCACCTCAATAGCAATCTCAACGATTGCACGCTATCCGAGTCTGTTACAACCATAGGGTTGCTCACCTCATTGCCAATCTTAACGATAGCACGCTATCCGAGTCTCTTGCAACAACAAGGTTGCTCACCTCATGGCAACATCAACGATAGCACGTCATCCGTGTCTCTTGCAACAACAAGGTTGCTCACCCCATGGGCAATCTCAACGATTGCACGTCATCCGAGTCTCTTGCAACACAGAGTCGCTCACCTCATATATGTGCTTGCAAGCCTTTCCTTCATTCATTCATCATTCCTTAATGCATGCATTCTTACTTCATGTTCCTCTTTCATTATCTTTCACTTTACGTTACATAATACTTCATTCATTCATTAACATGACACATAAAGTCACAAGAAAGATAAACATACATCATAATAAGGAACATATCACACAGTCATCATCATCATATAGGGCAACATCATACATACATAACATGCATAAACATGCAACATCATCATCATCATGCCCAACATACTCTCTAAGGCCATAACAGTCATCTTACATGCTCTTACGGGAAACTTTACGTCAAAACTTACATCTGCACTTTCCCCCGAAAGCCAGAAGTCGAACTACACTTTCCTTCGAGTGCAACAGCCCTATTCGGGCGTATGGACACCCTTCAGTCGCATGGCCTCCATGCGACTGAACATCATGCGATTGGGCTCATGTGGATGAACATCTATGCGAATGAACACTCAATCGTGCGTATGGACCTCATGCGGATGGAACTAATGCGAATGAGCACTTATGCGACTGACCTCATCCGAATGGACTCATGCGACTAGCCACCTATGCGACTGGACCCTCAGTCGCATGACCCCCCATGCGACTGGACTCCCAATCGTGCGAATGAACACTTAGTCATACGATTGAACCCTCAATCGTGCGGATGAATCCCAGTCGTGCGAATGGACCTCAATCGCCTCTCAATCGGCCGTATGGCCTTCATTTGGTCGCATAGCCCTAGCTGATGCAGAATGGAGTTCATCCCAAACCCAATCTGCCATTTTCGGCCTCCAAGCTCATCCAAACCCCTTCTAAGCCTAAATCAACCATCCTAAACCTTAGGAATGCATACCACAACACCATACAAGCACACACAAGCCCGAAATCATGCTGTAAACACATCACACGCAACACACCCAATTGGGTCAAACACATACATATACAAAAACGGGTTTTTAATGCTTTCCAGCCCGAAAATCGGTTGAAAACAAGTAAAAGTGGGGTCCTAGAACTCACACAAATGAGCACAACGACAAGGGCTTCGACGATTTTGGCCAATCGATTTTGGGGTCCTACACGACGATTTTGGCCAATCGAACCACCCGAACCGACCCTTTCCTCCTCTTTTCTTCCTTTCTCTCTTCTCCTCTCTTTGATAGCTGAAAATGTGAGTGTGGTGGAGAGGGTAAGGGCTGCCCTCTCCCTTATATACTCCTACTCGCCCGACTTTCTTTCGTTGGCGAGTTTGGTCCCTCGACTTTGGACTTTATTTCTTTTTCTTCCTTCGTCAGCTTCAAAATAGTAAATAACCAGGTGTTACAACACCGATCCTCAATCTCTTGATCAACCGAGCCTTGAATCACCAATTCTCTCCATTTTCTCTCTCTACACTCTCTCTCTAGAAATTGGGTGTTGAGTTGCAAATGAGAGTTGCTCAAGCTGATCTGTTTATATATACCGGACGTTCCTGGGATCTTAAATTCGCCGGACACATAACCCGAAAGGTTAACTCGGTCCATAACGCATATCCATCTTATTTACATTAAACAATCCCGTCTAAGCCCATTATTATTATTTGGCTCGCTTAGACTTTACTCGGGGCGTTACACACCAAATGCGGATGACTTGTCAACAAGTGCGGATGACTTGTCACCAAGTGCGGATGACTTTTCAACAAATGGGGATGCATTAACATCTAATGCGGATTCAATAACAGTTAATGTGGATGCACTTATGATCACAAATGCGGATGATTTAACTCAACTAATGCTAATGAGATATCAAACAAATGCTGATGTGTTGCAAGAAATGTTGATGACTAATGCGGATGTTATGCAGTTGTCATGCATGAAATGAGAATGAATTACACATTTGTATTACATCCACTATAGATGAACATATGATGAATAAGACTTGAAAAACAAAGAAAAAAATTCATGATAGTGGATGACAGCAACCAACAAGCACATCTGTTTTAATCATGAAACTAAAAAAAGTAAAAGTATAGAAATCAAGTTTAGTCACTTTGTCATAGATTCATCTAGGGACTTGTACAACTATCAGATGCTCTTTCTAAAGTACTTGGGCTCAAATTCATTGATGACGTTTTGCACATGTATCTGACTACTGAGCAGACAGTTAGACAGGCTTTAATCAAGGGGAACACTCATTATCTGAAGAATGCTATCTATTAAGATATTTCAAAAGAGTGGAAATGTGTTGAACATTGATTCATGTTCCTGATGCAATTTATTGAAGTTCAAAACCTCACCATTTTCTAATACATTCTAACCCTTGAGTTGCAATATGAACTGGAATCCAAGAGTGATACAACCCATATCCAATACCAAGAAGTTTTCTCAAGAGATTCTAACCTTTGTCAGAAATATATTAGGAGAAGCTTAATCTGAGGGGGAGAACATCAGTGAATTATGTCAGAACATCAGTCGATCAAGAAGACATGTGACAGAGAATATCTTCAAGTTCAAGGTTTGGCAAGCATCTGTTTAGGGGGAGTATTGTTGGGTTCAGTGATATAATAAACTGAAGCTTACCAAATAATAATCATAGCCGACTGAAAGATGTCATTGTATAAGTTTAGAGACCTAGTTGATAAACAGAAGAAAACAAATACAAGACAAAGTCAACATCAAGAAAAAAAGAAAAGTCAAAACTAGGTCATGTTGTAATAATAATATAAATAGACCCACTAGTGCATTTTTGCAGGGGTGGTTCTTGTGTGTGTGTTTCTCATGGTGTGAATCACCACCCAAGGAGAAATTCTTTCTTTTGGGTGGGTTTGATTTCATCAATCATATATGATTCTCATTGTAACTTATTTATCAACATCAATGAAATTATAACGCTATTAATATCCATCTCTTTGTTTTTTGATTCACACACATATACCCATCTTAAGTTTGATTTCTAGATCTGAACGTGATGAATCCTAAGATCCAAGCTCATTGAATCTGAAATATTGATTTAGCAAAATGGTATCAGAGTTGTTGGTTGCTGGATTCATCTAGTTCTCAGATCTTATTTCAACTTTATGATGTCAAGAACAAAGAAGAAAAGAAGAAAAATAATAAAACAAAAGTTGTTGTTCATCAAAAACCCATCTGTTCATCACAAAAATCAGAATAAAAACCAACAAATTTGTTCAAATATGGTACGATTTGAAGAATTGTGAACATGTTCATGATTATTCCTTCAAATCTCGATGCAGTTGAACAAGATTATCATCAAAATCGAAGAAAAGAAAAAGAAAAGGAAGCTACTACTGCTGCTCGTCAAAGACCATGCTAAATGGTCAATTAACATGGAAACTGATGATTTAATCAATTGATTATTCACAATCGATAAAGAATTTAATTATGTGATCAAGATATTAATGATTTTAATGACTCATCTTGAATCAGATTGCTTGATAAAGCACCACAGTATGAATTCGCAACTTGTTCGTCTAAAAAAAATGCGGATGCTCATCCACAAATGCGAATAACTTGTCACCAAATGCAGATGACTTGTCATCAAATGCGGATGACTTGTCAATAAATACGGATGACTTGTCACCAAATGCGGATGACTTGTCACCAAATGCGGATGACTTGTCAACCAATGCGGATGACTTGTTCACCAAGTGCGGATGACTTTTCAACAAATACGGATGCATTAATAGTTAATGTGGATGCATTAACATCTAATGCGGATTCAATAACAGTTAATGCGGATGCACTTATGATCACAAATGCGGATGAGTTAAGTCAACTAATGCTGATGAGTTATCAAACAAATGTGGTTGTGTTGCAAGAAATGTTGATAACTAATGCGGATGTTATGCAGTTGTCATGCATGAAATGCGATTGAATAACACATCTATATTACATCCACTACAGGTGACAGATGATGAACAAGACTTGAAAAACAAAAGAAATAATTCATGATTGTGGATGATAGCAACCAACAGGCACATCCATTTTGATCATGAAACTTAAAAAAAAGTATAGAATTCAACTTTATTCACTTTTCACAGATTCATCCAGGGACTTCTACAACTATTAGATGCTCTTTCCGAAGTACTTGGGCTCACATTCATTGATGATGTTTTGCACCCGTATCTGACTACTGAGCTGATAGTTAGACAGACTTTAATCAAGGGGAAGACTCATTATCTGAAGAATGTCATTTATCAGATACTTCAAAAGATTAGAAATGTGTTCAACATTGGTTCATGTTCCTGATGCATTTTATTGAAGTTCAAAACCTCACCATATACCTAATACATTCTAATCCTTGAGTTGTGATATGAACTGTAATCGAAGAGTGATACAACCCATATCCAATACCAAGAAGTATTCTCAATAGATTCTAACCTTTGTCAGAAATATATTAGAAGAAGCTTAATTTGAGGAGGAGAACATCAGTGAATTGTGTCGGAACATCAGTCGACATGTGACAGAGAAGATCTTCAAGTTTAAGGTTTGGCAAGCATCAATTTAGGGGGAGTATTGTTGGGTTCAACAATATAATAAATTGAAGCTTACCAAATAATAATCATAGCCGACTGAAAGATCTCAATGTACGAGTTCAGAGACCAAATTTACCAACATCAATGAAATCATAATGCTACTATATATATATATATATATATATATATATATAATATATTATATATATATATATATATTAATATATATATATATATATATCTATATATATATACATAACTTATATTATATATTTATATATATATATCTCATTATAATCATATATTCTATTATATCATTTATAATACACATATTTATCTCTATATCTATATATTATATTCTATCTCTCTCTCTCTCCTCTCTCTCTATCTCTCTATCTCTCTCTCTCTCTCTCCTCTTCTATCTCTCTCTCTCTCTCCCCATCTCTATCCCCTCTCTCTTTCTCTTTCTCTCTCTCTCTTCTACTCTCTCTCTCTCTTCTCTATATCTCTATCTCTATCTCTCTATATATCTCTCTCTATTGTGTATAAATTCATATATATATAATTTATCGTGAGTGGATTACGTGTGGTTGTTACGCATTGTGATGTGTGGGTTATTATGCTAGTAAGCGTATGAGCCTTATTATAAAAAGTCATATAAAATTTATAAAAGGTATTTTTATACGTGATAAATGAATTTGCGCATTTGATGTGGTTTGGTGTTTGACTGTGCTTGCGTGCGAATGGGGGATTTCGATGACCTACATCGTAACCGAGTTGAGAACACGAAACCGTACGATACTATTATTAGGACTTGAAATTAATTAAATATTAATTGAAATACAGGTAAAGCGGAACCAAATCTTTTCTACTTACATTTATGTGTGGTTGTGCAATTAAGGTGAGTTCTTAGCCACACTTTTTCTTCCTTTGGGGGAAAGAAACGGGTGTTCTAAACATATTTTCATTTTATCAGTATTACTGTAATGTCACTTGTTACTAGTGTTATACCATACTTAAGTCCTCATACTCGAACCATTAATTTATGTATTTTAGAAAGGTAATTCTGAATAGATCTATTAGGTTTAACAAATTCCACCCGGGCTAGTTGCGCTAGCACGATTGCACGTCAAATGGGTGTTAATTGACCTAATTTCTGTTGTTGTGGCCTGGTAACCACAGCCGAGGCCTTCATTTACATTATCAGCTTCGGTTGCGAACTACATGCACTTAGTAAACTTGTTAAGTAGACTAGATATCTACTGATATTAATATGTTTACTATATCTGTTTACATTATGTACTGTTATTAAAACTTGTGAACTCACCAACTATGTGTTAACACTTTAACATCTTTCTTTTAGGTTCTTAAGTGAGGATGACTAGGGTCACCATATCACTGCATACATTATTGTTGGGTCAAAAGAACAACTTTCCTTTTCTATAATATACTTTTAATTGGTTTGCGCGTGTTGCGCCATTTGAATCTTGAATTTTTACGCTTCAGCAATTACTTTTATGTTTACATTATTAACACTATTTTTGGGAAACCCTAATGTTAATGAGCAATTATGTTAACACGCCTAACGGTAATACCACGTTTGTGTAAATTGAGGGTGTGACAACCTTGCCCCTTCCTATAATATAACTATCTACATCTCCTCTAAAAAGCAACTGACCCTCCATCAATTTTCTTAAACTTTTGAAGCAAAGTGCCATTTTCTGTCATGTGCCTCGAACAGCCACTATCAGTGATCCATACATTCCTCTTAGTCTTTAGCTGTTCCTGCATAAAAAGAGATGGTTAGTTACATTTAAAAACCCAACCCTCATTTTTCATAGACTTGTCAAAGTTTCTTGAAGACAGTTCAACAGTGATTGATCCTATGTTTAGACTTTGAGGATCATTTGTTGTTGTTGTTGATGAAGAACTTTCAATCACATAGTCTTCCTTTATCTTCCATACAATCTTTGGAGATTAGACTTGACCTTCAAGACTTCATAAGTTTTGGATACTATGCCTTCAGAAGATCTTCCCTTCACGGCAACAAGCTTCAGTGCTTTAGAAGCATTTCTTTCTTTCGAGGCCAAAATTTCTTTCGAAGGAAATCTTCATTTCCACTTTGGAGCTTCCGAAAGAAAAAGATTTTCCTTCCGAAACTTTCTTCGCCTTCTTAGTCATGTGGATAGTACTTTTAAGATTGTAACTGCAATCCTTAGCAAGATGAGAAGTACTACCACACATGATACAATCAACTGACTTCCTTTTGAGAGTCTTCCTTTGAGTAGTAGTGATACAATCAACTCCTGGTACTAGAGCTCATATTCATATCTCCACCATTCACCATTTCAAATCCTGCAGAGATAAAAAGTTGTTTCTGCTTGGAGTTAAAAGTGTCCTTGATATCTTGAACCTTCTTTGATCTTCTCTTGGCTGCTCTTATCAAGTTCTTCCTCTTGGACTTTGTCATCTGTGGTTCTTTCCTCTCCTCAGGAGAATAGTGACCCTTCTTAGGATGATCTTCTTCACTCATCTCATATTCATCCTTTACTATCTCCTCTTCATCCTCTTCTTGAATGGGGTCTATGAGGGGAAGCTCATCTTGACAAGTTGAACACCTTGGAGATCTTATAGATAATAGCGACTATAGAGGAGCTTTCTCAGTAGATCTCAGTCCCTGCTTGTTCTGATAATACACTTTTGCATGCAAGGATAAGGATATAATGTTCTTGAAGGTCTCTTCTACAAGAACACATTTCTCTACCATGGCTTTACTGATCACAAGCTCAGCCTGGCATTCAGTTAACTTAATGATAAGATCTTTGATTTGAGTCCTGTAGTTGGTGTGTTCATGCTTAAGATTTGAAATGGTTTTCTCTAAATCTTCTATTTTAAGTTTGTAATCATTTTTATCTCTTTTAAAATTAGCTTTTAAGATGTTTAAGGACTCAAGGTCAGATCTTATCTCTAAGTTATAGGACATATATCTGTTAACTTTAGCAATGTATTCTGGGGTACAAAGATGTTTCAATACCGGCTTCTTCATGATTAGCCATCAGTGCTCGGTTTGGAGATGCATCTTCAAACTGGAAACTACAATCAAAACCTCCTTCCTCAACAGCAACTGCAGCTTGCTGGTTGCGCGTCTCAGTGTGTGGATCTCCATCAGTGTAGTTTGGTCTGGGTTGTGCTTGGCCACCATTTGTCCTTGGTGCCTTGCACTCCCTAGCAAAGTGTCCTATTTGGTTAAAGTTGTAACACTTCAACTTGATTATGTCTAGCCCAAACTTTCTATTGGATCCATTGCTGGGAAACTTCATCCTTGTCCTCTGGTAGAACTTCTTGACCTTATGAGTGAGAAGAGCCATCTGTTGGACTATCTCCATGTACTCCAGTTCATCTGGATAGATGTAGTCCAAGTCTTCAAGGGTGAAGAGGATGTTGCCGCTGCTTTCATCAGCAGACACAAAGGCTTGTGATGAGCTTGTCTCTTGGAATGAGCTTCCTTGTATGTAGCTCTCCTTGGTGTCTCCGTGAAGGTGATGAAACGACCTTTATGTGAGTTGTTAGGGTAGCAGATAAGATGATGTTGTGGTTCTCTGCAATCCCTTTCAACCACATGAAATGCATAACTCTGTTGATTGTTGGATTTGCCAGATGGATTTCGCATGTTCATCTCCATCTGGTATCCACTGAGGATACTATACAACTCAGTAAGAGTGAGTGTCTTGAGGTTTTCAGTCCTCTTAATGACCACATAATAGTGAGTCCATTGTCTGGGAAGAGAGGATATGAACTTCCGCATAATGTCCCTGTTCTCAAGAGTTACTCCAACATCCATTGGAGTATCCACAATCTCAACATACCAGAAGTATTGTTGAGTCATGGTTTCACCAATTTTAAAGGTGAAGTTCTCAAACTGCTGCTTTAAAAGGTCTTTCTTGTTCTCTTTAGCTTCATTAGACCCCTTACACATCAGCTTCAATGCATCCCATAGTTGCTTAGCAGCTTTGCACTCTTTCAAGCCTTAATAGATAGAGTTTAGAAGAGAAGTTTGGAGAGCGGTCATGGCCATTTGATCTACATCAATCTTCTTCCAGTCTTATTTAGAGTAGTTAGCTACTTATTTTGGTTTCATGCCACCTCCAGCAGCAGCTGAAGAGGTCCATGGTACATGATGTCCAGAGACAACAGATCCTCACATCCTGCTGTCTTGAGACTTGATGAAGCCTTCCATTCTTGGCACCAAGTATCAAATTCATCAGGAGTGATCAGTGGATACATTTTTATAGTATCGGTTTCCATGTCAGCCTTTATGAGAGCTGCTATTTGAGTTGTTAAGTGATTTGTGAAACTAAAGGGATTTAAGATGGTAGGATCTTACAATCAAGAGCCTAAAATGCTCTGATACCAATTGCAGGACCGTATGAGGGATGGACAATACAATCAGTTTCACAATGAGGAGAGTGTTAGAACACTTAATAGATCAAATAAGGAACTGTGCTTAAATAAATGATACTAAGAACACAAGTAAGTAATGAGACAGAACAAAGAACAAGAACAAGATAAGTATGGTTTTCAAGAATGTTGTATATTGCTCTCAAGTTCTATTACAAGTGTTACAAAGCATAAAGATAAATACAAGAACCTGAGATACTTTATACTACATTCTACAGCCGGTTATACTTTGAAAGCCAGCTGGAAACACTAATCTAAACAACAAGATCAATGTAGAGTCATAGGCAGATTGCCTTTTGACTTGTACTATGACATGTCATAGCTCACATCCTAATATATTACAAAAAGATAAAAGGTAACAAGTAGAAAGTTACAGACCATAAACCATAATCTACAGTTGATAAAAGCATGGACGTTTTCACCAACTTATATAAGTTGGTGAGTCTTTAAAGTGGTAGCGGAAACTTGGTCAGCTTTTTTCAAAAAGTGATCAAAGAAAGCATGTCTTCTCTGTCTTTTGAAGAAATTAGTCTTTGGTCTTTTGGCTTCGAAAGACTTTGTCTTTAAAGCTTTGGAAGACTTCATCTTTGACTTTGGAAGATTTGGTCTTTGGATTCGGAATATTTTACACTTAAAATATTTTCTCTGAGTTGTGTAAAACTTCCAAAATAACTCTACTCTGCACTTCATGCATGCATGCTGGAAGCTCTTTGGTTGCTTTGGTTGTATCAGCCTTTAAGTATAAACCTTATAGAATGATATCCATCGATCTTGATTATAAAAGGGGTAGGAATAAGTAGTTCTTGAAGATAGCTGCATACATACATTTTTGTAGGAAAAACCTTGATTTCACCATGGAGGTGGTGAAGGAGCTCAAGTGGGACAAGGCTTGATAAGAAACAAAGCAAGCTTCTTCGAATTATTAATCTTACATACAACTATAAAACCTAAACAAAAATCATCAACATATATGCTTGCCTGCCTGTGGGCTTGCTATGATGATAAATGTTTGTGTTTTTTTTCTTTATATGACTTGATTTAATGTTGTCTTTTTAAAAAAGATGATGGAAGTGGAATGTTCTATGTGTTGATTGTATAATACCTAGAGGCATTGCTATTTCCCATTAATTAATAATAATTATCTAGAAATTGATCTCATGTTAATGATTATGAATTACCGATCCCCTTAGTTCTTACCAGCAATTGCGTCCCTTTTCATGTTTATTCTGTTTTATTTTGAATCCATAACTTATAATAAAAAGAATAAATTTTTATCCACATGGCTTCTTACTAGCATGTCCACCTAGGTGTCACATAGACATTGCCACTTGTCATCACCTCCATTACTTTTTTAATATTGACTTACTTCTTATATTTTTAATACTCTTACCTCTTTTAACATATTTTAATAGTATTTATTTTTACTAATAAATATTTGAAATTTGCTTTTAAATAGTTTCTATATTTTAATATTACAACATTATTAAAATAGCTGTTAAAAATAGTAAATCTATATATCATTTTAGAATTGAAGTGTATGATTTTAAGGATGTAAATTTCTTTATTTTTACTATATATATTATTCAATTATCATTATCATAATATGTTAACTTTGAATGTGACAAACTTAAATAATAATATTGTTATAATCACACATATTAAAAACTTTATTTATATTAATGGATAATTGTCTTATTATTATTGTTAATTTTATATATTATTATTTATAACTTAAATATTTATGTTATATATAATACTTTTTTTAGTGTGTTATCTATAACATATATTAGATTACACATATTTAATACCTAGTTAGTTAATAATAGATTCTCTTATTAATTCTTTACACTAAAAATATTTTGTTATTAGTTGTTATGTCTTGGTTTATGTATTTGACCTTAAACTCCTCTGCTCCTTTTGTTATCAGTTTGATTTGAATGCCTAGAAGATACTCTTTCATACTTTTATAAGTGTGAATAAAATCTTTCATATTAATTGAATTTGTATGATTCTTATTATGTATTGGTTTCACTTGATGTTTGGCCCTCATGCATCTTGTTATACTAGGGTTTCCTTGGATGATCCTCTTATAGCAAAGCACTATGGGGATGTTACAGTAGTTAAATTTTACCATGACATGATATTGCTTATGTGGTGAGCAAGGCTTAGAAACCTATAATTTCTCAGTGGTTTCCATAAAGAGTATTTTATATTATCAACCCCGTCAGCTAGAGCTTTTAATATAGCATATTGTTAAGTCTAGTACAAAATTACGCATCATGCTTTTTCCTGTACTCATATAGAGATTCCTCAAATTACATCCATTTTACATGCGTAAAGTGTTCTTTCTTGTTTGCGTACTCTATGTTGTGACAACAATGGTGTCCTTATTTTAGCATGCAATACAAAACACCTGAGTTTGATTTACGTTTTATATCTTATAAAACATGAATAACTCTTTGCCCGCATAGCTCCATACTAGCATATCCACCTAGGTAGCACATAGGCATTGCCACATGTCATCACCTCCATCACTTTTGAAATATTGACTTATTTCTTATACTTTAAATACTCTTTTCTTTTTTTAACATATATCAATAATATTTATTATTACTAATAAATATTTGGCATATACTTTTTAAATAGTTTTCATATTTTTAGTATTACATCAGCTTTAAAATAACTGTTAAAAATATTAAATCTATATTTTATTTTAAAATTGAAGTGTATGATTTAAATGATTTAAATTTTTTTCTTCATAATATATATTATGCAGGACCGGTTAAGGGCTTGAACAAATTACAACACAACAACACAATGAGGAGAACAACTAAACTTGATCAAACAATGAACTGGATCAACCAATATTGATACAAAGAACACAAGTAAAGTAAAGAGACAGAACAAGAGAGTTGGGTTTCAAGGAGACCTTATATTGCTTTCTCAAGTTCTATTACAACTGTTACAAAGCATAAAGAAGGATACAAGAACTTGGAATACTTATACTACAACCTACAGCCGGCTATACTATGAAAGCCAGCTGGATACAATTGACTAGATACTAACAAAATCAATTGTAGGATCAAAAGGCATATCTGCCTTTTGACCTTGTGACTATGACATGCCATAGCTCACATCTTTATCTATTACAAAAAGGATAAAGTACATAAAGTAGAAAGTTACAGACTCAAGCCCTTAATGTACAGTTACCAAAAGCATGGACCTTTTCACCAACTCATGTAAGTTGGTGACTTTACAGAGATGCAGCGGAAAGGTGTCCAGCTTTATGGAATAGTACATCAGATAAAGCATGTTTACTAAAAGTCTTCGGAAGAAATCTGTCTTCATGGGTTGAAGCTTCGGAAGACTTTGTCTCTGAGGCTTCGGAAGACTTCATGTTTGGCTTCGGAAGATATTGGTCTTGGCTTCGGAAGATTTTACACTTAGAGTATTTTCTAGTGTATGGTGTAAAACTTCCGAAGCATTTCTTACTTCAGTACTTAGTGCATGTGTTGCAAAGAGACATTGGATGTTTTGGTTTGCATCAGACTTAAAGGAATCCTTACAAACTCCCCCTAGGCTGATGCTACCAAAACACTTAGAAGATCTTCACATGTTAGTGGTCTTCAGTATAATCATGACCATACCCTTCTTCATTAGATGGTCAGGATCATCAAGACCTTCATAGTATATTCTCATCTCAAAGAGATCATGCAGAGGTAAGTTGATTATGTCTTGCCAAGTATAGACATTCTCAACACCTTGATCTCTGATTACATGCCATCTTTCTGGATTGGTAGAGTAAGTATAGGACAAGATGGGTGTCTCAGTTGTCAGAGGAGCCACTTGCATTGGATAGAGACATAGGGCCAAGTCTCCTTCCAGAGAATCCATATAGCTTCAAGAAGCTCATCATCCTTTGTCTATCAGCAGACTTCTTCATACTCTTGTGGACGATAGCTCTTGACTTTGCAGCTTCTTCCCTTAGCTTCCTTTTAGTTGTCTTTCTCTCTTTGACTAGCTCAAGTTCAAGTTGTTTCAAGTACTCAAACTCAATAAAGTCATAAGACAGGGGAAGAAGTGCATCTGCCTGATAGAAGCCTGTGGCACTCAGGTAGTTGATCATCTTGATCTTATCTTCTTCTTTGTTTACCTGAGGTTCTTGTGGAGCCACATCTTCCTGTACAGGACTTTCTTGAACTGGAGAAAGAGTGGGAGCATGCTTGTAGAGTCTTTTCTGTCTCCTCTCCTCTTTGAATTGGAGAAGTAGCCTTGCATCCTCTTTCTTTCATATCTCTTGACACTTTCATGTTAGCCAGTTCATTCAATTCTTCTAAGGGGAGGGAGATGATTTCATTAATATCATAGTTCCTAGTCTGTAAATAAGTAATCCTGACTGCCCTCAACTCATCATCTTGAGTATTTGGTCTGGGTGCAGCCCTGATTGCAGCTTGCATAAAGCTTGATGACCTAGAGGAACTTTCTCCCCTTTGCTTCCTTTTCCTATCTCTCTCTCTTCCTCCTTAATTTCCTCAGGAGTCATAATCCTTTTCCCTTTGTCACCTACAGACCTTTGTGACTCAGGGTGGATAGAGGCTTGGCCTTCATTGCTTGGAGTAGCTTCCATGCTCTGGCCAGAGAGAGGCTGAGAAACACCTTCACCAGCAGGTGTCTCAGAAGGAGTGTGAACCTCTGCAGCAGTTGTTGATGATGAGACAAGGGTCTCAGGTTCTGTCACTGGGCCTCCAGTCAAGGTTTCCCCTATGAAACTAATCTTAGGGTCCACCTCAACATCCAGTTGACCGATGACATTGCCTGATTGCCTAAGTCTCCTTCTTAGAGTGAACTCTGCAAGGATCCTATCTTGGATTCTTTGAGCCAATCTGTCAGCTTGTCTTGAGTTGCTTGGATTGACAAGTGGCATGTTGACTAGATCCAATCTTTCATAGAAGTTCAAGCTTTGAAAATCAAATACTTCTTGTTTCCCTTGAACTCTGTGAAGGATAAGGGCTCTTCTGTCAGCATCATACCTCCACCTTATAATGTAGTTTGAAGTTCCTTGTGGTGGAGATGACACAGCCCTTGGTATACCTTCCTTAAAGAGACTCCTGATGATAGAGTCTATAGAGTCCACATTAATGTGAACTTGAGGAAGTTGCTGAGAATGCACAACTGCAAGTGAAGATGGTGAGTCCTCTATGTCCATTCTCTGTGAAGAACCCTCAGGTTCTGTGGCTGCAATAACTTTCTCCCCCTTTTTGGTAGCATCACCCACTTGCATAGGTGAGCTGGAGGATAAGTCAAATACTTCCACAGGTTCTTGTGTTCCTGGTTGAGCTCTCCTTAAAGGTCTCCCAGCTAGTTTTTCCTTTATGAAATCTGAAGTTGCTGATCATTGACCCTGTTTTGTAAGGTAGTCACCTGAGATTCAAGGTGACTAACCTTAGAGACTAAATAGGAGAATGTTTTTGACAGTTTCTGCACCTTTAGTCTCAAATTCCCCTCTTCTTCATCAGAAGAATCATTGGGGGATGAGATGATTGGACCAAAGTCCTCTCTCTCACCACCAGCTTGAGGTTCTTGGCTGCTGGTTTTCCTCTGCTCACTAGCAATCTCAGTTGAGGTGCCAGTGGGCTGAGTTGCCATGGTTGAGGTCTTAATAATGTAATCACTTGCAGAAGTGAGAGCCTCTTCCATATGGACATCCTTAACATGTTCAGAAGTGTCCACCTCAGTAACAGGTGACTGATGTGGGATAGACTGAGGAGAATCAGAGGTACTCATCTCTCTTTGAGTAGGGGAGGAGAAGAGAGACTCATGGTACTCACTGAATCCTAAGTCTTCATCAGTATAGAAGGATAGGTTGGGAATGGGTTGGTTTAGATCTAAAGGCTGGGGATGGTAACTATCCCCTGAAGGTTGTTCACTTGAGTGTTGAGACTCAGAGTGAAGGCTTAAGGCTGTTGGGCTTGTGAGCTCATCAGGGTGAGCATGAGGAACCTCAGCCCTGATAGGCGAAGAAATGAGAGTGGTTTGCTCCTCAGGGGAAGTAGGAGCTCTAGTGTCCACTTCCTCCTGTAAGGGTGAGTATATGGGGACCTGCACAGACTCAATAGCCTGAGCAAGGGTTCGTTTGGATTTTCTTTGGTAGGTGAGGGTTATTTGTGGTCTTTTTAGTGGTAAAGAAAAAGAAGGTGTGGGTTCAACACTAGCTTGTGTTGCTAGGTTGTCACCTTGAGCAATGAGCTCTAACATTTTTGGGACTAGGGCTGTTTCTACCCCTGAGAAGCCTACAGTTGGCTTCTTCATGATTTTAAAGATGCCGGGCTTCATCTGTCCCAATTTAAGAATATTACTTGTTTCCCTCAACTGCCCAGTTCACAGTTAAGAATGTGCTGAACATATCTAGGAAACATGTAATACTCTAAGGAGTCCAAGTTTGCAAGTAAATTAGTATAAACAAATTGAGAGTACCTGAACTTGACCCCCTGAACCATTCCATGCACTATAAAGGAGAGATCCTCAGGAATCTGGTCCCACCCTCCATGCTTGTTTGACAAGCTGTGGATAACCACATGGAGCAGGTATTTCCACTGGGATGAGACCTTCCCTTTCCTGAAGGTCTTTACAGAGAAATCTCCCTCATAGCCCATCTGCTCAAAGGAATGATTAACAGCTTCCTTTGGGAAGGACAACTCACCTTCTTCATCATCCAGCTGCAAATGATGGTTGATGATGGCCGGAGTGATGAAGATTGTCCTCCATTGCACTGTGGCAGACAGTGCCTTCTCCCCATCCATAATGACCTCTTGGCAAGTCTTCCAGAATTCAAGCAAATGATCCTCATACATAGTAGGATCAATGTTCAGGGAGGTGAAGTAGTTGGATAGAGTTAAGAATTGGCAAATCTCTGAGAAACTTGCATCTTTCTCAGAGCTTAACAAAGCAACCTGATTATGTTGCCTGTGAAGTTGCATGGAGAAATCTGGGTTGTTTCTGCGGTTAAGGTTGGCCATTTTAGAAGCTTAAGGTTGAAGAAAGGTAGAAAGCAAAGGCGGTTTAGAGAATTAGGTTTGAGGAATAGTGGAATTGAGGAAGATAGTGAGGAAGAGGGGGAACCGTTGGGTATTTATGTGAAAAGGGATTTGAACCAAAGTTAATGAAAGAGGATAAACTTTGAAATCCGAAAGTCAGTCCCACCTCTGAAAAAGTAGTTTACTTTTGCTCAAAAAGAAGTTTTCTTGGAATTCGAAAAGCTTCCGAAAGTAAATTGTCTTCGGAAGTTTTAATGAAAAAGCTTCCGAAGCTAAAATGGCTTCGGAAGATTTTCCTGAGAGTCTTGATAATTTTGCTTCGGAAGAGAAATAAACACTTGAATGCTTTGTATAAGGAACAACAAAGCTTCCGAGAGTTAATTTTGCTTCGGAAGGAAAAAGTCCTTAAAAACAAATAAGTGTCTGAGATAAGAATTTAAGCTTCGGAAGATAGATTTAGACTTCTTCCGAAGGTAAAATTTCTTAGGCAGTTATCCATTTTGAAGACATGATTTTCTTCCGAAGATAAAATTTTATCTTCCGAAGGATCAGAAAATTTTCAAGAATCTAAGGAAAGTCTTCAAAAAGAATTTTATATCCAAAGAAAACATGAGTTTATAAGAGTGATGAACTAGACAACTTAGGACACACATATTTTAAGAAGAAATAATTAGAATTAGTTTTAAGAAAATGTCTACTCAAAGTTAATCATCCCAATAGCTTATATTAGATATTTAAATCTCTGTTCATCAAAAGCTTTTTTAAATAGATCAGCATATTGTTCATCTGTATGAACTTTGACTAGTTTAATTAATCCCTTTTCATAGTTATCTCTTATTAAATGATACCTGATATTGATGTGTTTGGTCCTTGAGTGCTGCACAGGATTCTCAGTGATAGAGATAGAACTATTGTTGTCTATGTGGATAGGAGTCTCCTTGAAATTAAATCCATAGTCCAGCATCTGATTTTGAATCCAAAGCACTTGAGCACAGCAGCTTGCAGCAGCAATGTATTCAGCCTCAGCAGTTGATGCAGACACACAGAATTGTTTCTTGCATTGCTATGAGACAACCCTTCCACCAAGGAATTGACATCCCCCAGATGTAGACTTTGCAGTCATGTTGCAACCACCATAATCACTATCTGTATAAGCATACAGATTGAAGTCAGGATTCTTTGGGTACCATAAACCAAGTGTTGAAGCACCTTTGAGGTATCTTAGAATCCTTTTGATAGTGATTAAGTGAGACATCTTAGGGTTGGCTTGATATCTTGCACAAATACATGTAGCAAACATGATATCAGGCCTGCTAGCTGTAAGATACATAAGAGACCCAATCATAGCCCTGTATAAATGTTCATCTACACACTCCCCCTCAAGATCAGGTCCAAGGAAGTGGTTTCTGGCTATGGATGTCTTTGCAATCTTACAATCAGTCATGTTGAACCTCTTGAGTATGTCCTGAACATACTTTGACTGACTTATGAAGATGCCATCTTCAACTTGCTTCACTTGAATTCCCAGAAAGAAATTGAGTTCTCCCATTGCACTCATTTCAAATCTGTCTTTCATCAGCTTCTCAAAGTCTTTGCAGAGCTTTGGATTAGTTGAACCAAAGATGATGTCATCCACATATACTTGAAGGCATCCCAGATGTATCAGCTGAATTTGCCATTGTTGTGCTGATAGAGACCTCATTTGCTGAAGTAGTCCCAACTGGAGCTGAAGATGTATGAGTTGAGGGTCTTCCTAGCTCAAATCTTGGATCAGGATCACCTGTATTTAAATTTTCTGCAGATCCTGAAACATTCTCACAAGATTTGTTAAAACAGTTGGTAACTAAATCCAGATCAAATAGCCAATCAGGACTAGAACCAGCCACACAGGGTGTGTGTTCATTGAAAGTCACATTGGCTGACTCCTCAACAATTCTAGTTCTTATATTGTATACTCTATAAGCCTTAGCTTGGGAAGAGTATCCAATGAAGTGTCCATCATCTGATTTCTCAGCAAACTTGGCAATTTGATCCTTGGTATTCAAGATGGTGCAGGGACATCCAAATGACCTGAGAAAACCAATGAAAGGTTTTCTCTTGTGCCAAAGTTCATAAGGAGTCTTACCATGTGTCTTAACTACCAAAACTCTGTTTTGCACATAGCAAGCAGTATTTACTGCCTCTGCCCAGAAGGTGATGGGCAGTTTAGAGTCAGACAACATAGTTTTTGGAGCTTCAATTAGTGTCCTATTTCTCCTCTCAGCAACTCCGTTTTGCTGAGGAGTTCTGGGAGCACTATATTGTCTTGTAATACCTTTTTCATCACAAAATGTATCAAGGATTTGGTTCTTGAATTCAGTTCCTTGATCACATCTTATGGTTTTGACCTTGTGATCACTTTGATTCTCAATTTTTAAGATGAAATTCTTCAGAATCTCAGGGGTTTCATCCTTAGTTCTAAGAAAGAAAACCCAAGTGAATCTTGTAAAATCATATGTGATCACTAAACAATAAGAGGTCCTTCCTAGACTCATTACACTGGTGGGGCCAAAGAGATCCATATGTAATAAGTGTAGGGGAGTAGTGATGGAGTTCCTTTCCTTAGGCTTGTGAGATACCTTATGTTGCTTCCCTTTCAGGCATGCAACACAATGATCATCACTTGTAAACTCTTCCTTTGGCATTCCAGTTACCAAATCATGTTTAATTAGCTTATTCATGTTCTTAAAGTTTACATGGCACATTCTTTTATGCCATAGGAAAGACTCATCACTATTTTCTTTAGATAGAAAGCATGAAACTTCTCCAGAGGGAGATGTTTCTTGCAAATCCATCTTGTACATGTTCCCTTTCCTGGGGGCTCTGAGCAGGATATGCTCATGAGGAATGACCACTCCAGGCTTGAGAACAATGCACTCATGCTTAATAAAGAGCATGTTATGACTCTGATCACAAAATTAGGATACACTCAGAAGATTGTACCCAAGCTCCTTAACAAAGTGTACCTTTTCAATGCTGAGCTTACCATTTGTGACCTTGCCCCTTCCTGAAATGTAACCACCTTCATTTCCTCCAAAAGCAACTGGTCCTCCATCAATTCTCTCAAAGTTATGGAGTAGAGACCTATTGCCTGTCATGTGCCTGGAACAGCCACTATCAATTATCCAGACATTCCTGCTTGTCTTGAGCTGTTCCTGCACAAAGAAAATGATTAGTTACATTTGGAAACCCAGGCCTTACTTGTCTTGGGCTCACTAAGTATGATAGAAGGTAATGCAACAGTAATAGATCCTATGGTTGTACTAGGGGGATCTTCAGCTGTTATTGATGGAGAAACTTCAGTCATTTGGTCTTTCTTAGACTTCCACACCACCTTTGGAGTCTTGAACTTGACCTTCAAAACCTTAGAAGCTTTTGGGACTTCACAAGTTTTGATGACTGAACCTTCGGAAGATTCTACAGTCACTGCAGCAGACTTCAGTGCTTCGGAAGAACTCCTTTCTTCCGAAACCAATTTTTCTTCCGAAGGTAATTTTCCATTTACCTTCTTCTTTGATTTGGAGCTTCCGAAGGAAACAGACTTTCCTTCCGAAGCTTGAATCTTCTTGAAACTCTTTGAAGTCTTTGTATTGGTCATGTGGATAGTACTTTTAGGATTGTATGGGCAATCCTTAGCAATGTGAGAGGTACTTTCACACATGACACGTAACATTTTCTTCTTCAAAAGAGTCTCCCTATGAGAGCAAGACTGTCTTTGGTCACATCCCTTCTCCACCTTCATCTTGGTAGATGTTGAGACAGTTCTTTTGGGCTGTGAACTGTTCTTGGAGTTTGATGGTCCAGGCTGTGTAGCAGTGGTACACAGCAGCTCAGTCTTCTTCTTTGTACTGAGATGATTTGAACAAGAACCAAGACTCTTAGTTGAGGGGTCTTGGTTGATGTCTTCAGTCCTTACTACTTTAAAACCTACAGAGATAAAAACTTGTTTCTGCTTAGAATAAATAGTAGCCTTGATCTCTTGAGCCTTCTTTGCTTTTCTCTTGCTCTTCCTGATCAAGTTCTTTCTCTTGGACTTGGTCATCACAGTAGATTTCTTCTCCTCAGAAGGATACTGGCCCTTAGAAGAATCCTCTTCTTCACTTTTTTCAGAGGAAAGCTTCACTATCTCTTCTTCATCCTATTCACTTATAGGATCTATGAGAGGAAGCTCATCTTCACAAGTTCCACACCTAGGAGATCTTACAGACAAGATTGTGTGTGGAGGAGCTATCTCATTTGATCCCAGTCCCTGTCTATTTTGATAGCACACTTTGTTGTGCAGGGATGAGGATATCATGTTCTTGAAGGTCTCTTCTTCAAGAACACTCTTTTCAGCCTTGGCTTTGCTGATCACAAGCTCAGCCTGGCACTCAGTCAACTTAGTTATGAGATCCTGAATTTGAGTCCTAAAAATCTGTATGTTCATGTTTTAGTACTGAAATGGTTTTCTCCAAGTCCTCTATTTTTAACTTGTAATCATTTTCAGACTTTTTAAAATCAGATTTTAATATGTTTAATGACTCAAGATCAGATCTCATTTCTAAGTTGTAGGACCTGTATCTGTTTACTTTAGCAATGCATTCAGGAGTATAGAGATGTTCCAATACCTTGGCTTCATCATGGTCTGCCATTAGTGCTTGATTTGGAGAAGCATCTTCCACCTGAAAGCTCCAGTCAAAGCCTCCCTCTTCAACAGCAATAGCAGCATGTTGCTTTGGCTTCTCATTCTGCGGGGCTTTGTCAGTGTAGTTTGATCTGGTTTGTGCTTGGCCACCATTTGTTTTAGATGCCTTACACTCCCTAGAAAAGTGGCCCATCAAGTTACAGTTGTAACACTTGACTTTGCTTTTATCCAGCCCAAACTTTCAACTGGTTGCATTGCTTGGAAACCTCCTTCCTGTTCTCTTGTAGAACTTCTTGGCTCTGTGAGTGAGGAGAGCCATCTGCTGAACTATCTCCATGTACTCCAGATCATCTGGGTGGATACAGTCCAGGTCTTCAAGAGTGAAGAGAGAGTTCCCACAGCTTTCATCAGAAGACACAAAGGCTTGAGAAGAGCTTGTCTCTTGGAATGGGCTTCCTTGAGTGAAGTTCTCCCTGGGTGTCTCTGGGAAGGTGATGAAGGGACCCTTTGGTGAGTTGTCAGGGTAGCATATGAGATGATGTTGTGGTTCTATGCTATCTCTTTCAACCACATGAAGGGTTGAACCCATTTGATTGTTGGAGTTTCCAGATGAACCTTGCATGTTCATCTCCATCTGGTAGCCACTGAGAATCCCATATAACTCTGTCAAAGTAAGAGTTTTGAGATTCTCAGTCCTCTTGATCACCACACAGTAGTGTGTCCATCGCCTAGGAAGTGAGGACATGAACTTCCTTACAATGTCCCTGTTCTCAAGAGGAACTCCTCCATCCACTAGGGTATCCACTATCTCAACATACCTGAAGTATTGTTGAGTCATGGTTTCACCTGATTTGAAGGTGAAGTTTTCAAACTGGTGCTTCAGGAGATCCTTCTTGTTCTCCTTGGCTTCAGAGGAGCCTTCATACATCAGCTTCAGTGCATCCTACAACTGTTTAGTTGTTTTGCACTTCTTAAAGTCTCTGTACACAGAGTTTGGAAGAGCAGTCTGAAGAGCAGTCATGGCCTTCCTATCAATCTCTACTCTCTTCCTATCTTCATCAGAGTAGTTGGCCACATCTTTTGGAATCATACCAGCACCAGTAGCAGAAGGAGTGCTGGGTATGAAAGGTCCATTCTCAACAGATTCCCACATTCTTGAGTCTAGAGACCTGATGAAACCTTCCATTCTCATAAACCAGGTGTCAAAGTCATCAAGAGTGATCAGTGGGGATTTGTTCATGGTTCTAGTCTCCATATCAGTCTTTGAGATGGATGCCATTTGGAAAGTTTAGTTTTTGTGTGTGTGAGGGATCTTAAGATGGTGAGATCTTATATCAAGAGCCTGAAATGCTCTAATACCAATTGCAGGACCGGTTAAGGGCTTGAACAAATTACAACACAACAACACAATGAGGAGAACAACTAAACTTGATCAAACAGTGAACTGGATCAACCAATATTGATACAAAGAACACAAGTAAAGTAAAGAGACAGAACAAGAGAGTTGGGTTTCAAGGAGACAGTATATTGCTTTCTCAAGTTCTATTACAAGTGTTACAAAGCATAAAGAAGGATACAAGAACTTGGAATACTTATACTACAACCTACAGCCGGCTATACTATGAAAGCCAGCTGGATACAATTGACTAGACACTAACAAAATCAATTGTAGGATCAAAAGGCATATCTGCCTTTTGACCTTGTGACTATGACATGCCATAGCTCACATCCTTATCTATTACAAAAAGGATAAAGTACATAAAGTAGAAAGTTACAGACTCAAGACCTCAATGTATAGTTACCAAAAGCATGGACCTTTTCACCAACTCATGTAAGTTAGTGACTTTACAGAGATGCAGCAAAAAGGTGTCCAGCTTTATGGAACAGTACACTAGATAAAGCATGTTTACTAAAAGTCTTCGGAAGAAATCTGTCTTCATAGGATGAAGCTTCGGAAGACTTTGTCTCTGAGGCTTCAGAAGACTTCATATTTGGCTTCGGAAGATATTGGTCTTGGCTTCGGAAGATTTTATACTTAGAGTATTTTCTAGTGCATGGTGTAAAACTTCCGAAGCATTTCTACTTCAGTACTTAGTGCATTACTTGTAGAGAGACTTTGGATGTTTTTGTTTGCATCAGACTTAAAGGAATCCTTACAGTTAATAATAGCTTTTATTAATTCTTTACACTAAAAAAGATTTCGTTGTTATTTGTCATGTCTTGATTTATGTATTTAACCTCAAACTCCTCTGCTCTTTTTGGTATCGATTGTCATGTCTTGATTTATGTATTTAACCTCAAACTCCTCTGCTCTTTTTGGTATCGATTTTATTTGGATTCCTAGGAGATACTTTTTTCATATCTTTTGACTATGAATTTAATCTTTTAGGGCAATGGTATTTGTATTGTTTATTAGTATGTATTGATTTCACTTAATATTATGCCCTCGTGAATCTTGTTATACCAGGGTTTTCTTGGACAATCCTCTTATAGCAAAGCACTATGGGGATGTTATAGTAGTTTGATTTCACCGTGACATGAGATTGATTATGTGGAGAGCAAGATTTAGAAACCAATAACTTCTCAATTGGTCACAAAAAAGAGTATTTTACATTATCAACCCTATCAACTGGAGCTTTTAATAATAGCATATTCTTTAATCTGGTACAAAACTATGCATCATGTTATTGCCTGTATTCATATAGAGATTCATCAGATTACATCCATTTTATAGGAGCAAAGTGTTCTTTCTTGGGTGCTTACTCTTTTTTGTAACAACAATGGTGCCCTTATTTTAGAAGGCAACACAAAACACCTAAGTTTGATCTACCGTTTATATCAAATAAAGTTGGTTCATTCTATCGGTATTTATTATGTGCTATCACTCCTTATTAAAGTTTGACAAATGGGATATCATCTTCATGCTTTGACACTCTTGGGTGTGTAAGGCCCCGTTCCCGAAACTCTTACAGTCGGACGTTCATCGCACATAATATTTAAAACATGTTACAATTCATTGGACTAATAAAAACATTACGGCAGAATAATTTAACAAAAACCATTTCATGCATTAATAATTACTTTTTTCGTTGTTAAAGTTACAAAATGACGTTTAGTTGCATTACAAAACAAAAATATTATTTTTGCATAATGTGGATGCCAGTCTTTATTTTGCCAAGTAACTTCACCCTCATGCCACCCTCAGCAACAAATTACCTGTCAACTGAAAATGCATAAAAGTCGGCATTGCTTAGTAAGTTCTAGTTTTATAAATAAAATACTTTTCCTTTGATTAAAACATTTTCTTTACTTTCGTATATGATCACTCATCGTACATACATCAAGGTAATACCATTATTATCTTTTTGTTATAATACGCATTCGTTCATTTCGTACTTTTTCATTGTCTTTCACTTTTATCAGATCCTGTCATACGCTAAACCCCTCTCTTTGGGCACAAATCCATCTCATCCGGGGTTAAGCGACAAGGATCCCGTTTCATACATCCAGAGCAGTCACAAAGACTGACTCCCTTATGTGAGAACCCTTAGGGGTTAGCCAAGATCACACGCTATACAACACACAGTTGAGCTAACAACTCTCAATGAGTTGTGAACCTCCTTACGTTCTGCTTGCATTATCTTTAATATTTGGCTTCATTAAGATAATATTTTACGTATAACAACATAAACACACCACGTAAAGCCACGTAATAATACGTAATATGGAACATAAAGAAAACAGGCCATAACATGCATAACATCAGCAAACATAACCACTAAACATACAGGTGTTAGTCTCTAAATTTTCATTTTTCCTAAAATTTCAGACTAATTCTAAGGCATTTAGGCGCATGGGCACTATGCAGACACATGGGCACTATGCAGGCGCATGGATACTATTCGGGCGCATGAACCAAACTTAGGCACATGGGCAGTTAGGCGCATGGGCCACTAAGGCGCATGGGCAACTTAGGCACATGGGTAGAATTCTAGGCGCATGGGCAAGGACTTAGGCGCATCGGCAAAATTCTAGGCGCATGGGCAAGGACTTAGGCGCATGGGCAAAATTCCTAGGCTCATGAGCACTATATTGGGTGCATGGGCAATAGTCCTATTCGGTCTACACTATTTTCAGACCCAAATCATCATTCTATCATGTTCTTACTTGTTCTAACATTCTAAACACCTAAAACAGGCATATAAACATGTAAACTTAACCAAAGACACACCCAAACATACAAATACACGCATAAACAAGAACAAGCTTTCGGTTCACATATCGAACATTATAAAAAGTTAGTTACATATATTTTCAGTCCCAAAACACGTTTAAAACAGTAAAACAAGGGATCTAGAACTCACCTGCAGCAAACTTTGAGCAAAACTCCTCTAAACTCAAAGGCACTTGGAGTTCAACACCTAACAAGAACACACAACAAAACACACACAAACACATAAGGCTCGGTCCAAAGGCTGAAAACGCAGCTGAAACTGATCAAAACACAAGAAAAACTCACCTTAAAGCAATCTTATTCTTCTTCTCTCTGAAAATCGATGGAAACTTTGTTTCTTTCTCAAAAAGTTGAAGCAGGTGGTATAGCAGGGTAGTGGGCGGCCATGCCCACCTTTCTAAACATAATAATATTAAAGTTTGCCTCTTGCACAACTTTAACCTCTTAACTTGGGTTATTTTACTTTTTTCTTTTTACCCTTCTTTTCTTTTCTATAATAAATTTCCGGGTGTTACAAGTCCACCACTCTTATATAGGTTTCGTACCCGAAACCTGTCACTCCTCGAACAGCTGTGGGTATTGTTGTCTCATCTCTTCCTTAGCCTCCCTCGTAGACTCGGATCTCTTCCTATGGCTCCACTGTACTCACACCAGTTGAACCACTTTATTTCGTAGTCTCTTCTCTTTTCGATCAATGATTGCCACTGGTTGCTCCACGTAATTGAGTCGTTCTTCTACCTCAATGTCATCTAGTATTACAATCATATTTTCATCAGCTAGGCACTTTTTCAGATATGATACATGGAATGTTGGATGAATCCCACTTAACTTATCGGGCAGCTCCAACATATAAGCCACCTCTCTTACTCAAGCAATGATCCGGAAAGGTCCTATATACCTCGGGCTTAGTTTACCCCGCCTTGTAAACCGAATGATACCCTTCCAAGGTGAAACCTTTAGTATAACTTTATCTCCCACCTCAAATTCAATCGGTCTACATCTCTTGTCAACATACGACTTTTGCCTATCATTTTCCGCTTTCATAAAGGTCTTGATCTTTTGCAGCTTTTCAGTCGTAGCCTCGATCACTTCAATGCTCCCCAACTCCTTATGTCCAATATCACCCCAACATACGGCGTTCTACACCTGCTATAATGTAGCATCTCATATGAAGGCATACCAATGCTAGCAAGATAACTGTTGTTTTATGAGAATTCAGGTAACGATAAGTGCTCGTCCTAACTTCCTCAGAAATCAATGACGCATGCTCGGAGCATATCCTCAAATGTCTGTATAGTTCTCTTTGACGGACCATCCGTCTGAGGATGATCAGCCGTACTAATATGTACTAATATGTAACTTCGTCCCCATCGCAACGTGAAATCTCATCCAAAACTTGGATGTAAACCGGGTGTCATGGTCTGACACAATAGACAGCGGTACACCATGGCGAGTTACAATCTCCTTGATGAACACATCCGCTAACCTCTCATATGAATACGTTTCATGAATCGGCAGAAAGTGAGCACTCTTTGTCAGACGGTCAACTATCACCCATATAGCATCGTACCCCCTTGCGGTACGTGGTAGCTTCGTGATAAAGTCCATGGTGATATGCTCCCATTTCCACTCGGGTATATCAAAAGGTTGGATCTTTCCGTATGGCTTCTGATGCTCCGCCTTCACTTGTAAGCAAGTAGGAACTTACTCACATACTCCGCTACCTCGCACTTCATACCCGACCACCAATAATCTTTCTTCATATCATGATACATCTTTGTATCACCGGGATAAATGGAGTATCGACTCTTATGAGCTTCATCCATGATTCGCTCTCGTAGGTCTCCATAACGAGGGATCCATATCTGTCCGAAACGGGTTCCAACTCCGAGAGTGTTTTCACCCAACTCCGTGACTAGACCTCTCATCATTTTGGAGTTAAGGCGATCTTCTTTCAATGACTCATCTTGGAATTCCTTGACCTGTGTCATCACATCAGTGGTCATCACCAACTAGTAAGCTTTCACCCGGATTGGTTCGTATAACACCCGGAAATTTATTAAAGAAAACAAAAGGAGGGTGAAAAGAAAGAAAAGTAAAATAACCCAAGTTAAGGGGTTAAAGTTATGCAAAAGGCAAACTTTAATACAATTATGTTTAAAACGTGGGCATGGCTGCCCAGACCCCTTGCTACACCAACCTCATTCGACTTTTTGGAGAAAGAAAGCTTCCATAGGTTTTTAGAGAGAAGAAGAAGAATATCTTAAGGTGAGTTTTTCTTGTTTTTTGATCGATTTTAGATGGGTTTTCAGCCTTTGGACCGAGCCTTATGTGTTTATGTGTGTTTGGTTGTGTGTGCTTGGTGTGTTTATATGTTGAACTCTAAGTGCCTTTGAGTTTGGAGGAGTCTTGCTCTAAGGTTGTTGAAGGTGAGTTCTAGATCCCCGAATTAACTGTTTTTAAACGTGTTTTGGGGCTGAAAATGTATGTAACTAACTTTTCATAATGTTCGGTATGTGAACCGAAAGTGTGTTCTTATGTTTAAGCGAGTGTGTGTATGCTTGGGTATGCTTTGGTTAAGTTTTCATGTTTATATGCCTGTTTTAGGTGTTTAGAATGTTAGAATGAGTAAGAACATGTTAGGATGATGTTTTGGGTCTGAAAATAGTGTAGGCCGAATAAGACTGTTGCCCATGCGCCCAATATAGTGCTCATGCACCTAGGAATTTTTCCCATGCGCCTAAGTGTTTGCCCATGCGCCTACATAGTACCCATGCGCCCAAATTTCCTATGCGCCTAGAATTTTCCCATGCACCTAGTTCCCCATGGGCCTACTGCCCAAGCGCCTATGTATGGCTCATGCGCCCAAGCAATGTCCATGTGCCTAAGTTTTTCCCATGCGCCTAAGTATCCATGTGCTTGAATAGTATTCATGCGCCTGCATAGTGTCCATGCGCCTGCATAGTGCCCATGCGCCCAAATTTCCTCTACGCCAAGAATTTTCCCATGCGCCTAAGTCCTGACCCATGCGTGTAAGTTTTCCCATGCGCCTAGTTCCCAATGCGCCTACTGCCCAAGCGCCTAAGTATGGCTCATGCGCCCAAGCAGTGTCCATGCGCCTAAGTTTTTCCCATGCGCCTAAGTATCCATGAGCTTGAATAGTATTCATGTGCCTGCATAGTGCCCATGTGCCTAAGTCCCTTAGAAATGTTTCTAAAATTTTGGAAAGTAGAATTTAGAGGATAAGACCTAGGATGTTTTAGTGGTTATTTTGTTGAGGTTATGCATGTTATGGCCTGTTTGCTTTATATTCCTTATTACGTATTATTACGTGGTGTTACGTGGTGTGTATATGCTTATGTACGTAAAATATTATCTTAATGAAGTGAAAGATTTAAAGATAATGCGAAGTGGAACTAAATCAATGAACGAATGAAAGTCTTGCAAGTAGAATGTAAGGAGGTTCACAACTCATTGAGAGTTGTTAGCTCAACTGTGTATTGTATAGCGTGCGATCTTGGCTAACCCCTAAGGGTTCTCATACAGGGGAGTCAGTCTTTGTAACTGCCCTGGATGTATGAAACGGGATCCTTGTCGCTTAACCCTAGATGAGATGGCTTTGTGCCCAAAGAGGGGGTGTAGCTAATGACAGGATCTGGATGAAAGTGAAAGATAATGACAAAGTATGAAATGAACGAATGCGTACGATAATGAAAGATAATAATGGTATTACCTTGATGTATGTACAATGAATGATCACGTACAAATGTAAAGAAAATGTTTTAAACGAAAGGAAATGTATTTTATTTATAAAATGCAATTTCAGTTGGCAGGTAATTTGTTGAAAATACTGACTTTTCGTACGAATGTAAAGAAAAACTTTGACTTTTCGTGCCACCCTCAGCAATAAATTACCTGCCAACTGAAAATGCATAAAAGTCAGCGTTGCTGAGTGAGTTCTAGTTTTATAATAAAATACTTTTCCTTTGATTAAAACATTTTCTTAAGTTTCGTACGTGATCATTCATCGTACATACATCAAGGTAATACCATTATTATCTTTCATTATTGTACGCATTCATTCATATCATACTTTTTCATTATCTTTCATTTTCATCCAGATCTTATCATACGCTAAACCCCCCCCCCCTCTTTGGGCATAAAGCCATCTCACCCGGAGTTAAGCGACAAGGATCCTGTTTCATACATCCAGAGCAGTCACAAAGATGACTCCCCTGTGTGAGAAACCTTAAGGGTTAGCCAAGATCGCACGCTATACAACACACACTTGAGCTAACAACTCTCAATGAGTTGTGAACCTCCTTACGTTCTGCTTGCAAGATTTTATTTGTTCATTCATTTAGTTCCACTTCGTATTATCTTTAATCTTTCACTTCATTAAGATAATACATTACGTATAATAGAATAAACACACCACGTAAAGCAACACAATAATACGTAATAAGGTACATAAAGAAAATAGGCCATAACATGCATAACATCAGCAAACATAACCACTAAACATCCCAGGTCTTAGTCTTTAAATTTCCATTTTTCCCAAAATGTTAGAAATCATTCTAAGGCATTTCGGCGTATGGGTACTATGCAGGCGCATGGGCACTATCCAGGCACATGGATACTATTCGGGTGCATGAACCAAACTTAGGCGCATGCGCAGTTAGGCGCATGGGCCGAATTCTAGGCACATGGGCAAGGACTTAGGCGCATGGGCAAAATTCTAGGCGCATGGGCGAAATTCATAGGCTCATGAGAACTATATTGGGCGCATGGGCAACAGTCCTATTCGGCCTACACTATTTTCAGACCCAAATCATCATTATATCATGTTCTTACTTGTTCTAACATTCTAAACACCTAAAACATGCATATAAACATGAAAACTTAACCAAATCACACCCCACACATACAAACACTCGCATAAACATAAGAACAAGCTTTTGGTTCACATACCGAACATTATAAAAAGTTAGTTACATACATTTTCAGCCTCAAAACACGTTTAAAATAGTAAAACCGGGGATCTAGAACTCACCTGCAGCAGCCTTAGAGCAAAACTCCTCCAAACTCAAAGGCACTTGGAGTTCAACACCTAAACACACCAGGAACACACAAACAAACACACACAAACTGTAAGGCCCCGTTCCCAGGACGCCTACAGTTGGTCATTCATCGCGCATAAAACATATAAATAGATTTGTCTCATGAAAATATTGCAGCGGAAACATTCGAAAATGACATCTCATTTCATTATAAAAACTTTTGCCAAATAATACATCATTATCCAATTACAAAATACATGTTTGCATTATATCACAAAAGCTTTATAAATGGATCCCATCCCAAAAGAGCTGAGTAGCCTCGCGGTGCCATCCTCAGCAAACATTACCTGCCAACTGGAAAACATATAAAAATTCAGCGTTGCTGAGTGAGTTCTATTTTTATAATAAAACCTACTTTACTTTCATATAAAACCGTTCGTTACTTTTGCATGATCACACATCATACGTACACATAGATAATATCTTTATTATCTCATTCGTTCATTCATTGATTCGTTCCATATAACTTTACTTGTGCATCGGATATCATCCGTACCAATACCATATGCTACACCCCGAACAATCTTAGCAACTGGGCCGAAGTCAATAATTGAACAGCTGAGCGTATGCCACATTACTAGAGGTAAGCGGTAGAGGTTCTACATAAATGGTCAATCACGAAGAAGGACCCGTTATCCGATGCATGCAAGACTTTTCATTTCTTTCCACTTTACGTTACATAATACTTCATTTCATTCATTATCATAACACGTAAAGCCATAGGAAAGATAAACATACATCATACTAAGGAACATTAACATGCATCAACATCACGTCATACAGGGCAACATCATACATACATAACATGCATTATGCATAAACATGCAACATCATCATCATTATGCCCTACATGCTTTCTAAGGCCATAACAGTTATCTTACATGCTCTTACGGGAAACTTTACGTCAAAACTTACATCTGCACTTTCCCCCAAAAGCCAGAAGTTGAACTACACTTTCCCTCGAGTGCAACAGCCCTATTCGGGCGTATGGACACCCTTCAGTCGAATGGCCTCCATGCGACTGAACATCATGCGATTGGACTCAAGCGGATGAACATCTATGCGAATGGACATCCAGTCGTGCGTATGGACCTCATGCGGATGGAACTAATGCGAATGAGCACCTATGTGACTGACCTCATGCGAATGGACTCATGCGACTAAGCACCTATACGACTGAACCCTCAGCCGTATGACTCCCCATGCGACTGGACTCCTAGTCGTGCGAATGAACACTTAGTCGTACGATTGAACCCTCAATCGTGCGAATGAATCCCAATCGTGCGAATGACCCTCAATCGCCTCTCAATCGGCCGTATGGCCTCCATTCGGTCGCCTAGCCCTAGCTGATGCAGAATGGAGTTCATCCCGAACCCAATCTGCCATTTTCGGCCTCCAAGCTCATCCAAACCCATTCTAAGCCAAAATCAACCATCCTAGACCTTAGGAATGCATACCACAACACCATACAAGCGCACACAAGCCCGGAAACATACACGAAACGCATCACACACATCACACCCAAATGGGTCAAACACATACACACACAAAAACGGGTTTTTGATGCTTTCCAGCCCCAAAACCGGTTGAAAATAAGTAAAAGTGGGGTCCTAGAACTCACACAAACGAGCACAACGACAAGGGCTTCGATTTGGCTTGCTACACAACGAGTTTGGCCACCCGAACCACCCGAACCGACCCTTTTTCCCTCTTTTCTTATTCCTTCCCTCTTCTCCTCTCTAAATGGCTGATTTGTGAGTGTGGGGGAGAGGGTAAGAGCTGACCTCTCCCTTATATACTCCCACTCGCCCGACCTTCTTTCGTTGGCGAGTTTGTTCCTCGACTTTGGACTTTATTTCTTTTTCTTCCTTCGTCGTCTTCAAAATAATAAATAAGCGGGTGTTACAAGTCCACCCCCCTTAAATAGGTTTCGTCGCCGAAACCTATTATTCTTCGAACAAACATGGATAATGTTGTCTCATTTCTTCCTCAGTCTCCCACGTTGACTCGGATCCCTTCATGTGCTTCCACTGTACACGCACCAGAGGAACCACTTTATTTCTCAGTCTTTTCTCTTTTCTATCGATGATTGCCACTGGTTGCTCCACGTAATTGAGCCGTTCATCTACTTCGATATCTTCCAATGGAACAATCATATCTTCATCTGCCAAGCACTTCCTTAGATGAGCTACATGGAATGTCGGGTGTATTCCACTTAACTCATCCGGTAACTCCAGTCTATAGGCCATCTCCCCTACTCGAGCAATGATTCGGAAAGGGCCTATATACCTTGCGCTCAACTTGCCCCGCTTCCTGAATCGGATAATACCCTTCCAAGGTGAGACCTTCAACATAACCCAACTCAATCGGCCTGCACCGTTTATCAGCATATGACTTTTGTCTGTCTTTGGCTGCCTTCATGAAGGCTTTAATCTTCTCAAGCTTCTCAGTCGTAGCCTCGATTACCTCGACGCTCCCCAATTCCTTCTGACCAATATCACCCCAACAAACGGGTGTTTTGCATCTCCTACCGTATAGCATCTCATATGGAGGCATACCAATGCTGGCATGATAGCTGTTGTTGTATGAGAATTCGGCTAACGGTAGGTGGTCATCCCAACTTCCACCAAAATCAATCACACATGCCCGAAGCATGTCTTCCAGTGTCTGAATGGTCCTTTCTGACTGACCATCAGTCTGGGGATGATAAGATGTGCTAATATGTAACCTCGTCCCCATAGCGTCGTGGAATTTCTTCCAAAATTTAGATGTAAACCGAGTGTCGCGATCCGACACGATAGACACCGGCACACCATGACGAGTTACAATTTCCCTGATGAACAGATCAGCCAACCTCTCAGATGAATATGTCTCGCGGATCAGTAGAAAGTGAGCACTCTTCGTCAAACGGTCAACTATCACCCATATGGCATCGTACCCTTTCGGGGTACGCGGCAGCTTCGTAATGAAGTCCATGGTGATGTGCTCCCACTTCCATTCCGGTATATCCAAAGGTTGGATCTTCCCATACGGCTTTTGATGCTTGGCCTTCACCTGTAAGCAAGTAAGGCACTTACTCACATACTCCATCACATCGCGCTTCATACCCGGCCATCAATAATCTTTCTTCATATCATGGTACATTTTCGTGGCACCAAGATGAATGGAGTATCGAGTCTTGTGAGCTTCATCCATGATCTTCTCCCATAGATCCCCAAAACGAGGAATCCACACACGACCAAATCGGGTTCTAACACCGAGCGTGTTTTCACCCAATTCCCCAACCACACCTCTCATTCTTTCATAGTTAAGATGATCTTCTTTCAATGCCTCATCTTGAAACTCTTTGACTTGCTTCATTACATCAGAGGTCATGATCAGTTGATATGCCTTCACCCGAATCGGCTCGGGTCTCTCTTTCCGGCTAAGGGCATCAGCCACCACATTGGCCTTGCTCGGGTGGTAGTGGATCTCACAATCATAATCCTTTATAAGTTCCAACCACCGTCTCTGCCTCATGTTCAGATCCTTCTGCTCGAAGAAGTACTTCAGACTCTTGTGGTCAGTGAATATGGTGCACTTCGTCCCGTAAAGATAGTGCCTCCAAATCTTTAACACAAAGACCACGACTGCCAGCTCCAAGTCATGAGTAGGATAATTAACCTCGTGAACTTTCAACTGTCGGGATGCATAGGCTATAACCTTTCCTTTTTGCATTAACACGCACACCAACCCCGAGTAGGAAGCATCAGAATAAACCACCAGATCTTCACTTCCATCGGGTAAGGACAGAACTGGAGCTTGAGTCAACCTCGCCTTCAGTTCCTCGAACACCTTCTCTTGAGCTTGACCCCATATGAACTTCACATCTTTTCGGGTCAACTTAGTTAGTGGAGAAGCTATTTTGGAAAAGTCTTGGATGAATCTTCTGTAGTAGCCCGCCAAACCCAAGAAGCTACGAATCTCGGATGGCGTCTTTGGTGACTTCCACTGCATGACCGCCTCCACTTTCCCTGGGTCCACCATAATCCCGTCAGGATTCACCACATGACCCAAAAACTAAACTTTGCCCAACCAAAACGCACACTTGGAGAATTTAGCATACAACTTCTCCCTTCTCAACGTCTCTAGAACCTCCCGAATATGACCGTCATGCTCTACTTCGCTCCTCGAGTAAATCAGGATATCATCAATAAACACAATCACTGATTTATCCAACATCGGCCGACACACACGCTTCATCAAATCGATAAAAGCAGCTGGCGCGTTGGTCAAGCCAAAAGACATGACGAGGAACTTGTAGTGACCATAGCGCGTGCGGAAAGTTGTTTTAGGGATATTTTGTTCCTTCACCTTCAACTGATGATAACCAGATCGAAGATCTATCCTCGAAAACCAATTGGCACCCTGAAGCTGATTGAACAAATCATCTATCCTCGGTAAGGGGTATCGGTTCTTCACCGTCAACTTGTTCAGCTCGCGGTAGTCGATGCACATCCTCATACTACCATCCTTCTTCTTTACAAACAGGACCGGAGCACCCCAAGGAGAGATACTCGGTCTAATGAACCCCTTATCAAGCAGCTCTTGCAACTGCTCCATCAATTCCTTCATCTCTGTTGCAGCCAACCAATACGGTGCCTTGGCAACAGGTTGGGCACCCGGTATCAGATCAATCTGAAATTCAATCTCTCGGTTAGGTGGCACTCCTAATAAGTCTTCTAGGAACACGTCTGGAAAGTCACGCACAACCGGTACATCGGCTAGTTGTGGTGTTGGCGTATCCACATCCTTTACATAGGCCAAGTAGGCACTACATCCACGCCTCATACACTATCCCGCCACAGCTATAGAGATCACTTTCGGAATCGTAGTAACCCGATCACCATAAACCGTCACCGAGCTACCGTCAGGCGCCAACAACTGAATCATCTTCTTGCGACACATAATGTTCGCCTCGAAGTCCGCTAACCAATCCATCCCATGAACCAAATCAAAACCACCTAAGGTCATCACAAACGGTCTAACAGGAAACTTATGACCCTCAAGTTCCACATCACAGTTCTCTATCATCTCAGAAATCCTGGTAGACTTACCTATGGCTGTTTCTACATCAAAGGGCGCATCAACACATCTACTACTAACAGGCAGCTTAGCACAGAAAGCAGCAGAAAAAAAACTCTTAGTGGCACCCGAATCAAATAACACAAAAGCTAAAGTTTGGTTCACTAGAAACGTACCGGACACAACATCAGGGTCCGTCCTAGCTTCCTCCAGTGTCATGGTGAAAGCCCTGGCGCTCGCCCTCGGTCCTTCACCTCCCGTCCTCTTCGCCCCGGAACCCTCAGCCCTCGGCTTCTTACAATCCCTGCTCATATGACCAATTTCCTCACAGTTAAAACATTTGCCCGCCAGGCAATCCTTTGCCATATGCCCTATCTTCCCACACTTGAAGCACACATTCTTTCCCATCCTACATTCTCCCGCATGCTCCTTTCCACACTTGCCACACCTCCTCGATCCTGCTCCCGGCGTGGCCACGCGGCGGGCACCCACCCGTGCCTTTTTGTTCCCCGTCGAGGCATCACCCCGACCAAACCTTCTCCCATTCCAGTTCTGATCACCACCACCCCTCTTATTTGCTTCAGTCACCACCACTTCCCTCTCATCATATAGTCTTCCGGCCAAATCGACCGCCGACCTAAAAGTACTTGGTCGGGCGGCGATCATATGCCGGCGAACATCCACCGGTAAGCCCTGAATGTACCTCTTGATCTTCCGAGACAGAGGCGTCACCTGATCCGGCACCATTCCTGCCATCTCATTGAACTTGGTAGTGTATTGCTGGTGTGTCATGGATCCCGCCTCCAGTTGCAGGAACTCCCTCTCTATCTTATCCATCTCCCTGTGAGGACAAAACTCCTCAATCACCATCTTCTTTAGTTCGGGCAATCTCATTCTCCCGATTGCCCGGTTACCCTCAGCTTGGACAATGTTGTCCCACCAGCATAGTGCCGAGTCCACAAATGAATGAGTGGCAAACTTTACCTTCTGATCTTCCCGGCACTTGTTGATGTCAAGAACAGCCTCCATTTCTCTCACCCATCGGTGAGCAGCGACAGCATTGCCATTACCGTCGAAAGTAGGGGGCTTGCATCTCATAAACACCCCATAGTTACATCCTCGTGCCACCTCTCGCACAGGATCATCTTCCTCTTCATCGTCTTCATTATCAGAGAAAATCGTTTCGGGCTCCGGTTGCTCTCGTTCCCCCGAAGACCTGTTTCTCTCCTTTCTTTCACCTTCTTTCACCGCCTTAATGACTTCGGTCACCACAGACGGTAAGATTGTCTGCATGACCTGGTGTACTTCTTCAACAACAGCCTCCTTAACCGAGGCCCTCAGGTTTGCACTCTCATCCCCAACCTCCGGATGAGGAGTCAGGAACCACCTTCTCGACCCTTGGTCTTCCTCTCTTGGGTCGCGGCTCAACATCAGGCCCGCCACGGCCTCCACCCCTAGAAGCTTTAGAAGATCTCCCTCCAGCCATTCTCTAACTCACACTGAAAGATTCAAACACCAACACGATCATTCAAGGGAACAACTCAGTTCATGTCAAGTATAGTAAGTCCCTAATTATAGTGACCAGTTGTGATTAGCCACTTACTTTACTCTTCATACCCCAAGTATTACCTGTCCTGACTACATCAGTATTTAAATCTACATACAGCACATAACCACATACCATGCGCACATAAAACCGATTAACTTTAAGAAAATACCTGATGGCACGCAGCTACTCAGATTGGCATCGCATTCCCTTTTCGTCCCATTTTCAGTTTAAGTTAAGGTTTATTTTGAAAATTTAACCATTTCACTTAAATTTGGCTCTGATACCAACTTGTAAGGCCCCGTTCCCGGGTCGCCTATCATTCATCGCGCATAAAACATATAAATAGATTTGCCTCATGAAAATATTGCAGCGGAAACATTCAAAAATGACATCTCATTTCATTATAAAAACTTTTGCCAAATAATACATCATTATCCGATTACAAAATACATGTTTGCATTATATCACAAAAGCTTTATAAATGGATGTCATCCCAAAAGAGCTGAGTAGCCTCGCGGTGCCATCCTCAGCAAACATTACCTGCCAACAGGAAAACATATAAAAAGTCAGCGTTGCTGAGTGAGTTCTAGTTTTATATTAAAACATACTTTACTTTCATATAAAACCGTTCGTTACTTTTGCATGATCACACATCATACGTACACATAGATAATATTTTTATTATCTCATTCGTTCATTCATTCATTCATTACATATAACTTTATTTGCGCATCGGATATCATCCATACCAATACCATATGCTACACCCCGAACAGTCTTAGCTACTGGGCCGAAGTCAATAATTGAATAGCTGAGCGTATGCAACATTACTAGAGGTAAGCGGTAGAGGTTCTACATAAATGGTCAATCACAAAGAAGGACCCGTTATCCGATGCATGCAAGACTTTTCATTTCTTTCCACTTTACGTTACATAATACTTCATTTCATTCATTATCATAACACGTAAAGCCATAAGGAAGATAAACATACATCATACTAAGGAACATTAATATGCATCAACATCACGTCATACAGGGCAACATCATACATACATAACATGCATTATGCATAAACATGCAACATCATCATCATTATGCCCTACATGCTTTCTAAGGCCATAACAGTTATCTTACATGCTCTTACAGGAAACTTTACGTCAAAACTTACATCTGCACCTTCCCCCGAAAGCCAGAAGTTGAACTACACTTTCCCTCGAGTGCAACAGCCCTATTCGGGCGTATGGACACCCTTTAGTCGCATGGCCTCCATGCGACTGAACATCATGCGATTGGACTCAAGCGGATGAACATCTATGCGAATGGACATCTAGTCGTGCGTATGGACCTCATGCGGATGGAACTAATGCGAATGAGCATCTATGCGACTGACCTCATGCGAATGGACTCATGCGACTAAGCACCTATGCGACTGAACCCTCAGTCGTATGACTCCCCATGCGACTGGACTCCCAGTCGTGCGAATGAACACTTAGTCGTACGATTGAACCCTCAATCGTGCGAATGAATCCCAATCGTGTGAATGACCCTCAATCGGCCGTATGGCCTCCCTTCGGTCGCCTAGCCCTAGCTGATGCAGAATGGAGTTCATCCCGAACCCAATCTGCCATTTTCGGCCTCCAAGCTCATCCAAACCCATTCTAAGCCTAAATCAACCATCCTAGACCTTAGGAATGCATACCACAACACCATACAAGCGCACACAAGCCCGGAAACATACACGAAACACTTCACACACATCACACCCAAATGGGTCAAACACATACACACATAAAAACAGGTTTTTGATGCTTTCCAGCCCCAAAATCGGTTGAAAACAAGTAAAAGTGGGGTCCTAGAACTCACACAAACGAGCACAACGACAAGGGCTTCGATTTGGCTTGCTACACAACGAGTTTGGCCACCCGAACCGACCCTTTTTCCCTCTTTTCTTCTTCCTTCCCTCTTCTCCTCTGTAAATGGCTGATTTGTGAGTGTGGGGGAGAGGGTAAGACTGCCCTCTCCCGTATATACTCCCACTCGCCCGACCTTCTTTCGTTGGCGAGTTTGGTCCCTCGACTTTGGACTTTATTTCTTTTTCTTCCTTCGTCAGCTTCAAAATAATAAATAAGCGGGTGTTACACAAACACATAAGGCTCGGTCCAAAGGCTAAAAATCCAACTACAACTGATCAAAACACAAGAAAAAATCACCTTAAAGCAATCTTCTTCTTCTTCTCTCTAAAAACCGATGGAAACTTTGTTTGTTTTTCAAAAAGTTGAAGTAGGTGGTGTAGCAGGGTAGTGGGCGGCCATGCCCACCTTTTTAAACATAATAATATTAAAGTTTGCATCTTTCACAACTTTAATGATGGGTTTGTTGTACCAAAACAATGTCGTTTAACCATTTTAAACAAGAAACGCAGCGGAATATGAACTTAATATCCTATTCAATAATCTGAAAATTAAAGTTCATAAGATTATTTTAACAAACCCAAAGTCAAAGGATCATATATATGTGAATAAACTAGTTATCAAGAAGCAAACAAAACAACCAAAATCAACACAATAAACTACCTTTTAGAAGCTGTCAAAACGTTGATATAAGTGAAGATGGGGCTGCTATTTGATGACCAAAACATCAAGAATAGATGTCCTCAAGTGTTCATACCCACAAGCCTTCAAGAAAACACCCATTTGCTAGGATTTGAGCACCAAATCGACACAAGAAGGCTGCTGGAAACTTGTTCCAGCCGTGAACTTTCAAGGAGGATTCTAAATCCTTTGTTCCAGCCATGACATCCTTCTTCCAAAAGAAAGATTATGTTCTTGTGACTCTTTTGCATTAGAGAGAGAGAGATCTGAAGTAGAGTGTGTGTATGTGTGTATCTTGAGAGCTTTTTCTCCATAACACACACAAAAGGGAAGAACAAAGAGGGGCTGCCCCAAGGGGCGGCCGAAACCCCTCTTGTTTCTAGGGTTCTCCCTAAAACTCTCCTTTTTAAAATATTTCAAGAGTTTTTAGATATTATACATAATTAACCCTTTAATTATATAAAATATGCACACACACTTTTATTATTTGATGTTGCTTAACTAATTTAAACAACATAACAAATAATATCTATGAACAAAATATCCTCATAATTTGTTCTTTCTCACATACAATTTATTTAGAAAACCCATTTTCTAAATTGGTGTAATTATTTAATTCCATGATCATATCATCAATTAAATATTAATTGGTGTTTGCTAAGCTTGTTATTGGGTATGACCCGACTTGGATCATAACGTACTAACCACATCAATGTTCTATGTGTCTTGGGCATAAAGAATCCAACAATCTCCCACTTGCACAAGATACATAGAAGATTGATGCAAGCAGTAAATACCGCCTAACAACGGTTTACTACCCTTAATACGCATGATTATAAGCCATTCAATAACATCATCCCCTTCAAGTTCCAAACTTGAAATGATTTAGGTGAATCAATCATCTATCCTTTTGTTACAGATGTCATGTTAAATCCAAGGACATAGAATGATCATTCCTTGTTGATTTAACTTAATCAGGCCTTAGACATCATGCTCTCAACGAATAAGAGGAACAAATTCCATCTTGACTACATACGTTTCTCACAATCACCTTATGTTGTACCTAAACATAGCCTTATGTACTGACCATTATTTCAGAGCAGCGAAGAACTAGCTCAAGGTATAACACTTGGTGAATATCAAAACCCAATATGTATCTCAGGTCAGAGGATACCAAATGATATTCGCCTTTACTCAAATTTACTTATGATCAATCTAGAAGATTCCATGTAGTAAAATTGAGATGCGGGTCAGTCCAATATTTGCATCCCACAAATATCTATGAACCTTGGTAGCAACCAATTGCTCTATATTCATACCTTGTGAATATCTACCAATCCATGTTCATAATAGTCTTACATTCATATTTGTTCCCACAAATATGACCGACTACGGACATTTAGAATAATAAACATATTCATGGATGTAAACATGCTAAAAGGGAACACGACTCAAAAGGTCAAAATTACAATTGTTCCATACATTAAATACTAAATAGATCAATTTCCAATCGCTAGAATATCGAAGTCCTAAGGCACAAGTATGACCCTCATACTTTGCCTTCGCAAGGAGCTTCGTGAGTGGATTCGTAACGTTTTGATCTTAATGAACTTTACGAATACATATCTTTACCCCTTTCAACTTCATCCCTTATGATGTTGAATCTCCGCTCAAGGTGCTTAGTCTTTGATGAGTACGGGGTTCCTTGATTTGAGCAATCCCACCCACGTAATAACCAAAGATCTTTAGGGAGTCTTGAATGGTAGAGACCACCCCTAGATAAGCAATGGACAAGCTTATCCATGCAGCTTCCAAAGCTGCCAATGAAGCGGCTATGTATTCGGATTTTAGACTGAATAATGCTACCGTGTCCTGCTTTGAACACTTCAAGGATACCACACCTCCATTCATAATGGAAGTACACCTGATTATGATCGAGAGTTGTTTCGATCTATTTTGGAAGTCCTCATCTGTGCAACCCTTTACACAGATTTTCACTTCAACAGATCCGTATATTAGAAACATATCCTTAGTCTTACTAAGGTGCATCAACATACTTTTAACAACCATTCAATGGTTATTTCTATTGGTATCTACTTTGTCATACCTGATAAGCATGACTCGTCCGGTTTAGTGCATATCATGAGACAAATGACGGATCCTATAGCAGATGTGTATGGGATATCCTTCATTTGATTTTGCTCATCCTATGAGCTTGGACATTGAGACGTAGTCAACATGGTCTCTCTTTGAAAGGGTATCATACCTTTCTAAGAGGTTTCCATCTTGAACCTTTTCAAGATTTTATATATGCACTTTGGTTTGACCCTATCAACCACCTCGATCTATCCTTATAGATCCTTATTCCAAAATATGGGTGATTTCAAAGAGATCCTTTTATGAAAAACATCTTCCAAGCAAGGTTTTAACACCTTCCAAGGTTGGAATATATTTTTCAAATAGCAGTGTGTCATCAGCATACAACACTGAGAGTATAATTCTGCTCCCACTAGCTTTCATATATACACACCCTTTTGATGCTTGTTTCAATCCATAGATCTATCACTTTAACTTGTATACTTTATTGGGATGTCGCGGATCGACAAAACCTTCATGCTGAACTATGTGGACAGTCTCTACGAGATGTCCATTAGGAAAGCGGTTTTGACATCCATTAGCCAAAACTCATATTCAAAATATGCAGTTATGGCACTTAACATCCTAATCGACCTTAGCATTGCCACGGGCGTAAGACTTTCATCATAATCAACCAATTGAGTTTGATGAAAACCTTATGCTATAAGTCTTGACTTTTAAGTATTCAAGTCTCCATGTATATTTGTTTTCATCCAGAAAACCCACTTGTATCCAACCGATTTGGAGTTAAGTGGAGGGTCAACCAATTCCCAAACTTGGTTGTTATAAATGGATTGCATCCTTACGTTCATGGCTTCTAGCCATTTGTCCAATCCAAATTGGACATAACATCTTGGTATATGGTTAGCCTACAGAGGTCAACCACATAGTATCCATTCTTTGAATATACATATCACTTAGATGGAATACTAACTCTACCTGATTTATGAACGTTTTTGTGTATATTTATCAACCTCTTGATTTTCATCAACAACCTCTTGTTGGTAGCTAGTGTCAACCAAAAGTGTACCGGCTTGTGGATTTTGATTCTTATCAAGTTCCACAGTTCTATACGTCATTCCTTCCATAAAGAACTCGGTTTCCAAGAACTTAGCCTTTCGAGCAATAAATACTTTTGCTCTGTTGAGTCGAAGAAACAGTATTCCATACAGTCTCTGTGGATTCTCAACTTATATATACACTTTCTTTGTCCGGGCCATATTAATTAATATGAGCCTTAGAGAGCAATGCGAAAACCCAAAATGATAAAGATGGTAAGCTCATAGCCATAATAAATTGAACCATATCCAAATAGGGTTCAGTTTCTTCTTTATCAGAATGAAGAGCATAGATAATTATGAGGAGTTGATTTTCTACTTCATTATTGAAGATTTGAACATTTCAAAAGCTTCATACTTATGTGTCATCAAGTGCACACAATAATAGCGACTGCAATCGTCGGTAAAATAATGAAGTATCTTTCACCAATCTTTGTCATTGTCTTAAAAGGATTACATACATCCAAATGTATCATTCCTAGTAAGTCTTTTGGTTCACACTTATCAAATGAAACATTTTCATTTGTTTCCAAAAGACCATTCTTTTGAAGTGTTTGAATCTAATTCTGGTTAATGTGACCAAGGCGACAATGTCAAAGATAGTAATAACTTAAACCCATTTTAAGTTTTTTTATGCTAAATGTGTATCAATGAGTTATAATAGGATGATTTACCATGAACCAATTCATGGATGTCATTAAAAGGCATATCCTTAAAATGATATACAACATTCAAAACTCAATACCATTATTTACAAATTTTGAATCATGATCATATTGTTTTAAAAGGAAACATTAATCATGTTCCTAGTCAAACTAGGTGCATACAAAATGTTTTGAGAACAACTTCCAAACCATTTGAAGGTCTCAAATAGAGTTTCCCTTCTTGAAGCGTACATTTCTTTTGAACCCTTTTGCAACAATTGCAAGTATGAGTCTCACATCCGGTATCCAATACCCATGTGATTGAAGAAATGGCTTTTAAAACAGCGTATGAATCATGGAATTGTATTTGAGGTTTGCCCAAAACCCTTCTTGTGTTTCAACTCTTGAGATAGAAGGGACAATACCCTTTTTATAGTCCTATCTCTCCATACTCAAAGCATGGATCGTTCTCCGTTACCTTAGGCTTCATAAGCTTAGGTTTTGAGGTTTCGCTTTAACCTTTGCTTTGACGTATTCCTTTCCTTTAGCAATAATTGCTTTAGGATCGGGATTGGCCACTTCTTATAGCCTCCGTTATTGATTGAGAGAATAGGTAGAACCTCTCTACTTATTCCCGCCTCGGTTGCTTTGAGCATTGCATGAGGTTCACCGATGCTCTTGTCCCATCCGTTCATATTACAGTTTATTATGAATGTCTCAAACCTTTAGTTAGGCAATCAAGGATTAAATCCTTGGCCAACTACTTTGAGACAGGACAGCAAAGCATCTTGAGGCTATCAATATGGCTTTTATCTTAAGGATATATAAGATGATATTGATTGGGTCTTTTCATGTGACATGTATAAAGTGCTTGAACCGTTTCAAAGCAATCTTACTAAAGTTTGTGGAAGGAACATTTCCCTTTTAGATTAACATGTCATGTGCCCCATGAGGCTCCAAACCCTTTTGGAGTCTGGGAATCATATTCCCAACATGAGATCGGATGCTTGCACAGAATCCTAAGTGTGCTTAACTCAATCGTCAAAAGGCCATAACATCAACAGCGTGGGTTGGTGAGGTATGGGATCGTCAAGGACATAGACCTTTACTCATTCTTGAGAACGATTCTCAAGTTTCAAAATGAGTCCATAAGATAATTATGGTTAGGACTATCCCTCTCGAGAATAGGTCTCAGTGATAGGGAAGGGACGATCGGGGTGGTAGCATTATAGTTAGAGGTCATTATTATAAAATTGACAAAGTTCATATTAGTATTTCTCATAAATTTATTTTAATCGTTAATACCCTTAAATGTCTCATAGACAATTAACAATTAAAATCTAGAATCCAACGTTACATTTAAATGATGGTTAGGTGACCTTTATCCCATTATTTAAATTAACAAGGTAGTCAACAGTTGACAATTGCAACCTATTGCAACTTCTAGTCTTATGGGATCGGTTAAACATCATATGTTTAGTCGGCATGTTTAATCCCATCAACACCATTGTACGCCATGCTTCGGTGACCCTAAGCACATGGTTTCCAATTCAAGTCGTCCTACTTACACACACGTGTGAGTTTTTACATATAAGCGGTTAGGTGACCTTTATCCCACAAGTATGTTAGACTCACCTCAAAGACACAAGTTCCCTACAAGTGGTTAGGTGACCTTTATCCCACAAATAGTTCCCAAGTGATTCGAGTGTCGTGTAAAAGGATGGTGTTAGACTTGTTACCAAAGGGTTTTAAGTTTCCATTAATTTTAGACTTTGAAAACACTATGTACCTTGTAATTGCATGCTTTCAAATACATGGTACCCTATGGCTCTCTTTTAATAAAACCTCTTTTATTTTGAAATCATTAATCCTTTTAATAACCTTTATTAATTACTTAATGATTTAGAACCATAAAATTCAGCTTGTTATCATAATTTATTTAGATCGTTAAGCATATTCATATATCAAACAATCAACATAAAACAAACAAGCATAATCATACAAACATATGTGCATAACCATAGCCACTAAGTTGACTACACTTGTTTGCCATCACAAGTGTTGTCATAAGGTCATTCCTAAGGGTTAACAATGACACATCATATGTGTCCATGAACTCCCACTTGATTCCACATCCAAATGCTTCAAGTGTTCATGTCTTTTGTGTCCTTCCTTTTGGGTCTTCTTCTTGTGCATCTTCTTTTACAAAATCATATCCTAATACAATTTTCTAATAAAAGAAATGCATCTATTCTATTTATTACATAACCAAATGAATAAATAAATTACAACCCAAACACAACACACAAAAGAATAATATTACAACCCTTTGAATGAATACAACCAACATGACAAAATCACAAACAACCAAATCCAAAACACACATGGTCAAGGCTATGTTATGCACTAAAATTATGTATCCATATACATCATACTAAGAACCAAAATGAACCCCATTGACCCTAAATTTTCAGCCAACATGAACCAAAAATCTAGGGTCTTTTGTCCAAACAAAACACAATCAACCAATTGATATCTTTCCTTTCAAGGTTTAATCACTAGCATGTTTGATATAACCTTGAAAGATTGGGGTATCATCAAATCAATACAAAACAGCCCTAAAATTGGTTGTTAAACCTTATATAACCAATTATACAAGAACACATGAAACTAATCATCCACACATAACGGCTCTTGATGCCAATGATGGGTTTGTTGTACCAAAACAATGTCGTTTAACCATTTAAACAAGAAACGCAGCGGAATATGAACTTAATATCCTATTCAATAATCTGAAAATTAAAGTTCATAAGATTATTTTAACAAACCCAAAGTCAAAGGATCATATATATGTGAATAAACTAGTTATCAAGAAGCAAACAAAACAACCAAAATCAACACAATAAACTACCTTTTAGAAGCTGTCAAAACGTTGATATAAGTGAAGATGGGGCTGCTATTTGATGACCAAAACATCAAGAATAGATGTCCTCAAGTGTTCATACCCACAAGCCTTCAAGAAAACACCCATTTGCTAGGATTTGAGCACCAAATCGACACAAGAAGGCTGCTGGAAACTTGTTCCAGCCGTGAACTTTCAAGGAGGATTCTAAATCCTTTGTTCCAGCCATGACATCCTTCTTCCAAAAGAAAGATTATGTTCTTGTGACTCTTTTGCATTAGAGAGAGAGAGATCTGAAGTAGAGTGTGTGTATGTGTGTATCTTGAGAGCTTTTTCTCCATAACACACACAAAAGGGAAGAACAAAGAGGGGCTGCCCCAAGGGGCGGCCGAAACCCCTCTTGTTTCTAGGGTTCTCCCTAAAACTCTCCTTTTTAAAATATTTCAAGAGTTTTTAGATATTATACATAATTAACCCTTTAATTATATAAAATATGCACACACACTTTTATTATTTGATGTTGCTTAACTAATTTAAACAACATAACAAATAATATCTATGAACAAAATATCCTCATAATTTGTTCTTTCTCACATACAATTTATTTAGAAAACCCATTTTCTAAATTGGTGTAATTATTTAATTCCATGATCATATCATCAATTAAATATTAATTGGTGTTTGCTAAGCTTGTTATTGGGTATGACCCGACTTGGATCATAACGTACTAACCACATCAATGTTCTATGTGTCTTGGGCATAAAGAATCCAACATTTAACCCCTTAACTTGGGTTATTTTACTTTTCTTTCATTTTACCCTTCTTTTCTTTTCTTTAATAAATTTTCGGGTGTCAAAGGGTGTTCAAGGTTTACATTGTTGTGCCATTTTTAGCTTGAGGGTCCATATTAAAACGTACATATGTATTAAGTTAAATAACTCTGTGGTGTTCAATTTCAGTTACATTAGTAGTGCCCTTCGCTCATTCCCCATATATAGGTACTCATATGTTGTATTTTGATTGATATGAGATTACTATTACACATTCACATATATACCTTGATTGCATAAGATCATACAGAAACTACAAATCCTTAACAATTATGGGGAACAACATTCAATGTAGTGGAATTAGTAGTACATGCACACAACCAAACTCAAATGAAACAACATGCAATCAAGAAACGTTCAATTGTGAGTTAACAAGCTCATAAGAACTGGATGTAATTATAAACAATGACTTAGACAAACAAAATAACCACATAACCAGTCTCATTACCAATATTACCAAAATTTTCAAGAAGTTTCATATCACAAGGTCATATGAATGATAATGAAGAGGGTTCTGGATCATAAGATTCTTCTAAACTCATAATAGTGAAGTATGCCCATAAGGTGTCTAATAAAAATATGTATGTTGATTCAAGAAAGGGTGCAAAAGAAGTTTCCACAAATCAAGTGAGGATACATGAAGCATGTTCAATTGATGATACATTGCATAATGAAAATCTAGTTATGGTGTCTAAATATTGATTGGATATTAATGTTCTGTTTGTTGTAAAAAATTATGGTTCAAGAAGAAATTTGGCTGGCTAATACAGTTTTTGTGAGGATCCAGTTCATTCCATGGCTAGACTATAATGTTAATCCAGGTCAAATTGTTAAAACCTTGGGTTTAACATAAGTTTCATGGAAAAGGAAGATATAATTAATTTGGGTGGATGCCAGTTGGATTTGGAAGAGCCAATTCAATCAACATAGGAGGTAAAGGTAGTGAGGTATCATCTTATAATTGGGGTTAATGTAATATTATATCATGCTATAACTGTAGTGCAAAGGGTGTAAATGAATTTAGATTTGAGAAAATATGGAACCATTTTGGTCTCTTACTACCAACTCAAAAATAAAGGAATTCATGATGGGTCGTTTTCTTACCGTCATAAAATCAAGGGTTTCAAATTTACCTCAACTCGTTTTCAAGAAACATGTCATCACAGGGAACAACCGGAAGTGAAGAAAGTAGTTAAAATTAAGGATACTAATAAGATGAAGCTTATATATGAAAACTAGAGTTTTATGATCCTGGTACAATATACTTTAAATTTTCATCCAAATGGTTTTGATATTTGGATGGTGCCATGGGTTGGTGTTTCTACGGATGGAATTCATTGATACGACAATAGTATTTTTAAATGTTAATGAGCTTGTGTTAGATTTAATTAAATGCATGCTTTTGATTTTAAATATTGTTTTACTTGTTCAACATTAGAACTCTACTGAGTTGGTGTGATGGTGGAGCTTGGAATGTATGAAAGGGATGAATTGGAAAGATAATATAAATAGTGTTAGTATGGCTTCTACTTCTAAATATCAATATGGTGTAAATGGAAAGTTTTTGGGTAATGGATTAATGTAGCTGGATTATATATTCAAGGTTGTTATAATATTCTATGTTGGTTAGAAAGGGGAAATAGATCAATAGTAGCATGCTAGAACTGAAAATGAATCGGGCCTAATGGTCCTACGTCTACACACTATATTCGATTCTATAAAAAGTGATAAGAGCTTTAATGTGTTTGAAGATAATTGTTTAGATGTGATATTATGTGTAGTCCTAGGAAATGCAATAATAAGTTGTCCTCATTGCACTTCATTTATTACGAATAGGAGGATCCATTTCTCTAATGTAACTTAGAAAACTAGTGGAATGGCAGTTCTTGTTGGTGCCATAACAATTACTACTCAAAGTGCAATGAAGCATCTCTATGTAGTACAAGTGCAAAAATCACTTGTTTCAATGCTAACTTGGTCAAAAGGTCCTCGTGCCCATATGGTAGATATAAATTTTATCAACGTTTATAAGGGTTCTAAAGTAACAATGGACAGTGAAAAAGAGACCGGTACATTAATTATTAATACTGCTCATGGATACTTTTTGTTTTTGCTAACATATGACTATTTGGAGTATACTGACTCATATTGATGGACCTCAAAATAAATTTGGATCAATGGGTACTTGTGGAAGAAAGTTATATTGGAATAAACTATATATTCAAAAGTATGTCAATCATAGGAATTCTTATGTGTATAATATGTTTTTTGTAATGCTTGTGAGTAACCTGTTGAAGAAGTTTTTGATTAGGCATTATAAGTTTCTTGATGATAGTGTTATTGTTATAAAATCATTGTGGACGCATATGAGGAATCATAGTGGTACGATAACAGTTGGTAGAGGCTTCATTCCTAGTGTTCTAGTTAAATCATAAATATAGGGAAAATGACCTTTTTTTGGTCTATAGTTGGAGATTTCTTTGAGGATGGAAAACTACTGTAATAGAATGCATTTGAGGGGAGGGAGATATTGTTATATTACAAATAGTAGAGAGGCCAAAATGTAGCTATGTAATATTGTAGGGGTCTAATTGTTAATGTGTTAATATGTCTATACTTAGCTGCATCTATTGTACGGATGGAGATCAAAGATTTAAGAGTTTAACTCCTATGTTTCTCTTTTCTCAAAACCGATCGTAACATAGTACTATTTTTTTTCTTGGAATATAGTTAATGACAGTGTCAACGTACGTAGGTCTAGGATTACCACCTGATAATAATGGCGGCAAGGACACCCCTTTGGTTAAAATTTCGGTTTTCATAAAAATAGTTAAAACTTAGTTTTGGTATGTTAGGTACTTGGGTTTGATACCTATTCTTAAATTGGATGACGTTGTTAGTTAAAGTAAATTGTGTCACTAGAGGATAAATTGTTTAAATTTAATGACGCTATGTATTTTTACTTATAACTAGCCAAAGGTTTGGTCACGACTGTCCTGATATTGGATTGCAAACAAAAGGTCGGATATTGTCAGTGAAACATTTATTTTCAAGAAGAAGTAACCATTCTTAAGAAGTAATTTCATACTCTTGTTTTGCTTATTTATTTATTAGTTATGGACCTGTGTACTACGCGTCGAAACAATAAAATTAAATAACAATTATTGCCTAATAAATTATAAATTATGGGTTGCAAATAAATATAATCAATATATATATATATATACATATATATATATATATATATATATATATATATATATATATATATATATATATATATATATATATATACAAAGAGAAAAAGTTACCGCATAAACATATTCTACAAGTAGCAAGCCATACCTTCAAATCAAAACACAAACATTCCCTAAATTACCAATATTAACGTTTGACCAACCCATTTTACCTATATAAACATTGAAATATTTTATATCATCAATCATATGGCTTCACATGTTCAAAACACGTCATGTAAGTGTAAAAATATCATTATTTCTCGCTTTCTTGCCATGTAGATGAGGAATTCCCATAATATGTCACCAGCTTTTTGAAGAAAAATAAAAACAAATCTAACTCTAATAAATTTTGCCAAGGAGGCGAGGAATGCAAAATCTTTCTCATTTTAATTAAAATAATTTTGAAAATATAATTTGAATGTATCTTTTTTAAGTTTTAAAATAAAAATTGATTTCTAAACCCGTTTTAAGTTTTAGTTTAATAAAATCTTGAATCAAATTAAAAAAAATCTCTAATAAATTAAAATCATATCTTGCCTACCTTCCATAAAAACCTCCCTATCTTCCATAAAAACTCCTCTCTTTCATATTAACAAATTTCTCCTCACCTTTATATAAAAAACTTGCTTAATAATATTATAAACATGTATTTAACAAATTTTAGGGAAAAAAAACAAATTTATTTTATTTCTTTTTCTAAAATGTGGCAATTATTTGGAAAAAATCAAAGCATTTTTATCTAAAATAACCGGCCCTTTATAAAGATTTTGGTAAAAAAAATGTAATAACTTAGTAAAAAATAAATTGTAACTAAAAAAGTAATAAATTATATTTACGAATCAAAGTACAAAAAAAAACTATTTAAACTTCATCGTCTTTATTAAATCAAAATATTAAGTATTATTAAAACACTACTAAATAAATATTTTAAACTTTAACCTATAGTATTTTAGAAAATATAACATTATAAAAACCGAAATCAACGAAAATAAAAATATAGATTATCAAATTTGTTAAATTAACAAAACATAATAACTAAAATTTATAAATACATGACAAGATGTTAGGGATCAATGTTTAATTTCATAAATCTAGAAGATCAGTGGTTAGATTAGTAGTTGAAATTAATCAAATTTTCTATTTATGATTTTGCATTCCTAACGTTTTGTGTTTAAAAGTGAATTACTATTTGGATTCTTAAAGTTTTGTTAATTTTAACTACTTGAATTTCAGATGTTTAAATTCATCTTTTTGCCCCCTTAATGTTTCATTTTTGTCTCCATTTAATTGCAGATGACAACACTGCTAATAATTATGTTAAAACCTTTTTTTAAAGACTAAACTACTCCTAAATTATTTAAAGAAAAATACTTGTGAAACCTACATGTTACATCCATCACCAAAATAGATGTACTGACCATTGACTTTGACTGTTCACTTTGACTTTTGGACTTTGAGTCTTTGACTTTGACTTGAATGTTGACCTAATGGTGACTTGGTCTAAGAATGATATATTAGACACATGTAGACACACTAAGGTCTAGAACTGTACAATATGGACCTAATATGTTCTAATGAGCTTAGGGTTGGTGAAGTGAGACATTTCCCGGTTTGGATGTAGTACGATGATTATGTACCTTGGGCTTGATCAAGAATTATCAAAACTTAAAGTATTAAAATCTATGTTAAGAACAAAACAAAAATCGAACATGTGGGCTTTCTCTAAAGCCTACTAAATAGATATAATTTAATTTAAAATATATAAATTAAATAATTTATATGGCATATAATAGTCCGTTGGAATTGTATTAACAATGAGAATTTAAAACCGCCAAAATTGGACGAGCGTGAATCGGGACAAGACGGAATTGGACAAGACAAGAAACAGGCTTGGGGGCCCACCCTTGGTCCTTTGGGCAAATCCTTATATAAGGGGGAGAGTTCCCCTTGTTTTATCATTCTTACATTTTTTATGCTTTTGCTTCAAAGTTTTTTATCTAGAAAAAACCCTAGCCACTGTCATGCATTTATCTTGTTCTTCACCTAAATCCATCGAAAATCATCATCCATATTCAATAAACCATCAATTTTGGTGTATTGCTTCATTCAAGAACAAGTCTTGATCCGAATCGTTAATCCAATCATTCTCCGGTAAGAAATAAATCGATATTATCTTTATTTTATCATTGTAGTTGATGACATTCATAATCGTATACTAAGATTCTTCACCTGTTCTTCTTTCTTTTTGTTGTTAGGATGATAACTCTTGGAAGATCTGGGCGTTCAAGTGTCGAATCTACAAATCAGTAGAACCCTATGCCTTTGTTCTTGATTGTTCATTGGTCTTTTGAGTTGGGATTGTAACCTCTTGAAAGATGGACTTAATGGACGTTTTTGGATCCTAATTTGTTATTAAAAATCAGTAATTTGTGGTTATTGTATCGATCGGGGCGATAGAATAATGGATCTAATTGATAAACATATAAAAATTGGAACCGGGGCAGTAAAAGTGGATGAATCTGTGTTTGGACAGTAATATAGTATTAATCCACGATCTTATTTTTTTGTCACTGGGGTCTTATATTAAATGTTCTTACGGGGTTCGGGTCCATAAAGATCGAAAACCGAGATTTTGAACCCAATAGACAATGCTGAAAATTTGAACAGTTTGCTGTCAAAAAAATGGGTCATATTGTACAGGTTGTAATGAGGTCATAATAATTCCTAATGGGTCGAAAACTAAGTTCAACGAGTCCTCTAACTAATCCAAGTGGTCTCGTCTCGTTTTGACATGATTTGGTCTTCCAAACGTGACACACAAAACTGAAGGTCAAAACTAACGAATTTGGACAGCAAGTTGGTCTGTGTTCGTCAGATCATATCTTTCTCATATAATATCCAATTGAGATGATTCTTTTTCTCGAGTTTAGTTTAAAGTCTTATCTTTCCAACTACTCCTATTACGCAGTGTAACACCCGGAAATTTTCTTTGAAGCCGACGAAAGAGGAAAAAGAAATAAAGTCCAAAGTCGAGGGACCAACTTGCCAAAACGGGAAAAGGTTGAATGGGTGGGAGTATAAAAGGAGGAGGGCAGCCCACACTCTCCCCCATACTCATCCATTTTCGGCCCTAGAGAGATAGGAGGAAGAAAATGTAAGGCCCCGTTCCCGGGACGATTTACAGTTGGTCAATCATCGCACATAAAACATATAATTACATTACATTTAGAAATCATTGCAGCGGAAAACATTCAAAATGACATCATTTTCATTATAATTACTTTTGCCAAATAATACATCATTATCCGGTTACAAAATTCATGTTTGCATTACATCACAAAGCTATATAATTGGATGCCATCCCCAAAGAGCTGAGTAGCTTCGCCGTGCCATCCTCAGCAATCATTTACCTGCCAACTGGAAAATGCAATAAAAGTCAGCGTTGCTGAGTGAGTTCTAGTTTTAATAATAAAACATACTTTACTTTCATTAAAAACCATCCTTTATCATGCGATCATGCAACATACGTAAACACAGATAATTTCATTATTATCTTTCGTTACATTCATTATCTTCCATTCTTTCGTTCATTCTGTCTTCCGAGTCTTTGCGACAACATGGTCGCTCACCTCAATGGCAATCTCAATGATTGCTCGCTATCCGAGTCTTTTGCACCCCTAAGGTTGCTCACCCCAATTGCCCATAACGATAGCAAGCTATCCGAGTCTTTTGCAACAACAAGGTTGCTCACACCCAAGGCAACATCACGATAGCTCTTACTCGGTCTTTTGCAACGACGGGGTTGCTCACCTCATAGGCAATCTAATGATTGCACTTCATCCGAGTCTTTTGCAACACAAAGTCGCTCACCCCAATAAATAGTGCTTGCAAGCTTTTCTTTCGTTCATTCATCGTTCATTAATGCATGCATTCTTACTTCATGTTCTCTTCATTATCTTTCGCTTTACATTACATAATACTTCATTCATTCATTCATTCATCATCATTAGCATGACATGTAAAGCCGCAGAAAGATAAGCATCATCATATAAGGAAATTCATACACATTCATCATCATCATACAGGGCAACATCATTAATGCATAACATGGATAAACATGGCAACCATCATCATCATCATCATCATCATGCCCTACATGCTCTCTAAGGCCATAATCATCCTCTTACATGCTCTACGAGTTACTTTACGTCAAGACTTACGCCTGCACCTTTCCCCGAGGCCGGAAGTCAAACTACACGTTCCTTCGAGTGCACAGCCCTATTCGGGCGTATGGACACTCTTCAGTCGCATGGCCTCCATGCGACTGAACATCATGCGACTGAACTCATGCGGATGGTCATCTATGCGAATGAACATCCATCGTGCGTATGAACCTTGTGCGACTGGGATACTGCGAATTGGGCACCTATGCGACTAAACTCATGCGTATGGACTCATGCGACAAGCATCTATGCGACTGAACCCTCAGTCGCAATCCCTCATGCGACTGACTCCCAGTCGTGCGACTGAAACCCCAATCGTGCGAATGACCTTCAATCGCCCCCTCATTCGGCCGTATGGCCTTCATTCGGTCGCCTAGCCCTAGCTGATGCAGAATGGAGTTCATCCCGAACCCAATCTGCCATTTTCGGCCTCCAAGCTCATCCAAACCCTTCTAAGCATAAATAACCCTCCTGGACCTTAGGAATGCATATCTTAACATCATACAAGCACACCCAAGCCCGAAAACATGCTCTAAACACATCATACACATCACACCCAAATGGGTCAAACACACACACACATAAAAAACGGGTTTTTGACATCTTCCAACCCCAAAATCAGTTGAAAACAAGTAAAAGTGGGGTCCTAGAACTCACACAATCGAGCACAAAGACAAGAGCTTCGATTTGGCTGCCACTCGACGGATTTGGACACCCGAATCACCCGAATCAACCCTTTTCTCCCTTTTTCTCTTCTCTCTCTCTCTCTTCTTTGGGGGCTGAATAAATGTGTGAAGTGTGGGGAGAGTGGGCTGCCCTCTCCTACACATATCACCACATTACCCGACTTTCTTCGTTGGCGAGTTTGGTCCCTCAACTTGGACTTTATTCTTCTTTCTTCGTCGGCTTCAAATAATAAATTTCCGGGTGTTACAAGTCCACCCCCCTTAAATAGGTTTCGTCCCCGAAACCTGTCATTCCTCGAACAAACGTGGATAATGTTGTCTCATTCTTCTCAGTCTCCCACGTTGACTCGGATCCCTTCCTGTGCTTCCACTGTACACGCACAAGAGGAACCACTTTATTCCTTAGCCTTTTCTCCTTTCGGTCGATGATTGCCACTGGTTGCTCCACATAATTGAGCCGTTCATCTACTTCGATATCTTCCAATGGAACAATCATATCTTCATCTGCTAAGCACTTCCTTAGATGAGATACATGGAATGTCGGGTGAATTCCACTCAACTCATCTGGTAACTCCAGTCTATAGGCCACCTCTCCTACTCGAGCAATGATTCGGAAAGGGCCTATATACCTTGGGCTCAACTTGCCCCGCTTTCGGAAGCGAATGATACCCTTCCAAGGTGAGACCTTCAACATAACCCGGTCACCCACCTGGAACTCAATCGGCCTGCGTCGTTTATCAGCATACGACTTCTGTCTGTCTTTGGCTGCCTTCATGAAGGCTTTGATCTTCTCAAGCTTCTCAGTCGTAGCCTCGATTACCTCGACGCTTCCCAATTCCTTCTGACCAATGTCACCCCAACAAAAGGGCGTTCTGCATCTCCTACCGTATAGCATCTCATATGGAGGCATACCAATGCTGGCATGATAACTGTTGTTGTATGAGAATTCAGCTAACGGTAGGTGGTTATCCCAAATTCCACCAAAATCAATCACACATGCCCGAAGCATGTCTTCCAGTCTGGATGGTCCTTTCTGACTTGACCATCAGTCTGGGGATGATAAGCCGTGCTAATATGTAACCTCGTCCCCATAGCATCGTGGAACTTCTTCCAGAATTTAGATGTAAACCGGGTGTCGCGATCCGACACAATAGACACCGGCACACCATGACGAGTCACAATCTCCTTGATAAACAGATCAGCCAACCTCTCAGATGAATATGTCTCGCGAATCGGTAGGAAGTGAGCACTCTTCGTCAAACGATCAACTATCACCCATATGGCATCGTACCCTTTCGGAGTACGCGGCAGCTTTGTAATGAAATCCATGGTGATGTGTTCCCACTTCCATTCCGGTATATCCAAAGGTTGTATCTTCCCATACGGCTTTTGATGCTCGGCCTTCACCTGTAAGCAAGTAAGGCACTTACTCACATACTCCACCACATCGCGCTTCATACCCGGCCACCAATAATCTTTCTTCATATCATGGTACATCTTCGTGGCACCAGGATGAATGGAGTACCGAGTCTTGTGAGCTTCATCCATTATCTTCCCCCGTAGATCCCCAAAACGAGGAATCCACACACGATCAAATCGGGTTCTAACACCGAGCGTGTTTTTCACCCAATTCTCCAACCAGACCTCTCTCATTCTTTCAGAGTTAAGATGATCTTCTTTCATGCCTCATCTTGAAACTCTTTAATCTGCTTCATTACATCAGAGGTCATGATCAACTGATAGGCTTTCACCCGAATCGGCTCGGGCCTCTCTTTCCGGCTAAGAGCATCAGCCACCACGTTGGCCTTGCCCGGATGGTAGTGGATCTCACAATCATAATCCTTTATAAGTTCCAACCACCGTCTCTGCCTCATGTTCAAATCCTTCTGCTCAAAGAAGAAGTACTTCAGACTCTTGTGGTCAGTGAATATGGTGCACTTCGTCCCGTAGAGGTAGTGCCTCCAAATCTTCAATGCAAAGACCACAGCTGCTAGCTCTAAGTCATGAGTAGGATAATTGACCTCATGAACCTTCAACTGTCGGGATGCATAGGCTATAACCTTTCCTCTCTGCATTAACACACACCCCAACCCCGAGTAAGAAGCATCGGAGTAAACCACCATATCTTCGCTTCCATCGGGTAACGACAGAACAGGAGCTTGAGTCAATCTCGCCTTCAATTCTTCAAACGCCTTCTCTTGAGCTTGACCCCATACAAACTTCACATCTTTTCGGGTCAACTTGGTTAGTGGAGAAGCAATCTTGGAGAAGTCTTGGATGAACCTTCTATAGTAACCCGCCAAACCCAAGAAGCTACGAATCTCGGATGGCGTCTTTGGTGACTTCCATTGCATAACCGCCTCCACTTTTGCCGGGTCCACCATAATCCCGTCAGGATTCACCACATGACCCAAGAACTGAACTTCGCGCAACCAGAACGCGCACTTGGAGAAATTTTGCATACAACTTCTCCCTTCTCAACGTCTCTAGAACCTCCCGAATGTGTCCGGCATGCTCTGCTTCGCTCCTCGAGTAAATCAGGATATCATCAATAAACACAATCACTGATTTATCCAACATAGGCCGACACACGCGTTCATCAAATCCATAAAAGCAGCTGGCGCGTTGGTCAAACCAAAAGACATGACGAGGAACTCGTAGTGACCATAGCGCGTACGGAAAGCTGTTTTAGGAATGTCTTGCTCCTTCATCTTCAACTGATGGTAAGCAGATCGAAGATCTATCCTTGAAAACCAACTGGCACCCTGAAGCTGATCGAACAAATCATCTATCCTCGGTAAGGGGTATCGGTTCTTCACCGTCAACTTGTTCAGCTCGCGGTAGTCGATGCACATCCTCATACTACCGTCCTTCTTCTTTACAAACAGGACCGGAGCACCCCAAGGAGAGATACTCGGTCTAATGAACCCCTTATCAAGTAGCTCTTGCAACTGCTCCATCAATTCCTTCATCTCGGTCGGAGCCAACCGATACGGTGCCTTGGCGACAGGTTGGGCACCCGGTATCAGATCAATCTGAAACTCGATCTCTCTGTCAGGTGGCACTCCTGATAAGTCTTCTGAGAATACATCTGGAAAGTCACACACAACCGGTACATCGGCTAGTTGTGGTGTTGGCGTATCCACATCCTTTACATAGGCCAAGTAGGCACTACATCCACGTCTCATACACTTTCCCGCCACCGCCATTGAGATCACCTTCGGAATCGTAGTAACCCGATCCCCATAAACCGTCACTGAACTACCGTCAGGCGCCAACAACCGAATCATCTTCTTGCGACACACAATGTTCGCCTCGAAGTCCGCTAACCAATCCATCCCAAGAACCAAGTCAAAACCACCTAAGGTCATCACAAACGGTCTAACAGGAAACTTATGACCCTCGAGCTCCACATCACAATTCTCTATCATCTCAGAAATCCTGGTAGACTTACCTATGGCAGTTTCTACATCGAAGGGCGCGTCAACACATCTACTACTAACAGGCAGCTTAGCACAAAAAGCAGCAGAAATAAAACTTTTACTTGCACCAGAATCAAATAACACAGAAGCTAAAGTTTGGTTCACCAGAAACGTACCGGACACGACATCAGGGTCCGTTCTAGCTTCCTCCTGTGTCATGGTGAATGCCCTGGCGCTCGCCCTCGGTCCATCACCTCCCGTCCTCTTTGCCCCTGAACTCTCAGCCCTCGGCTTCTTACAATCTTTGAGCATGTGACCCTCTTCACCACAGTTAAAGCATCGGACCGCACGACAGTCCTTTGCCATGTGCCCCGCCTTTCCACACCTGAAGCACAAATTCGACCCAAACCTGCACTCCCCGCTATGCTCCCGTCCACATTTACCACACCTTCTCGACCCCGCACCTGTCGTGACCACACGGCGATCATCCACCCGTGCCTTCTTATTACCCGTCGAGGCATTACCTCGACCAAACCTCTTCCCCTGCCAATTCCGGTCACCACCACTCTTCCTGCCACCATCAGTCACCACCACCGTCCTCTCATCATACAATCTTCCCGCCAAATCCACCGCCGACCTAAACGTGCTCGGCCGGGCGGCGATCATGTGCCTGCGAATATCCGCTGGCAAACCTTGTATATACCTCTTGATCTTTCGGGACAGAGGTGTCACTTGATCCGGCACTAGACGTGCCATCTCGTTGAACTTCGTGGTGTACTGTTGGTGTGTCATGGTTCCCGCCTCCAGTTGCAGAAACTCCCTTTCAACCTTATCCATTTCCCGATGAGGACAAAACTCCTCGATCACCATCTTCTTCAGTTCGGGCCACCTCATTCTCCCGATCGCCCGATTACCCTCTGCTTGGACAATGTTGTCCCACCAGCATAGTGCCGAGTCCACGAAGGAGTGGGTGGCAAACTTTACTTTCTGATCTTCTCGGCACTCGCTGATGTCGAGAACAGCTTCCATTTCTCTCACCCATCGGTGAGCAGCAGCAGCATTGCCATTACCGTCAAAAGTAGGGGGCTTGCATCTCATAAACACCCCGTAATTACAGCCTCGTGCCACCTCCCGCACAGGCTCCTCTTCCTCTTCCTCCTCATTATCGGAGAAAATCGTTTCAGGCTCCGGTTGCTCCCCCGAGGCCCGGTTTCTCTCCTTCCTTTCCCCTTCCTTCACAGCCTTGATGACTTCGGTCACCACAGACGGTAAGATTGTCTGCATGACCTGGTGTACTTCCTCCACGACAGCCTCTTTTACTGAGGCCCTCAAGTTTGCACTCTCATCCCCAGCTTCTGGATGAGGAGTCTCAGGTTCTACAGGAACCTCTTTCTCAGCTCTAGGCCTTCCTCTCTTAGGGCGTGGTTCAGCAACAGGGCCATCACGGCCTCCACCCCTAGAAGCTCTAGAAGATCTACCACCAGCCATACTCTAACACACTGAAAGATTCAAACACCAACACGGTCATTCAAGGAAACAACCCAGTTTATGTCAAGTATAGTAAGTCCCTAATTACAGTGGCCAGTTGTGATTAGCCACTTACTGTACTCTTCATACCCCAAGTATTACCTGTCCTGACTACATCAGTATTCAAATCTACATACAACACATAACATATACCATGCGCACATAAACCGGTTAACTTTTAAAAAAAATACCTGATGGCACGCAGCTACTCAGTTTGGCATCCCATTCCCTTCCATCCCATTCTCAGTTTAAGTTAAGGTTTATTTTGAAAGTTTACCAATTTCACTTAAACTTTGGCTCTGATACCAACTTGTAAGGCCCCGTTCCCGGGACGCTTACAGTTGGTCAATCATCGCACATAAAACATATAATTACATTACATTTAGAAATCATTGCAGCGGAAACATTCAAAAATGACATCACATTTCATTATAATTACTTTTGCCAAATAATACATCATTATCCGGTTACAAAATTCATGTTTGCATTACATCACAAAAGCTATATAATTGGATGCCATCCCAAAAGAGCTGAGTAGCTTCGCCGTGCCATCCTCAGCAATCATTTACCTGCCAACTGGAAAATGCAATAAAAGTCAGCGTTGCTGAGTGAGTTCTAGTTTTAATAATAAAACATACTTTACTTTCATTAAAAACCATTCCTTTATCATGCGATCATGCAACATACGTAAACACAGATAATTTCATTATTATCTTTCGTTACATTCATTATCTTCCATTCTTTCGTTCATTCTGTCTTCCGAGTCTTTTGCGACAACATGGTCGCTCACCTCAATGGCAATCTCAATGATTGCTCGCTATCCGAGTCTTTTGCACCCCTAAGGTTGCTCACCCCAATTGCCCATAACGATAGCAAGCTATCCGAGTCTTTTGCAACAACAAGGTTGCTCACCCCAAGGCAACATCACGATAGCTCTTACTCGAGTCTTTTGCAACGACGGGGTTGCTCACCTCATAGGCAATCTAATGATTGCACTTCATCCGAGTCTTTTGCAACACAAAGTCGCTCACCCCAATAAATATGCTTGCAAGCCTTTCTTTCGTTCATTCATCGTTCATTAATGCATGCATTCTTACTTCATGTTCCTCTTTCATTATCTTTCGCTTTACATTACATAATACTTCATTCATTCATTCATTCATTCATTCATTAGCATGACATGTAAAGCCGCAAGAAAGATAAGCATACATCATATAAGGAACATTCATACACATTCATCATCATCATACAGGGCAACATCATTCATGCATAACATGGATAAACATGCAACATCATCATCATCATCATCATCATGCCCTACATGCTCTCTAAGGCCATAATCATCCTCTTACATGCTCTTACGAGTTACTTTACGTCAAGACTTACGCCTGCACCTTTCCCCCGAAGGCCGGAAGTCAAACTACACGTTCCTTCGAGTGCAACAGCCCTATTCGGGCGTATGGACACTCTTCAGTCGCATGGCCTCCATGCGACTGAACATCATGCGACTGAACTCATGCGGATGGTCATCTATGCGAATGAACATCCAATCGTGCGTATGAACCTTGTGCGACTGGGATTACTGCGAATGGGCACCTATGCGACTAAACTCATGCGTATGGACTCATGCGACTAAGCATCTATGCGACTGAACCCTCAGTCGCACATCCCTCATGCGACTGGACTCCCAGTCGTGCGACTGAACCCCAATCGTGCGAATGACCTTCAATCGCCCTCATTCGGCCGTATGGCCTTCATTCGGTCGCCTAGCCCTAGCTGATGCAGAATGGAGTTCATCCCGAACCCAATCTGCCATTTTCGGCCTCCAAGCTCATCCAAACCCATTCTAAGCATAAATTAACCCTCCTGGACCTTAGGAATGCATATCTTAACATCATACAAGCACACCCAAGCCCGAAAACATGCTCTAAACACATCATACACATCACACCCAAATGGGTCAAACACACACACACATAAAAACGGGTTTTTGACATCTTCCAACCCCAAAATCAGTTGAAAACAAGTAAAAGTGGGGTCCTAGAACTCACACAATCGAGCACAAAGACAAGAGCTTCGATTTGGCTTGCCACTCGACGGATTTGGACACCCGAATCACCCGAATCAACCCTTTTCTCCCTTTTTCTCTTCTTTCTCTCTTCTCTCTTCTTTGGTGGCTGAAATGTGTGAAGTGTGGGGAGAGTGGGCTGCCCTCTCCCTACACATATCACCACATTACCCGACTTTTCTTCGTTGGCGAGTTTGGTCCCTCAACTTTGGACTTTATTTCTTTTCTTTCTTCGTCGGCTTCAAAATAATAAATTTCCGGGTGTTACAGAAAAGTGGTCTCGAGCTTGGTTCGAGTGGATTCGAGCGTGAAATTTGAAGTGTAGCGTGTTGATTCGAAACTGTTCTCGTTGTGGTCATTTGTGTGAGTTCTAGGACCCCTCTTTTACATGTTTTCAAAAGATTTTGGGGCTGGAACACATCAAAAACTGTTTTTGAAAAAGTTGGGTGTTGAACCCGTTTGTATGCGTATGTGTATGTGTTTGATGCGTTTGGGGTTGGATTTCGGGCTTGTGTGTGCATGAATGGTGTTGTGGTAGGTGTTTCTAAGGTTTAGGATGGTTGATTTGGGCTAAAATCGAGTTTGGAAGAGCTTGGAGGCCGAAAAGGGCAGTTTGCGTTCGGCTGAACTGCATTATGCATCAGCTAGGGCTAGGCGACCGACTGGAGGGCGATTGGAGGCCATACGGCCGATTGGCGTGCGACTGAGGTCCATGCGCATGATTGATATGCGACTGAGGTCCATACGAATGATAGTCATGCGACTGAAGTTCATGTGCCTGTAAGGCATGCGATTGAAGGTTATGTGACTGAGGTTCATTCGCACGAAGGTTATGCGACTGAGGTCCATGCGCCTGGAGGCCATGCGACTGAGGTTCATTCGCATGAAGGGTATGCAGTTGAAGCCCATGCGCCTGAAGTCATGCGACTGAAGGCCATACGCATGAAAGTTATGCGACTGAGAGTCCATACGCATAGATGTCCATTCACCCATAGGTCCATTCGCATAGGGTCCATTCACCTGATGTTCATTCGCCTAAGTGTTCAGTAGCCTAGAAGGCCATGCGACTGGAGGGTGTCCATACGCCCAAGTAGGGCTCGTATGCCCGAAAGAACAATGGTTTATTTTCTGACTTTCGAGGGGAAAGTGCAATTGTGGGTTTTGACTTGGGAGTTTCCCGGAGGTTTATGTAGGTTGAATTTGGAGGTCGTAGATGATATGATGGGCATGTGCGATGTATGATTGATGATAGATGATGTTATGTATGATGTTATGCATGATGGTGCGTGTGATATATGGTGTGTATGATGTGTGTATGTATGTATGATGCTACCCTGTATGGTGATGTTGTATGTTTATGTTTATGTTCCTTAATATGTGTGGTTATTTTCCCATGGCTTTACGTCGAATGTTAATAAATAAAATGAAAGTATTATGTAACGTAAAATGGAAGATAATGGAAGATATTGTCCAAGTTGAGCAGGGATTGCAAGAAGCCGAGGGTGGAAGGTTTGGGAGTGAAGAAGATCGGAGGAAACTAGGACGGACCCCGATGTTGTGTCAGGTACGTTTCTAGTAAATCAACCTTTAGCCTTTGTTTCGTTCGATTCTGGCGCTAGTAAAAGTTTTATTCCTGCTACTATCTGTGCTATATTGCCTGCTAGTAATAAGCATATAGATACGCCCTTCGATTTGGTTTTCGGGGTGGATTGGTTAGCGGACTTCGAGGCAAACATTGTGTGTCGCAAGAAAATGATACGGTTGACAGCGCCTGACGGGGTCACGGTGACGGTTTAAGGTGATCGAGGCTACGACTAAGAAGCTCGGGAGGATCAAAACCTTTATGAAGGCAGCCAAAAATAGACACAAGTCGTATGCCGATAAGAGACGTCGACCGATTGAGTTCCAGGTGGGTGATAGAGTTATGTTGAAAGTATTACCTTGAAAAGGTATCATTCGACTCAGAAAGCGGGGCAAGTTGGGCCCGAGATACAGAGGGCCTTTCCGAATCATTGCTCGAGTAGGTGAGGTGGCCTATAGGTTAGAGTTACCAGATGGGTTTAGTGGAATTCATCCGACGTTCCAGGTATCTCATCTAAGGAGATGTTTGGCAGACGAGGATACGGTTTTACCATTGGACGATATCAAAGTAGATGAACGGCTCAATTATGTGGAGCAACTAGTGGAAATTATCGATCGAGAAGAGAAGAGGCTAAGGAACAAAGTGGTTCCTCTTGTGCGTGTACAGTGAAAGCACAGAAGGGGATCTGAGTCTACGTGGGAGATGGAAGAAGAGATGAGACAGCATTACCCACGTTTGTTCAAGGAATAACAGGTTTCGAGGACGAAACCTAAATAAGAGGGGTGGACTTGTAACACCGGAAATTTTCTTTGAAGCCGACGAAAAAAGAAAAAGAAATAAAGTCCAAAGTCGAGGGACCAAACTTGCCAAAACGGGAAAAGGTTTAATGGGTGGGAGTATAAAAGGAGGAGGGCAGCCCACACCCTCCCCCATACTCATTCATTTTCGGCCCTAGAGAGAAAGGAAGAAAGAAAAGTGGTCTCGAGCTTGGTTCGGGTGGATTCGAGCGTGAAAGTTGAAGTGTAGCGTGTTGATTCGAAGCTCTTCTCGTTGTGGTCGTTTGTGTGATTTCTTGGACCCCTCTTTTACATGTTTTCAAATGATTTTGGGGCTAGAACACATCTAAACCCGTTTTTGAAAAAGTTGGGTGTTGAACCCGTTTGTATGAGTATGTGTATGTGTTTGATGCGTTTGGGGTTGGATTTCGGGCTTGTGTATGCATGAATGGTGTTATGGTAGGTGTTTCTAAGGTTTAGGATGGTTGATTTAGTCTAAAATCGAGTTTTGAAGAGCTTGGAGGCAGAAAAGGGCAATTTTCATTCGGCTGAACTGCATTCTGCATCAGCTAGGGCTAGGCGACTGACTGGAGTGCGATTGGAGGCCATACGGCCGATTGGCGTGCGACTAAGGTCCATGCGCATGATTGACATGCGACTGAGGTCCATACGTATGATAGTCATGCGACTGAAGTTCATGTGCCTGTAAGGCATGCAATTGAAGGTTATGCGACTGAGGTTCATTCGCACGAAGGTTATGCAACTGAGGTCCATGCGCCTGGAGGCCATGCGACTGAGATTCATTCATACGAAGGGTATGCGACTGAAGCCCATGCGCCTGAAGTCATGCGACTAAAGGCCATACGCATGAAAGCTATGCGACCGAGAGTCCATACGCATAGATGTCCATTCGCCCATAGGTCCATTCGCATAGGGTCCATTTGCCTGATGTCGATTTGCCTAAGTGTTCAGTCGCTGGAAGGCCATGCGGCTGAAGGGTGTCCATACACCCAAGTAGGGCTCGTACGCCCGAAAGAACAATGGTTTATTTTTTGACTTTCGAGGGGAAAGTGCAGTTGTCGGTGTTGACTTGGGAGTTTCCCGGAGGTTTATGTAGGTTGACTTTGGTCGTAGATGATAAGATAGGCATGTGCGATGTATGATTGATAATGTATGATGTTATGCATGATGGTGCGTATGATATATGGTGTGTATGATGTGTGTATGTATGTATGATGCTGCCCTGTATGGTGATGTTGTGTGTTTATGTTTATGAACCTTAATATGTGTGGTTATTTTCCCGTGGCTTTACGTCGAATGTTAATAAATGAAATTAAAGTATTATGTAATGTAAAATGGAAGATAATGAAAAGAGGAACATGATGAATGAATGAATGCATGCATTAAAGAACAAATGAAAGTACAAAAGGCTTGCAAGCAAAATGTACGGAAGTACAAGGCTCTAAAATGTCGTAAGCTCAACTGCGTATGGTTTAGCTAACCCTTAAGGATACACGCAGGGGTTCCAGTCTTTGTGACTAACCAACGTTGTGGTACATGGTGTATAGTGATTACTCACCTCGGTGCTGGTGCCAGGCTATGTGCAGTGTGGAAGTCATTTATGAACTTCGGCCCAGTACTCGAGTATGCATATCGTTGGGGGTGGAGTAGTGATTACTCACCTCGGTGTTGGTGCCAGGCTATGTGCAGTGTGGAAGTCATTTATGAACTTCGGCCCAGTACTCGGGTTGTGCATATCGTTGGGGGTGGAGTAGTGATTACTCACCTCGGTGCTGGTGCTAGGCTATGTGCAGTGTGGAAGTCATTTATGAACTTCGGCCCAGTACTCGAGTTATGCATATCGTTGGGGGTGGAGTAGTGATTACTCACCTCGGTGCTGGTGTCAGGCTATGTGTAGTGTGGAAGTCATTTACGATCTTCGGCCCAGTACTCGAGTTATGCATATCGTTGGGGGTGTAGTATATGGATGGGATCTTTGTCGCTTACCCCAGTGCTGGTGCCAGGCTATGTGCGGTGTGGAAGTCATTTATGAACTTCGGCCCAGTAGCCATATAGTTTGGGGCATAGCTGTTGACACTAATCCAGAACGTGATGAAAGAAAAGATGTAATGATGAATGAACGAATGAAAGAAAGAAAGTATGTATTAACGAAAGAAAGGTATGTTTTATTATAAACTAGAACTCAGTTTAACAATTTTTAAGTCACTTTAACAATTTTTAAGTATTAAACTTTCCTTCATTTGAGTATTTAGTTTCAAATCTTTATTTTTAAGTTTAACAAAATATTTCAGCATGAAGAGTTGATTGCGCACCAGTTTTGAATAAACTGGTTGGAGGTTGAAACAGTAGCGAAAAGCTGCGTGTAAGGCCCCGTTCCCGGGATGCTTACAGTTGGATCCTCATCGCACACAAAACATATAATCACATTTTACTTTCATAAACGTTGTAGCGGAAACATTAAACATCATTCCATTTCATCATAAAAACTGCAGGATCGGGTTTTGTCACTTAACACTTGTAATTCTCTCAAACTCACTTATAATATCACTCAAACAAGATGAAGCAATGCCTTTAACAAGAGTTGATAATAATATAATAAGTAATCAAAGGGACAAGCAGGAGTATTTTCAAGGTACTTGTATATATTACTTCTCAACTCAAGATTACAAGACACTTACAAGCATACATCATGAGTTACAATGAGAAACTATATATACTAGATCCTACAGCCGGTTATACTTGATACCAGCTGGAAACCTACGACTAAAGCATATACTACAATGCTAAAGTTAAGGTATCTTAGATAAAGTATTATCTAAGATATGGTAGTCATGACATGTCCATGGCTTACCTTTTGTCACCAACTAAAGATGGCAACTGTACTTAACATAAAAAGATAAACAGTAGATTAAAGTATGGTCAACTACATGGCTTTTGAGAAAACGCCATGCAGTATCTCAGAGATTTGCAGCGGACTGTCAGACAGACCATACTTATGTCTACTGGATAATAGAAGTGTCTTCCGAAGGTTAACTGGCTTCGGAAGAACAAGTTCTTCCGAAGCCACTTATACTTCGGAAGATGCTTCTATGCTTCCAAGGTTTTAACGACTTCTTTATACTTCGGAAGTTGACTTCAGAACTTTGTCTTCAAGTCTTGATTCTTCGGAAGTAACTTCTTTATCTTCGGAAGTTGGAGTTTTCCTTCGGAAGTGTATTTTACACTTAGACTTCGGAAGAGCTCCTTCTTCCTTCGGAAGTCCCATACTTGGCTTCGGAAGTCCTTTGTATGCAGTACTCAAAATCTTCTAAGTGATATGGTTTTGGTTGCAACAGCCTCTCTAGATCCAACAAACTCCCCCTAAGCTGATGCTACCAAAACTTCACTTATTTCTACTTCTCAAAGTTTTCAGCACCAGGGACAACAGATATTTGTCTGTCTCTCTGTTCTTCCCGGAAGTGGTGCTGAGAAGCTTGTACAAGTCATTCGTGGATAGGAGATCCAGTCTATCACTTTGAATGACATGTACCCTTTGTTGTGACCCCCTGAAGAGAGTTAGTTGACGGGAGTTATAGTCATACTCCCATCTAACTATGGACTCAAGTTCAAGACCTTCAACCATTTGAAGAAAGGCTTTGCCTTTGGTTGCTGATCCTTTCCTTTCCTCCTCCTCTCTCAGTTTTGACTCCTCTTCGACCTTGCTTCTGGCAGTGAGCTCGGCCATGTGAAGGCTGCCAAGATGATTTCTGATGTGGGCAGCTACATCGGAGTTTGAGGGGTTGGAGAATGGTTTCTCTGCTAACTCAGCAATATCAAATCTGCTTAAGTGTAGCAGAGATGAGGCATTTAGCCTGTTAATCTCACCATTCTCTCTCTCAACAACAAAGTTGTGAGAAGAGTCTTCGAACCTCCACTGGACTATCTTCTTTCTAGGTACAAGAGATTGTCTTGGTACCCTATCTCCTTTCTTTGTGTCCAGCAGAGTCACCAGCCTTCTCCTCAGCTTCTTTTCTTCCTCATTCAATGTATCTGAATTGAGGCCAAGGAGTCTTGTAGCTTGGTCCAAAGTTCCTCTGGGCAGATCAAGAAACTCATCTCTTGTGAGGGAACTTGAGGATCCATCAACATAAGTCAGGTTGACTGAATCCTCCTCACATGAGATGTTGCTCAGAGTAGTGCAGTTGATGAGCTTAGTTTTGATCGCCTTGAATTCCTCCATAGAGAGATGTTTGGAAGGCTGAGGGGATGGTTTGATTGGTTGTTGGGTAGGTTTATGAGTTTGGGTTCTGGGTAAGGTTTTAGGTTGGATGATGGGTAGTTTAGGTGGTTGAGGTGAGGGAATTGGTAGTTGTGATGGTGTAGGTTCAGGGGTGAAGGGTTCAGGTTCAGTTTTGAAGGGAAAGGGTATTGGTTCAGGTTGAGGTTGGGTTTGGATATTGGGCTGAGAGGTGGCTTTTGAGGTCATCCCCTGTCACCTTCTATACATCTCCTTTCTTCTCCCTGCACGAATGTCAGCCTTGATGTCACTGACATGTCGTTGGAGAGTCTTCTCAGACATTGGACCCACTTGCCTGCCAGAGAAGCCATGAGCTTTAAGATAGTTCTTCATCCAAGCTTTCTCACCTATCTTCTTGGCGGCAGACAGTCCAGCCTCTTCTTCTTTCTTCTTCTTCTCTACCAACTTCTCCCTTGCAGCTCTCTTTCTCTCCTTCTCCATTTGATCTTGCTCTTTGTTAAAGAGCCATAAGATCGTGTCACTATTGTGTGGAGACAACTCCTCTTGAGAGAATCCTCTGGAGAGTAGGAAAGTGATCCTTTCTCTCCTCAGCTGCAGATCAGCTTCTCTTTCTTTTCTCAGCCTTTCTTCTTCCAAGGCCAACCTTGCAGCTTCTTCTTTTTGCTGTCTTTGCAGCAAGGTTGCCTTTTCAAGCTCTATCAGCTCCTCTAATGGTAGCAGGAGTACATCTTCCGAAGCAGCCCCTAGACTGACAAGTCTATCAATTACCTCCACTCTTCTTCTATTGTTGATTGCCTCTTGGTTGGCTGCAGCTGCTTTTGTACTTGCAGCTAACAGTTTCCCAGTTGGCAGTCTTCCTTTCCTTTTAAGCTTCTCCAACCTTTCTTCTTCCTGAAGCTCTTCCGAAGTCATCTTCCTCTTGCCTTTAATGTCTTCGGAAGTGCTAGACTTTGGTAGCAGGAGTACATCTTCCGAAGCAGCCCCTAGACTGACAAGTCTATCAATTACCTCCACTCTTCTTCTATTGTTGATTGCCTCTTGGTTGGCTGCAACTGCTTTTGTACTTGGAGCTAACAGTTTCCCAGTTGGCAGTCTTCCTTTCCTTTTAAGCTTCTCCAACCTTTCTTCTTCCTAAAGCTCTTCCGAAGTCATCTTCCTCTTGCCTTTAATGTCTTCGGAAGTGCTAGACTTTGGTGGTTCTTGGATAGAAGATTCTGGTTGGGTGGTGGAGGTAGGAGCTGAGGTCAATGCAGATGTAATAGCTAGTGGTTGGCTGAGAAAATCCTCCCTATTAACCTCAGATGCAAGTTCCAGAATTGCATCTATGACTATTAGATCATCGGAAAGAGAAAATAGTCCTTCCGCAGCAGCAATCTCAGCTTCGGAAGTTTGTGTTGGTTCTTCCGAGGCTTCGAATTGTGCTTCGGAAGCCTGTGAAAACACACCTTCTGTCCCAATTGTTTCAGTTGCTGGGCCATCAGTCCTAGTTTCCCCTTCGAAATCAATCTCAGGTTCCACTTGGGCCTTAGGTTGACCAACTTCCTCAACGGTGGTAGGAGGTGCATTCAACCTCTGAAGCTCTTGAGCTCCAAAGTAAATCACAGACATATCCGGACTGGGTTGTTCAATTAGGGACTCTAAAAGGAACTTGTTGAAGATCCTATTTAGATCCTGAAGCATCCTTTGATCCACTTGAAAAACAACTGGAGGAGGCTCAGGGAAGATGGCAGCTTGTTGTCTTGAGCTCAAAGAAGTAAGAGCTTGACTGATGGTATCCTGTCTTTGGCTTTGTTCCTCAACATTCTCCCTTTTTTGGTAGCATCATCTTGAGAGGTAGATGAGCTAGAGGAAGAGGTCAAGGAGACTTGAACTGGTACATGCCTAACAGATCTCTCAATCTGTTTCTCAGCTAGTTTGGCCTTGAGACTTTCAATCTCAAGTTGCTGAGTGGCAGACCTATCCTCTAAAGTCTTAACCTTTGATTCAAGGTTTGAGACTTTAGAAAGTAGGTCTCTTATGGTGAGTTGCATTCTTCCCTCATCTTCTTTTGAAGAATCACGGGGAGATGAGGTAACATACCTAGTATGTTCATCCTCACCACCAGATGTGGTTTCTTGGCACCCTGGTTTCCCTTGCACAATGATGTCTCTTTCAGAGGCATCATAGGGCATGGTTGCCGTAGATTCAGTCTGACTATCGTTACCACTGTCCTGAGGATCCATTGAGGCTCCTTCAGTAGTGGCAGCTGAATCTACATGAGTCCCCTCCACATCAGTGGGACTCACCTCAGTAGGGCTTTGCTGGTGTGGGCTAGAGACAAGAGGTTTCTCTAGGCTCTGTTGATCCTTAATAGGGTGTGGTGGATCAACTTCATCGCCTTTGAGAGACATAGTCTCTTCACCAGCTCCGGTCAATAGGTCAGTAAAAGAAAAGGAATGAAGACCTAAGGACCCGGGACTTTGATCAATGTCAAAAGGCATTGAGCTGTCCCTTGGTGGCTGCTCAGGGGAGTATAGAGACTCACCCTGAGGGCTATCAGCTGGGGTTATGGGCTCATGGGTCTGAGACTGAGGAGACTCAAGACCCATATTGAGGTCAATAGTGAAGGATTGGTGGACCTCTGGCTGAGTGGGAGCCCCTTGTTCCACTCTAGCCTTTTTGGTTTGAAGAGGAGGGGCTTGTTCAATCAGAGTAGATTGAACAAGGGTTCGTTTGGTACGTCTCTGGTAGGTGACAGTGATTGGAGGAGAAGGTAGATTTGGAATAGTGAGGGTAGTTGCTGGTGTGGGTTCATCACCTGTGGGGTTAACAGGGATGTCACCAGGAGCCATTGGCTCAATCATACCTGGAAGTAGTGCGGTATCCCTTCCAGTGTAGTTGGTAGACACTCTCTTCAAGACTTTGAAGATGGTCGGCCTCATTTGGGGAGCAGACAGAGCAGCTGCACAGACAAGCTTACCCTGATCTAGCTCGCAGTTGATTATGTGCTGTAGAAATCTGGGATACATAAAGAATGTGTCCCTTTGCAGATTTCCCATGAGGTTAGTCAGCACAAACCTTGAGTAGTTGAAGCGCAGGCCTTGTACCAACCCATGAACTAAGCACCCGAGTTCATAGGGAATTTGATCCCATCCCCCGGATTTGTTAGATAGACAGTGAAGAACCACATGTAGCAGGAACTTCCACTTGTAGGAGAAGTTGAATTTGTAGACTGTAGACCTGCTTACATCTCCACCGTATCCCATTTGGAGATAAGAGTTATCTAACTCAGATTTGGGGAATTCCGTCGGTGCGCCTTCATCATGGAGCTCAAGATGCTCCCTGATGATTTGTTCAGTGATGACCAACTCTTGGCCACAAACACTTGACCTGATAGCACGAACCCCGTTTAGGGTTTCAATCCGACCATTTGTCCAAAATTCGGACATTTGGTTGGAGTAGATGGTAGGGTTTACGGTCAATGCTGTGTAGTATGAAGATTGGGCTAAGAAAGAGATAATATCAGAGAAGTCAGCATCCCTTGAAGAGTCAAGGAGTGCGACCTGGTTGTGCTGAGGGTTTAGAGCCATTTGAGAAAGATAGCAGAGGAAAAGTTCTGAGAGAGGTAAATTGGAGAAGAAGAAAGCTTTTAGGGCAGTGAATTTGGTAAAAAGAGTGTAAGTGATTAACCGGAAGTATTTAAATGGATGAAATGGCGGTTTAAAGGGTGGTTTGGATAAGATGATGTGAGGGTTCAGAGGATGATGTGACAGGGGCGGTAAGGTTAAGCCATTTAAATAATCCGACATCATTAACAAAATCTTTACTTTTTACAGAGTGGGGCCCAAAAGATTTCCGTTACACAGTAAAATCTTTCTTCCGAGTATAAGGTATTTCCGAAGGTAAAGTTCTTCCGAAGACAAATGTACTTCCGAAGGTAAATAACTTACTTCCGAAGATACATGTTGCTTTCGAGTGGAAAGTATTAAGTGCTTCGGAAGTAGATCTGAGATAAACTCAATCGCTTTTTCCGAGACTTAGTACACTTCCGAGAAGAAAATTATCCTATGAGAAATTTGCTTCGGAAGTTATGCTAGATATCTTCCGAAGGCAAGTTTCTCTTCGGAAGAACTTATACTTAGTTAAATAAGAAAGGATCTTTTGTAACAGGGCTTAGATTGTATTGACATAAGACTTTACATATTGAAAAGGTTTTCAATTGAGATTAACTAGTCAATGTTTATCATCCCAATAGCTGTAATGAGATATTTAAATCTTTGTTCATCAAATGCTTTGTGAACAAATCAGCATATTGTTCATTTGAATCAACTTTGATTAGTTTTATAAGATTTTTCTCATGAATATCTCTAATGAAATGATACCTGATATCAATGTGCTTTGTCTTTGAGTGCTTCACTGGATTTTCAGTGATGGATATAGCACTGTTGTTGTCAATGTGGATAGGAGTGCTCATGAAGTTGAATCCATAGTCAATCATCTGGTTTTGAATCCACAGCAGCTGAGCACAGCAACTTGCAGCAGCAATGTATTCAGCTTCAGCAGTTGATGTAGAGACACAGGATTGCTTTTTGCATTGCCATGAGATGATCCTTCCACCAAGAAATTGACATCCACCTGATGTTGATTTCTTGTTGATGTTGCAGCCACCATAATCACTATCAGAGTAACCATAGAGATTAAAATCACTATTTCTTGGATACCAGAGACCTAACTTAGGTGCTCCTTTGAGGTATCTGAGGATTCTCTTGACAGCAATTAGGTGAGACACCTTTGGAGCAGCCTGATATCTTGCACAAATGCAGGTTGCAAACATGATATCAGGTCTACTTGCTGTGAGATACATCAGAGAACCAATGATTGCTCTATACTGATGTTGATCAGTATCCTCCCCCTCAGAATCAGGGCATAAATCATGGTTTCTGGGTATGGGCGTCTTTGCTGCTTTACAATCCTTCATATCAAATCTCTCTAAGATATCATTGACATACTTAGATTGATTGATGAAAAACCCTTCCTTCAGTTGCTTTACCTGAATTCCAAGGAAAAAGTCCATTTTTCCCATAGAACTCATTTCGAACTTCTTTTTCATAATGCTCTCAAAGTCTTTGCACATTTGGTCATTTGAGGAACCAAATATGATGTCATCGACATAGACTTGAACTAGCAAAATGTCTTTCCCAGACTTTCTGATGAAGAGAGTCTTGTCAATGGTACCTCTAGTATAGCCATTCTTCAGAAGAAATTGAGACAATGTCTCATACCACAGCCTAGGTGCCTGGTGCAGCCCATATAGAGCTTTATCCAACTTGCACACATAGTTTGGGTGCTGTGGGTCTTCAAATCCTGGAGGCTGGCATACGTAGACTTCCCTATCTATATCCCCATATAGAAAGGCACACTTGACATCAAGCTGGTAGACAGTGAAATTCTTGGATGCAGCATAAGCAAGGAAGATCCTAACTGCCTCAAGTCTTGCAACAGGTGCAAAGACATCAGTATAATCAATTCCTTCCTCTTGAGTGTATCCTTGAACCACCAGTCTTGCCTTGTTCTTGATAATCAAGCCTCTGTCATCTCTTTTGTTTCTGAATACCCACTTGGTGCCTATAGGTACTTGACCAGATGGTAGCGGACATAGGTTCCAAACCTTTTGTCTTTTGAATTGAAGCAGCTCCTCTTGCATTGATTCAACCCAGCTACTATCCTTCAAGGCATCTTCCACCTTCTTGGGTTCCATTTGGGATAAGAAGCATGAGTACAAGCAGACATTCCCATTGTGAGTTTGTCCCCTTGTTCTCACACCCTCAGAGACTTCCCCTATGATGTTTTCAGCTGGATGAGTATTGTGAATTCTGAGTCTTGGAATCACCTCCAGTTGCAAAGATAGGTCCAAGTTGGACATATTTTGCTCTGGAGCTTGAATACTTGGTCCAGCTGTGTTTCAATCTCATTCAATGAGGACTGATTGAATGAAAGAGAAACATCATCATTTCTTTGCTGTGAAGCATCATTAACAGTTGCCTGTTCCTTCAAAATGCTGCTTCCATCAGCTTGGTGTTGTGCAGGATCACCTGAGGAGACTTGAAGATCATCAGGTGAATCCCTTGTTGAAGTTCCACTATTTCTTGAAATGGTTATACTGTCAGATCTTTCAATAGTGGGAACTTGATTTGTTGTTGCTCTTGGAGAACTTGGAGCAGGTCTGGGAAGCTCAAAGAGTTGATCTTCATCAGAATTGCTTTGAGCACCTGTTCCAGCTGAAACATTCTCACAAGATGGTTTAGAATAGTTTGGAAACAATTCTAAATCAAAAATATGATCAGGGCCATTCCCCCTAACACAAGGAGTGTGCTCATTAACTACAATGTTGGAGGATTCCTCAAATTGTTGGTTTTTAATATTATAAACCCTGTAAGCTTTAGAATAGGAGGAATATCCAACAAAGATAGCATCATCTGACTTTTCAGCAAATTTTGCCAAATTGTCTTTTGTGTTAAGTATGGTACACCTGCTGCCAAAGGACCTTAGAAAGCCAATGAACGGTGGCCTCTTGTTCCATAACTCATAAGGGGTCTTTCCATGTGGCTTTACTACAAGAACTCTGTTCTGCACATAGCATGCAGTGCTGACTGCCTCTGCCCAGAATGTTAGAGGCAGCTTTGAATCAGCTAACATAGTCCGAGCAGCCTCAATAAGTGTCCTATTTCTCCTCTCAGCAACACCATTTTGTTGAGGAGTTCTAGGAGCACTGTATTGTCTGGCAATCCCTTTTGAGTTACAAAATGAGTCAAGAACAAAGTTCTTAAACTCAGTCCCTTGATCACTTCTAATTATTTTAACCTTGTGATCAACTTGATTTTCTATTTTAAGAATAAAAGATTTTAAAGTTTCAGCAGTTTCATCTTTAGTTCTTAAAAAGAATACCCATGTAAATCTAGTAAAATCATCAACTACCACAAGGCAATATGATTTCCTTCCAATGCTCATTATACTTGTGGGACCAAATAGATCCATGTGCAATAAGTGTAATGGAGTAGTGATAGAGTTAACAACTTTGGATTTATGAGAAGACCTGTGTTGTTTCCCTTTCAGGCAAGCAACACAGTTATCTTTGCAGAAAAATTCCTTTTTAGGCAAACCATGTACCAAGTTATTTTAGCCAATTTATTCATTGTCTTAAAATTGACATGACACATTCGTTTATGCCATAGTGTTGACTCATCACTATCAGCTTTGGAAAGAAAGCATGATACTTCTCCCATTGGGGAAGCATTGTTCATATCAAGCTTGTACATATCCCCTCTCCTGGGAGATCTAAGAAGCACCAATTCCTGAGGAATTGTCATCCCAGGTTTGAGGATGATGCACTCATGTTCTGTGAAAAGCATTTGATGCTTTTGATCACAAAACTGAGAAACACTTAACAGGTTGTGTTCAAGCTGTTTGACAAAATTAACTTTGTCAACTTTAATTTTCCATTGGATATACTTCCTCTGCCAGAAATATATCCTCCGGCCTCACCTCCAAACTGGACAGGACCTCCATCATAATGTTGAAATTGTTGAAGGAGAGATCTGTTCCCTGTCATGTGCCTGGAGCATCCACTATCTACAATCCAAATGTTGTTATTCTTGTCATATGGATGTCCCTGCACATAAGGTGAGATAATTAGTTTTGATTGGAAACCCAAGCCTTATTGGTCTTGGGTTCTTCCAATGAGAGTGACATGATTGAACCAAAATTTATGCATGGGGGTTCAATAGATGTCTTTGAAGAAGAGGTTTGGGCTACAGCATCTTCCTTGATTTTCCATTCCATCCCTTGGTTGATCATAGAAGATGAGCTTGATGAAGCTTTTGTAGCTTGGCATTCTTCCGAAGCTTCTTTCTTTTCGGAAGAGACCTTCACCACCTTTTCTTCCGAAGCAGTCTTCTTCTGGGATGGTTTCAAGAGGACTCTTTTGCGAGTCTTTGCAGCTTTCACTTCCGAAGCTTTTTTTCTCTCGGAAGAAGAATTTTCTTCCGAGACAAGCCTTGCTTCGGAAACAAGCTTTCCCTTTTTCATCACTTGAACCATTTGATATGGTCCAAATGTGAAACCTTCCCTGACTCCTTCCTTTTTAACATTATTTGCATAATGTGTGCTAGCAGGATTGTAGTAACAATCTTTAGCCATGTGGTTTTGCAGACCACACATTATGCATGCAATGTTAATTTTCTGGGAATTGGAGGGTTGCTGTTTCTTGTTCTTTTTCTCCTCATCAGCAACATTTCCCTTTAACTTCTGATCCTTTGGTAGGATAGGAGTATTGGTACTATACTCCTTTCCTGAATCAGAAGGTCCAACCACCTGGAATCCTGTGATATGAATACACCCTTTTGCTTTGGGTCTATCTTCAGCTTGGATTCAGCCACCTTCTTGGCAGTTTTTCTGGCTGCTTTAGCCCTGCTTCTTCTGGCTTTGGTGGTCAGGGTTTGATCATCATTGGTCTGGGAGGGCTCAATTACCTGTTCCTTCCATGTGATGGTCATGGTCTCCACAGTTGCATCACTCTTTGACTCTTTACAAGGTGGGTCAACAGATGGAACCTCTTGCTCTTCAGTACCACATCTTGGTTGTCTTACAGACTCATAAGAGTGTGGTGGAGCAATTTCATTGGTTCCCAACCCACTTTTGTTTTGATAGCAAAGTTTAGAGTGAGAGGATGATGCAAGTATGGCTTGGAAGTTTTGCTTGGAAATAGCATACTTCCTGGCTTAAGCCTCAGTTGTGACAAGCTGAGCTTGAGCCTCAGTCAATTTGGATATTAAATCCTTGATTTGAGTCTTGTAGTTAGTGTGTTCATGTTTTAAAAGAGACACAGTTTTCTCTAACTCCTCAATTTTCTTTTGGTAGTCAGATTCAGCTCTTTTAAAGTCAGATTTTAGCACATTTAAAGACTCAATATCGGATTTAATTTCCATATTGTAGTCCTGGTACAATTTAACCTTTGCAATACAAGCAGGGGTACAGAGATGTTCATATACCTTATTTTCATCTGTTCCTGCCATGAGTGCTTGAGTGGAGTCACATCTTGACCATAAAGCTCCAGTCAACTTCTTGAGCCATAGCTGTTGTTTCAGTTGACTTCCCGTTGGGCTTTGGTGTAGAAGGATGTGTGGAGGCCTGTGAGGTTCCCGGGTTGGACTTGGGAGCCTTGCATTCCCTTGCAAAATGGCCAAGCTGGTTACAGTTGAAACACTTATCCTTGCTCTTGTCGAACCCAAACTTGCTAGTGATTGGGTTTTGAGGGAATTGCCTTCCAGTTCTCTTAAAGAACTTCTTCGCTCTGTAGGTTAGAAGAGCCATTTGCTGGACAATGTCCACATACTCTATGTCATCTGGACTGAAGCACTCAAGATCATCAAAGCAGAATTGATGATCATTGGAGTGTCCACTCCCTGAGACAAACGCACAGCCCTCCTGAAAGGAGCTTTGCTGAGCTTGATGAGACCTTGGAGTCTCAGGGAATGTGATGTAAGGCCTAGATGAACAAGATGGCTGCTGGGTGTATGACAGGTACTACTGAGACTGGGAGATACCTGAGCCTTCAGCAACCATTAAAGCGTTGCTAGCAGGAAGGCTCAAGGGTCTGCTTGCTTGGTGACCCTTCTTACTTTCCATTTCCAAACGATATCCATCAAGAATCCCATAGAGTTCGGTCATGGTGAGAGTGTTTAAATTCTCTGTTCTCTTAATGAGACACAGTAGAAAGTCCACTCATTGGGTAAAGCACTCATGAACTTTTCTGGTAAGGTCTCTAAGTTCTTGAGTGATTCCCACAGATTGGAGGGAGGAGATAAGATCCATATACCTGAAATATTGCTGGCTAAAGGTTTCTCCAGCAACATAGGTGAAGTTCTCAAACTGCTGCTTCAGTGAGTCCTTCTTTGAATCATTAGAGCTCGAGTACATTTGAGCAAGTGCATCAAAGAGTTCTTTGGCTGACTTACAATGCTCAAACCCCACCATGATGGAGTTTGGGATTGCAGTCTTGAGAACAGTCATAGCATTGCTGTCTATGTCAAGCTTCTTCCTGTCTTCATCGGAGTAGTCTTCAACAGCCTTCTCGATCATGGCACCGTTTCCACCAGCAACTTTTGGCTTGTACGGGCCATTAACGATGGACTGCCACATCTTGCTATCCTGGTATCTGATGAAGCCTTCCATTCTCCTGCTCCAAGACCTGAAGTTTTCAGGGTCGATGATGGGAGCTTTGGTCATCGTTCCCATTTCAACTTCAGATTTGATGAGGGCCATTTTTGAGTGAGGTATAAGGAGGAGTGAAAAACTGGTTGATTAGGATGGTAAGATCTCACAATCAAGAGCCTAAAAAGCTCTGATACCAATTGCACGATCGGGTTTTGTCACTTAACACTTGTAATTCTCTCAAACTCACTTATAATATCACTCAAACAAGATGAAGCAATGCCTTTAACAAGAGTTGATAATAATATAATAAGTAATCAAAGGGACAAGCAGGAGTATTTTCAAGGTACTTGTATATATTACTTCTCAACTCAAGATTACAAGACACTTACAAGCATACATCATGAGTTACAATGAAAAACTATATATACTAGATCCTACAGCCGGTTATACTTGATACCAGCTGGAAACCTACGACTAAAGCATATACTACAATGCTAAAGTTAAGGTATCTTAGATAAAGTATTATCTAAGATATGGTAGTCATGACATGTCCATGGCTTACCTTTTGTCACCAACTAAAGATGGCAACTGTACTTAACATAAAAAGATAAATAGTAGATTAAAGTATGGTCAACTACATGGCTTTTGAGAAAACGCCATGCAGTATCTCAGAGATTTGCAGCGGACTGTCAGACAGACCATACTTATGTCTACTGGATAATAGAAGTGTCTTCCCAAGGTTAACTGGCTTCGGAAGAACAAGTTCTTCCGAAGCCACTTATACTTCGGAAGATGCTTCTATGCTTCCGAGGTTTTAAGGACTTCTTTATACTTCGGAAGTTGACTTCAGAACTTTGTCTTCAAGTCTTGATTCTTCGGAAGTAACTTCTTTATCTTCGGAAGTTGGAGTTTTCCTTCGGAAGTGTATTTTACACTTAGACTTCGGAAGAGCTCCTTCTTCCTTCGGAAGTCCCATACTTGGCTTCGGAAGTCCTTTGTATGCAGTACTCAAAATCTTCTAAGTGATATGGTTTTGGTTGCAACAGCCTCTCTAGATCCAACAAAAACTTTTGCAACATAATAAATCGTTGTCCAATTACAAAATATTTGTTCCATTACATTACAAAAACATTATAAATATGGATGTCATCGAAAAAGAGCCAAGTAGCCGTCCTGTGTCATCCTCAGCAACTTTACCTGATATCATCATTCGTCATGGATGATGATTTCATCATCAAATCAATAAACAATAAGCATTAAACACTTTTGTGCTCATCATTATTGTATTTTTAGCATCGAATCATCAAGTTTTATTATTATCAATATGAATCCTAAGATCCAAGCTCAACGATCCCGTTCATATCGGGAACACACAATTGTTATCAGAGCCGGAGTTGATGGATTCGTATTGATTTTGATGAGATTTCATGGTTAGATTGCTAGAATTGTTGAAGATTTGAGGAAAACTTGGAGAAAAAGTTAGTGTGTTCTTCATGAGAAATCCAATGATTTGGATTCATCAACATAATGCTACAGTATCAATTTCATCAACAATTCAACAATCAATTCAACAATACAAGATCTGATGCGGACCATGCAAGATATCGAATGGAAGAGGCTGCCGAGTAGGTAGCTTGCGATCGAATTGGAAGGGGGTGTCGTAGGTAGCCTTTGCGAAATCAAAGGGATGTCATAGGTGGCCTTTCTCAGCCGATAGGGTTTGCAAAAATTAGGGTTGCAAATGAGTTCATGGAATATGGGCTTATTAACACAATTGGGTTTGTTACTTGGACTTCATCATTAAACAAAAAAAAATAACAGTTGGACTTGGGCTCAAGTGTTAAAGATTGGGCTTATGATCAAAAAAACAAAATCCAGGTTTGTATTTGGGCTCTCATCAACAAAAACAATGTGATATCGAGTTACAAAATATAGTTGTACCAAAGTGTTGATGACCTCTCTTCCGCATCAACAACAAAATTCTTGGCTTTGAACAACTATTCAAAAGAATCAACATCAAGCTTCAATTCATATCGGAAATCTACAATTTAAGGGGAGTATTGTTGGGTATTCTACCTTTAAATAAATTCAAGATTTCCAATATTATTGAAGTTGAAGACTTGAAGAACAAAAGCAACAAAAATATTAGTCTAGGGTTTATTTTATAATTATTGTAAATGCTAGATTACTATAAATATTAACATATATGATCATTGTAAAGGGTGAATAATTCTCCACCAAGTGTGGGAATTAGTTCCATCACCAACAACATATCATCATTCTTCATGGATGATGATTTCATCATCAAATCAATAAACAACAAGCATTAAACACTTTTGTGTTCATCATTATTATAGTTTTATCATCGAATCATCAAGTTTTGTTATTATCAATATGAATCCTAAGATCCAAGCTCAACGATCCCGTTCATATCGGGAACACACAATTGGTATCAGAGCCGGAGTTGATGCATTCGTATTGATTATGATGAGATTTCATGGTTAGATTGCTAGAGTTGTTGAAGATTTGAGGAAAACTTGGAGAAAAAGTTAGTGTGTTCTTCATGAGAAATCCAATGATTTGGATTCATCAACATAATGCTACAATAGCAATGTCATCAACAATTCAACAATCAATTCAACAATACAAGATCTGATGCGGACCATGCAAGATATCGAATGGAAGAGGCTGCCGAGTAGGTAGCTTGCGATCGAATTGGAAGGGGGTGCCATAGATAGCCTTTGCGAATTCAAAGGGATGTCATAGGTGGCCTTTCTCGGCCGATAGGGTTTGCAAAAATTAGGGTACCGAATGATTTCATGGAATATGGGCTTATTAACACAATTGGGTTTGTTACTTGGACTTCATCATTAAACAAAAAAAATAGTTGGACTTGGGCTCAAGTGTTGAAGATTGGGCTTATGATCAAAAAAACAAAATCGAGGTTCGTATTCGGTCTCTCATCAACAAAAACAATGTGACATCGAGTTACAAAATATAGTGGTACCAAAGTTTTGAAGACCTCGCTTCCGCATCAACAACAAAATTCTTGGCTTTGAACAACTATTCAAAAGAATCAACATCAAGCTTCAATTCATATCAGAAATCTACAATTTAGGGGGAGTATTGTTGGGTATTCTACCTTTGAAGAAATTGAAGATTTTCAATATTATTGAAGTTGAAGACTTGAAGAACAAAAACAACAAAAATATTAGTCTAGGGTTTATTTTATAATTATTGTAAATGCTAGATTCGTATAAATATTAACATATATTGTTAGGACCTGGTATTTGAACGAAATACCTAGTGATTAGCGTGTTAAACCAACTCAAATAGTGCGGAATCCTATTTGCTTGGTGATCCAATCAGTGAGAACACACGAAGAATCAATCAAGAATTGAATCTAACGTTAGAAGTCGATTAGGAATCGATCTAATGTGTTCTGTGAACTTGGAGAACGATTTGGGAGGTCTCTGGACGGCTAGGGTACGTCTGGAATCGTAATGGGATCAATGCTTACGTTTTTCCACGAATTGGGTCTATTTATAGGTTAGTATTGTTCAATCGTGCGACTAGGCCATAAGTATGGTTCAGTCGTGCGATTGAACCATGCGGTTGATTCATCCGCACGACTGAGTGTTCAGTCGTGCGATTTAGCCAATCTTATGTGTCAATCATACGACTGATCCAGTTTCCTGGTTCAGTCGTGCGATTGAGTCAATCGTATGAAGTTATTCATGCGTGCGGTCCATTCGCATGGGCCATTCGCATGAGAACTTCATTAAGTTAAGTTTGAATGTTTTAATTAATATAACATAATGTGTAACCATTCAAACAATCATAACCCAATCAATTCAATCACGACTCATTAATGAAATATTAAACATCACAAGTAACAAACAATCCATGTCATTTCATTAATCAATACAATTACATCATAATCAGACAGACAAGATCTATTACATTACAAATCACGATCTAGGGACATACATGCATCAACAAACTCCCCCTTAGACCTAGATCTATCTAATCTCTTGTCTTCTGCATAACCTCCTTATACTTCTTGTACTTCTCCTCTTTGGTGACCCCTGCGTGAATCTCAAACGCAAAGCAGAGTCGTATAACGTTTTGGAACTGGAGGGCTTGTACAATGTCTTGTGTGTCATAGAACAGTGGCCACTTGTATAATGTATAGACATCATTAGCAGACAAGTTGGTTAGCCACATCGGGTCGAATACCCTGATTGTATCCATTTGGCCCTCTTTATTTAGAACTATGACAGCTTAAGCAGTTCTCCAATCATAGTACCACCATTTGAAGTGTGGAGTGAAGTCCTGTGGCATTTCCCTGAGAGGGATTCTCGACATAATGCGCGGAGGACTCCACTTCAACACAATCTTGGGCTTGCCAGTAATGGCATCAACCTCAGACCTTTTTATGTACCTCGTAGGCTGTTATGGTCTGAAGTTAACCCATCTGGTGTGGTACTCCTTCTTCAGGGCAGCCTCGAACCAGCCTGACATCTTTCTTGGGTCAGCATACAGCAGCTTTAGCTTAGCTAGCTGGTTGAGCTCAAAACCAGGTAGAGTCTTCAGATCATGTGGAAACCTGAAGTACTCTATGCCATGTTCCCTCTTAACTGCATACGCGTTAAGGTCATCAAAATAAGCCCATGCAATAATCCGGCCTGACACCTTGTGGTGTTTCTTGACTCTGTAGAGCTTGGTGTAGGCATCTTTCTTTGGTGCATCACGTTGGGCTCTCACTTCTTCAAAACAGGCAGCCCATTCAGCCTTTCGAATGTCTACGTCATCATTTGAGGCTTGGGTTGTTCCTTCGGTCTATTCGGTTTCCTGCTCCATCTTGTCTAGTACCTCAAACGTATCACTGACTAGGGACTCACCCAGATTGGGGACCACATTACCCTTGTTGTCAGCGTACTGAGGGTACTCTTCAGCAGTAATATCTTCGACCTCAACTTCATCAACGTCATTTAGCTCTTCATCACTGGTCGAATCAACTGTTGGAGCATCCTTGACAATTTCATCAGGATTGAGTCTGAACATCTCTGCCAGTTGCTCGTTAGATAGGTCATGAATTATTTCCCCTTCTTCAGGGGTATAACTCACAGACCTTCTTACAATCCCTTGCAGATCAAGAATCATGGTTAGTTGAGTCTTGACCTGTTGAAGGGGAGCAATGTCAAACTCATCCCTTTGAAAGTTTGGATCTGTTTGATTTAAACATTCAACACATAAATCATTAGTAATTAATCAAACAGAATTACATTAACCTAATATATATAAACATTCAAAACATTTGTTTTCAGTACATGATTCAAACACAAAAATAAATAAATACATAAGACATCTAATCTGTACTTTTGTCTTGAATCATGGTCTCGTCGCTCGGAGGAGCAGAAGTGGTAGATGACTGGTCCTGTCGATTCTTCGATCTTCGTTCTTGACCAGAAGCAGAGGCCGATGCAGCCGCATCCCCTCCTTCTGCTTCGTCATCATCATCTTTTCCTTCTGTCCTTTCTTCCTCTGTCTCTTCCTCATCCTCATCATCCTCCTCATCCTCATCATCATCTTCATCGTCATCATCACCATCTCCATCATCCCCATCACCCTCCTTTATCTTCAAGGGCTCATCCTTTGACCCCTTTAACCTCAGCATAATGGTCTTGTTGGTAGTCTCCAACTCCTCTATACGTTTGGCTGATTGGGACTGCTAGTCCTGGAGTTGGGACATCTCGACTCTCTGTGCCTCCATTAGCTGGGTCTGCTGCTCTATCACCCGAGCCTGCTCTGCCATCTGCTGAGACTGGGCAGCAGTCAGGTCGGTCAGCTGACGAATCTGAGCAGCTTTTTCTTCATCTGCAGCTAGCAGGCGCATCACCATACGGTTTAGCGCCGACAGCTGCTCCTCTACCCCGATGGGAGGTAGAGTAGATCCATATAAGTGTGATGGCTGAGCTGATGGTCCTGCAGGATGTGAGGTGGTGGTGGTAGTGGCAGTGGTGAATATGGGTCGGTAAACAGGTGCAGGTGATGTAGGTGTAAATGGTATGGTGGTGGATGGGAAGGGTACAGTGGTGGTAGGTGAGGTGGTGGCTGTGGTAGCAGTAGTGGTTGTGGTGGCTGTGGTGGTGGGTGGTATATCAGTGGAGGTGGTAGTGGTGGCTGTGGTGGTGGAAGTAGAGGCAGCAGTGGTAATGAAGGTCAGGCGACGCTTCTTCTTCTTCAGTCCATGGGGTTGAGCCATCCTCTTCCTCCTAGTCCCAGTGGAAGTGGATGCTCCCCCTGCAGCTCTGCCCACTGAACCCGGAGCATAGCTCGGGTCAGTCTCTGTCTCTGTAGAGTCTCAAGGGTGTTCACCAACCACCCTAAGCCCGTGTTCTGTGGGAACAACCTTGCTTCCCACAGTCCTCGTGAGGGGCTCCTCATCCGACTCCTCCTCCTCCTGATCACCAACAATAAACTCCTGATAGAAACCGGCCGTCTCAGCAACCTCTCCGGCAGGGGCAGACCCCGGAGGAATAACATCTGAATCAGTGCCTCTAGGTGGAGCAGGCATATCATCCCCGGCGTCGCCGCTATCATCATCATCAGAATCCATCTCTGGGAGGAGCAGCCTCTCATCATCAGAGTCACTGTCATCATGACGCCATTTGCGTCTGCCAGGCGCCACATACCTCTTTTTGGCCAGGTGGCCAATCAGTCTCTTCACTTGGGGCTTCACCTGCTTCCCCCTGTAAACTCTCATCCGGCCTAGAGTAGTATCATCCATAATCTCTAAGGCCACTGCGTCATGACTCTCTTTGGGCAACTGTGGCAGCTTCTCGTTGAAGACGAGCTGTAAGAATCTGGGGTACATGCAAAACCCCTCCTTTCCCTTGGCCTCCAAGTTCTCCACCAAGTAGGAGAATATCATGCTAGAAAAACTGAAGGGGTGGTTCAGAACCAGTGCCACGTAGGCATTTTGGATCTGGTCTGAGAGATCGTCAAACCCACCCCTCCTCGATACAACACACTTGAGGATCACGTGTGCTAAGTACTTGTACTGGGGGCTCAGGTTGCTCTTGTTGAGCACACCTGAGTTGATGTCCCCAGCGTACTTTATCCTCAGAAAGCATCCTCTCACTGTCAATGGATGTAGTCTAGTAGGATGATCAGTGTCGTCCCCAAACTCTAGGACCCTCTGAATGTCGGCAGCAGTGATCTCAATATCATGGCCCAATATAGAGCTCCTAATGCAGTATGGCTCACGGGAGCGGTCCACTGAGGCATTCTCCCAGAATGCCCGATGCAATGATCTGTATGGAGTGCAAGGGGTGGAGATAGCCTTATGAATCCTGGACCGTCTGAGAAAGGCTATAATGTCGGTAAACTCGGCCCCGTTCCTGGTGGTGTGATCCAAATGAGCACAGATGTTGTGCTTTGGATTTATGGACCATCTTTCTGCCATTTTCCTGAAACACACATGATATAGAACCATTAGTACATAAGACATGATAAATTCTGTTCTAAGTGTAATGTTGAAAATCATTCTGATTCATTCGTGCGAATGAATCATGCGACTGAAGTCAGTCATCTGTTCTTTCATGCGACTGGACTCATTCTGGTCAATGTGACATGCGATTGGGTTCAGTCTGCTGACTGAGTCTGCGAATGGTTCAGTCGGCCGACTGAGCTCAATCGTATTGTTCATTCGGCCGAATGACCCAATCGCAAGATTCAATCGTGCGATTGGAGTTCATCCGGACGTCCAGTCGCGTGTCTCAATCGTTCAGTCGCCAATCGTTCGAAACTTCAACAAAATAAGTGTTTTACCCATATAACCGGTTCAGTAGACTCGCATTCTCGTTACTAATAACCTATTTGACTTAATTTTAACGTTTTGCTTAGTTTTAATAGGTTATTAGGGCTTTCTTGTCTCGGTTCTTGTTTCAAAGTCGAATCATCAAAATTAGGGTTTTAATCCTTCTGATTTCGGTGAAATAAGACTTCAATCTACCTGTATAATCAGTAGCGAACGTCAGTGAATCAAACGCGATGAGAAAACAAGGTCTAGTAAAATTTTGGCAGCGTAACGGTAGGGAATGCGATTTAAGGGCGATTTGGGTGTGATGAGTGAAATGCGATCGACTGTGCCCTTTAAATACTGAAGCTGGGTTCAGTCGGCCGACTGGCCTCAGTCGCCCAGTTCATTCGGGCGACTCAGGCTCAATCGTACGATTGGCCCAACCAGTCGCATGCAGTTGACCAACTGAGATTCAGTCGGTCGACTGGCTCAGTCGTGCCTTTCATTCGCATGTTCAGTTGACCGAATGAGTTTCAATCGGTTGACTGACTCATTCGCCCTCTTCCAATCGGTCGAATGGGCTATTCTGATGAGCCATTCGTGCGAGTGGAAGCCATTCGCATGGTTGGTCCATTCTCATGGTCCAATCGTGCGAATGGGTCACACTTAGTTAATTTTCTGCCATTTTTACCAATTTACTTTTAAACCCTTTTAAATTAATTGAAATTAACGTTATGAGCTTTTGATCATCTTAGACATGATCATTTTATCTTGAAAACATTTTGATCACCTCAGACGTGATCCTTTTAAACACTTTAGTCACCTCAGACGTGACCCTTGTAAACACTTTAGTCACCTCAGACGTGACCCTTTTTCAACACTTTGTCACCTCAGACGTGACTATTTTAAACTTTCAAAGCACATATGGTCATCTCAGACATGACCCTTTTAGTGAGTTGATTCCTTTCTGATTTTCCTGATGTAGTCCGACACACTACTAAATTAAAATTAAAACGACTAACTAATTTAGAAACTTTAAACTAATTACATAAACAAACTTGTTTTTGGCCTTTTGTGAGAGATAAATCCTGAGATTGATATCTACGGGATTTGGTTCGGGAGTAGACAGCTTCAACTTGGATTGATCATATCTGGACCAATTCAATTTTGGAATCATACAGGCAAGTCAAATCATTTGGGACTTGTTATTAAAACTTTTGATGCTCAATTCTCGGTGTTCATCCAGAGTCGTTAGCAACTTAAGGAAATCATACTGAAACTCTTAGATTTTCACATTGATTCGAACTTTTGAGAATATAGCCACAATGATTGTCAGTATGTTTGTCCACTTAAATCCATACACAGACTTTTGACAAGACTGGTGACTGATTTAGGTTTAATTATTTCAACTAACATTTGTGGATCCCACACTTATATGGTAATCAACATTCCTCGGGAGCTTTTGAGCGGTCTACGGGTATTATTACAAGAAGAGACTATTCTTAGAGCTTTCAAAGAGAAGCCTGTCCTCAGGTCAGTGCCATCGCACAGCAGAGAGGCGGCAAACAACAATGAATTCTAGAATATCTAGGTTATGCTTATCCTCAGGTCAGTGCCATCGCACAGCAGAGAGGCACACAACCTATCTCCTTGTTAGAGCAGCTTATTTTATTTTACACAAAATGCACCAACAACATAAGTCATTAGCTTTATAGCATTTGTTTTATTTTTTCTTTGCTTTGCTCTAATTATGGTCATCCGCACACATTTGTGGCGTTTAAATGCTCATTACCCCTTATTGGAATATTGTTGATTGTGTTAACCAGTGATAAGATGGAAGCCCACAGTCAGTTGAACAACTTAGTTTGATCTTGAGATCACCAATCTGGTCTAATTGTCTATTGTGTTGAATCTACCAACATGTCATTTATGGTCTAGCAGCCTCTAAGTCTACTTTCTTTGTGTCACCTTAGGAGTTGCCAGTTTTCGATCATCTTCCCTTTTTATATTGCTTAGGCTACACAGACTTATACTTTGAATTTTTGCATCTTTTCAAAACTTAAATTTTTAAAGTCCCTCTTGATTTGTTCCTGTGTACTATCATTTTCCAAAGGTATTGAATCGGTATCACAGACACAATCTACCTTATATCAGCTATTTACTCCTTCTCCCTCGTTTTTTTTTTTAATGTTAACTTGCTGACATATTCTCCCCCTAAAATACTAAAATCATTACTGGTTTAATTATTTTAGGATTTTAATAAACAGCAAAATAACATGAGTTTAAATATAACAGACGAAAATAAAACAAATAAAATAAAATAAAATAAAGTACACTTTAACTAAACTACATCGGACTACACATTATCATCATCAGGAATTACCTCATTTTTCTTTTTAACGCCGTTGACCTCTAGCAAATATTGAAAACGTGGTTTATCAAAGGCTTTAGTGTAGAGGTCGGCGCGTTGAAAATCAGTATTAATTTTAACCACATCAATTAAGTTCTTTTCAAAACAGTCTCTTATGAAATGGTATTTAATACCGATGTGTTTGGTCTTAGGATGTTGAACCGGATTTTTAGTTACTGCAATTGCAGCAGAATTATCAACAAAAATAGGAGTAGATGAGAATTTTAAACCGTAATCCCGCATTTGCTGTTGAATCCAGATGATTTGTGAACAGCAACTTGCAGCAGCAACATATTCGGCTTCACAGGTTGATAATGCAACCGATGTCTGCTTCTTACACTGCCAGGTAACTAATCTTCTCCCAAAGAATTGACACCTTGCTGATGTAGACTTGTAGTTCATCTTGCAGCCCCCGTAATCCGAGTCACTATACGCGGTAAGCTCAAAGTCATCATCATGAGGATACCACAATCCAAGTGTGGGTGTACCCTTCAGATAACGAAAAATCCTCTTGACCCCGATCTGATGGTTGACCTTTGGTTTAGCCTGATATCTAGAACATAAACATGTAGCATACATAATATCAGGTCTTGAGGCAGTGAGATACATGAGGGATCCAATCATTCCTCGGTACATCGTGGCATCTACAAGATCTCCATTCTCATCAGGTGCTATATCGTGATTCGTAGCAAGTGGAGTCCCAGCAGCAGAAGCATTCTCCATGTCAAAGCGACTGAGAATGTCTCTTACATACTTGGTCTGATGTAGAAAGATCCCATTAGGTGTCTGATCCACCTGTAACCCGAGAAAGAATTTCATCTCCCCCATAGCACTCATCTCAAACTCTTTCTTCATCATTGCTTCAAACTCTTTGCACAACTCTTCGTTCTTTGATCCAAAGATTATGTCATCAACATAGATCTGTACAAGCAGTAGGTCGCCATCCTTTTCTTTAATAAACAGTGTGCAGTCAATGACTCCCCTGCGAAAGCCGTGTTTCACAAGATGAGTCGAGAGTTTCTCATACCAAGCTCGAGGAGCTTGATGAAGCCCGTATAAAGCTTTGTCGAGCTTGTAAACTCTATCCCGATGATAAGGATCTTCAAATCCCTCGGGTTGACTTACATAGACTGTTTCCCTGATTTCCCCATGAAGGAATGCACTCTTCACATCTAATTGGTAGACTTTAATCTTCATGTACGATGCATAAGCAAGGAAGATACGAATAGCTTCCATCCTTGCCACGGGTGCAAACACCTCATTGTAGTCAATTCCCTCGACTTGGCGAAAACCTTGAACCACCAGTCGAGCTTTGTTCCTGATAATGACTCCTTGGTCATCCTTCTTGCATTTTAGTACCCATTTGGTGCCAATGACTTTAGCACCTTTAGGTCTATCAACCAGAGTCCATACACCTAACTTCTTGAACTGCAGAAGTTCTTCTTGCATGGCACTCACCCACGCCTCATCATTTAGTGCCTCACTGACATATTTTGGCTCAACCTACGAGACAAAACATCTATAAGCACCATCATGAATGTAACCCTTCTCCATAACCGAGGCGTAATCAGCTGAGTATAGCTGATTTCGGGTTTGTACTCCTGATCTGACATCCCCAATAACATTGTCAAGGGGATGATAGACGTTTAGTTGTGATCCTGGAGTAGTAGGAACAGCCACCTCAGAACCGAGATTATGAACATTTGGTTCTGCATCTGAGGTAGTCGGAGTTTGAGGTTCCGAAGTCAAAGGTGCATCACTTGTAGATGCTTGTGGATTTTCAGGAACTGGAACCTGTTCCTCCTGACTGTTCTGGTCATCTGCTTCAGTTTCATCTTCAGAGGAGGAGTCACTGTCAGCGACTACTCCCCCTGACTGAGTAGATGATTCTCCCTGTGTGCTAGATGGTGTATTCAGAATATCATACATCATCCTAGTAGCTAACTCATCATCCGAGGGAGAGAGATGGATGTTGAAGGACTTGAAGAATCCATCATAATCGAAGAAGTATGCAGGTCCTTTGCCTGTAGGTGGTGTGGTATATCTCTGAACGTCGACATTACACCACACTTCTACAAGACCCGTTGAGTTGTTGTAAACTCGCTTGTTCGGTATGTTGTATCCTAGAAAGATTCCTTCATCCGCCTTCTCGCTGAATTTGCCTTCTTGTGTCTTCTTCAGAAGTGTGCACGGCGCGCCAAAAGGTTCAAGATACTCCAAATTCGGTTTGCGTCTTTGTAGTAGCTCGTAACATGTCTTTCCGTGGCGCTTGACTATTAGGACTCGATTTAGTGTATAACATGCATTCGCCACTGCCTCATTCCAGAATTGGATAGGCAGTTTCGAGTCCGCCAGCATAGTCCGTGCTGTCTCTATCAAGCTTCTGTTCTTCCTCTCAGCAACACCATTCATCTGAGGCGTGTAGGCAGAAGTGAATTGATGCACAATTCCCTTTTCCTTGCAGTATGCCTCCATCCATTGATTCTTGAATTCTGTCCCGTTGTCTGAGTGTACTTGTCTAACTTTTAGCTTGTAGAGAGATTCCAGTGTAGTTACTAACTCCTTGAATGACTCAAATGTTTCTGATTTGGATTTCAGAAACATTACCCAAGTGAACCTTGAGTAGTCGTCAGTGACCAGAAAACAGTACAAGTCGCCTGCTATGCTCTTTGTACTGACTGGACCAAACAGATCCATGTGAAGAAGTTCACGAGGAAGTTCTATTGAATGAACTTTCTTTTCCTTATGAGACTTCTTTGTCTGTTTGCCTTTCTTGCAAGCTACACAAAAGTCAGGAAGTTGGAAGTTCTTGACATTAACTCCTCTCACCAAATCATTCTGAATCAAATGATTCATCTTCCTTTGACTAATGTGTCCCATTCTCCTATGCCAGGAGATGGAATCCTTCTCAGTAGCTTTAGATAGAAAGCACTGAACCTCATGATCCGTTGTAGCAGCTGTTGACAGATCCAAGACATAAAGGTCTTTATATCTTGAAGCAATCATCAGAATTTGGTCCTCTGGGATCATGTAGTCTTTCTTCAGCACGTAACACTTCTTGTTGTCGAAAATGACTTTAAATCCTTTATCACAGATTTGGGAAACAGAAAGTAAGTTATTCTGAAGTTGTTGAACGTAGTTTACCTTATCAAACTTAACTTTCTGATTTCCCACTTCTCCCTGAGCTGTGATATAGCCTCCTTTGTTTCCTGCAAAGGAAACATGCCCTCCTTTTATTTGTTTGACGTTTGATAAAAGGGCTCTATTTCCTGTCATGTGCCTGGATGCTCCGCTGTCTACAATCCACGTGTTAGTCTCAGCACTGTATCGAACACCCTGCACATACAAAGTAAATGAATTAGTTTAGGTTAGGAACCCAAGATTTTACTGTCTTGGGTTTCCCAGAGGCATCACACATCATAAACTCCACCCATTGACCCTTAGAGGGTGAGGGTAGCTCAGGTTCCTTCTTGTCATTAGTATCAGACACGTAGGATGGCTTTTCTTTCCACAAGCCAGATTTGTGCAAGGCCTGTTTATGATAAACAGTTGTCTGGCTTACAGATTGGACTTTAGGTTCACTAGCTCTTCTAGGTGGAGTCAAAGAACTCCTCTTAGAAGACCTAGGTCTAGAGTCCTGAAGATCAATCTTCTTCCTAGGTGTCTGATAGAAGGACAATAGGAAGCAATGTGTCCACATTCTCCACAGTTGTAGCATGACCGGCTATCAACTTTATGAGTAGACTTTCTTTGTGGAGAAGTGCGTGACACTCTAGTAACATCAATCACTTTAGGTTTTGACTCTTGTGCGTTTGATGTTTTCTCTGGTTTAACAAAATTAACTGTTTTAACCTGTTTAACATCTTTCTCTTTTTGGTTAACTGGTTTTTGACTTGAAGCATGTGAAAAATTAACATTTGAATTCCTTTTAGGTTCTGATTTGACTCTGTTTGACTCTGACTTTAAGTTAACTTTTTCAAATTCATTTTCCAGATTAACACAAGGCAATTTACCCTTTGCCTTTGAAGTGGCCTCCTTTTGTTTCTGTCCAGATCCAGTAGATGAACATGAAGTATCTGGATCACTAACAAGAGGAGTAGACACCACGTGATCCTTGATGGGGTTATTATTTACTGGTCTAGACTTAGTGTTCATCAAGGTCTCAGGTGGTGGTGGAACCACTTTGTAGCCTAATCCCTCCCCGTTATTCCTTTCTCTCACTAAGTGTTGAACTATGTGTGAAGAACTAGTCCAACTATGCAGTTTCTGTTTTAATGAGTTTACTTCTACTTCTAGAACTGCCTTTTGCTTCTTAGTGTCTTCTAGGGAGTTTAGATAGTACCTAATGTCATTTGCTTGGTTAAAGGCAACTACTTCGGTTTCCCTAAGCTGTTTTGTCAATAGGTCTATCTTTTCTTTATAACTATGCTCATTTTGTTTTAGTACTCTATTAGCCTCAGTGCACAGTTGTAAATCTTTTACTAAGTTATCATTATAATAACCTAGCAAATTTATCATCTATGCTATTCCTAAAAGTATCACAATCAGAACAAGCATGATTATTAAACATTTGGTCAGTAGTACTTACCTGAGTTGGTTCAGACGAGTTAGCTATCAACGCAGCATCAGATGTCTCTGGTTCTGGTGATTCTGACTTTTCTGTCTCTGACGTGGAAGTCTCCTCCTTTGGCTTGTAACTGACCTCGACTGCAGTTGTTTCTTCACTATGTGACATTGCTATCTCAACTGCTAGATCACCTTCACTCGCAGAATCATCATCAATATCCTCTACACTGGCAATGTTAGATTCCCCTGGTGAAACAAACCTAAAGCTCCAATCCTGTCCTTCATCATCATGAGCAGTCAAGGCTTTTGGATCATTGTTTGATGAAGTAGAACTGGAAGCTTGCTTGTCTTGTCGAGTAAAGGACGAGAACGGGTTCCCATTACCCGTCTTCTTTGGCTTGACACATTCTCTCTTGAAGTGCCCCTTCTCTCCACAGTTGAAGCAGGTCACTTTGCTCTTGTCAAAACCAAATGTGGTATCCTTAGTAGCTACCAAATTCTGTCCAGTCTTTTTAACAAACTTCTTCGCCCTTCGGACAGCACTAGCTAAGGCCCACATTATATCCATCCTCTCAAGCTCCATTTCGTCCACCTGCTCGTAGTCCTCATCTGCCAGATGGCAGTTTCCAATCTTCCCGGCAACAAGTCCATCATATGAATGAACCACTGCAGCAAAAAGATCCATATGCTCTCGAGCTACTTCTACGGTCACATTACCGAGGTTCTCGGTCTTCAGTTTGGTAGCACTTGCTTCTGATCCAATATAGTGGGTACATGACGACCCTGACGTGTCTGATCCAGAAGGAGAAGCATGTGAAGGACCTGACGAGCTTGACACAAAAGCAGTCTGGAGAGGTGCTCCAGATGTCTTAGCTTGAGGCGTGGCGTTGTATAAAGCTGGATTTTGTGTGTACGAAGACTTCTGAGCTCTATACTTCATCCTTAGTGCTTCTTCTCGCAACTTAAGAATGAAGTCATTAATATCCAGCTTTATAAGCATTTCATTCTGTCTTAGGTTAGACACGAATGAAGCCCACTTATCAGGCAATTCGTCTGCGAAGTTGCTCACTTTCTCTTCCATGGTCGTTTCCACTCCATGTGTATGCAGTTCGCTCATCAAGTGGTAGAATCTGTCTATGACTTCATTTAAACTCTCGTTACCAATCGATGAGAAGTTATCGAATTCCTTCTTTAACTCCTTTGCCTTGATTGCCTTCAATGAAGCATTCCCATCATACCTCTTTTCTAGCTCATCCCACAGTTTCTTGGACTGCTTATTCTCTGAATACTGGTGGAATATGTCTTTGGGGATAGACTGAGTAATCAATGCATAAACCCTTTTCTCTGCATTGTACTTGACTTTCTGTGCGTCTGTCATCCCACTTAACGTTAGCTTAACTCCATTAGCTCCCACCGGTGTACTATAACCAATCTCAATGGCTTCCCACAGATTAGGATCTACTCCATTAAGGTAGATCCCAAAACGTTGTTTCCAGTGGGAAAACTCATCTAAAGTCAAGAGCTTTGGTGGTTTATTGTGATTACCCACCTCACTCTCAAGCAACAGCAGGTTCTGAATCCTCAAGTCCTTCCCAGCAGTAAAGGCTGACATCTGATCTTCCATGGCGAATAACTTAGAATCTAATCAAACAAACTTTCACTGATGCGACTGAAGGATGCGGATGGTCTAATCGTGCGTATGAACTCTGCGACTGGTTCAATCGTGCGGCTGAACTGGGCGATTGGTTCAGTCGTGCGAATGAATCTGGTGCGTTTGAGCTATGCGAACGAACGGTTCAGTCGGCCGAATGAGGGTGCGACTAGGTCCAATCGTGCGAATGAGCAATGCGAATGGAGTCCAGTCGTGCGAATGGGTCACTCGTGCGACTGAAGCTGCTGTTTTGCGAAAATTTCTAGGTTTGACGGGTTTCAGCCGTAAAAATTCGAAATTTCACAAGTCCTAATCGCCTAAGTCCGTAGAAACCAAACTTCGATGAGCAGGGAACGTCCAAGATCACTTTTGACACCAAAGATTGCGTTTTTAGTGCAAAAACACAAACTTTTATGCAATCTTGATTGAATCAACACGTAATCAAGAGCCAAAGCTCTGATACCACTTGTTAGGACCTGGTATTTGAACGAAATACCTAGTGATTAGCGTGTTAAACCAACTCAAATAGTGCGGAATCCTATTTGATTGGCGATCCAATCAGTGAGAACACACGAAGAATCAATCAAGAATTGAATCTAACGTTAGAAGTCGATTACGAATCGATCTAATGTGTTCTGTGAACTTGGAGAACGATTTGGGAGGTCTCTGGACGGCTAGGGTACGTCTGGAATCGTAATGGGATCAATGCTTACGTTTTTCCACGAATTGGGTCTATTTATAGGTTAGTATTGTTCAATCGTGCGACTGGGCCATAAGTATGGTTCAGTCGTGCGATTGAACCATGCGGTTGATTCATCCGCACGACTGAGTGTTCAGTCGTGCGATTGAGCCAATCTTATGTGTCAATCATACGACTGATCCAGTTTCCTGGTTCAGTCGTGCGATTGAGTCAATCGTATGAAGTTATTCATGCGTGTGGTCCATTCGCATGGGCCATTCGCATGAGAACTTCATTAAGTTAAGTTTGAATGTTTTAATTAATATAACATAATGTGTAACCATTCAAACAATCATAAACCCAATCAATTCAATCACGACTCATTAATGAAATATTAAACATCACAAGTAACAAACAATCCATGTCATTTCATTAATCAATACAATTACATCATAATCAGACAGACAAGATCTATTACATTACAAATCACGATCTAGGGACATACATGCATCAACATATATCATCATTGTAAAGGGTGAATAATTCTCCACCAAGTGTGGGAATTAGTTCCATCACCAACAACATCATGCCATCATTCTTCATGGATGATGATTTCATCATCAAATCAATAAACAACAAGCATTAAACACTTTTGTGTTCATCATTATTATATTTTTACCATCAAATCATCAAGTTTTGTTATTATCAATATGAATCCTAAGATCCAAGCTCAAAGATCCCGTTCATATCGGGAACACACAAAAACAATAATATTATAATATCTCTAGTTCATTGTGTATGGATAAATTGACGCGCTTCAACGGATATTAATAAAGTAATGTAAATTGACAACTAAATACCCTAAACGTGACAAAACGTACAGTTTAAGGCCGACTTTGGACTTTTCCTACTATTAAATCAGGTGTTGGGTCAGATAAGGCTGGTGCAACCAAAACAACACCTAGAAGAATTTTGGTGCAACTGAAGAAAGTCTTCTGAAGCTTATCTGCACTTCCGAAGTCAAGTAAGAACTTCCAAAGCATAAGTAAGAAGAACTTCCGAAGAGAAGCTAAGTCTTCCGAAGACTAAGTCACTCCTCTTCCAAAGCCAAACACTTAGAAGGTTCAAGACAAAGACTTCCAAAGAACAAAGTATAGAAGACCAGAAGAAGTCTCAGAAGAAGTTGCTTCTTCCGAAATATAAATGGCTTCGGAAGAACTTATTCTTCTGAAGCCAGTTTACCTTCGAAAGAACCAACTATGAACCAGTGGACAAAAGTATGGTCCGTCTAACAAGTCGCCGCAACCTCTGATAAACTGCATGGCGCTTTCCCACGCCCATGTAGTTGACCATACTTTATTCCATTGTTTACCTTTTATCAGTTAGTACAATTACCATCTTTAGTTTGTGACAAAAGGTAAGTCATGGACCTATCATGACTACCTTATCTAGGATAATATTTTATCTTAGATACCTTACTTCTAGCTATGTAGTATTTGTTTAGTAGTAAGTTCCAGCTGGTAGTCTAAGTATAACTGGCTGTAGATAGTAGTATATATAGTTTCTTATTGTAACTCAGTTAATATGATTGTAAGAGTCTTGTAAACTTTAAGTTGAGAAGTAATATACACAAGTATCTTGAAAACCATCTGTTGTGTTCTTTAACTTAGTAAATTCTTATCAACTCATTTGAAGATTCTGTATCATCATCTGAGTGTGTATAAGTGAGTTTGAGAGATAATCCTGTGCTGGTTAACCGTAACCGATTATGCAATTGGTATCAGAGCTTCTTAGGCTCTTGATTGTGAGATCTAACCATCCCAAATCACCTTGTTTCTTCACTCACTACGCTCAAATAGGAACAATGACTAAGGCTCCTATCATCACCCCTGATAACTTCAGATCCTGGTGTAAACGTATCGAAGGTTTCATCAAGTATCAAGACGGAAAAATTTGACAACCTATCACTCATGGACCATACAAGACAAAGGTGTAATCCTCAACTGGTAACGGTGCCATGATACAGAAAGTTGTGAAGACTACTCCGATGAAGACTTCAAGAAGATGGACATCGATAGCAAAGCCATGATAGTACTGCTTACAGCCATACCAAACTCCATAATGGTAGGATTTGAGCACTATCAGCCTGCTAAAGAACTGTTTGATGCTTTGACATTGATGTACTCTGGTTCCACCGAGTCAAAAGAGTCCCAGAGAGATACCCTGAAGCAGCACTTCGAGAACTTCACTCATATTGCTAGAGAGGCCCTGATCCAGCAATACTTTAGGTATATGGACTTAATTTCATCACTTCAGTCTGTGTGAGTAACTCTTGAGAAGAGAGATCTTGTAAGAAAATTCATGAGTGCACTTTCTCATAAATGGACTTTCTATTGTGTCTCTATCAAGAGCACTGAGAATCGAAACACTATCATCATGACCGAACTACATGGCATCTGTAAGGCCCCGTTCCCGAGACGCTTATAGTTGGTCATTCATCGTGCATAAAACATATAATTACATTTGTCTCATAAAAATATTGCAGCGGAAACATTCAAAAATGACATCTCATTTCCTTATAAACACCTTTGCCCAATAATACATCATTATCCGATTACAAAATACATGTTTGCATTATAACACAAAAGCTTTATAAATGGATGCCATCCCAAAAGAGCTAAGTAGCCTTCCGGTGCCATCCTCAGCAAACATTACCTGCCAACTGGAAAACATATAAAAAGTCAGCGTTGCTGAGTGAGTTCTTGTTTTATTATATAACATACTTTACTTTCATATAAAACCATTCGTTACTTTTGCACGATAACACATCATACGTACGCATAGATAATATCATTATTATCTTCATTCATTCATTCATTCATTCATTCGTTCCATATAACTTTACTTGCGCATCGGACATCATCTGTACCAATACCATGTGCTACACCCCGATCAGTCTTAGCTACTGGGCCGAAGTCAATAAATGAACAGCTGAGCGTATGCCACAGTACTAGGGGTAAGCGGTAGAGGTTCTACATAAATGGCCAATCACAAAGAAGGACCCGTTATCCGATGCATGCAAGACTTTTCATTTATTTCCACTTTACGTTACATAATACTTCATTTTCATAACACGTAAAGCCATAGGAAAGATAAACATACATAATACTAAGGAACCTTAACATGCATCAACATCACGTCATACAGGGCAATGTCATACATACATAACATGCATCATGCATAAACATGCAACATCATCATTTCTATGCCCTACATGCTTTCTAAGGCCATAACAGTTACCTTACATGCTCTTACGGGAACCTTTACGTCAAAACTTACATCTGTGCTTTCCCCTGAAAGCCAGAAGTCTAACTACACTTTCCTTCGGGTGCAACAGCTCTATTCGTGCGTATGGACACCCTTCAGTCGCATGGCCTTTATGCGACTGAACATCATGCGATTGGACTCAGACGGATGAACATCTATGCGAATGGACATCCAGTCATGCGTATGGACCTCATGCGGATAGAACTAATGCGAATGAGCACCTATGCGACTGATCTAATGCGAATGAACTCATGCGACTAAGCACTTATGCGACTGAACCCTCAGTCGCATGACTCCCCATGCGACTGGACTCCTAGTCGTGCGAATGAAACCTTAGTCGTGCGATTGAACCCTCAATCGTGCGAATGAATCCCAATCGTGCGAATGACCCTCAATCGCCTCTCAATTGGCCGTATGGCCTCCATTCGGTCGCCTAGCCCTAGCTGATGCAGAATGGAGTTCATCCCGAACCCAATCTGCCATTTTCGGCCTCCAAGCTCATCCAAACCCATTCTAAGCCTAAAGCAACCATCCTAGACCTTAGGAATGCATACCACAACACCTGACAAGCACACACAAGTCCGGAAACATACTTGAAACGCATCACACACATCACACCCAAATGGGTCAAACACATACACACACAAAAACGTGTTTTTAATGTTCTCCAGCCCCAAAATTGGTTGAAAACAAGTAAAAGTAGGGTCCTAGAACTCACACAAATGAGCACAATCACAAGGGCTTCGATTTGGCTTGATACACAATGAGTTTGGCCACCCGAATCACCCGAACCGACCCTTTTTCCTCTTTTCTTCTTCTTTCTCTCTTCTCCTCTCTATATGGCTGAAAATATGAGTATGGGGGAGAGGGTAAGGGCTGCCCTCTCCCTTATATAATCTCACTCGCCCGACTTTCTTTCGTTGGCGAGTTTGGCCCCTCGACTTTGGACTTTATTTCTTTTTCTTCCTTTGTCGGCTTCAAAATAATAAATAAACGGGTGTTACAAGTCCAACCCCCTTAAATAGGTTTCGCCCCCGAAACCTGTTATTCTTTGAACAAACGTGGATAATGCTGTCTCATTTCTTCCTCAGTCTCCCAGGTTGACTCGGATCCCTTCCTGTGCTTCCATTGTACACGCACAAGAGGAACCACTTTATTTCTCAGCCTTTTCTCCTTTCGGTCGATGATCGCCACTGCTTGCTCCACATAATTGAGTCGTTCATCTACTTCGATATCTTCCAATGGAACAATCATATCTTCATCTGCCAAGCACTTCCACAGATGAGATACATGGAATGTCGGGTGAATTCCACTTAACTCATCCGGTAATTCTAGTCTATAGGTCACCTCTCCTACTCGAGCGATGATTCGGAAAAGGCCTATATACCTTGGGCTCAACTTACCCCGCTTTCGAAAGCGGATGATACCCTTCCAAGGTGAGACCTTCAACATAACCCGGTCACCCACCTGGAACTCAATCGGCCTACGTCGTTTATCAGCATACGACTTTTGTCTGTCTTTGGCTGCCTTCATGAATGCTTTAATCTTCTCAAGCTTCTCAGTCGTAGCCTCGATTACCTTGACGCTCCCCAACTCCTTCTGACCAATATCACCCCAACAAACGGGTGTTCTGCATCTCCTATCGTATAGCATCTCATATGGAGGCATACCAATGTTGGCATGATAGCTGTTGTTGTATGAGAATTCGGCTAACGGTAGGTGGTCATCCCAACTTCCACCAAAATCAATCACACATGCCCGAAGCATGTCTTCCAACGTCTGAATGGTCCTTTCTGACTGACCATCAGTCTGCGGATGATAAGCCGTGCTAATATGTAACCTCGTCCCCATAGCGTCGTGGAACTTCTTCCAAAATTTAGATGTAAACCGGGTGTCGCGATCCAACACAATAGACACCGGCACACCATGACAAGTTACAATTTCCTTGATGAACAGATCAGCAAACCTCTCTGATGAATATGTCTCGCGAATTGGTAGGAAGTGAGCACTCTTCGTCAAGCGATCAACTATCACCCATATGGCATCATACCCTTTCGGGGTACGCGGCAGCTTTGTAATGAAATCCATGGTGATGTGCTCCCACTTCCATTCCGGTATATCCAAAGGTTGTAACTTCCCATACGGCTTTTGGTGCTCGGCCTTCACCTGTAAGCAAGTAAGACACTTACTCACATACTCCACCACCTCTCGCTTCATACCCGGCCACCAATAATCTTTCTTCATATCATGGTACATTTTCGTGGCACCAGGATGAATGGAGTACCGAGTCTTGTGAGCTTCATCCATTATCTTCACCCGTAGATCCCCAAAACAAGGAATCCACACACGACCGAATCGGGTTCTAACACCGAGTGTGTTTTCACCCAACTCCGCGGCCAGACCCCTCATTCTTTTAGAGTTAAGATGATCTTCTTTCAATGCCTCATCTTGAAACTCCTTAACTTGCTTCATTACATTAGAGGTCATGATCAATTGATAAGCTTTCACCCGAATCGGCTCGGGTCTCTCTTTTCGGCTAAGGGCATTCACCATCACGTTGGCTTTGCCCGGATGGTAATGGATCTCTCAATCATAGTCTTTTATGAGCTCCAACCATCGTCTGTGCCTCATGTTCAGATCCTTCTGCTCAAAGAAGTATTTCAGACTCTTGTGGTCGGTGAATATGGAGCACTTCGTCCCGTAAAGATAGTGCCTCCAAATCTTTAACGCAAAGACCACGGATGCCAGCTCCAAGTCATGAGTAGGATAATTGACCTCATGAACCTTCAACTGTCGGGATGCATAGGCTATAACCTTTCCTCTTTGCATTAACACGCACCCCAACCCCGAGTAGGAAGCATCAGAATAAACCACCAGATCTTCACTTCCCTCGGGTAATGACAGAACGGGAGCTTGAGTCAACCTCGCCTTCAATTCTTCAAACGCCTTCTCTTGAGCCTGACCCCATACGAACTTCACATCTTTTTGGGTCAACTTAGTTAGTGGAGAAGCAATCTTAGAGAAGTCTTGGATAAATCTTCTATAGTAGCCTGCCAAACCCAAGAAACTACGAATCTCGGATGGCGTCTTTGGTGACTTCCACTGCATGACCGCCTCCACCTTTGCCGGGTCCACCATAATCCCGTCAGGATTTACCACATGACCCAAGAACTGAACCTCGCGCAACCAGAACGCGCACTTGGAGAACTTGGCGTACAACTTCTCCCTTCTCAACGTCTCTAGAACTTCCCGAATGTGACCGGCATGCTCTGCCTCGCTCCTCAAGTAAATCAGGATATCATTAATAAACACGATCACTGATTTATCCAACATCGGCCGACACACTCGATTCATCAGATCCATAAAAGCAGTTGGCGCATTGGTCAAACCAAAAGACATGACGAGGAACTCGTAATGACCATAGTGCGTGCGGAAAGCTGTTTTAGGGATATTTTGCTCCTTCACCTTCAACTGATGATAGGCAGATCGAAGATCTATCCTTGAAAACCAACTGGCACCCTGAAGCTGATCGAACAAACATCTATCCTTGGTAAGGGGTATCGGTTCTTAATCGTCAACTTGTTCAGCTCACGGTAGTCAATACACATCCTCATACTACCTTCTTTCTTCTTCACAAACAATACCGGAGCACCCCAAGGAGAGATACTCGGTCTAATGAACCCCTTATCAAGCGGCTCTTGCAACTGCTCCATCAACTCTTTCATCTCGGTCGGAACCAACCGATACGGTGCTTTGGCGACAGGTTGGGCACCCGGTATCAGATCAATCTGAAATTCAATCTCTCTGTCAGGTGGCACTCCTGATAAGTCTTCCGGGAACACGTCTGGAAAGTCACACACAACCGGTACATCGGCTAGTTGTGGTGTTGGCGTATCGACATCCTTTACATAGGCCAAGTAGGCACTACATCCACACCTCATACACTTTCCCGCCACCGCCATCGAGATCACCTTCGGAATCGTAGTAACCCGATCACCATAAACCGTCACTGAACTACCGTCAGGCGCCGACAACTGAATCATCTTCTTGCGACACACAATGTTCGCCTCGAAGTCCGCTAACCAATCCATCCCAGGAACCAAATCAAAACCGCCTAAGGCCATCACGAATGGTCTAACAGGAAACTTATGACCCTCAAGATCCACATCACAGTTCTCTATCATCTCAGAAATCCTGGTAGACTTACCTATGGTAGTTTCTACATCAAAGGGCGCATCAACACGTCTACTACTAACAGGCAGCTTAGCACAGAAAGCAGTAGAAATAAAACTCTTACTAGCACCAGAATCAAATAACAAAGAAGCTAAAGTTTGGTTCACTAGAAACGTACCGGACACAACATCAGGGTCTGTCCTAGCTTCCTCCTGTGTCATGGTGAATGCCCTGGCGCTCGCCCTCGGTCCATCACCTCCCGTCCTCTTCGCCCCGGAACCCTCAGTCCTCGGCTTCTTACAATCCCTGCTCATATAACCAATTTCCCCACAGTTAAAACATTTGCCCGACAGGCAATCCTTTGCCATATGCCCTGTCTTCCCACACTTGAAGCACAAATTCGATCCCATCCTACGTTCTCCCGCATGCTCCTTTCCACACTTGCCATACCTCCTCGATCCCGCTCCCGATGTGGCCACGCGACGGTCATCCACCCGTGCCTTTTTGTTACCCGTCGAGGCATCACCCCGACCAAACCTTTTCCCGTTCCAGTTCCGATCACCACCACCCTTCTTATTCGCTTCAACCACTACCACTTCCCTCTCATCATATAGTCTTCCGGCCAAATCGACCGCCGACCTAAACGTACTTGGCCGGGCGGCGATCATATGTCGGCGAACATCCACCGGTAAGCCCTGAATGTACCTCTTGATCTTCCGAGACAAAGGCGTCACCTGATCCGGCACCAGCCGTGCCATTTCAATGAATTTAGTGTTGTATTGCTGGTGTGTCATGGATCCCGCCTCCAGCTGCAGGAACTCCCTCTTTATCTTATCCATCTCCCTGTGAGGACAGAACTCCTCAATCACCATCTTCTTCAGTTTGGGCCATCTAATTCTCCCGATTGCCCGGTTACCCTCAGCTTGGACAATGTTGTCCCACCAGCATAGTGCCGAGTCCACAAATGAATGAGTGGCAAACTTCACCTTCTGATCTTCCCGGCACTCGCTGATGTCGAGAACAGCCTCCATTTCTCTCACCCATCGGTGAGCAGCGGCAGCATTGCCATTACCGTCAAAAGTAGGGGGCTTGCATATCATAAACACCCCGTAGTTACAGCCTCTTGCCACCTCTCGCACAGGCTCATCTTCCTCTTCCTTGTCTTCGTTATCAGAGAAAATCGTTTCAGGCTCCGGTTGCTCCCGCTCCCCCGAGGCCCTATTTCTCTCCTTTCTTTCTCCCTCCTTCACGGCCTTAATGACTTCGGTCACCACAGACGGTAAGATTGTCTGCATGACCTGGTGTAGTTCTTCAACAACAGCCTCCTTTACCGAGGCCCTCAGGTTTGCGCTCTCATCCCCAGCCTCCGGATGAGGGGTCTCAGGTTCTTCACGAACCACCTTCTCGACCCTTGGTCTTCCTCTCTTGGGTCGCGGCTCAACATCAGGCCCGCCACAGCCTCCACCCCTAGAATCTTTAGAAGAACTACCTCCAGCCATTCTCTAACTCACACTGAAAGATTCAAACACCAACACGGTCATTCAAAGAAACAACTCAGTTTATGTCAAGTATAGTAAGTCCCTAATTACAGTGGCCAGTTGTGATTAGCCACTTACTTTACTCTTCATACCCCAAGTATTACCTGTCCTGACTACATCGGTATTTAAATCTACACACAACACATAACCACATACCATGCGCACATAAAACCGGTTAACTTTAAGAAAATACCTGATGGCACGCAGCTACTCAGATTGGCATCCCATTCCCCTTTCGTCCCATTCTCAGTTTAAGTTAAGGTTTATTTTGAAAGTTTTACCCATTTCACTTAAACTTTGGATCTGATACCAACTTGTAAGGCCCCATTCCCGGGACGCTTACAGTTGGTCATTCATCGCGCATAAAACATATAATTACATTTGTCTCATAAAAATATTGCAGCGGAAACATTCAAAAATGACATCTCATTTCATTATAAACACTTTTGCCCAATAATACATCATTATCCGATTACAAAATACATGTTTGCATTATAACACAAAAGCTTTATAAATGGATGCCATCCCAAAAGAGCTGAGTAGCCTCGCGGTGCCATCCTCAGCATACATTACCTGCCAACTAGAAAACATATAAAAAGTCTGCGTTGCTGAGTGAGTTCTAGTTTTATTATAAAACATACTTTACTTTCATATAAAACCATTCGTTACTTTTGCACGATCACACATCATACGTACGCATAGATAATATCATTATTATCTTCTTCATTCACTCATTCATTCATTCGTTCCATACACCTTTACTTGCGCATCGGACATCATCCGTACCAATACCATGTGCTACACCCCGATCAGTCTTAGCTACTGGGCTGAAGTCAATAAATGAACAGCTGAGCGTATGCCACAGTACTAGGGGTAAGCGGTAGAGGTTCTACATAAATGGTCAATCACAAAGAAGGACCCGTTATCCGATGCATGCAAGACTTTTCATTTCTTTCCACTTTACGTTACATAATACTTCATTTCATTCATTTTCATAACACGTAAAGCCATAGGAAAGATAAACATACATTATACTAAGGAACATTAACATGCATCAACATCACGTCATACAGGGCAACGTCATACATACATAACATGCATCATGCATAAACATGCAACATCATCATTTCTATACCCTACATGCTTTCTAAGGCCATAACAGTTACCTTACATGCTCTTACGGGAACCTTTACGTCAAAACTTACATCTGTGCTTTCCCCCAAAAGCCAGAAGTCTAACTACACTTTCCTTCGGGTGCAACAGCTCTATTCGTGCGTATGGACACCCTTCAGTCGCATGGCCTTTATGCGACTGAACATCATGCGATTGGACTCAGGCGGATGAACATCTATGCGAATGGACATCCAGTCGTGCGTATGGACCTCATGCGGATAGAACTAATGCGAATGAGCACCTATGCGACTGATCTAATGCGAATGAACTCATGCGACTAAGCACTTACGCGACTGAACCCTTAGTCGCATGACTCCCCATGCGACTGGACTCCCAGTCATGCAAATGAAACCTTAGTCGTGCGATTGAACCCTCAATCGTGCGAATGAATCCCAATCATGTGAATGACCCTCAATCGCCTCTCAATCGGCCGTATGGCCTCCATTCGGTCGCCTAGCCCTAGCTGATGCAGAATGGAGTTCATTACTAACCCAATCTGCCATTTTCGGCCTCCAAGCTCATCCAAACCCATTCTAAGCCTAAAGCAACCGTCCTAGACCTTAGGAATGCATACCACAACACCATACAAGCACACACAAGCCCGGAAACATACTTGAAACGCATCACACACATCACACCCAAATGGATCAAACACATACACACACAAAAATAGGTTTTTAATGTTCTCCAGCCCCAAAATCGGTTGAAAACAAGTAAAAGTGGGGTCCTAGAACTCACACAAACGAGCACAACGACAAGGGCTTCGATTTGGCTTGATACACAACGAGTTTGGCCACCCGAATCACCCGAACCGACCCTTTTTCCTCTTTTCTTCTTCTTTCTCTCTTCTCCTCTCTATATGGCTGAAAATATGAGTATGGGGGAGAGGGTAAGGGCTGCCCTCTCCCTTATATACTCTCACTCGCCCGACTTTCATTCGTTGGCGAGTTTGGCCCCTCGACTTTGGACTTTTTTCTTTTTCTTCCTTCGTCGGCTTCAAAATAATAAATAAGCGGGTGTTACAACATCCTTGATGGATACCATGTAGAGATGGAGGCTCAGAGAGGCCACCAGATGAGCAGAACTTCTAGCCTTCCTACTAGCAATGCTTTACTCGTTACTAAAGGTTCAAGAACTCCTCAGCCCCAGCAGTACTTGAGCTACCTCAACAGCCATCAACTTCTTCTAGACCATACATCACTTTTCCTGAGACACCCAGGTCTCAACAGGCTCAACAAAGTCCCTTCCAGGATAGTTATGACGTTGTCTCAAGAAATGGGCAATCGAGTGATTTTCAGTTTTGCTTTGATGATCTAGAATGCTTTAGCCAAGATTATGTTGAATACATGGAGATTGTCCTACAAATGTCTCTTTTAACCTACAGAGCGAAGCAGTTCTTTAAAAGAACTGGAAGGCAGTTCCCTCAGAACCCAGCCAACAACAAATTTGGGTTAGACAAATCAAAGGCCAAGTGCCACAACTGCAATCAACTTGGTCACTTTGCGGGAATGAAAAGCTCCAAAGACCAACCCTGGAGCAACTCATGCCTCTCAACATCATCATGCTACTCTAAAAGCTGTTGCAAAGTCAACTGAACAACAAACAGCTGATGTTGCTCAAGAAGTTGACTGGAGCTTCATGGTGCAGGATGTAACCCCAGCTCAAGCTCTCATGGCAGGAACAGAAGATAATCAGGTATATGAACATCTTTGTACCCCCAACATGTATAGCTAAGGTTAAACTTTATTAGGACTACAACATGGAGGTTAGATCTGATATTAAGTCCTTGAATATACTAAGATTTTAAAAGGGCAGAATCTAACTACAAGTTAAAGATTGAAGAGTTAGAGAAAACGGTGTCTTCTTTAAAACATAAACACTTAAATTACAAGGCTCAAATAAAGGATTTTAATTTCCAAGTTGACTGAGGCTCAAGCCCAGCTAGTAATAGTTGAGACTAAAGTAAAGAAGTATGCTATTGAAGAGTAGAACTTTAAAACCATTATTACATCATCCTCCTACTCAAATGTATGCTATTAAAACAAAAATGGGTTGGGGAACAATGAAATTGCTCCACCACACTCTTACATGTCTGTAAGACAACCTATATATGGTACTTAAGAGCAAGAGGTTCCAAGTATTGACCCATTGCCTATGAACAGAAGAATGATGCAGCAATGGTTACCACCACAGAGAAAGATCATGTAGAAAACCTTACTCACACCGCTGATGCTCAACCTTTGACCACCAAATCCAAAAGAAACAAAATCAAGGCAACAAGAAAAACTACCAAAAAGGTGGTTGAGTCAAAGCTGAAAATAGACCCAAAACAAAAGGGTGTGTTTATCTCAGCAGGATTTCAAGTCATCGGAAGCTCTAATCTAGGAAAGAAGTGTAGTAATAGCACTCTTTTGCAGCTGAAAGATCAGAAGTCAAAAGGGAAGGCTGTTGTAGAAGAAAAGAAGTGCCAGAAACAATAGTTCCATGCCCCCATCAAAGTTAACTTTGAGTGCATAGTGTGTGGTCTGCACAACCATTTGGCGAAAGATAGTTACTACAATCCTACAAGCACACACTTTGTAACAATGTTAAGAAAAAAGAAGTCAAGGAGGGTTTCACATTTGGACCTTACCACACGGTTCAAGTGATAAAGAAAGGAAAACTTGTTTCTGATGCTAAGTTGCTTTCGGAAGAAACTCATTCTTCCAAAAGGAAAATGGCTTCGGAAGACAACTCAAAGCAAATGAAAAGAAACAAAAGGACACCTTCCAAGAAGAAGACTGTCTCGGAAGAAAAGGTGGTGATAACTACTTTTGAAAAGAAAGAAGCCTCGGAAGTATGTCTTGGTACTCGAGTCTCAACAGACTCATCTACTTCGATCAACCAAAGGATAGAATGGAAGATCAGAGAAGATGATGTAGCACAAACCTCTTCTTCACAAACCATAATTGAACCCTCATGCATACACTTTGGTTCAATTATATCATCTACATTGGAAGATCCCAAGACGAGCAAGGCTTGGGTTTTCAATAGTTACTAACTATTCACCTTATGTGCAGGGACACATAAATGATAAAAATAGAAATGTGTGGATTGTAGATAGTGGATGCTCTAGGCATATGACAAGGAACGGATCCCTTCTTTAACAATTTGAATATTTTGATGGAGGTCCTGTTCAGTTTGGAGGTGAAGCCGGAGGATACATTTGTGGCTGAGGTAGTGTATCCAATGGTAAGTTAAAAGTTGACAAAGTAAACTTTGTCAAGCAGCTTGAACACAATCTCTTAAGTGTTTCTCAATTTTATGATCAAAAGCACCAAATGCTTTTCACAAAACATGAGTGCATTATCCTCAAACCCGGGATGACAATTCCTCAGGAACTAGTGCTTCTTAAATCTCCCAGAAAAGGCATATGTACAAGCTGGATATGAACAATGCTTCCCCACTAGGTGAAGTATCATGCTTTCTTTCAAAGTAACTGGTGATGAGTCAACTCTGTAGCATAAACGAATGTGTCATGTTAATTTTAAAACCATGAACAATTTGGTCAAAAATAACTTAGAACACGGTATGCCTAAAAAGGACCTTTTCTACAAAGATAACTGTGTTGCTTATCTGAAAGGGAAGCAACACATGACATCTCATAAATCCAAAGAAGTTAACTCCATCACCATTCCATTACACTTATTGCATATAGATCTATTTGGTCCCACAAGTATAATGAGCATTGGAAGGAATTCATAATGTCTTGTGATTGTTGATAATTTTACTAAATTTACATGGGTATACTTTTTAAGAACTAAAGATGAAACTGCTAAAACTTTAAAATTCTTTATTCTTAAAATAGAAAATCAAATTGATCATAAGGTAAAGATCATAAGAAGTGATCAAGGGATTGAGTTTAAGAATCAGGTTCTTGACTCATTCTGTAACTTAAAAGGGATTGCGAGAAAATATAGTGCTCCTAGAACTCCTTAATAAAATGGTGTTGTTGAGAGGAGAAATAGGATACTTATAGAGGCTGCAAGAACTATCTTAGCTGATTCAAAGCTGCCTGTAACATTCTGGGCAGAGTCAGTCTGCACTGCATATTACGTGCAGAACAGGGTTCTTATTGTTAAGGCCCATATAAAAACCCCTTACGAGCTATAGAACAAGAGGCCATCGTTCATTGGTTTTCTTAGGTCCTTTGGCAGCAAGGGTATCATACTTAACACACAGGACAATTTAGCAATATTTACTGAAAAGTCGGATGATGCTATCTTTGTTGGATATTCCTCCAACTATATTGCTTATAGAGTTTATAACATTAAAAATCAACAATATGAGGAATCACCCAACATTGTTGTAAATGAGCACACTCCTTGTGTTAATGGGAATGGACGTGACCGTATTTTAGATTTAGAATTGTTTTCAAGCTATTCTAAACCTTCTTGTAAGAATGTTTCAGCTGGAACAGGAACTCAAAGTGATTCTGATAATGATCAACTGTTTGAGTTACAGCTGGAACAGGAACTCAAAATGAGCCTCCAAACTCATTAGATGGCAAAACCAGGTCACAACGCCATGCTGATGAAGAAAGCATTTTGGAGGGACATGCAACTGTCAATGCTGCTTCACAGCACCACACTATTGATGTTGTCTCAAATTCATCCAATCAATCCTCATTGAATGAGCTTGAGACATCAGCTTGAAATGATGTTCCTAATTCTGAGCAAAACTTTTCAAATCTGGATTTATCTATGTAGTTAGATGTTATCCCTAGGCTCAGAATTCACAACACTCATCCAACTGAGAACATCATTAGAGATGCATCTAAAAGGCGTGAGAACTAGAAGACAAACCCATAATAGGAATGTTTGCTTGTACTCATACTTCCTTTCTCAAATGGAAACAAAGAAGGTGGAGGAAACCTTGAAGGATAGTAGTTGAGTTGAATCAATGCAAGAGGAATTGCTTCAATTCTAGAGAAAAAAAGTTTGGAACATAAATCCACTACCACCCGGTCAAGTACCCATTGGCAAAAAGTGGGTATTCAGAAACAAAAGCGATGATAAAGGATTGATTATCAAGAACAAGGCAAGACTGGTAGTTCAAGGATACACCAAGGGGAAGTAATTGATGACACTGATGTCTTTGCACTAGTTGCAATACTTGAAGCTGTGAGAATTTTCCTTGCTTATACAGCTTCCAAGAACTTTATTGTCCACCAACTCGATGTCAAGTGTGTCTTTTTGTATGGGGATATAGACAGAGAAGTCTATGTGTGTCAACCTCTAGGATTTGAAGATCCACATCATCCCAACTATGTGTACAAACTGAATAAAGCTCTCTATGGGCTGCACTAGGCACCTAGGTTGTGATATGAGACACTTTCTCAATTTCTCTTGAAGCATGGCTACACCAGAGGCACAATAGACAAAACTCTGTTTATCAAGATGTCTGGGAAAGACATTCTACTTGTACAAGTCTATGTTCATGATATCATATCTGGTTCTTCAAACGACCAGATGTGTAAGGACTTTGAAAGCACTATGAAGAAGAAGTTTGAGATAAGTTCCATGGGAAAAATGGACTTTTTCCTTGGAATTCAGGTAAAGCAGATGAAAGATTGTTTCTTTATAAATCAATCTAAGTGTGTTTATGACATATTAGAAAGATTTAAAATGAAGGATTGTAAGCCAACCAAGACACCTATACCCAGAAATGACAACCTTTGTCCTAACTCTGAGGGGTAGGATACTGATCAGCATTAGTACAGGGCAATAACCGGATCTCTGATTTATCTTACAGGAGGTAGACCTAATATCATGTTTGCAACTTGCATATGTGCAAGATATCAGGTTGCTCTAAAGGTGTCTCAGCTAGTTGCAGCGAAGAGAATCATTAGATACCTTAAAGGAGCTCCCAAGCTGGGTTTCTCATATCCTAGGAATCAAGATTTCAACCTCTATGGCTACACTGATGCTGACTATGGTGGCTGCAAAGTCAACAAGAAATCCACATCAGGAGGATGTCAATTTCTTGGTGGAAGAATCATTTCCTGGCAATGTAAGAAGCAATCGTGTGTCTTTACATCAACTGCTGATATTGAATACATTGCTACTGCAAGTTGCTGTCAGCTGCTCTGGATTCAAAATCAGATGTTAGACTATGGCTTCAACTTCATGGAGACCCCTAACCATATTCACAACAAGAAGCCATCTCTATCATAGAGAATCCTGTCAAGCACTCCAAGACAAAGCATATCGATATCAGGTATCATTTCATTAGAAATATTCATGAGAAAAAACTTATTAAGCTGGTTAAAGTTGACTGATATAAACAATATGCTATTTTGTTCAACAAAGTCTTTGATGAACAAAGATTTAAATATCTGATTACAGCTATTGGGATAATAAACAGTGATTAGTTTATCTCTTTTTGAAAACCTTTTTAAAATGTATCTTGTTTTTGTTATCTCTTTACAATCTAAGCCCAGTTACAAAAAGTCTTTCTTAAAATTTCTAAGTATAAATTCTTCCGAAAAGAAATTTACCCTCGGAAGCTATCTTTATCTATCTTCCGAAGGCTAATTCCTTGCAAAGGAACTTCCTTCCAAAGAATTTTTGGTCTCGGAAGAACATTTGATCTTATATCAAATAGACTTCCAAAACTTTAAAACTTCTTCTCTAAGAAGACAACTTTACTCTCGGAAGCAAAATTTGTCTTTGGATATAATTTAGCTTTGGAAGTAAAGATGACTTCGGAAGAATTTCCCTTCAGAAAACTTTTACTCTCGGAAGAAAGCTCTACTATGTAATGAAAATCTTTGGGCCCCACTCTGTAAAAAGGTAAAGATTTTATTAATGATTTTGGAATATTTTTAAATAATTTATCCTTACCGCCCCTGTCAAATCATACCCCAAACTATCATTTTACCTTATCCATCCACCATTTCACCCTATTTAAATATTTCCGACCTCTTTTTTTAATCTTTTTACCCATTCGAAAGCCCTAAGTTTCCTTTATCTTCACTTTTACTCTCCCAAATTGCTCAACATTCTCTGAAATTTCCCGACAATGGCCCTAAATCCCCAGCACAACCAAGTCGCACTCCTTGATTCTTCAAATGATGCTGACTTTGCCAAAATCATTCAGTTTCTAACTCAATCCACCTATTTTACCACTTTTACTATAAACCCCACTGTTTACTCCAACCATATGGCCAAATTTTGGGCAAATGGTCAAAGTGCTACATTGAATGTAGTAAGGGTTATACGGTCAAGCATTTATGGACAAGACCTAATCATATCTGAGCAAACCATCAGGGAGCATCTGGAGCTCCATGATGAAGGCGCTCCTACGGAATTTCCCAAAGCTGATCTTGAAGACACATATAACCAAATGGGATATGGTAGAGATGTAAGCAGGTCAACAGTCTACAAATTCAACTTCTCTTGCAACTGGAAGTTCCTACTTCATATTGATCTCCACTGTCTATCTAACAAGTCAGGAGGGTGGGATCAAATACCCTATGATTTAGGTTGCCTAGTTCACGGGTTGGTAAGAGGCCTTAGATTCAACTACTCCAAGTATGTGCTGAACAACTTGAGAGGAAATATTCAAAGGAAAACATTCTACATGTATTCCCGGTTTATTCATCACATCATCAACTGTGAGCTGGACCAAGACAAGCTTCTTTGTGAACACACTCTTCTTGTCCCTCACATGAGGTCGGGCATCTTCAAAGTTCTGAAGAAGGTGTCCACCAACTTTACTGGAAGACATACTGCACTTTTCCTAGGTATGATTGAGCCAATGGCTCCTGGTGACATCCCTGTAAGCGCCACAGGTGATGAACACACACCAGACACAACCACTTTAATGCCAATCATTCCTTCCCATTCCATCAAGTTTACTTACCATAGACTATCCAAATGAACCCTTGTTCAATCTACTCTGATTGAACAAGCTCCTTTTGTTCAAGCCAAAAAGGCTAGAGTGTAAAGATAGGCTCCCACCAGCCTGAGGTCCAACTGTCCTCCACCATTGACCTCAATATCAGTGTTGAGTCTCCTCAGTCTCAATCTAATAAGCCTGAAACCCAAACTGTTAGCCCTTAGGGTGAGTCCCAATACTCCCCTGAGCAACTAAAAAGGGACAGCCAAATCATTGGCTCTATGCCATTAGATGTTGATCAAGGTCCCGGGTCACTAGGTATAACCCAAACTGCTGAAGATTTCATGTTCCATCAGGGCCATGATGTTGATCTACCTCACCAATCTTTGGATCAATTGAGCATAGGAAACCTCTGACTTCTAGCCCCCATCAGCAAACCCAAACTGAGGTAAGTTCCATGGATGTGGAGGGGACTCATGTAGAATCACTTGCCACTACTGAGAGTGTCTCATTGGGCTCTCAGGACAGTGGTAACATATCAGAAAATGAGTCTACGACAACCTTGCATGTTGATGCCTCTAAAAGAGACATCACTTTGCAAGAGAAACTAGGGTACCAAGAAACCACATCTGGTGATGAGGATGAACATACTAGGTATGTTGTCTCATCTTCGCGTGATTCTTTAAACGAAGATGAGGGAAGTCTGCAACTCACCATCAGATACCTACTTTCTAAAGTCTAAAATCTTGAATCCAAGGTTAAGACTTTAGAGGATAGGTCTGCCACTCTGTTGGACCAAAAGAACCAATGAGCCAGATCAGAAAAACCTTTAAGTCCCACAGACATCACAACAACTGAAGAGATCTACATCAGCTGAAGACAAAGTCTGAAGACAAAGTCTGAAGACAAAGTCTGAAGACAAAGTCTGAAGACAAAGTCTGAAGATAAAAGGCTGAAGACAAAGTCTGAAGACATATGTTGAAGACAAAGTCTGAAGACCAAATTCTCAGAAGTTGTCTCAAACAGCTGAAGTGTTTCCTTTCAGTAGTTGTAATGTTTTTACTTTTCAGTAGTTTCCTTTCAGTAGTTTTATTATTGTAAAACAGCTGAAGTTCTTACACTTCAGATGTTATAGTTTCAGTTGTTGTAATTCTAGTTTACACTTAGATTTTTTGTGAAGGTGTCCTCAGTTGTTGTGGACATCTTCAGTAGATTAGTTATTTTCAGTAGTTTGTTAATCAGTTAGATGTCACTATCAAGTGACATCAGCTGACGTCACATTCCTTTATAAAAGGAATGTTGACCTAGTTGTTTTGTAACCGAAGCATTAGCGTGAATGAAAATATTCCATTAACAGAAAAGTTCTCTCTCTATAATCGTCATAGTGTGATTGCATATTCATACTTGTCTTGCTTGAATTTGATCTTATTTCTGTTATATTCCGCTGCAAATTCAAATCTAATTGATAAAACTAGATCGGATCCTATCAAATGGTATCAGAGCTGGTTAATCATTGATCGATTTAACAATTGATCATTGAAACTGCTCTTTTGATATCTAAGTTTGATCGAATTAGCAAATTTGCAAGAATTGGTTATAGAGTTTGATTTTCTGTCGCTTCCGGTCAATTAATTTGAGATTCAAATTGTGTTGTTGAGTTTTTAAGCTAGACTGATTTTAATCTCATTGAATTTGGTTGAATTGGTGAAAATGACTACTTCAATCAATGATCCTCACAATATTGGCTCCTCAACTAAGCCTCCGATGCTTGTTAGGAGTGAGTATAACATATGGCAACGCCGAATGCTCCATCACCTGTCTGTTAACAGTTCAGGTTGTTGGAAGTCAGTGGTTCATGGACCATATAAGCCTATGGTGAGTAATCCTGAAACAAATGAGATGGTTCCGAAGAAGAAGGAACAATATTCTGATGAGGATTTAAAACTGTTTGAAATTGATGCTAAAGCCCATGGAATTCTGGCCATGGCACTGCCTAATGAAATCTACTCTGGGCTTATGCATCATGAAACTGCTCATGATCTCTGGGTTGCTCTGAAAGAACAATTTGGAGGAACTGATGAGGTCTTAGCAAACAATAGAGAAATCCTTGCCCAGCAATATGAGACATTCTCTCATAGGAAGGGTGAGACATTGACTCAACAGTTTGAGCGATTTTCCTGTTTGATATCTGAGCTAAAAATGGTTCAACATGAATATACAAACAGTCATATGAACAATAGATTCCTCAGATCTCTACCTGAGAGATGGGACACTTATACCATTGTCCTACCCTCCAGTGCACATCTGGATACTCTATCTCTCACCCAACTTCATGGGAAACTCTTAACATTTGAGAGAGAGATAGAACAGAAAAGGAAACTGTCTTCATCTGGAAAGCTCACTGATGACTTTGTACCAGGAAACACTGCTCTGGTTGGTCATGAGTCTGAATATACTACATCTGAAAGTTCCTATGATGAGCATATTGATTTCTCTTCAAACAGTGGAAATCATGCTTTTGTTGGAGTTGAGGGTAACTCAGGGTTTAGTGTTGATAACTTGTGTTTTCTGATGGATGATTTGAAAGGAATTGCTGATGATGATCTGGAAGAGATGGATATTTTGAGCCAAATGGCATTGATCAATATCAGATCTCAAAAGTTTTACAAAAGAACAGGTAGAAAATTCCCTGGTCTCTCTGGCAAAACCAAAGTTGGTTTTGATAAGAGCAAGTTGAGATGTCACAAGTGCCATAGACTTGGACATTTTGCTAGAGAGTGTAGATCATCTGGATCTAACTCATCTACACCCTTTGTGACCTTTCCAAGCAATAGCTCACAATCCAAAGGACAACATTCTACCAGTTCTGATCATCACTCACAAATTCAATCATCTCCTGCATTCTTTGTTCCTCAAAGTCCAATGCCATATCCTTATCCATGTTTTTACATGCCTCAGTCTAGTCAGGTTCTTGTACCCATGGCTCAACAACCACATGCTCTACCTGATCCTCAACCATCTCAAACAAATCAACAATCTCAATCTCAATCACATCAGAGCTTTTTCACCCCTGAGGTTGTTGACTGGAGCAGCTTACCAGATGATGTCTCTGGTTATTCTGAACAATTATTTGCTGGTGCTGGTCAACATGGTGGTGAAAACCCTTTTGGAAATCTTGCTCTAATGGCCCTGGAGTCTACTGATGGAAATACTTCATCATCACAGGTACCACAGGTATCTTCTGAGGCTAAGGCCAAGTTATGTTCTGAGTCATGCATAGCTGCTTTTGTTTCAATTAGGGAAGCAAATGTAGCTTTAATTAATCAAAACTTTGACCTAGAAAAAGTAATTTCCAAAAGAAAAGCTGAGTTTGAGTCTGTTCTAAAAGAGAAGGATGAGGAGATTTATAAACTAAAATGTCAAATCACTGATGAAAAAGCAAAAGTGGAGGTCATTTTGGAAAATCACAAGAATCTCAAAGAAACACTTGCAGCTACTCAAGTTAATTGTGAACGTTGGGTAACATCATGCAAGGGATTTGAAATGCTTCTCAGTAAGCAAACAACTTCTAATGTGAAGTTTGGGATTGGGTATAATCATACCATACCTCCTACAGATTTTACTCCCAAGCTAGAAGTAAAATCTGAGGATGATTGTAATTCCCAAACCACATCATCATGTGTCTCATCCTCAAGTGATAATTCAAAATCAGAGGATGAAGTCAGTGTTATTACCTCAGCTAATCAAATTGCTGATGGTCCACTGCTTCTAAACACATGATCAAGAAGAAACTGAGTAATTCAGGTGTTGTCCCACAAAGTACTCAAAGTACTGAAGGGCAAAACACAACACCTGAAGAGCATTTCAAATCAGAGGAAAACAAGCATTGCTTGACAACTGCTGAAAAGTCTATAAGGAAGTTCAAAAGTACTGATAGAAAACTTCTGAAGAACAAATCTTTAGTTGTAGCAAATCCTTCAGTAATTACCAAAGGTACTGAAAGGAAGAAAGTACTGAAGAACAAATCTTCAGTAGTTTCATCATCTTCAGCAGTTGATCAACAAAAGATGAAAAGAAAGCCATGTGAAATATGTGGTTTGTTTAATCATCTCACTGATGAATGCTGGTATAACAAGGGTTTAAAATTCAACAAAGAGAAAATCATTAAGAAGAAAATGCATACATTGAAAGATGAATTTCAAACCAAGTTTGTACCACAATCATCTCAATCTGATAAACCTAAGTTTTTCCAAAAAGTTAAAAAGAAGGAAGGGGTTTGTCACAAAACAGCTGAAAATATTCCTCCTGGAATATTATAAACCCAGACTAAGTCTGTGTCTTTTAAAAGGGAGGATGTTGTGAATCACAAGAACAAATCTCCAACAAGTACTGATGTGTCAACTGAGTTGAAAGCTTTGACAACCAATCAGACACAACTTGTTATGATGGTTCAATATCTGTTGGGGAGAGTTAACCAATTAGATGTTCTGTGATTAAACCACTGAAAAGGAAACCTAAGCCAAAATCAAAGGAATCCTTTTCAGCACCATCTACACCTTCAAAGGCTGTTAATCATGCAAAATCAGTTAGTTTAAAATCTGTTGATGAAAACAGACCCAAAACCAAAATGGTTTGGGTCTCAAAGGCTAACTAATTTTTGTGAAAAATGCAGGGTTCTTTAGCATGCCAAAGAAGCATCTGGTATGTAGACAGTGGAGGATCTATGCATATGACAGGGAGCAGCTCTCTTCTTCATGATTACTCTCAAGGGAAGAAGGGATTTGTTTCTTTTGGAAATGATGCTAAGGGTTACATCATAGGAAAAGGATTTGTCTCAAATGGGGAAATAAGGTTTGATGATGTTAACCATGTGGAGAACCTCAAGTACAATCTGCTGAGTGTCAGTCAAATGTGTGATAAAGGGCATGTTGCACTTTTCACAAGTCAGAACTGCCGGATTCTGTCTTCCAAAGTTTTGAACAAGATTGACAAGATATTGGATGAATATACTCTCCCGAAGGCCAACGGGATTGGAAGAGTATATGCCTTAGATTTATCAAAGAAAATTGATCTTAAAGGCCATCCATGTCTGTTCTCTAAAGCCTCTCCTCAAGAATCTGAACTATGGCATAGAAGGCTTGGTCATGTGAATCTTAAGAACATGAATCAGCTTATTCATCATGGTTTAGTGAGAGGTGTGCCATTGAAGGAGTTCAAATGTGATGACAACTGTCCAGCTTGCTTAAAAGGAAAGCAACACAAAGTTTCATTCCCTCCAATAGAAGAACCCAAGTCCACTGCCTGCTTGCAGTTACTGCATATGGATCTCTTTGGTCCTGTTAGAGTAATGAGTATGGCAAAGAAAAAATACTGTCTGGTAATTGTGGATGATTATTCCAGATATGTATGGACTTTCTTCTTGCATTCCAAAGATGAGGCTGCTCAAATCATCATTCATTTTGTGTTGCATGTGGAAAAATAGCATTCACTTCCAGTCAAATGTGTGAGAAGTGATAATGGCACAGAGTTTAGGAATCACACTCTTGATGAATTCTATTTGTCTAAGGGAATCAAGAGACAATATAGTATTCAAAGAACTCCTGAGCAAAATGGAGTGGTGGAGAGAAAGAACAGGACCCTTATTGAAGCCGCAAGGACAATGTTGGCTGACTCAGGTTTGCCACTAACCTTTTGGGCTGAAGCTGTCAACACAGCTTGCTATGTACAGAATAGGGTGTTAGTGAATCAGAGGTTGATGAAGACTCCTTATGAGTTATTACATCATTTGGCCCCTCTAATTTCATTCTTCAGAGCATTTGGGTGTCCCTGTTATATTCTTAACACAAAGAATCCACTTCAGAAGTTTGAATCCAAGGTGGATGCAGGGTATTTTGTTGGGTATTCATCTACTTGCAAAGCATACAGAGTTTTTAATTGCAGAACAAAGATTGTTGAAGAAACTTTGCATGTCAAGTTTAATGAATCTCCAAAAGACAAAATTCTTCAAAACCCTGTGGAGTTGTTTGATTTGGACATACTGCAATATGTTCCTTATCAGTCTCCACCTGTTATTGTTTCTGAAGTTCCATCATCTCCATCTGATGGCCTAAATGCAAGTTGTAGTCATCATCTGCCTGTGTCTACTACACTTGATGTTCCTGTAGCTTCAGCAGTTCCATCCACAACAAATGCTGATGAAATCTCTGAATCCTCTACTTCATTTGAACTGCCATCTCAGTCTAGGTTTCAAGAGTCTGAATCAACATCTGTTGCTGCTGAATCTCCTACAAACACTTGCACAGATATTATTGAGTATCAAGAATTGAGGAATCATCCCATGTCCCAGATCATTGGTGACATTAATGTTGGTGTTTCAACAAGAAGTCAATTGTCCAATTTCTGTCTCTATGCTCTCTTCATCAGTCAGCAAGAGCCAAAGAATTATCAGTTTTGCATTAAGGGACAAGGGATGGGTTGAAGCCATGCAGCTGAGCTTCTTCAATTTCAAAGCAGCAAGTGTGGGAACTGGGTCCTCTACCCCATGGTAAGTGTGCAATAGGCACTAAATGGGTGTTTAGGAATTAAACTGATGAAAAAGGCCAAATTGTCAAGAACAAGGCCAGACTGGTTGTATAGGGGTTTTCACAAGAAGAAGGTATTGATTATGATGAAACCTTTGCCCTGTAGCCAGACTGGAGGCAATCAGATTGTTTTTTAGCTTATGCTGCTTTCCATAACCTTAAAGTTTTTCAAATGGATGTCAAAAGTGCATTTTTATATGGTAAAATTAAAAGAAGAGGTTTATGTGTGTCAACCACCAGTTTGAAGATCATAAACATCCAGATTGGGTGTATAAGCTTGATAAGGCTCTTTATGGGTTGAAACAAGCACCCAGAGCCTGGTATGAAACACTATCTAACTTTCTTCTTCAAAATAATTTCTCTAGAGGCTCCATAGATAAAACTTTGTTCATTAAGAAAGTATGCCACCTATGTCACCAGATACGCCAAAGGCACCATTGATTTATCCTTTGTTAACCATGGCTATGAGGGTGACCTAAGTGCTACTACTATTCTGAAGAAGCACTTTCATGATGCTGAGCGTCTCATTTTCCATATGATCCATGTCTGTCTTGCCCCAAAACATCCAGGGGATCAAATGTCATCCAGGTGGCAACAGGTATTGTATTCTATCCTTGAACGCCAAAGCCTAAATTTTTTGAAATAATATTTTTGGAATTACAAGATCTGGCATGAAACCTGTGGCTAATAGATGGATATTATATCCCACGGTTTCTTATGGCCATAATTCTTAATAATATGGCCTTGTTGGCCTTGGAGTCCCTGCTATGGTAGTTTTTGCCAGAAGTATTACTCCAGGCACAACTCAAATCCACAACTCAAAGAGGCTGCCCAAACTGCTAAAACCCAAGCAGAGGGAACCCACAGCCTCCACCTCAGATCTAAAGTCCCCTCCAAACCAAAATCCAAGAAAACCAAAAAGGATACTCAGGGAGTTGAGTCCCCTGTCCCCTGCAGACAAACGCAGGATGAAACTACTAGCATTACCCTCTTGTATTTTCAAAGACTCTACCAGCTGAAACGCTCAGGATCCTCTCAACAGGATCCTGATGCAACCAACATTGGGAAGCCACATTACTGGAATCCCTCTCACTTGAGATGATTGCCATTGAAGAGCACCATTCACCCCCGGTGTGCAATCCTTTTCACCTATATCTCCCACTGAAACCACCCCTACAAGCCCAACTGCAGTTATTGCCAAGTGCTGACTCAACTACATTCCTCTACCCCTCCCCAAAACCTGTTAACATGGGGAAAACCTCAACAGCTGAGGGAGAGGATTATAATGTAGTTGACAACCCACAGCATAGGGATTACAAAGTTCAATCTCCCAGTGTAGATGAGGAGACTAGAACATCTGGTGAGGCTACATCTTCCCCTGTTTCAGCACTGAACAGGATGAAGCTGGTATCATCTCTAGACCTCACCAGAGGCAACTGCAATGAATGAAACTGAGCTTGACATCCCCTGAGGCAGGAAGTCCCCAGTCTCAACATCCAGACAAAGGGGCACAGTGAATATTGATCTACATCGCACATGTTCATCCTGATTTACTACGAGGTCAGCTGATTCAGCTAAAACTGATGATGACCTGGGTTTTTCTTTGAAGTTCTAGCCCAAAACACCATTCTTGAGGCTGAGGTTTGCAGATTACAGAACTGCTTACCAAAATGTCTCAGAATCAAGTCCATCTGCCCCAATTACCCACAGATGGCAGCTTCTGTTGAAGCTCTTCAAACACTGAGCCACTCTCACCAAATCAGCCACCAGCCTCTGTTTCAGGCACCATTCTCAGGGAGAGAACCCCTCTGAGCAAATGGTTGTTGCATTTAATCTTCCTTCCCTCTCATCCTCCCCCATCACTAATATTGTCCATCAAACCATTGATGAGAGGATTTCCTCAAATCTTCAACCCTTGTTGATGATGTTGTGTCAAAGAAACTTTCTGACATTCAAAACCCCTGAACCCAATGCAACCAAAAGGGGGAGTCTCCGTCAGTGAAAGAATAAAAGAAAGAGAGTTGAAGAGGAAGAGCCAAATAGAATAAGGAAAAGAGATAATTACTTACAGAGAAAAAAAGTGCTGCTGAACAGACTGAGGATGAGAAGAAGTTGGAGGAAATGATCAAAGAAGTGATGAGCAACACAGCAGATCCATGGATAGGATTATTGATCAGCTCTTCAGACAAGGCTTTGACACTGCCAAACTTGATTCTGAGATCAGAAGGCTAGAGATTCAGGAGATTGAAAATAGATGGGCAGCTGCAATGAGAAAGAAAGGGAAAGATTGGAGGCTATGATCAGATTCTTATCAAAACACTTGGGAAGACCTATCATTGAAGTAAAGTCATGGTCTAGAGACAGTATTTTGGAGATAACCACCAAAATCTGCTCTTCTGAAACCTTCAACAAAGGTCTGATCATAGAAGCTCTGGATGAAGCTGGTGCTGGGAAAAGGTCTGACATGGCTAAGTTATCCAAAGCCACCCTCACAACCAAAATGATAGAGCAGCCTTTACAATCTCCCTTACCAAAACAACCCTCAAAATCAACCTCACAACCTCCAAAACAATCAACCTCATAACCCTCAAAACAACTAACCTCACAATCATCAAAACAACCAACCTCACAACCCTCAAAACCAACTTCTTTACCCAAGAAACCCACTCAATCTACCAGTGATGCACCTAAGAGAAAAAGAAGGGTGTTGATGATGGAAGAAGAAGAAGAAGATGATGAGGAGGATAGTCTGCCAATCTCTGCTGTGATTAAGATGAAGAAACCTGAGCCTAGGAGTCAACCAACAACAATCACTCCTGATACTCAAAGGCAAATGGTTAAGGTGAAGATTGAAGAAGAAGAACAGCAGAAACAACATGATGAGCAGCTGTTAAGGATGGTTGATAAGGAATTTCCTAAGTCTTCATCCATACAAGCAATGAAGATATATGCTCAGAGGTTGTATGCTCTCAGATTTACTTTTCAGTATCAGAAAGAGAGAGTAAGGATTTGGCCTGACCCCAGAGTTAGTGACAGGATTCATAAGAAAAATATTCCAAGTAGATACAATGGCCAAGTGAGAAAGACTGTGGATGCTGTGATAATGCTGACCATTGTAGTGTCACCCTGGGAAATCCTTGATGATTTCAAGCGAGCTTACAAGACTAAGATGACCCCACAAACTTTGTTGGAAAACAAATGGTGAAGAAGGGGTTAATTTACAAGAAGCTTGAAGAAATCAGAAGAAATGAGCTCCAGTTGTTACTTAAAGGTACTCATCTTGATGAGTTTGCTTACAGAGAAATAACAACTGTGGAGCTGAAGAATGGAAAGACTGTGAGATACTTGTCTGAGTACTATGGGCCTGAGTTCTTCTTTGAGAGTGAAGCTGAAGAACTCACAATTGAAGATAAAGTTGTTCTCCTAGAGGCCTATGTCAGAGAGTCTTACAGACTCATCATTGGGAAGTAGGTTTAAATGATTGGGGTAACAGCTCTGTGTCCAAATTCCCCAAGACGGAGTTCCCATTCATCTTTTGCCAAACAAATTTTTTTAAAACCTCTTCCTGGCCTGAGCTTGACTTGGTGATTTCTGAGCTGATCCAGAAAATATGCCTGCCAATAAGTGGGACTTCAATAAGCTTAAAGGTTTTGGCTGTATTGGTTCAGGGGGAGTTTGTTGGACTAAAAGAACCAATGAGCCAGATCAGAAAAACCTTTAAGTCCCACAGACATCACAACAACTGAAGAGATCTACATCAGCTGAAGACAAAGTCTGAAGACAAAGTCTGAAGATAAAAGGCTGAAGACAAAGTCTGAAGACATATGTTGAAGACAAAGTCTGAAGACCAAATTCTCAGAAGTTGTCTCAAACAGCTGAAGTGTTTCCTTTCAGTAGTTGTAATGTTTTTACTTTTCAGTAGTTTCCTTTCAGTAGTTTTATTATTGTAAAACATCTGAAGTTCTTACACTTCAGATGTTATAGTTTCAGTTGTTGTAATTCTAGTTTACACTTAGATTTTTTGTGAAGGTGTCCTCAGTTGTTGTGGACATCTTCAGTAGATTAGTTATTTTCAGTAGTTTGTTAAATCAGTTAGATGTCACTATCAAGTGACATCAGCTGACGTCACATTCCTTTATAAAAGGAATATTGACCTAGTTGTTTTGTAACCAAAGCATTAGCGTGAATGAAAATATTCCATTAACAGAAAAGTTCTCTCTCTATAATCGTCATAGTGTGATTGCATATTCATACTTGTCTTGCTTGAATTTGATCTTATTTTTGTTATATTCCGCTGCAAATTCAAATCTAATTGATCAAACTAGATCCGATCCTATCACACTCAGTAAGTTGAGATTGATAATCTCAAGGCCAAACTAGCTGAGACACAGATTGAGAAGTTTGTCAGGCACATACATGTTCAAGTCTCTTTAAGTTCTTCCTCTAGCTCATTTACTTCTCAAGATGATGCTACCAAAAAGGAGAGATTGTATAGAGTCAAGCTCAAGAGGAACCAATTTTGGCAATCTCTACCTTATCTTCATTTTACCCCACTCAACAACAATCTTCAACCATCTTCCCTCATCCACCTCCAATCACATTTCAAGTGGACCCAAGGATGCTTATTGACCTCAAAAGGTTCTTAACTAAGTTTCTAATAAGCTCCTCACTTTAATAGCCCTCACCGGATGTTGCTGAAGCTTACTATGGAGTTGAAGAACTTCAAAGGTTGAATGCACCACCTACCACTAAAGAGGAAGTTGGTCAACCTAAGGCTTTTGTTGAACCTGAGATTGATTTTGAAGGGGAAATGAGGACTGATGGCCCAACAACTAACTTAAGTTGGGACGGGTAGTGCAGCTCCATTCTCTTCCGAAGCTGAGATTCAAGCTGCGGAAGGAATCATTGGACTGTCATACTTATCCGATGACCTGATTATCACAGAGGCCATACTTGATCGCCTCTGAGCTAAACAATAAGGAATTTCTCAAAACCCCTCTCCTTGAAACACCATCAGCACCAAAAGAACAACCTCTCCCCCAACCAAAACCCTCTAAGCCAGAGTCTCCTAAGGATGAATCTTCCAAAGATCCAAAAGGAAAGAGGAAGATGAGTACGGAAGAACTCTTAAAGAAAGAAAGGTTAAAGAAATTAAAGAAGAAAGGTAGACTCGGGATTGGGAAGTTGCTGGCTGCAAGTAGCAAGGCAGCAGCAGCCCAAGAGGCTATCAACAACAAAAGAAGAATTGAGGTTATTGACAGACTTGTCAATATGGGAGTAGCAAATGACGAAATGCTACTACTCCCATTAGAAAAGCTGGTGAAGTTAGAAAAGTCAACTTTGCTGCAAAAGGAAAAGAAGGAAGCAGCTAGGTTTGCTGAGGAGGAGGAGAAGAGAAGAAAGAAGGAGGAAGCTGAGCAACATATGAGAAATAAGAGGATAGCCTTCTTGTGCTCTAGAGGCTACTCTCAAGAGGAGCTAAGTCCTCATGATAATGATACGATCTTGTGACTTTTCCACAAAGAACAAGATCAGATTGCCAAGGAGAGGAAAAGGCTTCAAGGGAGAAGGTGAAAGAAAAGAAAAAGAAGGAAGAGAAGGCCAAGCTTGTGGCTTCCAAGAAAGTGGGAGACAAAGCTTAGATGAAGGCATATCTCAGAGCCCACGACTTTTCTGGCAGTGAAGTTGGTCTAATGACTGAGAAAACCCCGTGGCGACATGTCAGTTACATCAAGGCTGACATTCGCTCAGGAAGGAGGTGTTTCAAGAGAGGCATTTCTTGATTTGCCCAGGGGAACTTTGGACCAGGCACTTCAACTCCTTGCAACTAACTCTAATTCACTCAATGAAGAAGAGAAGAAGTTAAGAAGAAGGCTGGTGACTCTACTGGACACCAGGAAGGGGGATAAGCTGTCATCTCAACCCCTTGTTCCTCGGAAGAAGGTTGTCCAATGGAGGTTTGAAGAATCTTCTCACAACTTTGTTGTGGAAAGAAAGAATGGTGAAGTCAACAACTCAATACACCATCTTTTCTATACTCAAGCAGGTTTGATATTGCTGAGTTAGCAGAGAAACCATTCTCCAACCCCTCTAGCTCTCAAGTAGCTGCTCACTCAGGAATCACTTGAGCAGTCTTCATCTTGCCGAACTAACCACAAGGGCAAAGATTGAATAAGAGTTGAAAGTGAGAGAAAAGGAAGAAAAAGAAAGGTCAATCAAAGGAAAGACCTTTCTACAGATGCTTGAAGGCCCTGATTTGGAACCCATAGGTAGATGGGAGTATGACTACAACTCCCGTCAACTAACTCTCTATAGAGGGTCACAACAAAGGGTACATGTCATCTAGAGTAACAGACTAGACATGCTATCTACCAATGACTTGTACAAACTTCTCAGCACCACCTCCGGAAAGAACATAAAAACATATAAGTATCTTCTTTCGTTGGTGCTGAAAGTTTTGATAAGCAAGAGAACGTGAAGTTTTGGTAGCATCAGCCTAGGGAGTTTGTTGGGTCAGATAAAGCTGGTGCAACCAAAACAACACTTAGAAGAATTTTAGTGCAACTGAAGAAAGTCTTCTGAAGCTTATCTGTACTTCCAAAGTCAAGCTGAAAAACTTTCGAAGCCTAAGTAAGAAGAACTTCTGAAGAGAAGCTAAGTCTTCCGAAGACTAAGTCACTCCTCTTCCGAAGCCATACACTTAGAAGGTTCAAGACAAAGACTTCCAAAGAACAAAGTCTAGAAGACCATAAGAAGTCTCGAAAGAAGTTGCTTCTTCCGAAGTATAAATGGCTTCGGAAGAACTTATTCCTCCGAAGCCAGTTTACCTTCGGAAGAACTAACTATGAACCAGTGGACATAAGTATGGTCCGTCTGACAAGTCGCTGCAACCTCTGATATACTGCATGGCGCTTTCCCACGCCCATGTAGTTGACCATACTTTCTTTCATTATTCACCTTTTATCAGTTATTACAGTTACCATCTTTAGTTGGTGACAAAAGGTAAGTCATGAACCTGTCATGACTACCTTATCTAGGATAATAGTTTATCTTAGATACCTTACTTCTAGCAATGTAATATTTGTTTAGTAGTAAGTTCCAGCTGGTAATCTAAGTATAACCGGTTGTAGATAGTAGATATATAGTTTCTTATTGTAACTCAGTTAATATGATTGTACGAGTCTTGTAAACTTTGAGTTGAGAAGTAATATATAAAAGTATCTTGAAAACCATATGTTGTGTTCTTTAACTTAGTATATTATTATCAACTCATTTGAAGATTCTACACCATCATCTGAGTGTGTATAAGTGAGTTTGAGAGATAATCATGTGTTGATTAACCGTAACCAATCCTGCATCATGTTTTTATAAAATTAAGGACCGTGATGGACATTTAGGACTGGACTTCAAGGACTACAGCCAACTAGGTCAACTTGGCCCTTTGGTAATTTGTTTGGTGTTTTGTGTTCTATAGTGATTTGATATTCTTACTGTGGACTTTGGGACTTTGCTATTTTAAGGTGAGTTTCACGGCCCTTTTTTAATATGTTTTACTTGGAAGAAAAGCATGCTCATGGTTTTGGACTTGTCATGTCTTTTAAACTATTTTGGGACAAGTATGTGGTTTGACTTGTCGTGTCTTTTAAACTATTTTGGGACAAGTATGTGGTTTGGGTCATGGGTTGAGTCTAGATGTTCATTCATGAGTGTGTACTTGGACTTGGACTTGTTATTGTGACTTGGACGTCATGGAGAGGTATTGTTAGTACTAACGGGTTGACACCCCTAGCCATGTCGTCAGTATACTAGTCGAGAATGACTTGGCACCCTTGGGTGAATATAATCCGGGTAATTGGACTTGTACTGACGTAGACATGTGTTGATATCTATGACTGCTATGTACTCTTATCCACATGCAACTTTTGTACATGTTATACACGGCAAACTATTTATTCTTTAAACCTGTGAACTCACCAATGTTTATTGACTTTTTAGAGCATGTCTTTTCAGGTAATGAGGCTTAGGTGTTTGGCTTCGGACAGTAGACAAGACCGCTCCCTTGGGAGCAATAGACTATTCATGAGACTATTGGGTTTGTTTTTGGATTGTTTGATTGTTGGATTGTACTTGTTGGTTTGTATTTGGGATTATTTTTTGTACTTGTGTATGTTTGTTCCTGAACAGAACTTTGGACTATCTATGCATATATGGCATGACGATTTGGGATTGACTTTACTTGACACGTGTTCCTATGTGTCGATCGACGTCATGACTATTTACGAAGAATGTCTTTTAGTGATTTTCTTGGACCCCCAATGTGTTATGACGATCCCGCCCGTCGCATCCTCGTGTTTCCGCTTCTAGCGAGGGTGTGACACTACCCATCTACCCACTTTATTTTTTCACCTACTAAACACTCTTATCTCTCTCTCCCTCCCTCTCTCTCTCTCTATCACATACACACTCTCTCTCACCGTTACCCACACACTTTTTCTCTTTCTCTTCTCCCTAATCTCCGTCACCACCATACCAGGCCGCCCGTCAACGCCATCACAGTCGCCCGTCAGCGCCACAAGAGCCCGTCACCACCACAGCACTAGCACCACCACAACCGCTCGTCACCACCACATGCATTATCTCCATCTCTCAGAGCTTCGACCCACAAACCTTGCATCGTGGTCGGTTGATTCACATCAACACCACCACACCCCATCCACCCCTCTCCCCACCCCCACCCCATCCCCCACCTCTCTTCCCCTCCATGCCTCACCTCCACCTCTTGCCTCCATAAAACCCCCACCACCTGCAGACCCACCTCCATCAAATCGAGCATGACGCTGAAGTGGGTCTAATGGGCACAAAATCAGACAAAATCATTTTCCTCCTTCATCTCCATAAAACCCCTACCATCTGCAGACCTATCTCCATCTAATCGAGCATGGACGTTGAAGTGAGTCTAATGGGCACAAAATAAGACATGATCTTTGAATCCACTGGCAAGTAGTTCTGGTCATCGTCATAGGAGAAATCAAGGGTGATTCTGTTGACGTGGTGGAGATGTAGTGATGGTGGTTTTAGCCGATGGTGTGGTAGAGATATGGCGGCATTGGTGTTTTCAAACAAAGAGCAGCAGAAGTGTGGCAGTGATGATGACAGCGGCGGAGGAGAGGAGGTGCGATGGGAAGAGGAACATCGGTGGTTGTGGTTAAAATTGGAGTTGAGGGGATAAGTGAGTCGATAAAGAAAAAATTAGGTTGCGTTTGGTTGGAATGAATAAAATGAAATGGGATGAAAATAAGAAACTAGTATAATTTCCAAGTAAAATTGTGTTTGAGTGGGTAATTAAAATTAAATCTAAGGGAATGTTTCACCCCAAATTACCTTGCTTGTGGTATTTTAAAATCCTTCCACCTAGAGAAGGAATTTGAAATCCCACAATCAAAGGAATTTAAGGTGAAACGTTCTTTTGGTTTTATATTTCATTACCCATTCAAACATAATTTAATTGAAAATTATAATAGTTTTTCAATTCCATTTCATTTCATTCCTTCCAACCAAACACAGCCTTATGATTATTTGAAGAAGAGGTGAGTAGATGAATGAATAATTTTTTTATTTTATAATTAAAAGGGATATTTTAGTCTTTCCGTAAGAAATTCAACAAAAAAACTGACACCCTCAACCTTCATGAATCAAATGGATAAAATAAATGAAAAGTCAGGAAACAATGATATTTTTATACATTTAAGGATTCAACTAGTTATTTTGGGAAAAGATCAATTATGCAAATAGTAATTAATAAGGATTTATTCTGGTAGTAACAAAAAAATGTTTTCCTAATTTTGAAACATCTTGTAAGCAATCAATAGTTACATAATAAATAACACCAATATATTATACACTAAATAAATATAACCGGTCAGAATATAATTTATAGATAGATCATAAACCTTCTCTTTAATAAAATTATATCCAAAACAGAAAAAGATTAAAAATAAACAAAAAGACACCCTAACCACACTTAAGCTTAACTTGCTCCATATTTGAGCCTCTCCCAGATGAATGGCTGGAACACGTACATAACCTGAGGTGAACTCTTGAACAGCAAAGCCACACACACACAAACCGCAGCTATGGCCACCATTGACAGCATTGCCGGCTTATAAATCGCCAGTGAGGACCGTCCGCCACCATAATACGCCAGCTTTCGCTCACATTGGCTGCAGGATTTCTGGATAACCACTGGCCTTACCATCACAGCTTTTTCGGTCTCAAATCCAGCCACTTTATGAGGCGGGATGTCAAGAACCACATGACCCTTGTCTGGTCTCATTTTGTTGATCTTTCTTTGAACTAGATGAATGTAATTATAATGGCCTCTTAGTGATGCATAATCATAAGGGGTCAAACCGCTACTGTCACGAGAGGTTCTCCATGCTTCAAGTCCCACCTGAAAAGGCCAAAGTGTCCCAGGAGTCAACTTCTTTCTTTAAGAAAAGAGAAATCCAAGGATCAAGTTCTTGTGTATGTAAAACATTTCAGAAATTAACCCAGAGTTACATTGTGGTTGTAACCGATTATATCTAACGCATTACTTGTAAAATGCATGAATAGCTATCTGTGGCTTAACCCAATCTGACTTTACCTATACTAAGGAAGTAAAAATGACCATCTAGCCCCACTGAATCAGAAAAATTGCTACATTAGAAAAATGGTAGGGTTCATCTCTGATCTCTTTTAGAGAAAATGATGGTTAAATTAGTATTTTTATGGATATATGAATAAGAAAAACCAAAGGCAAGAATGAGAAAGAAAGTACCAGTTGAGGATCGTTTGTTAATGCATCCAACACGTGCTCAGAACCATCTTTACCAGATGCAATATGAAGAGGAGTCAACCCCCCAGGCCCTGCAGCGTCAGGTCTAAACAAACCAGGCCCAGGCATGGTTTCATTTTCTTGACCGTATTTTAACAGCAATTCAACCATGGAGTTGGAGTTTCGCCTCACAGCTCGGTGGAGTAAGCCCAATTCCACCAAAGCAACTTCAACCGAACCATGATCTGCGGTGTCTACTGTTCCACTAAAGATAATGGCCAAAAGTTTCTTGACCACAGCACGCCATTCATGGTCAATGGAGAACTCTATAAGCCATCTGAACCGTTTAAATGAAAAAAGATCTGAATTGGGATCCATAGAAGTCAATCTGACTTTCAATTGACTTCGATGAAGAAGCCAACCCATTTCATTTACAAACTCCAATGCCCGTGTTCGTTCTTCTATTTCCTTTTTCAATTTTTCCGTGTCATCAGAAATCATGGCTAAATCGTTTTCGAGCATACAGATTTCCGAACATACATCTTGTTCTGCAACTATAAATGGAAAGAAGCTGCTGCTGAGGCTATCATCCTCAATCTGCTTAAACAAACAGCATTATACGTTAAATACATTTAATACTTAAAATGCTCATTTAACACAAAAGATTAATATGCCACCTCTATGAATCCTCTGCCAGAAATATTAGGGATAGAGCAAGAGAAGTTAAAGGACCGGATATCTTCATGCTTGATATATGAATTCATTGCCTCCATTAACTCGGAACAATTTGTTTGAACAAGATAACTCCCTTCCAGTACACACATCATCCTAAAATTGGAAAACACCAATTCCATATGAAAACCGGATCCTTGAAATAAACCTTAAAAGTGACTATTTCGATCCAATAACTTAAATATTAGATGATTTTGGTGTATTTTATCTTACACGGGTCAAGTAGTTATCAAAAGGACTTCTATTTAAATACTTATAACCTCTTAAAGCTTTTAAAATTCGTTTACAATTATTATAGTTAAGTTATTTAAGCGTAATTATAGCATTTAACTGTATTACAAAATATTCCCTCTTTAACCATTACACAACCATCCCATTGTACCACATCCACTGACTTTACTTGTTTATTAATCGTACTTGATCGTCATGAAACGCACACACACGTTTACAAAGTTCTACTTATTTTTCATCAGTTGTAGGCACTCAAAAACCATCAACTAATAGCTGACCCCTTCTCAGCTTTACATGTCTAGCCTGCCACGTTCATTGCCTAAATGGGATGAACATTAAAAAGACAATAAAAAGCTGTAAGACACCTTGAGGTAGACCATGGAATGTTAAAGCCCTTGACAGAAAATTGAGCTGTCTCAGTTGCGGAAACTGCTATAGGCGAGATGTTCAAGATGCTGGAGTTTCTGTGGCCTTTATAATGAGGCAATGATGTGTTCAAAATAACCTGGCCTGTAACACAACAATCTAGACAAGTTTACAAGAATAATACCTATGAAATTAATAGATGTACCCAAAACAAGAACCGACCATCGCAAGCAAATGCTACATGATCAAGAACCCTGGTATACACCCATCCTGTTCTCCAGAAAGGATTACTTGATGCATCCAAAAGCTTTCTCATATAGCTGCTCAAATCATAGCAAAGCTGCACCGAAATCATATAAAAGCTTACACTTCATTTTACCCGAAAAAACACTTAGTAAAAAGTCAGGGCTTTGTTGATTTAACTTACAGTGAAACAAGATCAAGATCTCGATGCAAAAAAAAATAAAAAAATAAAAATAAAATAGAAGGACTTACCTCATCCCAAGAGGAATTGTTCATTCGCAGATATACAGATAATATGATACATCCAGGCCGAATGTAACCTTCAATATCAGTAGGACTGTGTAATAACCAGTCAAGGATCTGAAATTTAAGCAAGTTAGTGAGCATAATCCAACCTTTAGTGAATCCATAGGTTGCAAGGGGAGATATAGGAGCGGATGATACCTGGTTCCGCAGGACAAGAGGCAACTCATTAGGATCTTTTCCAAATAGTTTGAATACGATTCGGTCTGTCCGACTCTGTAAAAGTGGGAAAATTCCTATTTTTAGATAATATATGAGGGCATGTTTTAATCTTCTATATTGCAAATCTAGCTGCCAAAAACTAGTATGTGAACATCAAATAGCTGATATGACAAATAATTTTGGTATCTACATAAATCATCATGGTATGTACTATGAACTGCAGGAAAAAAACACAAGATTAGATTTCAAAGCATTTCATGTCAAATTTTCACCAAGTATAAAAAATAGGCTTTCCCTACCAAAGCAAGTGTTCCTTTTCACTAGAGGTAACAACTTCGATCGTTAACTTGTATATGGACCAACTGGGTTATTCTTCATCCCATATGGATTATGGGTCAAATGGATTAAATAAAAGAATTTAGCTAAAAGAAGAAATGATCAGAAAAGTTGGAAGTCGTCCAAAGTCTATTCATAACACTAATTTGCTTTTATTCAAAGATTTGGATTATGACTGAAATAATGTTGTTTTTGCAAAAACGATTAATGCATTAATTGTTTATAACAAAGTTTAAAAATGAACAAAGAAGTGTTTGTGGGTCAACCCAACCCGGTGCATTTTAAAGCATACTAGAAAGATGGTCTAATTCCACCACAACCCAGTTTGACTCATTACACAACCAGGATCATTTTGCCACCTCTACTTTTAACAAGAAGATAAAGTTATACCTGTGCTTCCCCACTGGAACTAGATGGTGACTGTGTTGCTGTTGAACCAGAGTTCCCACTTGTCTGAGGAGGACTTGACTTGTGAGGATGTTGGCGTAACCATAAAGGCAAATTGTTAGTATTATCAGGGTTCTCAAAGCTACAGTCTTGAGAATCATCATAAACCATGTTCAAGTCAATGTTGTTTAATTTTGTCTTTCCACCTTCATTGGAAGCTTTGTTATTTGATGGAAATGTAATATGGCTAGGAGCTGGAGTTTGTAACGTTCCTCTATGCATAATTTCTGATCCTGAAGGATTCACATTTTGTCTCCCAGGCTGCAGAGGCTCCTATGAGTCACAGTTTGTTTTTTCACACTTCAGATATTGAATAATAATTCTATTTGTTTAAAACATTTTCAGTCACCATATAAAAGGGACCCCCAAAATCAGACTTGTTAATGGGTGTTTGATGTGCTTTTTGAAGAACATCATGTGATATTGACTAACAAGATTCAAAACATTTTGTGTCACCATATAAGTGGGACCCACAAATTGAAATTGGTAATGGGTGCATGATGTGCTATTTGAAAACAGTCATGTGATATTGGAAAAAAGTATCAAACAATCATACTCTTTGGGTGTGTTTTGCTGTTTTAAGTTGTAATAATAATATATATTATATGTTAGTGTTTGGAAAAATTCAGAGTTTTAGAAAAAAGTAATTGCAAAATGAACAAAATTAATTTCACGAAAAAGTAAAGACGGTTTCTTAAGTGAAAATAAGACTCTCCATTTAGGTTAAAGAAAGAGGTAAATAACTGATTTTATTACCCTTTAAAATTCACCTTTCTTGCAGCTGATTATCCAAAACCCACTATTTGACTGTGAATAAAACTAAAACAGGATCTGTTAAGCATTTATGGCTGATTATCCTGACAATCAATTCAAATATGCATATCCAAATACCACCATACTAGAGATTTACCTTCTCGTGAGTTGCAAAGGATGTTCCAGCATCCTGCAAGCATTGGGATCCAGATGAGTTTTTATCATTGACCGTACCAGCAAGACTTGCAAGGTTTCTCAAAAGATGAGAGAGCAGATCTTGATCTTTGTTCTGCTCAGAACCTGAGGTGCTATTAGCTGCAATTCACAGAAAGAACGTTCAGTTATATATAATTAAAAAAAAAAAACTCATCTTTAATTTGCAACCATTCAAGAACTCATGATTGGTTCATTTATTTTAAATTTAATAAATTAAATGCTTACATTGTACATTGGAGAGTATCCTCAAAAGACTTACAAGCAAATAACTACAGCTGCGTTCATCATTTAGCGACACCCCATTTGTTGGGTTTTCTGGATGTGTCTTTCTTCTCCTTCTATTATGTCCTGCTAAACGCCTTCGACAACTTCTTTTTCCTTCATCAAACTCTTCAAGACAATGAAACCTGCCCAAATATAATACGACCACCAATTTTAAATCATATATGATACCACACAAGCATTTAATCTAAATTATAAATAACAGTCTTTCCACAACTCACCTGCTGCACTGTTGACAAAACCTTTGCATCACATTCCCAACCAATGCTTTGGTAGCCTTTGAATGCAAATTACAAACCTTATGTCTTCTATGATAATCTTTCGCACCTGTTAGATCTTCCTGACAATCATCCACCTGGCAAACTGCACGGTTAGATGTACCCGCACCCACTTTAGATTTCTTCCCATTTTTACCATCCCATCTGTCTAAATCATCATCAGTTATCGGGTAGACTTGCCCTCCAAGATTTAAGTTAAGACCGCCAACTTCATCCTCTTCATCAAGAACCACGGCCCTTCTTCTCTTTTCCAATTCCTTTTTCCCTCCATCAGAGCAAGATGAAGAGCTATTAGACACAACAGTATTCGCCTCAACACCAGATGTCACAGGAAACAACTGTCTGCTCCGGCAATCCGATGGAACCGCATTTATTGGGGTGGCTGTAAACAGATCGCCGTCCCATTTCCAATCATTCAAATCCCATTCCATTGTTCTCTTTCCAGCTTCCGGCACCACTGGACCGTAGTAATGATGAGGGTTTCCCCCAAACCTAGCCTCCATTGATCAAAGTCCAAGCAGTCTAAAAAAGTAGTGGCTTTTGCAGATTTCACTACCTCTAGTGAAGCATATATACGATCTAATTGTAAGCTTAGAAGGAATCTTTCTCAAGAAAGATTCTCGATTTCCTTCAAACAAACCCTAAATCATCAAACCCTGAATTGCAGTTACAGACTTGCAATCAAGATTCAAGGCAAGACCTTCCATCGGATCACTTTGAGGAATCCAAATTCAGCTACATCCCTAGAGATCAAGAAACAGTAAATCCAAGAAATCAAACTACAACCCACTCTCGGAAACCACCAACTTACCAGAAATCGAAAGGCTTCATTTGATCAACAGGTACATGTTGAGGGGTTTACTGATGATCTTGAGCTTGATGTTGAAGATGGAAGAGAGATCGCCGGCGAGAGAATTGGTGGAGATTAGGAGGGGGGAAATGAAAAAGTGGGGGAGAGAGAGGATCAAGTTGGAGGACATATGTGTCCAAAGAAAACTGGTTGTAGGACATGTCGATGGAGACCATACCAATATGCACATCACATAGTGCAATGTCCTTGCCAAATAAACACTTCTAAAATCTTTATTTTTATTATATACATATATACTATAGTACTGGCACAGTGTTTGTTGATACACTACATGAACCTACACATGACACATGTCTAAACGATCTTAAGAATCTCTAGCTTTGGTTTTTCCTTTTTTCAAGTGATCAATATTTAAAGAATTATTTTTCTTCTATTATTTAGTCGGATTACTCCATGAATAAAGGGTCATACTTTTTTTATATTATTTATTAATTTAGAAACTCTCTTGCTTGAATAAATAAATATTAGATTAAATAATTAGGCATCAATAGTTATGATTGTAAGACGATTTTTAATATAATATATGATTGAATTTGCGTATAAGTATTTTAAGTAATAAAATAATAATATTGAAAATGAAAAGAGATAACTTTTACTCGTAATAACTAAAAAAAGTGAATCTCGTTAAAAGAAATTATATATACCGTCTTTGTTACAAGGGTAAGACTTCACGCAGTTAAATCATGTGATGCATATTGAATTGCTCTACTTTAACAATTAAAAAATAAACACAAGTGTTTTAATAAATGATATTACTCAAATATTTATTATTAATATATGAGTATATCTTTTAGTTGCAATAAATCAATTACGGTGTATGTATGTATGTATGTATGTATGTATGTATGTATGTATGTATGTATGTATGTATGTATGTATGTATGTATGTATGTATGTATGTATGTATGTATGTATGTATGTATGTATGTATGTATGTATGTATGTATGTATGTATGTATGTATGTATGTATGTATGTATGTATGTATGTATGTATGTATGTACGTATGCATGCACGTATGCATGCACGTATGCATGCACGTATGCATGCACGTATGCATGCACGTATGTATGCATGTATGCATGTATGCATGTATGCATGTATGCATGTATGTGTAAGGATTCTTATAAGTCTGATGCAGCCAATACATCCAAAGTCTCTTTGCATGCATGCACTAAAGAACAGAAGTAGAAATGCTTCGGAAGTTTTACACCATACACTAGAAATACTCTAAGTGTAAAATCTTCCGAAGCCAAGACCAACATCTTCCGAAGCCAAAAGTGAAGTCTTCCGAAGCTTCAAAGACAAAGTCTTCCGAAGCCAAAGAGTGAAGACAGATTTCTTTCGTAGACTTTTAGAGATATGCATTTATCTTATGTACTTTACTATAAAGCTGGACCACCTTTCCGCTGCTACTCTGTAAAGTCACCAACTTACATGAGTTGGTGAAAGGTCCATGCTTTTGGTAACTGTACATTGAGGTCTTGTGTCCATGCTTTCTACTTTATGTACTTTTATCCTTTTTGTAATATATTAGGATGTGAGCTATGACATGTCATAGTCACAAGTCAAAAGGCAGATCTGCCTTTTGACTCTACATTTGATTTTGTAGTTGTCTAGTCAATTGTATTCAGCTGGCCTTCAAAGTATGGCCGACTGTAGGATGTAGTATAAAGTATCTCAAGTACTTGTATCTTTCTATCGATGCTTTGTAACTTGTAATAGAACTTGAGAAGCAATATAAAACATTCTTGAAAACCAAATACTTGTGTTGTTTGCAATATTGTTCTGTCTCACATTTACTTGTGTTCTTAGCGTCTTTCATTAACAAGTTAACCAGATCCCTATTTGATCTGTTAAGTGTTCTAAGAAACTCTCGTCATTGTGTTGTTGTGTTGTAAGTGCATACCCTTCACTGGTCCTGCATTTGGTATCAGAGCATTTCAGGCTCTTGATATAAGATCTCACTATTTAAGATCCCTCACACACACAAAATACTTAACAACTCAAATGGCAGCTATAACCAAAGCTGATATGGAAACTGAAACTATGATAAAGTCTCCACTGATCACTCCTGAAGACTTTGATACTTGGTGTCAAAGAATGGAAGGCTTCATCAAGTCTCAAGACTCCAGGATGTGGGACTCTGTTGTTGAAGGACCTTACATACCAAGCACCACTTCTGCTACTGGTGGTGAAATGATTCCTAAGGTTGTGGCTGATTACTCTGAAGCAGATAGAAAGAGAATAGAGATTTATCAGAAAGCCATGACAGCCCTTCAACTGTTCTTCCAAACTCCATCTACAGAGGCTTCAAGAAGTGCAAAACTGCCAAGCAACTATGGGAAGTACTGAAGCTGATGTATGAGGGGTCTACTGAAGCAAAGGAGAACAAGAAGGATCTCCTGAAGCAGCAGTTTGAAAACATCACCTTTAAGGCAGGTGAAACCATGACTCAACAATACTTCAGGTATGTTGAGATTGTGGATACTCTAATGGATGTTGGAATAACTCTTGAGAACAGGGACATTGTAAGGAAGTTTATGTCCTCTCTTCCTAGACAATGGACACATTATTGTGTTATTATCAAAAGGACTGAGAACCTTAAGACTCTTACTCTCATAGAGTTGTATGGTATTCTTAGTGGCTACTAGATGAAGATGAACAAGCAAAACTCATCTGGTAACTCCAACAATCAACTAAGTTCAGCCCTCCATGTGGTTGAAAAGGAAAGCATTGAACCACAACATCATTTTATATGCTTCCCTAACAACTCACAAAAGGGCCCTTTCATCACCTTCCTAGAGACTCCAAGGGAAAGCTACACTCAAGGAAGTCCTTTCCAAGTGACAAGTTCTTCTCATGCCTTTGTCTCTGCTGATGAAACTTCAGGCAAGTTTCTCTTCACTCTTGAAGATTTGGACTGTATCCATCCAGATGATCTGGAGTACATGGAGATAGTCCAGCAGATGGCTCTTCTCACTCACAGAGCCAAGAAGTTCTACAAGAGGACAGTGAGAAAGTTTCCAAGTAATGCAGCCAGTGGAAAGTTTGGGCTGGACAAAAGCAAAGTAAAGTGTTACAACTGTAACCAGATGGGACAATTTGCAAGAGAGTATAAGGCACCAAGGACAAATGGTGGCCAAGCACAAACCAGACCAAACTACACTGAGAAAGCCCCCTAGAATAAGAAGCCAAAGCAGCAAGTTGCAGTTGCTGTTGAAGAAGGAGGCTTTGACTGGAGCTTTCAAGTAGAAGATGCATCTCCAAATCAAGCACTCATGGCAGACCACGATGAAGCCAAGGTATTGGAACATCTTTGTACTCCTGAATGTATTGCTAACGTTAAAAGATACATGTCCTATAATATAGAAATGAGATCTGACCTTGAGTCCTTAAATATTTTAAAAGCTGACTTTAAAAGAGTTGAAAATGATTATAAACTAAAGATTGAGGACTTAGAGAAAACCATTTCAACTCTTAAACATGAGCATACAAACTACAGGACTCAGATCAAAGATCTCATTACTAAATTAACTGAATGCCAGGCTGAGCTTGTGATCAACAAAGCCAAGGCAGAAAAATGTGTTCTTGAAGAAGAGACCTTCAAGAACATAATATCCTCATCCTTGCATGCAAAAGTTTGTTATCAAAATAAGCAGGGACTAGGATCTTGTGAGATATCTCCTCCACACACAATCTTGTATGTAAGATCTCCTAGGTTAGGAACTTGTGAAGATGAGCTTCCCCTCATAGATCCTGTGACTGAAGAGGATGAAGAGGAGATGGTGGAGAATGGCTCTGAGAAGAGTGAAGAAGAGCATTCTAAGAAGGGTCACCATCCCTCAGAGGAGAGCAAAGTTGTTGGGATGACCAAGTCAAGAAGAAAGAACTTGATCAGGAAGGCCAAAAGAAAGTCCAAAAAGGCTCAAGAGGTCAAGACCACCTTCAATTCTACACAGAAACAAGTCTTCATCTCTGCAGGATTTGAAGTGGTAAAGGCTGAAGACACAAACTTGAACTCCATCAACAAGAGTTCTAGTTCATGTCCAAATCATCCCATCATCAAGAAGAAGGCTGATCAGTTGTGTATTGCTGCTGTACAACATGAACAATCCAGCTCCAAAGGTAGTTCTAACCCCACAAGAATTGCCACAACATCTGCAAAGATGAAGATGGAGAAGGAAAATGATCAAGTTCAGCTTTGTTCACAAAGAATAACTCCTAGAAGGAAGAAAATAGACTGTGTTATGTGTGGGAGTACTTCTCATCTTGCTAAGGATTGTGTCTACAATCCAAGGAGTACTCTCCATATGACCAAGAAAGAAACTTCTAAGAGTTTGGAGAAGCAGAAGCAAGCTTCGGAAGGAAAATCTGTTTCCTTCAGAAGCTCTGTCACACCCCAACCTTGACGGCGGAAACGTCGAGGAGTGAGGGTTACGATTGTTCACAGCCACATAACGCTATTATTAAATCCAAATATTTTATTCATAAGTTTCAAAATTACATTACAAGCATAAGTCTCAATAATGAAATAAGTTTCAACATGAAATAACAAACATAATCATTTTGTTTATTAACTAGGTCCAAGTCCTAGAATATGCCAGCAACATAAGTTCACTTCAAACTTGGGGGTTTTCCTGAAACATGATAAAAATAAAAGGTCAACTATAAATAGTTGGTGAGTTTCCAAGGTTTTCATACATAATATGAAAAGGTTACAAGTAGCAATTCATGTCATAGGTTATAAGCTAGTAAGGTTATAGAACACATATCGTTACAACCAAACCTCGACTTGATTACAAGTATAAAAGATTGGCTAAGTGTATTTGGTTCCCTAGTGCACAAGAGTACGGCCCCTAGGAGTCGGCAATACCTCGACTTTAGCACCAAATAGGCTTGTCAGACCCAAAGATCTAAGACGTCGCCAGGCTAGCAATAGTTAATGATTGTAATCAAACTATGTATCTCATATAAACACTTACAATACACAAATAACCATGACAAAATAATAAGTTGAATTGCATGTGCATTACAAGTCTCAAACGTTTATAAGTGTATGATGTATAAGTGTCATGTTTCACCCCAAAATAGTGTGAAATAAAGTAAAAAGGGGCAAGGAAAACTCACATGGAAATAAGCATTTCAAGATGATATAAAAGATTACAAGATAAATCCCAAGTGTCCATTACAAGCACCTAAATATATAATTTACAAGATGAAGATTAAGGTTAATATATTGATTAAGAATTAGGGTTTTGATGAGTAATTATGTTTATAATGATGATACTAATAATTTAAACGAGGTTCCAAATGATTTCTTTTACAAGTTGTTTAAACGTATAGATTCCAAGATTAGGTTTGGTAATAAGATTAACAATAAAACATAAACTAGGGTTTCAAATGGAATTTGGGAGTTTAATAATAAATCATTTAGGTTTAATAAAGATAATTTAAATCAATTAAGACCAATAATAATTGAAAATGTCTTAACAATTTAAGTTATTGATTTTTATAGAAATTAAGTATAATATGTGAAAAGAAAATAATTAATTTAAAAATTAACTATTTAAAAGTTGATAAGGATGTTACATATTATAGTCATTTTATAAGGTTTTGAGCTTTTAAATAATTTATTATAAAGTTAAAAACTTAAAGCAATTTATATTGTTTCATAATTTTCAAGAATTTAAATAAAAGTTAACAAATAACTTCATTAAATGATATAACATGCTCAAATGACTAGATAATAACATATAATCATTTTAACAACTACTTGAAGAATTAGTTATTTATCATTTAGATTTATAATTTAATATAATTTGAAACATAATATAGTTTTATTACACAAAAGAATTTATAACGTTTTAAAATAACACTCCATTTAAAATATCGTGATTTAAACGATGAAATTTAAGGACAGTTCGGGTCACTACTATTTTGTTAATTATTAAAATCTATGTTAATAATTCAAAAATAACCTTTAAAATGTTTTATTATAAAGGTTTTTAATTGTTTAGTATTTTAAAATATTACTAAAATATTTAAAAAACATGAATGTACAGAAATAATTAGTTAATTTTAAAAATGAACAAAATTTATAAACTTATATTAAGGATTTCCAGAATTTTTTACATATTTTAAAAGACTAAAACAAGGCCAAAATAAAATAAAAACAAGATTTGAGGGTCCCCGGGTTCGAACCCGGGACCTCAAGTCCAAACTATAAGCACACAACCAGCAAACCAGGGCCGGGACCTTGGTTTAGGATGATTTTTAATTCATTTAAACATAACTTCAAGGATTTCACCCAAACCTCAAGAACCCTAGAACTGATTTAAGCCAAATTGAACTCTGATTCAGATATGTTTACAAAAATAATCATGGGGCTTTGATTCCCCATGAAGTTTCGAGTATGTAGGTGTATTCAATTTACCCGAATGAAGTTAGATTGACGATGAACAGATGTAACATATGTCGCCTTCGATGCTTGAACCCCAATTGCTATGTAACAGTTGATGGAAATCAAATTAATCTCGTTTGAAGCTTCGATTGATGCTCTCGTTTCTAAGCCTTCAATCAATTTGAAGTTATAATGCTCGAAGGCTGGGGTTCGGTTAGACTCAGGTTCGCGATGGGAAAGGTTGATCAAATTCAGTATTTGGAGTCGTTTCAGGTGTATTTGCGTGTTGTAAACGATTAAGGGTTGATAGATGAACGATTAGGTTAGTTTAATTAGGTTAATTTCATGGGTTAACGCTCGAACGGTTCGTTTGATGTACGCGACCGTTACCCGACCTGTTCAGGGTCCTTAATGGTTATTTAATCTCAATTAAAGATCATAATTGAGTTTAGAATGCGTTGGTGAACCGATTGGAGTCATTCGGTATTAAAATTGAGGGGTTTAGGGATAGTTTGGGGGTCGCCGGAGCCGTAGCCGGCGGCGGCCGGTTGGCCGACCGGAAAAACGAGAGGGGAAAGTGGGTTGGAGGTTGGGTTTAGATAATTACACTTTTGGTCCCTGTTGTTTGAAAGGTTGTTATTTTATGTGAAAACTTATGTTTAAGTTTCTAATTTGACATAACAACCCCCCCCCAGACTTATGTAACTCAAGTTTTTAAACATTTTTAAGTTTAACAACTTTAAAAAAATTTGTTATAATGTTATAGTTAACAATAATATTATCACTAGTATTATCATTACTATTATTGTTAACATTATTATTATTATTACCATTAATCGTATTATTATTATTATTATTAATACATAATAATTTATATTATAGCCTTACACATTAAAGGATTAAAAAGACCAATTAAAGGATTATGCATATGCAACCCATAAGTTTCACAAATGTCATATTTAGCCCATACGAGAATATAACAGAGTTAACATTTAATTTAACGAAAAATACGAGATGTTACAAGCTCCAAAATGAAGAAGAAGACAAGTGGAAACTTGTTTTCGGAAGAAAATTTGGTCTCGGAAGAAAGGAATACTTCCGAAGCACTGAAGCTTGCTGCAGTGAAAGCAAGATCTTCCAAAGGGCCAGTCATCAAAACTTCCGAAGTATTGAAGGTCAAGTCTAAGCTTCCAAAGGTGGTATGGAAGTCAAAGAAAGACCAAGTGGCTGAAAGTTCTTCATCAACATCAGCAAATGATCCCTCTAGCATGATTATAGGATCAATTACTGTTGCATTGTCTTCAACTTCTTTTGATGAGCCCAAGACCAATGAGGTTTGGGTTTCCGAATGTAACTAATCATCTCTTTTGTGCAGGGACAGCTCAAGACAAACAGAAATGTATGGATCATTGATAGTGGCTGTTCCAGGCACATGACAGTCAACAGGTCACTACTCCAAAAGTTTGAAAGAATAGATGGAGGACCAGTTTCTTTTGGAGGAGATGCAGGAGGTTACATTACTGGAAGGGGCAAGGTCACAAATGGTAAGCTCAGCATTAAGAAGGTAAACTTTGTGAAGGAGATTGGGTACAATCTTCTGAGTGTATCCCAATTTTGTGATCAGAGTCATAACATGCTCTTTACTGAGCATGAGTGCATTGTTCTCAGGCCCGGGGTGGTCATTCCTCATGAGCACATCTTGCTCAGAGCCCCCAGGAAAGGGAACATGTACAAGATGGACTTGCAAGAAACATCTCCCTCAGTGAAGTTTCATGCTTTCTATCTAAAGAAAATAATGATGAATCTTTCCTCTGGCATAAAAGAATATGCCATGTAAACTTTAAAAAAATAAATAAATTAATTAAAAATGATTTGGTAACTGGAATACCAAAGAAAAAGTTTACAAGTGATGACCACTGTGTTGCATGCCTAAAAGGGAAGCAACACAAGGTATCTCACAAGCCAAAGGAAAGAAACTCCATCATTAATCCCCTAAACTTATTACATATGGATCTCTTTGGCCCCACCATTGTAATGAGTCTAGGAAGGACCTCTTATTGTTTTGTAACACCCGATTATTTATCTTGAAGCCGACGAATGAAGAAAAAGAAATAAAGTCCAAAGTCGGGGGACAAAACCCGCCAACGAGAGAAAGATCGGATAAGTAGTGGAATAAGAGGGGAGGGCAGCCCACACCCTCCCCATACTTGCAAAATTCAGCCAAAGAGAGGAGAGAAGGAGAAAAGGGAGAAACAGGGTTTTCGGGCTTGTTTTCGTGATTTCGGGCGTTAAAGTTGAAGTGTAGCGTGTTGATTCGAAGCTCTTCTCGTTGTGGTCGTTTGTGTAAGTTCTAGGACCCCTCTTTTACGTGTTTTCAACTGATTTGGGGCTGGATTACATAGAAAACCCATTTTGAATGTGTGTGTGATGAACCCGTGTGTATGTGTTGTGTGTGGTTCGTTTGGGGTTTGATTTCAGGCTTGTGTGTGCTTGTTTGGTGTTGTGGTAGATGTTTCTAAGGTTTAGGAGGGTTGATTTGAGCTTATAATGGGTTTATGAGAGCTTGGAGGCCAAAAATGGCAGATTGGGTTCGGGAGCGAGCTGTATTCTGCATCAACTAGGGCTAGGCGACCGAATGGGGTGCGACTGGAGGCCTTACGGCCGACTGGCGTGCGACTGAGGTCCATGCGCACGATTGCCATGCTACTGAGGTCCATATGCATGGAAGTCATACTACTGAAGTTCATGCGCCTGCAAGACATGCGGTTGAAGGTTATGCGACTGAGGTCCATGCGCCTGGAAGCTATGCGACTGAAGTCCATTCGTACAAAAAGTATGCGACTGAAGCCTATGCGCCTGAATTCATGCGACTGAAGGCCATTCACATGAAGGTCATGCGACTGAAAGTCCATACGCATAGGTGTCCATCCGCATAGGTCCATTCGCATAGAGTTCATTCGCCTGATGTTCATTCGCCTAAGTGTTCAGTCGTCTGGAAGGCCATGCGACTGAAGGGTGCCCATACGCCCAATTAGGGCCTGTGTACCCGAGGAGAACGTAGTTTATTGACTGACTTTCGAAGGAAAGTGCAGATGTAAGACTTGAGGTGGAAGAATCACGTAGGTTCATGTAAGACGAATGTTGAGGCCTTAGAGGTTATGTTGGGCATGATGTTGCATGATTATGCATGATGTATGTTATGTATGTATGATGTTGCCATGTATGATGATGATGACTGTGTATGATGATGTTCATTTTCATTGTATGATTATTTTCCCTTGGCTTTACGATGAATGTTAATGAATGAAATGAAAGTATTATGTAACGTAAAGTGGAAGATAATGAAAAGAGGAACATGATGAATGCATGCATTAATGAATGATGAATGTAATAAAAGTCTTGCAAGCATGGTATGACAGGACACGCCCCTTTGTAAGGTGTTAGCCCAACGGTGTGTGGTTTCGCTACCCTGGGAGGATGCACATCGGGGTCTTTCTTTGTGATTGACCATTTGTATGGAACCATTGTTGCTTGCCTTAGGTACTATGGCTACGAGGTGTTGTGCACTGTAATGGAAGGTCTATGATAGGCTTAGGCCCAGTACCATGACACAGAAAGGCATAGCACATGACAATGGTACACATGAACTTTATCTAAGGTACTGAGGCCAGAGGTGCTGTGCATCGTCATGGAAGGTCTATGATAGGCTTAGGCCCAGTACCAGGAAACTGAAGGGTAAAGTTCATGGTTTTGATGGAAAGAAAAGATGTAATGATGAACGAATGAATGGAAGTAAGAACGTATGAACAAATGGAAGTTAATGAATAAATGATGAAGATAATAATGATATTATGTATACGTATGATGTATGATCGCATGAAAGTAAAGTACGGTTTTTAATGAAAGTAAAGTATGTTTTATTTTAAAACTAGAACTCACTCAGCAACGCTGACTTTTATGTGTTTCCAGTTGGCAGGTAATGAGTGCTGAGGATGGCACGAGGCGGCTACTCAGCTCTTTTGGATGGCATTCTTTTGTTTATATGTTTTTGCATTGTAATGCGAACGAACGATGTTTTGAATGAACGATTGTATTAACTTGCAAAAGCATATATAATGAAATGAGATGTTTATTTTGATGATTCCATTGCGTTGTTTATGAAAGTTAAATGTAATTATATGTTTTATGTGCGATGAGGATCCAATTGTAAGCGTCCCGAGAACGGGACCTTACAAGTTGGTATCACAGCCAAAGTTTAAGTGAAATGGGTAAATTTTCAAAATAAACCTTAACTTAAACTGAGAATGGGACGGAAAGGGAATGGGATGCCAATCTGAGTAGCTGCGTGCCATGAGGTATTTTCGTAATGTAAATCGGTATTATGTGCGCATGTTATGTGGTTATGTGTTGTATGTAGATTTAGATACTGATGTAGTCAGGATAGGTAATGCTCGGGGTATGAAGAGTAAAGTAAGTGGCTAATCACAACTAGCCACTGTAATTAGGGACTTACTATACTTGACATAAACTAAGTTGTTCCCTTGAATGACCGTGTTGGTGTTTGAATCTTTCAGTGTGTTAGAGAATGGCCGGTGGTAGATCTTCAAAAGCTTCGAGGGGTGGAGGTCGTGGTGGGCCTGGTGCTGAACCGCGACCCAAAAGAGGAAGGCCTAGAGTCGAAAAGGTGGTTCCTGAAGAACCTGAGACCCCTCATCCGGAGGCTGGAAATGAGAGTGCGAACCTGAGGGCCTCGGTAAAGGAGGCTGTTGTTGAAGAGGTGCATCAGGTCATGTAGACAATCTTACCATCTGTGGTGACTGAAGTTATCAAGGCTGTAAAGGAAGGAGAAAGAAAGGAAAGAAACAGGTCCTCGGGAGGACGGGAGCAACCGGAGCCTGAAAGGGTTCTCTCTGATAATGAAGAAGAGGAAGAAGAAGAGCCTGCGCCTGAGGCAGCACGAGGCTGTAACTATGGGGCGTTTCAACGTTGCAAGCCCCCTACTTTTGATGGTAACGGCACCGTGGCTACGGCTCACCAGTGGGTGAGGGAAATGGAAGCTTTATTGAATATCAGCGAGTGCCGGGAGGATCATAAAGTAAAGTTTGATGCCCATTCTTTTGTGGACTCAGCTCTATGCTGGTGGGACAATTTATCCAAGCGGAGGGTAGTCGGGCTATTGGGAGAATGAGATGGTCCGAGCTGAAGAAGTTGGTGATTGAGGAGTTCTGTCCTCACCGGGAGATGGACAAGGTTGAGAGGGAGTTCCTGCAGCTAGAGGCGGGAACCATGACACATCAGCAGTACACCACGAAGTTCAACGAGATGGCACGTCTGGTGCCAGATCAGGTGACGCCTATGTCATGGAAGATTAAGAGGTACATTTAGAGTTTGCCAGCGGATATTCGCAGGCACATGATCGTTGCCCGACCGAGCACGTTTAGGTCGGCGATGGATTTGGCAGGGAGACTGTATGATGAGAGAACGGTGGGGTGACTGAAGGTAGCAAGAAGGGTGGTGGTGATCGGAACTGGCATGGGAAGAGGTTTGGTCGGGGTGATGTCTCGACGGGTAACAAGAGGGCACGGGTGGACGATCGCCGTGTAGTCGCATCGGGTGCGGGTTTGAGAAAGTGTGGTAGGTGTGGAAAATAGCATAGTGGGGAGTGTAGGTTGGGGTCGAACGTGTGCTTCAAATGTGGGAAGGCGGGGCATATAGCCAAGGACTGTCGTACGGTTCAATGCTTTAACTGTGGCGTGGAGGGCCACATAAGTAGGGATTGTAAGAAGCCGAGGGCTGAGGGTTTCGGGGTGAAGAAGACGGGGAGTGAAGGACCGAGGGCGAGCGCCAGGGCATTCACCATGACACAGGAGGAGGCTAGGACGAACCTGACGTTGTGTCCGGTACGTTTCTAGTGAACCAAACTTTAGCTTTTGTGTTATTTGATTCTAGTGCTAGTAAAAGTTTTATTTCTGCTACTTTCTGTGCTAAGCTGTCTGTTAGTAGTAGACGTGTTGATGCGCCCTTTGAGGTAGAAACTGCCATAGGTAAGTCTACCCGGATTTCTGAGATGATAAAAGACTATGATGTGGAACTAGAAGGTCATAAGTTTCTTGTTAGACCGTTCGTGATGACCTTAGGCGGTTTCGATTTGGTTCTTGGGATGGATTGGTTAGCGGACTACGAGGCGAACATTGTGTGTCGCAAGAAGATGATTCGGTTGACAGCGTCTGACGGGAGTTCGGTGACGGTTTATGGTGATCGGGTCACGACGATTCCGAAAGTAATTTCGATGGCGGTGGCGGGAAAGTGTATGAGGCGTGATTGTAGTGCCTACTTGGCCTATGTAAAGGATGTGGATACGCCAACACCACAACTATCAGATGTACGGGTTGTGTGTGACTTTCCAGACGTGTTCCCAGAAGACTTACCAGGAGTGTCACGTGATTGAGAGATCGAGTTTAAAATTGATTTGTTACCGGGTGCCCAACCTGTTGCTAAGGCGTCGTATCGATTGGCTCCTACGGAGATGAAGGAGTTTATGGAGCAGTTGCAAGAGTTGCTTGATAAGGGGTTCATTAGACCGAGTATCTCCCCTTGGGGTGCTCCGGTCCTGTTTGTGAAGAAGAAAGACGGTAGTATGAGAATGTGTATTGACTACCGTGAGCTGAATAAGTTGACGATAATGAACCGATACCCCTTACCAAGAATTGATGATTTGTTTGATCAGCACCAGGGCGCCAGTTGGTTTTCGAGGATAGATCTTCGATCGGGCTACGATCAGTTGAAGGTGAAGGAGCAGGATATCCCTACAACAGCTTTCCGCACGCGTTATGGTCACTACGAGTTTCTTGTCATGTCCTTTGGTTTTACCAATGCGCCAGCTGCTTTTATGGATCTGATGAATCGAGTATGTCGGCCGATGCTGGATAAATCAGTGATTGTGTTTATTGATGATATTCTGATTTATTCGAAGAGCGAAATCGAGCACGCCGGTCACATTCGGGAGGTTTTGGAGACGCTGAGAAAGGAGAAGCTGTACGCCAATTTCTCCAAGTGTGCATTTTGGTTGCGCGAAGTGCAATTCTTGGGTCATGCGGTGAATCCTGACGAGATTATGGTGGACTCGGCAAAGGTGGAGGCGGTGATGCAATGGAAGTCACCAAATACGCCATCCGAGATTTGTAGCTTCTTGGGTTTGGCGGGTTATTACCGAAGATTCATTCAAGACTTCTCTAAGATCGCCTCTCCACTAACTACGTTGACCCGAAAAGATGTGAAGTTTGTATGGGGTCAAGCTCAAGAGAAGGCGTTCGAGGAACTGAAGGTGAGGTTGACTCAAGCTCCTGTTCTGTCATTACCTGATGGAAGTGAGGATCTGGTGGTTTATTCTGTTGTCTCCTACTCGAGGTTGGGGTGTGTGTTAATGCAGAGAGGGAAGGTTATAGCCTATGCATCCCGATAGTTGAAGGTTCATGAGATCAATTATCCTACTCATGACTTGGAGCTAGCAACCGTGGTCTTTGCACTAAAGATTTGGAGGCACTATCTTTACGGGACAAAGTGCACCATCTTAACTGACCACAAGAGCTTAAAGTACTTCTTTGAGCAGAAAGATCTGAACATGAGGCAGAGACGGTGGTTGGAACTTATAAAGGATTATGATTGTGAGATCCATTACCATCCGGGCAAAGCCAATGTGGTGGCGGATGCCCTTAGCCGAAAGGAGAGACGCGAACCAATTCAAGTGAAAGCCTATCAGTTGATCATGACCTCGGATGTGATGAAGCAAGTTTAGGAGTTTCAAGATGAGGCATTGAAAGAAGATCACCTTAACTCTGAAAGAATGAGAGGACTGATTGCAGAATTGGGTGAAAACACATTCGGTGTTAAAACCCGATTCGGGCGGATGTGGATTCCTTGTTTTGGGGATCTACGGGTGAAGATCATGGATGAAGCTCACAAGACTCGGTACTCTATTCATCCCGGTGCTACAAAGATGTATCAAGACATGAAGAAAGATTATTGGTGGCCGGGTATGAAATGTGATGTGGTGGAGTATGTGAGTAAATGCCTTACTTGCTTACAAGTGAAGGCCGAGCACCAAAAGCCATATGGGAAGATTCAACCTTTGGATATACCGGAATGGAAGTGGGAGCACATCACCATGAATTTCATTACAAAGCTGCCGCGTACCCCGAAAGGGTATGATGCCATATGGGTGATAGTTGACCGTCTGACGAAGAGTGCTCACTTTCTACCAATCCGCGAGACATATTCATCTGAGAGGTTGGCTGATCTGTTTGTCAAGGACATTGTAACTCATCATGGTGTGCCGGTGTCTATTGTGTCTAATCATGACACCCGGTTTACATCCAAATTCTGGAAGAAATTCCACGACGCTATGGGGACGAGGTTACATATTACCACCGCTTATCATCCCCAGACTGATGGTCAGTCCGAGAGGACCATTCAGACCTTGGAGGATATGCTTCGGGCATGTGTTATTGATTTTGGGGGAAGTTAGGATGACCACTTACCGTTAGCTGAATTCTCGTACAACAACAGTTATCATGCCAGCATTGGTATGCCCCCATATGAGATGCTATACGGTAGGAGATGCAGAACACCCGTCTGTTGGGGTGATATTCGTCATAAAGAGTTAGGGAGCGTCCAGGTGATCGAGGCTACGACTGAGAAGCTTGAAAAGATCAAAGCCTTCATGAAGGCAGCCAAAGATAGACAGAAGTCGTATGCTGATAAATGACGCAGACCGATTCAGTTCCAGGTGGGTGACCAGGTTATGTTGAAGGTCTCACCTTGGAAGGTTATCATTCGTTTCCAAAAGCAAGGCAAGTTGAGCCCGAGGTACATAGGCCATTTCCGAATCATTGCTCGAGTAGGAGAGGTGGCCTATAGACTGGTGTTACCGGATGAGTTAAGTGGAATTCACCCGACATTCCATGTATCTCATCTAAGGAAATGCTTGGCAGATGAAGATATGATTGTTCCACTGGAAGATATCGAAGTAGACGAATGGCTCAATTATGTGGAGCAACCAGTGGCAATCATCGATCGAAAGGAGAAGAGGCTGAGGAATAAAACGGTTCCTCTTGTGCGTGTACAGTGGAAGCACAGGAAAGGATCCGAGTCTACGTGGGAGACTGAAGAAGAGATGAGGCAGCATTACCCACGTTTGTTCGAGGAATAACAGGTTTTGGGGACGAAACCTATTTAAGGGGATGGACTTGTAACACCCGGTTATTTATCTTGAAGCTGACGAATGAAGAAAAAGAAATAAAGTCCAAAGTCGGGGGACCAAACCCGCCAACGAGAGAAAGATCGGATAAGTAATGGAATAAGAGGGGAGGACAGCCCACACCCTCCCCATACTTGCAAAATTCAGCCAAAGAGAGGAGAGAAGGAGAAAAGGGAGAAAAAGGGTTTTCGGGCTCGTTTTCGTGATTTCGGGCGTGAAAGTTGAAGTGTAGCATGTTGATTCCAAGCTCTTCTCGTTGTGGTCATTTGTGTGAGTTCTAGGACCCCTCTTTTACGTGTTTTCAACTGATTCGGGGCTGGATCACATAGAAAACCTATTTTTGAATGTGTGTGTTGTGAACCCGTGTGTATGTGTTGTGTGTGGTTTGTGTGGGGTTTGATTTCAGGCTTGTGTGTGCTTGTTTGGTGTTGTGGTAGATGTTTCTAAGGTTTAGGAGGGTTGATTTGAGCTTAGAATGGGTTTATTAGAGCTTGGAGGCCGAAAATGGCAGATTGGGTTCGGGAGTGAGCTGTATTCTGCATCAGCTCGGGCTAGGCAACCAAATGGGGTGCGACTGGAGGCCATACGGTCGACTGGCGTGCGACTGAGGTCCATGTGCACGATTGCCATGCGACTGAGGTCCATACGCGGAAGTCATACGACTAAAGTTCAAGCGCCTGCAAGGCATGCGGTTGAAGGTTATGCGACTGAGGTCCATGCGCCTGGAGGCCATGCGACTGAAGTCCATTCGTACGAAGAGTATGCGACTGAAGCCCATGCGCCTGAAGTCATGTGACTGAAGGCCATACGACTGAAGGTCATGTGACTGAGAGTCCATACGCAAAAGTGTCCATCCGCATAGGTTCATCCGCATAGGTCCATTCGCATAGAGTCCATTAGCCTGATGTTCATTCGCCTAAGTGTTCAGTCGCCTGGAAGTCCATGCGACTGAAGGGTGCCCATACGCCCAATTAGGGTCTGTGTACCCGAGGAGAACGTAGTTTATTGACTGACTTTCGGGGGTAAGTGCAGATGTAAGACTTGACGTGGAAGAATCCCGTAGGTTCATGTAAGACGACTGTTGAGGCCTTAGAGGTTATGTTGGGCATGATGTTGCATGATTATGCATGATGTATGTTATGTATGTATGACGTTGCCCTGTATGATGATGATGACTGTGTATGATGATGTTCCTTTTTATTGTATGATTATTTTCCCTTGGCTTTACGATGAATGTTAATGAATGAAATGAAAGTATTATTTAACGTAAAGTGGAAGATAATGAAAAGAGGAACATGATGAATGCATGCATTAATGAATGATGAATGTAATGAAAGTCTTGCAAGCATGGTATGACGGGACACGCCCCTTTGTAAGGTATTATTTCAACGGTGTGTGGGTTCGCTCCCCGGGAGGATGCACATCGGGGTCTTTCTTTGTGATTGACCATTTGTATGGAACCATTGTTGCTAGCCTTAGGTACTGTGGCCAGGAGGTGTTGTGCCTCGTAATGGAAGGTCTATGATAGGCTTAGGCCCAGTACCATGACATGGAAAGGCATAGCACATGACAATGGTACACCTGAAATTTGTCTAAGGTACTGAGAACAGAGGTGCTGTGCACCGTAATGGAAGGTCTATGATAGGCTTAGGCCCAGTACCAGGAAACTGAAGGGTAAAGTTCATGGTTTTGATGGAAAGAAAGATGTAATGATGAACGAATGAATGGAAGTAAGAACGTATGAACGAATGGAAGTCAATAAATAAATGATGAAGATAAAAATGATATTATCTATGTGTACGTATGATGTATGATCGCATGAAAGTAAAGTACGGTTTTTAATGAAAGTAAAGTATGTTTTATTTTAAAACTAGAACTCACTCAGCAACACTGACTTTTATGTGTTTCCAGTTGGTAGGTAATGATTGCTGAGGATGGCACGGGGCGGCTACTCAGCTCTTTTGGATGGCATTCTTTTATTTAAATGTTTTTGCATTGTAATACGAACGAACGATGTTTTGAATGAGCGATTGTATTAACTTGAAAAAGCATATATAATGAAATGAGATGTTTATTTTGATGATTCCGCTGCGTTGTTTATGAAAGTTAAATGTAATTATATGGATTTTGTGCGACGAGGATCCAACTGTAAGCGTCCCGGGAACTGGGCCTTACATGTTTGGTGATCACAGATGATTTTACAAGATTCACTTGGGTCTTCTTTCTTAGAACTAAGGATGAGACTCCTGAGATTCGGAAGAATTTCATCTTAAAGATTGAGAATCAATGTGATCACAAGGTCAAAACCATAAGATGTGATCAAGGAACTAAATTCAAGCATCAAATCCTTGATACATTTTATGATGAAAAAGGTATTACAAGACAATATAGTGCTCCCAGAACTCCACAGCAAAATGGTGTTGCTGAGAGGAGAAACAAGACACTAATTGAAGCTGCAAGAACTATGTTGTCTGACTCTAAATTGCCCAAACCTTCTGGGCAGAGGCAGTAAACACTGCTTGCTATGTGCAAAACAGAGTTTTACTGGTTAAGACACATGGTAAGACTCCTTATGAACTTTAGCACAAGAGAAACCCTTTCTTTGGTTTTCTCAGGTCATTTGGATGTCTTTGCAGCATCTTGAATACCAAGGATCAAATTGCCAAGTTTGCTGAGAAATCAAATGATGGACACTTTATTGGATACTCTTCTCAAGCTAAAGCTTATAGAGTATACAATCTCAGAACTAGAGTAGTTGAGGAGTCAACCAATGTGACTTTCAATGAGCACACTCCCAGTGTGAAAGGTTTTGGTCCGGATGAGCTATTTGATCTTGATTTAGTTACCAACTGTTTTAACAAATCTTGTGAGAATGTTTCAGGATCTAAAGATATATTACCAACAAGTGATCCTGACCCAAGATTCGAGCTCAAAAGACCTTCAAGTTACACATCTTCAGCTCCAATGGTAACTATTCCTGCAAATAAAGCTTCTACCCGCACATCAATTACAAATCCTGCTGATGCTTCTGGGGTGCCTTCAAATTCCAGCTTAAAGGCACAAAACTCAGTAGAAGGAGCTTCAAATGTTGGAGAAAATGGTGGTGGTGGAAGTGATCAAGAATTTCTTGATGCTGATAACCACTACATTGAAGACAACAACAATGATGTCACACACTCATTGGATCAAGTCAACCTTGATAAGTGTGCTGATATGGAGGATGAATCTTCTTTGCCAGATCAAAAATTTTCAAATCTAGATCTATCTAAGCAACTTGCTGTGATCCCTCAGCTAAGGATCCACAAGTCTTATCCTACCACAAAAATTATTGGAGATGTTAATTCAGGGGTGAGAACAAGAGGACAAACCCATGAAGCAAATGTTTGTCTTCATTCTTGTTTCTTGTCCCAGATAAAGCCAAAGAAAATTGATGAGGCTCTAAAGGATGGAAGTTGGGTTGAAGCTATGCAAGAGGAGCTGCTTTAATTCAAAAGGCAAAAGGTTTGGAACCTATGTCCTCTCCCTCAAGGGAAGACTACCATAGGAACCAAATGGGTTTTTAGGAATAAGAAGGATGATAGAGGACTTGTCATCAAAAACAAGGAAAGACTAGTTGTTCAAGGATATACTCAAGAAGAAGGAATTGACTACAAAGATGTTTTTGCTCCTGTGGCAAGACTTGAAGCTGTTAGAATATTCCTAGCATTTGCTGCATCCAAGAATTTCAAGGTCTACCAACTTGATGTCAAGTGTGCTTTTCTTTATGGGGTGATTGATGAAGAGGTGTATGTCAGACAACCACCTGGGTTTGCAGATCCTGATCATCCTGATTATGTCTGCAGGCTTAATAAAGCTCTTTATGGGCTGCACCAAGCACCGAGAAAGTGGTATGAGACTCTATCTAAGTATCTCTGTCAACATGACTACAAAAGAGGTACTTTAGATGGAACTCTCTTCATCAAAGCAACAGGAAATGACATAATGCTAGTTCAAGTATATGTAGATGACATTATCTTTGGGCCAACTAATCCAAAGCTCTGCAAAGATTTTGAGAAGCTGATGAAGGACAGGTTTGAAATGAGTGCCATGGGGGAACTCAATTTCTTTCTAGGAATTCAAGTGAAGCAAGTTGACAATGGCATCTTCATATGTCAGTCAAAGTATGTACGACATACTTAAAAGGTTTAACATGACTTATTGCAAGGTTGCTAAGACACCCATAGCCAGAAATCACTCCTTTGGACCTGATCTTGAGGGGGAGTGTGTTGATGAACATCTCTATAGGGCAATGATTGGGTCTCTTATGTACCTCATAGCTAGCAGGCTAGATATCATGTTTGCTACATGCATTTGTGCAAGATATCAAGCCAACCCCAAGATGTCACATCTGGTCACTGTCAAAAGAATTTTAAGATATCTCAAAGGTGCTCCATCACTTGGCCTTTGGTATCCAAAGAATTCTGACTTTAATCTGTATGCTTATACAGATAGTGACTATGGTGGTTGCAACATGACTGCAAAGTCTACATCAGGGGGATGTCAATTTCTTGGTGGAAGAGTAGTCTCTTGGCAATGCAAGAACAATCGTGTGTGTCTGCATCAACTGCTGAGGCTGAATACATTGCTACTGCAAGCTGTTGTGCTCAAGTGCTTTGGATTCAAAATCAGATGCTGGACTATGGATTTAACTTTAAAAAGACTCCCATCCACATAGACAACAATAGTGCTATCTCCATCACAGAGAATCCTGTGCAACACTCAAGGACAAAGCATATTAATATCAGGTATCATTTGATTAGAGATAACTTTGAAAATGGATTAATCAAACTAGTCAAAGTTAACACAAATGAACAATATGTTGATCTGTTCACCAAAGCTTTTGATGAGCGGAGATTTAAATATCTTGTATCAGCTATTAGGATGATTAATTTTGAATAGCTTTTCTTAAAACTTAATCATATTTATTTCTAAAACCTGTGTGTCCTAAGTTGTCTATTATATCACCTTCATAAGCCCTTGTTTTCTTTGGAAGAAAATCTTTTCAAAAGACTTTTCTTAGATTTTTGAAAATCTTGATCTCTTCTGAAGATTCAAAATTACCTTCGGAAGAAGTTTATGTCTTAGTAAACAAATAATTGCTTCAGTGATTTTACCTTCGGAAGAATTTTTTGAAATATCTTCCGAAGCTTAAAATCAACTTAAGTACTTTGTATGTTTTCAAAGAACAAGTTTCTTCCGAAAGCAATTTACCTTCGGAAGTATTTATTCTTCTTAGAATAGAAATCTCTGAGTGTAAATTCTCTTCCGAAGCAAAATTCTCAAAAAAAAAAACTTTTGAAATCTCTTCCGAAGCCAATTTGCCTTCGGAAGCTTTTTCTTCAGAACTTCCGAAGTAAATAACCTTCAGAAGATGTCTCGACTTCCAAGAAAACTACTTTTCAGAGGTGGGACCGACATCCAGATTTCAAAGTTTATCATTTTTCATTTACTTTGTCTCAAATCCTTTTCACATAAATGCCCAACGGTTCCCCCCTCTTTCACTATCTTCCTCAATTACACTATTCCTTAAACCTAAATTCTCCCAAACCGCCTTTTGTTCTTCCTCTTTCTTCATCCTTATGCTTCTAAAATGGCCAACCTAAACCTCAGAAACAACCCTTATTTCTCCATGCAACTTCATAGGCAACATAACCAAGTTGCTCTGTTAAGCTCTGAGAAAGATGAAAGTTTCTCAGAGATTTGCTGTTTCTTAGCTCTATCAAACTACTTCACCTTCCTAACCATTGATCCTACTCTCTATGAGGATCATCTGCTTGAATTTTGAAAGACCTGCCAAGAGGTCATTATGGATGGGGAGAAGGCACTGTCTGCCACAGTTCAAGGGAGGACAATCTTCATCACCCCGGCTATCATAAACACTCACTTGCAGCTGGATGATGAAGAAGGTGAGTTGTCATTCCCAAAGGAAGCTGTAATCATTCCTTTGAGCAGATGGACTATGAGGGAGATTTCTTTGTAAAGACCTTCAGGAAAGGGAAGGTCTCATCCTAGTGGAAATACCTGCTTCATGTGGTTATCCACAACTTGTCAAATAAACATGGAGGGTGGGACCAGATTCCTAAGGATCTCTCCTTCATAGTACACGGAATGGTTCAAGGGGTCAAGTTCAGGTACTCTCAATATGTTTATACAAATTCGCTTGCTAACTTAGACTCCTTAGAGTATTATATGTTTCCTAGATATGTTCAACACATTCTCAACTGTGAACTGGGCTCACAGTTGAGGGAAACATATAATATTCTTAAATTGGGATAGATGAAGCCCGACATCTTTAAAATTATGAAGAAGCCCTTGTCCCAAAAATGTTAGAGCTCATTGCTCAAAGTGACAACCTAGCAACACAAGCTAGTGTTGAACCCACACCTTCTACCTATCAACCATCAAAAAGGCCCCAAGTCACCCTCACCTACCAAAGAAAATCCAAACGAACCCCTGCTCAAGCTATCGAGTCTGTGCAAGCCCCCATATACTCACCCATACAGGAGGAAGTGGACACTAGAGCTCCCACTTCCCCTGAGGAGCAAACCACTCCCATGTCTTTAACAATCAGGGCTGAGGTTCCTCATGCTCACCCTGATGAGCTCACAAGCCCAACTGCGTTAAGCCTTCACTCTGAGTCTCAACACTCAAGTGAATAACCTTCAGGGTACAGTTACCACCCCAGCCTCTAGACTTAAATCAACCATTCCCAACCTCTCATTCTATACTGATAAAGACTTAGGTTTTAGTGGGTACCATGAGTCTCTTTACTTTTTCCCTACTCAAAGAAAGATGAGTACTCCTGAGTCTTCTTTGTCTAGCCCACATCAGTCACCCATCACTGAGGTGGATACTTCTGAACCTGTTCAGGATATCCATATGAAGAGGCTCTAACTTCTGCAAGTGATTACATCATTAAGACTTCAACCATGGCAACTCAGCCTATTGACACCTCAACTGAGGATGTCAATGTGCAGTGGAAATCCAGC